>OY293304.1:7237034-7968112 GCA_958502075.1 Orchestes rusci | reverse complement strand
TTGATGGGATTATTTAGGGGGGAACGTTTACTTTGGAGGAGTTGGATAAATCATGAAATGTGTGCTCTCTATCTCCTCTAATTAGCTAATTTTTTTGAGATGAGAGCTTAGATAAGAGAAGATATACCTCACAAATACAGGGTGTTACTTAATGGTATGTCATGATTTTAAGGGGAAGTTCCTGGATAAATTTTAAGTCGAAAAGGTCATATAAACTTGGGTTTTAAAATGCTTGGTTTTTAAGATACAGGGTGTTAAAGATCTATTTTATTTTCAGTTTTTAATACATTTTCCAAAGACGGTTTGAGATATTGAACTGAATTTTGCCACAGGATATTATGGTATAGGAACACACCTTTTTTTATTTTTATTTTTTTATTTGTATTTTATTTTATATTATTTTATTTATTTTTTTAGACATAAGTTTATAAGAGCTTTTCGACTTAAAATGTATGCAGGAACTCCCCCTTAACATAATGACATAACATTAAGTAACACACTGTATATTCTAATATACACTGTATATTCTAAAAACTGGCGTCAGTGTCAAATGGGGTAACTGTTTTTATAGGACGCGCGGATTTATAATATTTCTTTATCAAATATTTTTAATTTCACTTTTCTTTGTTGCTGCAAATGTTCAATCAAGAATTCAATTTTGGGTCCTTTTTTCATTTTTCAAAAAACTAAGTTGACATTTTGAGTTTCTCGTAATCAATTCCCTCAATTTCCATGTTCTTAACGAAAATATAAATAAAAAAAAAACAGATTTTTGGACGCCCTGAATCTCAAAAACCAAGCCGTTGTGTACCCATGTTGAATGGACCTTTTTGTCTTGAAATTAGTCAAAGATTCAAAATTTTTACAAGTACTGTTTAAACCTGTATAAAAGGGTTAATTAATAATTAATTAATCAAATCAGCTTCTTCGACATAATAATTTTCAAGAAAACCTGACAAAATAACTTAAAAGTGCTTTTCTTATGATCAAAATTCTTTGGCACACCCTGTATACTCAAAATATTACTGAGTATCCACTAATTCATCCAGAAAGACAGCTAAACAATAGATCGATGACATAACATTGTCAGTTGTTAACTTAGAATTAGCAGACCAACCATTCAAAAAAATGTGTTATACTTTTGAAAAAAAGTCGATATTTCAAAAATGAAAAAAAATATTAACAAAAATCCAAAAATATCCCGAGGTATGGACGTAACAAGCACTTGGGCGTATCGAAAAAAAGCTCCAAAAAATATCTTTAGATATGGGGGGACAGTAAAGAAAAAGAAAATTTACAGTACTTTTTCTACCACCCTGTATAAATGAAGTGTTTGAGGAAATTAATTTGTTGAACCATCCGCATAAACCCCAAAGAAATGCTCTGCATCGTGGTGCAAACCGCATATTTTATCATCGATTCGTTAAAAAATTATGAGTGTCCAAACATAGGCAAAAATTTCGGGTGTACCGTTTTTTTTGTTGAGTAGTTTAGTTCAGGATTGGAACGAAATGGTTTGGGTTAGTTTGGGAATAATTTGGATTAGTTTGTGATTGATTTAGTTGGGAATTGGTTTGAGTTAGTTTGAGGTAAATTTGAGTTAGATTGGAATTGGTTTGGGTTTTGTTTGCGTTTGGTCTAGTTTGGGAATGGTTTGGAGTTTGTTAATGATTTAGTTGGATTTTGGTTTGAGTCAGTTTGAGGTAAATTTGAGTTGGATTGGAATTGGTTTGGGTTTTGTTTGCGTTTGGTCTAGTTTGGGAATGGTTTGGAGTTTGTGAATGATTTAGTTGGATTTTGGTTTGAGTTAGTTTGAGGTAAATTTGAGTTAGATTGGAATTGGTTTGGGTTTTGTTTGCGTTTGGTCTAGTTTGGGAATGGTTTGAAGTTTGTTAATGATTTAGTTGGATTTTGGTTTGAGTTAGTTTGAGGTAAATTTGAGTTAGATTGGAATTGGTTTGGGTTTTGTTTGCGTTTGGTCTAGTTTGGGAATGGTTTGGAGTTTGTGAATGATTTAGTTGGATTTTGGTTTGAGTTAGTTTGAGGTAAATTTGAGTTAGATTGGAATTGGTTTGGGTTTTGTTTGCGTTTGGTCTAGTTTGGGAATGGTTTGAAGTTTGTTAATGATTTAGTTGGATTTTGGTTTGAGTTAGTTTGAGGTAAATTTGAGTTGGATTGGAATTGGTTTGGGTTTTGTTTGCGTTTGGTCTAGTTTGGGAATGGTTTGGAGTTTGTTAATGATTTAGTTTGATTTTGGTTTGAGTTAGTTTGAGGTAAATTTGAGTTAGATTGGAATTGGTTTGGGTTTTGTTTGCGTTTGGTCTAGTTTGGGAATGGTTTGGAGTTTGTGAATGATTTAGTTGGAATTTGGTTTGAGTTAGTTTGAGGTAAATTTGAGTTAGATTGGAATTGGTTTGGGTTTTGTTTGCGTTTGGTCTAGTTTGGGAATGGTTTGGAGTTTGTTAATGATTTAGTTGGATTTTGGTTTGAGTTAGTTTGAGGTAAATTTGAGTTGGATTGGAATTGGTTTGGGTTTTGTTTGCGTTTGGTCTAGTTTGGGAATGGTTTGGAGTTTGTTAATGATTTAGTTTGATTTTGGTTTGAGTTAGTTTGAGGTAAATTTGAGTTAGATTGGAATTGGTTTGGGTTTTGTTTGCGTTTGGTCTAGTTTGGGAATGGTTTGGAGTTTGTTAATGATTTAGTTGGATTTTGGTTTGAGTTAGTTTGAGGTAAATTTGAGTTGGATTGGAATTGGTTTGGGTTTTGTTTGCGTTTGGTCTAGTTTGGGAATGGTTTGGAGTTTGTTAATGATTTAGTTTGATTTTGGTTTGAGTTAGTTTGAGGTAAATTTGAGTTAGATTGGAATTGGTTTGGGTTTTGTTTGCGTTTGGTCTAGTTTGGGAATGGTTTGGAGTTTGTTAATGATTTAGTTGGATTTTGGTTTGAGTTAGTTTGAGGTGCATTTGAGTTGGATTGGAATTGGTTTGGGTTTTGTTTGCGTTTGGTCTAGTTTGGGAATGGTTTGGAGTTTGTTAATGATTTAGTTTGATTTTGGTTTGAGTTAGTTTGAGGTAAATTTGAGTTAGATTGGAATTGGTTTGGGTTTTGTTTGCGTTTGGTCTAGTTTGGGAATGGTTTGGAGTTTGTTAATGATTTAGTTGGATTTTGGTTTGAGTTAGTTTGAGGTAAATTTGAGTTAGATTGGAATTGGTTTGGGTTTTGTTTGCGTTTGGTCTAGTTTGGGAATGGTTTGGAGTTTGTGAATGATTTAGTTGGATTTTGGTTTGAGTTAGTTTGAGGTAAATTTGAGTTAGATTGGAATTGGTTTGGGTTTTGTTTGCGTTTGGTCTAGTTTGGGAATGGTTTGGAGTTTGTTAATGATTTAGTTGGATTTTGGTTTGAGTTAGTTTGAGGTAAATTTGAGTTGGATTGGAATTGGTTTGGGTTTTGTTTGCGTTTGGTCTAGTTTGGGAATGGTTTGGAGTTTGTTAATGATTTAGTTGGATTTTGGTTTGAGTTAGTTTGAGGTAAATTTGAGTTAGATTGGAATTGGTTTGGGTTTTGTTTGCGTTTGGTCTAGTTTGGGAATGGTTTGGAGTTTGTGAATGATTTGGTTGGATTTTGGTTTGAGTTAGTTTGAGGTAAATTTGAGTTGGATTGGAATTGGTTTGGGTTTTGTTTGCGTTTGGTCTAGTTTGGGAATGGTTTGGAGTTTGTTAATGATTTAGTTTGATTTTGGTTTGAGTTAGTTTGAGGTAAATTTGAGTTAGATTGGAATTGGTTTGGGTTTTGTTTGCGTTTGGTCTAGTTTGGGAATGGTTTGGAGTTTGTGAATGATTTAGTTGGATTTTGGTTTGAGTTAGTTTGAGGTAAATTTGAGTTAGATTGGAATTGGTTTGGGTTTTGTTTGCGTTTGGTCTAGTTTGGGAATGGTTTGGAGTTTGTTAATGATTTAGTTGGATTTTGGTTTGAGTTAGTTTGAGGTAAATTTGAGTTGGATTGGAATTGGTTTGGGTTTTGTTTGCGTTTGGTCTAGTTTGGGAATGGTTTGGAGTTTGTTAATGATTTAGTTTGATTTTGGTTTGAGTTAGTTTGAGGTAAATTTGAGTTAGATTGGAATTGGTTTGGGTTTTGTTTGCGTTTGGTCTAGTTTGGGAATGGTTTGGAGTTTGTTAATGATTTAGTTGGATTTTGGTTTGAGTTAGTTTGAGGTGCATTTGAGTTGGATTGGAATTGGTTTGGGTTTTGTTTGCGTTTGGTCTAGTTTGGGAATGGTTTGGAGTTTGTTAATGATTTAGTTTGATTTTGGTTTGAGTTAGTTTGAGGTAAATTTGAGTTAGATTGGAATTGGTTTGGGTTTTGTTTGCGTTTGGTCTAGTTTGGGAATGGTTTGGAGTTTGTTAATGATTTAGTTTGATTTTGGTTTGAGTTAGTTTGAGGTAAATTTGAGTTAGATTGGAATTGGTTTGGGTTTTGTTTGCGTTTGGTCTAGTTTGGGAATGGTTTGGAGTTTGTTAATGATTTAGTTTGATTTTGGTTTGAGTTAGTTTGAGGTAAATTTGAGTTAGATTGGAATTGGTTTGGGTTTTGTTTGCGTTTGGTCTAGTTTGGGAATGGTTTGGAGTTTGTGAATGATTTAGTTGGATTTTGGTTTGAGTTAGTTTGAGGTAAATTTGAGTTAGATTGGAATTGGTTTGGGTTTTGTTTGCGTTTGGTCTAGTTTGGGAATGGTTTGGAGTTTGTTAATGATTTAGTTGGATTTTGGTTTGAGTTAGTTTGAGGTGCATTTGAGTTGGATTGGAATTGGTTTGGGTTTTGTTTGCGTTTGGTCTAGTTTGGGAATGGTTTGGAGTTTGTTAATGATTTAGTTTGATTTTGGTTTGAGTTAGTTTGAGGTAAATTTGAGTTAGATTGGAATTGGTTTGGGTTTTGTTTGCGTTTGGTCTAGTTTGGGAATGGTTTGGAGTTTGTTAATGATTTAGTTGGATTTTGGTTTGAGTTAGTTTGAGGTGCATTTGAGTTGGATTGGAATTGGTTTGGGTTTTGTTTGCGTTTGGTCTAGTTTGGGAATGGTTTGGAGTTTGTTAATGATTTAGTTTGATTCTGGTTTGAGTTAGTTTGAGGTAAATTTGAGTTAGATTGGAATTGGTTTGGGTTTTGTTTGCGTTTGGTCTAGTTTGGGAATGGTTTGGAGTTTGTTAATGATTTAGTTGGATTTTGGTTTGAGTTAGTTTGAGGTGCATTTGAGTTGGATTGGAATTGGTTTGGGTTTTGTTTGCGTTTGGTCTAGTTTGGGAATGGTTTGGAGTTTGTTAATGATTTAGTTTGATTTTGGTTTGAGTTAGTTTGAGGTAAATTTGAGTTAGATTGGAATTGGTTTGGGTTTTGTTTGCGTTTGGTCTAGTTTGGGAATGGTTTGGAGTTTGTTAATGATTTAGTTGGATTTTGGTTTGAGTTAGTTTGAGGTAAATTTGAGTTAGATTGGAATTGGTTTGGGTTTTGTTTGCGTTTGGTCTAGTTTGGGAATGGTTTGGAGTTTGTTAATGATTTAGTTGGATTTTGGTTTGAGTTAGTTTGAGGTAAATTTGAGTTGGATTGGAATTGGTTTGGGTTTTGTTTGCGTTTGGTCTAGTTTGGGAATGGTTTGGAGTTTGTTAATGATTTAGTTTGATTTTGGTTTGAGTTAGTTTGAGGTAAATTTGAGTTAGATTGGAATTGGTTTGCGTTTGGTCTAGTTTGGGAATGGTTTGGAGTTTGTTAATGATTTAGTTGGATTTTGGTTTGAGTTAGTTTGAGGTAGATTTGAGTTAGATTGAGATTGGTTTGGGTTAGCCTGGTTTTGATACAAATTTGGTCTAGTTTAGGATTCCGTTTGGGTTAGTTCTGGTTTGGGATTGGTTGGGATTAGTTTGGGATTGGTTTCAGTTAGTTGTGAACTGGGTTGGTTTGAATTTGAGTTAGTTTTGGATTGGTTTGGGTAGGCTTGAGATTTGTATAGTCTGGGATTGGACTGGTTCTGTTCATTTTTGGCAGACTGATTTCGCACGAGCGACCTTGATATACGTCTTAAACGGACCCAGAGAAAACAAGCCACTTATCCAAAACAAGCTTTTAAAAAAACAAAACTTACTTAAACAAAGCAAAACAAATCCAAAAATCCCAAACGAGCCAGAGCATCCTAACGAAACAAGCTCAAACTAACCCAAACCAACTCGATCCAACCAAAATTAAGTCGAAATGGATCTGTACTCATTCATATAAACCAAAACAGTTGAATCATTGAAATCATGACTAACACAAACTAACCCAAACTGCCCTAAACGATCCGAAACAATCTTTAACGGAATGAAACGAACCCCAAGTGACTCAAACTAACCAGAACATGCTGAAGCTAACCCAAACTTGCTCAAACTAACACGAACAAACCCAGACGAACCCAAATTCAACCGAACCGAGACAATTCTCAATCAACCTAAGCTAACCAAAATAAGCTTAAACTAACACAAGTCAACCTTGAATAACCAACGCTCATATCAATTAACTCAAACTTACCCAACTAACCAAAACAAACTTAAACTAATCAATACCAAACAATACAAACACAAACAAGCAACAATCAACCGAAACGAATCCAAACTAACCTTAACTAACGGAACAAAGCTTGGACAAAGAAATTTCAACCAACCCAAGTTAATCAACTCAAACTAACCCAGGTTGATAGTAGAACATACAGTGTGTCGAAGATAAGATGAATATACCCCTAATTTACCTTATTTGAAGAATTCGAAACCCCGCCTACTCAGTCTTCGCAAAGAGGGCCAATTCTCGATATTTTGCTTTGCGTCAAAGCCATAAAAAAATTTACAGGAATATCGAGTTCATTAGAAAATTATTAATTTTAATTTTTAAATTTTACTTGGATTAAATCAATCACCCAATAAAAACTATGTCTTCCAACAACCTTGAAAATGGTTTTGAAGACGCCGTGACAACGTTGAATATTCAAGGATTCAAATTTTAAGTGTTTATGGGAAACATATGGTGATAAATGGAAAAATAAATTCGTAAATAAACAAAAATATTAAAAAAAAAATGTTGTTTTGTTTTCAAAACTGTGAATCCGGAGCAAGAATACAAACTAGGGCAACTTTTTTCAGTAACTTTTCTCGATATTTCCAAAGCGTAGCAAAATATCGAGAATTGGCCCTCTTTGCGAGAAACTAGTAGACAAGATTTAAATCTCAAATTTCAGTTGGACATCATAAAAAGTGTCTGCATGACTTTAAAAAAAATTCTACTAAGTTTGTAAATGGAAATTTTAATTAAAAAAAAAATCACATTCCCATACTACAATAATACACTGATCCAAATATGTAGCAGTCGTGATTTCACACCGTGCACAATAATTCCTTGTTGGGTGAAAACCTTCTTTTCCATGCAACACTCATAAACCATTCTTTGTTACAAGTTTTACCACTGATTCACAGAATCACCGATAAGGCATCAGGAACTGAGTTGATGTCTGAGTAATTGCGCTTTTTTGCAACAATTGCACTTTTTTCCGCCATCGTTTGCGTTTCATTACTTTTGTAGGTAAATGCAAGTATTGTTTGTTACGGTTACATTGAATATGGTTTTTTGTGTGTCAATAGGTTGATTAAATCTTAGTTTTGTATTATTTTTTATCATTCTTTTTGTCCATCATCATCATGATCATGTTGTTTAAACGTTATTTTGATATACAAGGTGATCTATGAAAAATTCAACTACATTTTGTTTTCTGGAATTTCAAAATTTGTTTAAAATTAATGTTGTCAGTTTTTTTATGTCAAATATTTTTTTTTTCATGAGTCACCCTGTATGTTGTTTAAAAGTTTTTGAATATTCCAACTACATTTTGCTTTTGGACAATTCAAGATTCGTTTCTATTATTTTTTCGACGCCAAATTTCGCTAGAACATGAATCACCCTGTATGTTGTTTGGGTTAGTTTGGGTTAGTTATACTTTTTGCTTTTTGGAAAGCTTTGTTAAAAAAAGTGGAGATATGAATTTTTAAAAATTTTTGTCAATTATTATGATGCATTTTCAAGAGTCATTCTGTATGTTGTTCTAAATATCTGATTAGGCCATTCCCATATACAGGGGGATTTTTGAAAATTTCAACTGCATTTTCCATATTAATAAATATAAAATCATATGTTGCTTAAATACTTTCATTATTCAACTCTGTTATACAGGGTGATTTTTGAAAATATTCCACTGTTTGAAATTCCAAAATTCGTTGAAAAATAGCAGTGACAAATTTTTTTGGATTTCATTCTTTTTTCGATGCAATTTCAAGGTTCTGATTTTTGATATACAAGGTGGTTTTTTGTTATTTCAACTGGATTTTGCTCTAGAGAAATCAATTTTTTCTAAATAATGGTGGAGATAAGTTTTTCTATTTTTTTTTAAAGAAAAATCATATTTTCTCATGAATCATCCTGTATGTTTTTCTGACAATTCAATTTCGATATACAGGGTGATTTTTGAATATTTAAACTGCATTTTCCTTTTTGAAATTCCAAAAGTTGTTGATAATTGCGAAAATGCGAATTTTTCAAAATTATTCTATTTTTTTATGCAAAATACACATTATCTTGGGGCACCCTATATGTCGTTCCAAAGTTTTGATACTCCAATTTTGACTCACTTGGTAATTTTTGAATATCTCAACTAGATTTTACTTTTTGGAATTGGGAAGTTTCGAAGTTCTTATTATCCGAATTTGCCATACAAGGCGATTTTTTCATATTTGGACAAAACTTTGCTTTTTGGAAAAACAAAGTTTGTTGAAAAATAGTGGGGAAATGAATTTTTGATAATTGTTTTTATTTATTTTATGCAAAATTATATTTTATCATGATTCATGCAGTATGTTGTTCTAAAGATAGTTATGCTAGTCTAATTCCGATATACAGGGTGATTTTTCAATTAACGCATTTTTCTTTCTGAAATTTCAAAATTCGCTGAAAAATATCGGAATTATGAATTTATAAAAATGTTTCCAAATTTCTGCATGAAAATTCGATCATGAATAACCCTGTATTATGTTTTGAAGTTTCCATGATTCAATTTTAACCTACAGGCTGAGTTTGAAATGTTTTTCACTTTTAGAGATTTCAAAGTTAATTCCAAAAAAACGGAGATACGAGTTTTTGAAAATTATTCCTATTTTTTTTATGCAGAATCACCCTTCATCGTAAATCACCCTATATATTGTTCCTGAGTTCTTTAAATTAAATTCTGATATACAGGGTGATTTTTGAGTATTCCAACCGAATTTAACTTTTCAGAAATTGAAAATTTGTTGAAAAATATCGCAGATACGAATTTGCTAGAATTTTTTTCATTTTTTTCGTTGCAAAATCTGCTTTATCATGAATCACCGTGTGTTGCTCCAAGGTTCTGAAAATTCAATTCCGATATAAAGGATGATTTTTGGAATATTCCAACTGTATTTCACTTTTTGGAATTTAATTATTTGTTGAAAATGATTTTTTTTTTCAGTTTTTTTTTATTTAAAATATTTATGCTTTATCAAGGATCACCATGTATATTGCTTCAAAGTTCTGATAATCAAATTCCTATATACAGGGGGATTTTTGAGTATTTTAACTGCATTTTCCTTTTTAAAATTCCAAAAATCGTTGATAATTGCGAAAATACGAATTTTCGAAAACTATTCCAATTTCAAAGTACACATTCTAATTTTTTTATATGCAAAATACACATTATTTTGGGGCACCCTGTATGTCGTTCCAAAGTTTTGATACTATGATTCTGACTCACATAGTAATTTTTGAATATCTCAACTATATTTTACTTTTTTGAATTTGGAAATTTGTTGAAAAATTGCGGAGATATAAATTTTTGAGAATGGTTCTCATTTTTTCGATGCAAAATTACTTTTTATCATCAATCTCATGATTCAATTCTGATATACAGGTCGATTTTTTTTTATATTTCACTTTTTGAAGAGATACAAATTTCTGAGAATTATTCTCATTTTTTCAATGCAAAATTACACACTTTATCATGGATCACCCTGTATGTTGTTTCGAAGTTTGGATAATACCATTTTGATATACGAGGCGATTTTTTTTGTAGTTGAATCAAATTTTGTTTTTTAGAAAAAAAAAATGTGGAAAAATAGTGAGGAAATAAATTGTTGAAAATTGTTTTAATTTTTTTAAGCAAAATTATATTTTATCATGATTCATGCAGTATGTTGTTCTAAAGATAGGTATGCTAGTCTTATTCCGACACACAGGGTGATTTTACAATCAACGGCATTTTTCTTTTAAAATTTCAACATTCGCTGAAAAATATCGGAAATATGAATTTATGAAAATGTGTCCAAATTTCTGCATGAAAAATCAAATTTAATCATGAATCACCCTGTATGATGTTGAAGAGTTTCCATAATTCAATTTTACTCTACAGGTTGATTTTTGAATATGTTTTTCACTCTCTGAAATTTCAACATTTGTTCCAGTGTAAATATGAAATTTTGAAAATTATTCTTATTTTTTTTATGCAGAATTACCCTATATATTATTCCTGAGTCCTGATAAGCAAATTCCACTATACAGGGTAATTTTTGAGTATTCCAACTGAATTCAACTTGTATTTAGAAATTGAAAATTTGTTGAAAAATATCGCAGATACAAATTTTCTAGAATTTTTTTCGTTGCAAAACACGCTTTTTCATGAATCACACTGTATGTTGCTCCAAGGTTCTGATAATTTATTTCCAATATACAGGGTGATTTTTGGAATATTCCAACTGTATTTCACTTTTTGGAATTTCATGATTTATTAAAAATGATTCTTTTTTTTTTTAGATTTTTTCGATGTAAAATATGCTTTAACATGAATCACCATGTATATTGCTTCAAAGTTCTGATAATCAAATTCCTATATAGAGGGTGATTTTTCGAATATTTCAACTGCATGTCACTTTTTGGAATTTCAAAATGTGTTAAATAATGGCAGAGATATGGATGTTTTTTTCATTTTTTAGATATGAAATACACTTTATCTTAAATCACCTTTTATATTTCTTCAGAGTTATGATAATCAAATTCAGATATACAGTGTGATTTGGAATATCACAACTGCATTTCGCTTTTTGAAATTTCAAAATCTGTTGATTAATGGCGCAGATATAGATTTTTTGATTTTTCCCCATTTTTCAGGTGTTGAACACCCTTCATCATTGATCACCCAGTATATTGTTTCAAAGTTCTGACAAGGAAATTTCGACACACAGGGTAATTTTGGAGTATTTAAACCGCATCCAACGGTTTGAAATTTCAATTTTTTTTCCAAAATAGCACGAATTTTGAAATTTATTCTTATTTTTTATATGTAAAATTGCACTTTAGCATGGATCACCCCGTATATTGTTTTCAAGTTCTGGTGATTGAATCGGGTGACTATTGAATATCTTAACCGCATTTCACAATTTGCAATTTCAAAATTTGTTGGAAAAGGCGGAGATATAAATTTTTGATTTAAAAAAAAACATGCTAAATAAACCTTATTCACCCTGTATCTTGTTATAAAGATCTGATAGTTCAATTACAATAGAATACAGGGTGAATTAAAAATTGAATGCTGAAAGTGAAGATATGGGAAAATAATGAAATGGTAACAAGACTCAAAAAATTTGTTGTTTCAACATCTGAGCTAAAAAATAACAAAAAAAAACAGAAAAGATAAAAATGTCCGAAAAAACTGAAGAAATTCAAAATAATATAATAATAATAATCATATAGCTATACTGGGGAAGGTTGCCAATATTGAACCACTACCTAAATTGGACCACCGTACATTTTCCCGAAACTAAACAAGTCTCATATCATCTGGCAACACTGTACAATACCTTTACTCAGGAGCCTCTTGTGTTGTGGTGGGTGAAGGTATGGTACAGTGTTGCCAAATGATTTGGGACTTGTTGAGTTTAGGGAAAATGTATGTACGGTGTTCCAATTTAGGTAGTGGTTCAATATTGGTAACCTTCCCCTTAACGATAATGGGTACTATTATTTTTATTAAAAAAAGAAAAAAAAACATTTTTGTGTAAAAAAAGTAAAACATAAAAAAAAAGAGAAAAGATTGAAAATAAGAAAATTGGAAAGAGTTCCTTGATGGCAAAATAACAAAATTGCATAAAAAAATCTGAACTGAAAAAAAAATCAGAAGAAAAGTGACTGATCTGAAGAAAGTCAGAGAAGTCGAAAAAATGGAAGAATAAAAAAATATCCGAGCTATGAAGAGAAATCAAGACAAGAGAAAAAAATTGAACAAAAACAAAAACCAGAAATATAATCCGTCAAAAAATTGGTTACCCCGGAAGAACCGAACCATAAAAAATGTCACAACCATAACCCACATTTCGAAGTCCTATGCATGGTAGCAAACAAAACGAAAACAATGCGAGTAACACGAGCTTACGTGTTTTGTATTATTTGTTGTTGTATTTTGTATCGCGTAACTGGCGTAACTCAACCCACGCATATGTCATGTGACTCAAGTGCGATATTACCAGAACGTGTTTGGTTGCGGTTCACGCATTTAATGTTCAGATAAGAGAATATGGGTTAAACCTTACCTTGATATGAGACCAGAGTCAAAGAACTGGCGCCGGGTTCACCATCTGTAGAACTGGAAGAGAAATTCATTTTTAGTGATTGTCAACTTTGAAGCTCTGTATATGGAAAACGTCACGTTACACAAAAAAATATTTCAGATAAAAGTTGTAGGAAATCTTATTGTTCATAAAAATTGTTATGAAAGATTTTTTGAAAATTTCAACTGTTGGAGAGTTATTCTCGAAAAACTGATATCCCAACTGTGAACATAAACACCTGTCCACAAGAAAATACAGTCCAATCAGTAAGTAATAAATCAAACAATAAATCGGATCTCAATCATTCAACCAACGATCCGTAACAACAGTCAAGGCGGCTTAAATCTGGTCGACGAGATGTCCAATACAGACACCAAGCGGTTTCCCATGTGAAATTGCAAATTGAGACTAGACTCGTTGCATAAGACAATCAATCATATCCATAACAGTATAATCACCCCTCATTAATTGCTATAAAAATCCCAATAATGTGAGCTACACGTGTCTCATTACTCTCATTACGAAATTCTTCAGCAGTAGTGTAACCATATAAGACGGTGAATTATTATTTATGCAGCCAACTACTACATTGTTTATGTGCTGTTTATAATAAATTTAATGTGGATTAACATTAGATTTTAATGGGGTTTGGTGGGAGGTGGTCGTAAAGGATAAATTGAACATGGGTTTGAGGGTAATGTGGGTTTTGATGGGTATGATCTAATGGTGCAAAAATTCAAGGTTGTACCCCTTGGTTTTATTTTATATTTTTTAGTTCTGAATTATTTTAACTTTTTCTAGTTTATTAGTTTAATTTTTTGCTTATTTTTCACTCTGCCATGATTTTCCATTCAACTTTATATTATATTTGCTGTTTTTATATTTCAGTGTACTTATTTCTTGCTTAAAGATTTTTTTTTGGTATTAATGCTTTATTATTTTGTTGTTGCCGTTTTACTTTTTTTTTCTTGATAAGTTATTATGACTTTTTATTTCTTTTAATTTGCATATTTGATTTATACACTTCTTTGTTGTTCTTATACTTCATCTTTTATACTGTTCGCTTTAGTTTAGTTCTTTTCTGTTCAGTCAATTTTTTCTATGAATGAATTTATTTGGCACTTCGATCACTTCGGAAGATTATATTGTTTATCTTGTTGATTTTTTTCTGTTACTGTATTTTTCGATTGTTTATTTATTGATTTGTTCAGTTCACTTGATTCACTCGATTCTCCGCATAACTTCCGTTTCTTTTTTCGTTTTTGTTCTTTTGCTTCTTCTTCTAGTTAATTAATCAATTTATACACAGTTCCTCATTTTTTTCAGTTTTTTGTTTCAAAATCTTTGTCAGATTAATTTTTTTATCTTCCTTTCACTTTCCATTGGAAGTTTGTTTAGATTTTTATTTTTTGATAGTTTTTGTCTCTTTAACAGCACGTTTCCTAGTTTTCTTAGTTCAATTCTCTTTATAATTTTTTTTGTTGTGCTTGGATATTTTTCTACATTTTTTTATCTTTCAGTTCATCTTTATTTTGTTTTTTCTATTGAATTGTTTTTCGTTTTCTTAGTTTGAGTAACTCTTTTTTAAATTTTTGATGTTTATCAGGTTCATTTTTCTACCACTTTTGATTTTCTTTTATTCTATAGGTTCTTATCTGTTCTCTTTTTCCGCTCTTTTATCTTTATTGCAGTTTTGTTTCCTATTATTTATTAATCTGTATTCTTGGAATATATTTGTTGCTCTGGTTGTTATTTTCCTTTATTTTTTCTATTTTGTTTTATTCATTTTTATTTTTTTTTATTTATTCATTCAAATATTTTTAGTAATTGAGTGATTGATTTTTTACTGATTTGATATTATGTTTTTTGTGATTTATTCAGTATAACCTCCGTTTCCTTTTTCAAAATTGTTGCAATTTTTTGTTTTCATTTTCAGTATGTCGGTTTTTGTGTTTTACAATTACTTATGTTTTGATTTATATTTGATTCGTGTTTTATCTTTTACTATTTCTTTTGTTGTTTTATCTAATGTTTTGTCTTTTAGTACTCGGAACTTCCGTTTCCTTCATGATCTCTTCCAAGTTTGCTTTTTTTTTCCAATTTTGCTTGCTTTAATTGTCTTCCTTTATTTTTCTTTTCAAATTCTTCATTTGGGTTTTTTCAATTCTCTATTTTCGCCAAAAAAATATTGAAAATCAAATTTTTCACTTTTTTCCATTGGCGTTTAGTTGATCAAGGATTTTCCTGGGTTAGTTTGGGTTCATTCAAGTTTTTTTCAATTTGGGTTAGTTCGAGTTTTTTTTGTTTTGTCCATACAATTTTTTTCTTGATTTTCCGCCATTAAAATATGCTGCTTTTATCGATGGGTTTGTGAAAGATTTCTTTTTTATTAGTTTGGGTTAACCACAGTTTTTTTTGGGTTAGGCTTGTCAGGATCAATTCAAGTTATTTTCAATTTGAGTTAGTTTGAATTTTTCGCTGGTTTGTTGAAATTCATTTATCTTTCTTTTAATTTGGGTTAGTTCGAGTCACCTTAAGTTAGTTTGGGTTTTTCGGGATTCATTTGAGTTTGTTAGGATAAGCTTAGTTTGGGTTAGTTGGATTTTTTTTGGTTTTATTCACTTTTCCCCATTTTCCCTGACATAAAAACTTTCAAATTTTATTGCATTTGTCCAAGCGTTTGTTGGTTATTTTCTCTAGGTTAGTTATTTGAGCTAATTTGGATTTGTGTTAATCACGATTTTTTTGTTTCTTTTATGGTACCTTAGAATACATTTATCTTGGGTTAGTTTGAGGGAGTTTGGGTTGTTGATTTTAGGTTTGTCAAGCTTTATTTGAGTTTGTTGGGATGAGGTTAGTTGGTGTTGATTGGATTTCTTTTGGTTTCATTCATAAAATTTTTCCCTTTTCCCTATTCTCCCTGGCATAAAAACTTTCAAAATCAAATTTTATTGCATTTGTCATTTTTTCTAGGTTAGTTTGTCTTTATGCGTGAGTTGTGTTAATTATATACTATTTTTTTGTTTCTTTTATGGCTGGTTATAATTCATTCATCTTGGGTTAGTTCCAGGAAGTTAGTTATTTTGAGTTTATGAGGATTTATTGGATTTTGAAAGGATTAGGTTATAGGTTAGTTCGAGTTAGTCTCGTTTGAGTTGGTTATTTTGGATTGATAGATCTTATTTGAGTGTGTTTGGAATAGTAATTTAGGTTAGGTTTAAGTTACTACGTTTAAGTTATGTTTCCTGATTTTCCGCCATTGATTACAATCTGAGGAGTCCCACATACTCAAGTTAGCTTGAGTTGCTTTGAGTTAGTGAAAAAAAGAGTTAGTTCCGGCTGGTTCGAGTTAGTTTAGGTTAGTTCAAGTTGATTTGGGTTCGGTTATTTGAATTTGTTTGATTTCATCGAGCTTCTTGTGGGCTGTTGTGAGTGTCATTTTGATTCACTGTTTTCAATTAATTCAAAATAACGCTCGAGTAAAAAATCAAAACCATTGCAACACCCACCTTGCAATAAACACCATAATAATTCCCATTACCCCATGGAAATAAATCATAATTTTTACCAAACACGTGACAACACCAAGATATGTATCTTGGCGGCCGGATCCTGACAGATACACTTAATTTAATTATGACAAATTTGTTATTCAAATATCCATGGTTAATTGAATATAACTTATACAAATTTGCATAAGGGGGGGTTTAAAGTGAATAAATCGTAAAAAAATTTACGATTGAGAAACACCCAAGCCCAAGAAATTCGTGACCAATAATCTGCGCTGACATTTCGTATTTTTGCGCAGATCGGTATAATAGAAAGTAAATCTAAAACAGAGGCGGATCAGCGCCATTAATTAGAGAGATAGGCTGGTGGGAGGAATTATTGACAAATGGAAAAATGTTGTTGAATGGATTGTAGATCTCGATCGTGCTATAGGTCAAGGTATGAGGGATTTATTGACTGATTTTACCGTTAGTTTTGTTGTTTCTAGTACACGGGATAGTCCATAGGTATCAAATCAGACCTGCGAGGAGGCAAATAGAATGATAAAACTTGTTGTCGATATACAGGGTGTTACTCAATGGTATGTCATATGTTATAATTTTAAGGAGGAGTTCCTGGGTAAATTTTAAGTCGAAAAGGTCATATAAACTTGGTTGGTTTTTAAGATACAGGGTGTTAAAGATCTATTTTATTCTCAGTTTTTAATACATTTTCCAAAGACGGTTTGAGATATTGAACTGAATTTTGCCACAGGATATTATGGTTTAGGAACACACTTTTTTTTTATTTTAATTTTTTTATTTTTATTTCATTTTATTTATTTATTTAATTTTTTTTTATTTTTCTTTTTAGACCCAAGTTTATATGACCTTTTCGACTCAAAATTTATCCAGGAACTCCCCCTTGATATTATGACATATCATTAAGTAACACCCTGTATAAAAAAGAAATAAACAAAACTCTGAATAATTCATCTCAATACAAACCTCACAAGGTCACTCGAGTTTTTTCCATTGAGAAACCCAAAGGTAAACTAGTGTGTCGACCCCATAACAAAAAAGCGGTTTGCAATAATTAAAAAAGCGATATATTTTGAAATTTTGTAAAAATCAGTTTAATTGATTGTTGAATCGATTAAAGAGAGAAAATGGCATGTGCTTGTATTTTTAATTGGATGTTGCTTTGATATAAAATGAATGAGAAAATGTATAGAATAAATTAGTGTGGATGGTAGAGGCAGGATGAAAATTTAAAAAAAAACAAATTATTTACACTATTTTTTGTATCCTATTTTGATCACTCTTTTGTTAGTTTTGTTGTTTTTGTTTGTTAGTTAGTTTGTAGGTTTTGAGTTATTATAGTTGTGAGATTACTATCATATCATATCACATATTTTCACGCAGATTTTCCTCAATATTTTCTTAAATTGGTATGTTTCTTCACGTATTTTAATGGAAAATTGTCTGGAAAATCCACTGATGCAAAAATCAGAATTCCATCTCTTGTAGTTTTTGAGTTATGATTTTTTTTTAACGGTGATTGTTGCCTATAACGAAAATTTTGTCACATATTTTCAAGACGACTTTCCTTAATACTTTTATAATTCACAAGGTATGTTTCTTAATGTATTTAAATGGAAAAATGTATGGAAAATCCACTGGTGCAAAGATCAGAATTTTATCTTTTGTAGTTTTTGAGTTATAATTTTTTTTAAGGGTGATTTTTGGCTATAAATCTTGTCACATATTTTCAAGAAGATTTTCCTAAATATTTTCTCAAATCACTAGGAATGTTTCTTCATGGATTTTGATGGAAAATTGCCTGGAAAATCTACTGGTGCAAAAATCAGAAACCTTTCTCTTGTAGTTTTTGAGTTGAATTTTTTTTATGGGTTATTGTTGCTTATAAATTTTGTCACATATTTTCAAGAAGATTTTCCTCAGTATTTTCCCAGATCACTAGGTTTGTTTCTCCACGTATTTTAATGTAAAATTGTCTGGAAAATCCACTGGTGCAAAAATCAGAATTCTATCTCTTGTAGTTTTTGAGTTATGATTTTTTTTAACGGTGATTGTTGCCTATAACGAAAATTTTGTCACATATTTTCAAGACGACTTTCCTTAATACTTTTATGATTCACTAGGTATGTTTCTTATTGTATTTAAATGGAAAAATGTATGGAAAATCCACTGGTGCAAAGATCAGAATTCTATCTTTTGTAGTTTTTGAGTTATAATTTTTTTTGAGGGTGATTTCTGCCTATAAATCTTGTCACATATTTTCAAGAAGATTTTCCTAAATATTTTCTCAAATCACTAGGTATGTTTTCTCATGAATTTTGATGGAAAATTGCCTGGAAAATCCACTGGTGCAAAAATCAGGAACCTATCTCTTGTAGTTTTTTTAGTTATAATTTTTTTTTATGGGTGATTGTTGACTGTAACAAAAATCTTGTCACATATTTTAAGCCGATTTTCCCCAATATTTTCTGAGTTCACTAGGTTGTTTCTGGCTATAATTTGATGAGAATTGTCTAAAAAATTCACTGGTGCAAAGATCAGAATCGTATCTGTTGTAGTTTTTGAGTTATGGATTTTTTAATGGGTTATTGTTGCCTATAAACCAAATTCTCATCACATATTTTCAAAATGATTTTCCCCAATATTTTCTCAAATTATTAGGTGAGTATCTTCATGTATTTTGCAGGAAAGGTCTGTTGCTGTGAGAAATTTTCCAAACGAACCAAAATACATGTTACGAGAAATCTCAATCAACCTAAAAAAATAAAAATTCCATATGACAAAGAATAAAAAACCTTAAACCTTAAAACCAAGTAATCAAATTTCGGAAAAGTTGAAATATGTAGGAACAAGACAAAAATTGAATCAACAGAAAACATCCAGATGCATAAAGATCTAATAGATGAATAAAAATTTGGAAAAATAAAACCAAAAAAATGATTTATTTTTGTGAATACTTCCATTTTTATTTTTTCAATTTTTTATTTTCTACTTTTAATCGGTTCGTTCTTATTAGATTTTTTCAATTTTTGTTTTTTTTTCTGGAATTTCGCTTTTAGTTGAGTCTTCGTTTCATTATTTTTCGGTTTTTTGAGATCCATTTTTGCCATTTGAATGCGTTTTGTTTTATTTTATTTTTTGTTGTTTCTCTTAGAGCATTGTTTTATTTTTTGCAACTTTAGTTTTGAATTCTTTGGATTTTTTTTTTACTTGGGTCATGTTGGGTTAGTACCTATTGGTTTATTTTTGGCAATGATCAGAATCCTTGGTTCTTGTTGTTTTCTTGTAACTTGGGTCTTGGGTAAGTATGATTTTATTTTTCGCAACTTTGTTTTTTATTTTTTTTTAACTTGGGACTGTTCAAGTTAGTATAGTTTGATTTTTTGCAACTTTTATTTGGGGTTCCTTAGATTTTGTTTTTTTTTATTAGGATTGGTTCGAGTAATTACCTGTTTTAATTTTGACGACTTTGATTTGAGGTTTCTTTTCTTTGTTGTTTTTTTTAACTCGGATAAGTTTGAGTTGGTATTGTTTTATTTATTTTTTTCGACTTTAAGGGTTTCTTGGATTGTATTCTTTTTTACTTGGGTTAGTTTGAGTTAATCTTGTTTTATTTATGGCAACACTGATTTTAGATACCTTGTTTTGGTTTTGGATTAATTTAGTTCAGTATTGATTTAGTTGCTTTAGTTAGTTCAGTTTTCATGGTTTTTAGTAAGTTTGATTTTTTTTAAGGTCAGTTTGGGTAAGTATTATTCAATTTTTCGCAGTTTTGATTTGAGGATCCTTAGTTTTAGTTGTTTTTATAACTTGAATTAGTTTGAGTCAAAATATATATTTTTTTTGCAACTATGGTTTCAGTATCCGTAGTTTTTGTGTTTTTTTTTTGGAGTAGGGTTAGTTTGGGTTAGTGGTACTGTTTCATTTCTGTTTTTTTGTTAAACTTGGATTATTTTAGTTCAGTATTGATTCAGTTGCTTTAGTTAGTTCAGTTTTCATGGTTTTTAGTTAGTTTGATTTTTTTCAAAGGTTAGTTTGGGTTAGTATTATTCAATTTTTCGCAGTTTTGATTTGAGGATCCTTAGTTTTAGTTGTTTTTATAACTTGAATTAGTTTGAGTCAAAATGTATTTTTTTTGCAACTATGGTTTCAGTATCCGTAGTTTTTGTGTTTTATTTTTGGAGTAGGGTTAGTTTCGGTTAGTGGTACTGTTTCATTTCTGTTTTTTTGTTAAACTTGGATTATTTTAGTTCAGTATTGATTCAGTTGCTTTAGTTAGTTCAGTTTTCATGGTTTTTAGTTAGTTTGATTTTTTTCAAAGGTTAGTTTGGGTTAGTATTATTCAATTTTTCGCAGTTTTGATTTGAGGATCCTTAGTTTTAGTTGTTTTTATAACTTGAATTAGTTTGAGTCAAAATATATATATTTTTTTGCAACTATGGTTTCAGTATCCGTAGTTTTTGTGTTTTTTTTTGGAGTAGGGTTAGTTTGGGTTAGTGGTACTGTTTCATTTCTGTTTTTTTGTTAAACTTGGATTATTCTAGTTCAGTATTGATTCAGTTTTCAGTTGCTTTAGTTAGTTCAGTTTTCATGGTTTTTAGTTGGTTTGATTTTTTTCAAAGGTTAGTCTGGGTAAGTATTATTCAATTTTTCGCAGTTTTGATTTGAGGATCCTTAGTTTTAGTTGTTTTTATAACTTGAATTAGTTTGAGTCAAAATATATATTTTTTTTGCAACTATGGTTTCAGTATCCGTAGTTTTCTGTTTTTTGTGTAAAACTTGCATTATTCTAGTTCAGTATTGATTCAGTTTTCAGTTGCTTTAGTTAGTTCAGTTTTCATGGTTTTTAGTTAGTTTGATTTTTTTCAAAGGTTAGTTTGGGTGTATTATTCAATTTTTCGCAGTTTTGATTTGAGGATCCTTAGTTTAAGTTGTTTTTATAACTTGAATTAGTTTGGGTCAAAATGTATTTCTTTTGCAACTATGGTTTCAGTATCCGTAGTTTTTGTGTTTTTTTTTGGAGTAGAGTTAATTTGGGTTAGTATTGTTTCATTCTTTGCCACTTTTATTTCAGATTCCTTGGTTATTGTTTGTTTTTATAACTTTTGGATTAGTTTGGGTTAATAATATTTTATTTTTTTGATCTTTGGTTTCAGTATGCGTGTTTTTTTTTGACAAATCAGTTTGGGTTAAGATTAATTTATTTTCCGATACTTTGGTTTCATGTCCATTGGTGTCTGTTTCTTTTTTGGCAAATTTAAGTTATAGAGTGATTATTGTTTTATTTTTTGCAAATTTGATCTTAGATTATGAGGTTTCGATTTTTTTTTCTCGGGTTTTGTGTAATCATTGTCAGTTTTGTTGTATTGATTTTAGGTTGGTTGAGTTTTTTTGGTGGTCAAGAAATTGGAGTTTTGGTCTATTAAACTTTTAGTTTTGAGTTCTTAGTTTTTCCTTTTTTGATACATGTCCTGTTGTAGTTTTCTTGAGTTTAAATTTTTTTGTAATTCATCAGAATCTTGTTTTTTTCCTGCATGGCTGTTGGTCTTTTTTTTTATTCCAGGCTCCTTGGTATTTTGGTTTTTGGTTTTAGAAATTTTGGTTTCGTGCGTTTCGAAGATTTAGTTTCAGTGTTCTCGCTATTTTTGTATTTTGAATTTTCTTTTATGGCTCCTATGTTTTTCTTTCTTTGTCTGTTACTTTGATTTTTTTGTTCTATTGATTTTTTATGATTTCTTCCACTTTCCTACTAGTTATACGATAAATATTTTCCGGGATATGGCCGCTCGCTATCCTTGACTGATCACCCTGTACTACACCCATACCATTGACGTCGTTACGATCCTGTAAAACGACATCATCAAAAATGATCAGCAGTACGGCTCTGATTTTATATATTTCAAAATTGAAAAGTGCTTGTGACCGTTTAATCTTTAATACAGACAATATCACAGTTTACAACCAAAGTTTACTTTACCTACACACTTAACAGTTACAATAAAAAAACCGCAAACGTCCCATAAACGTCCATAAAAATCAACATACCCATAATTCCCCATGATTTACAATGCAATTAAATGGGATACTTTGACTTGAACTGTCTTTACTCAGTACGGTCAAATCAATTGCGAATTTTATGGCCGGAATTTGAAATATGCTAATAAACTTTCACCTTTCAACCAGGAATTTACGTTGCATTAGATGCCACAAAAAATATAAATAAAATAAATTACAAACAAGCGTGACCCGTTTTTGAAAAGTACGGTCACAAATCAACTGGGTTTCCATCTGGAAACATTAGTATAATTTCTTAATGTTTTTTATTAGCATTATTGATGGGGCCATAAAGCACGGGATGAAGTTCGAAATTTGTCTTTAACAGTAACATATTGTCACCACAACAGCTGTTGCGTGATTTAAATCGGCTTTAAAATGCTGTGAGATGATTGCAACTGTACTTGATAGTGTTAGTTTGCTGACGACCTTACTACCAGCACGCTCGTATTCAAAGACGCTCAATTTTTCAGTCCGAATACAAATTGTTTCGTTTGATTCATTATTGTTTAATTTATTAGTGAAATTATCATGGTACTGTAACACCTGAGTAGATTTTTTTTTCTAACAATATAGTCAAAAAGAGTTCTGGTTCAAAATTTGTACACAACCTTACTTTTTCATTCCTGCCATTTTGCCTGTTATTCTTTTGTGTTATTGATGCTGGAAGTTGAGATGTCTTTTAGGTGTCTCCGAGTTGTCTCACCTAGTTTTAAGCAAATCAACTTGAATCTTTTGAATACGGTCCTGGATTTTTGTCACAATTTGTGATTTTTTCGAAGAGCTATAATTTTCGAATGTGTTGACCGATTTTATTAAAGGTTACGACATTTTGGAGGGAATTTGATCAAGTTTTTAAATGAATTTTTCTGATTTTTTTTTCTCTGTGAATCTTCACGGAATCCAAAATATTCGTTTTTTTACATTTCTTCCCAAATTTTTGAATAGGATATAACTACCGGACGGGTTGGCAAATTTAAGTGAAAATTGCGTAATTTTGAAGGGAATTTGATGAAGTTTTCTCATGAATCTTAGTGATTTTTTATTTTCTTAAATTTCAAGGAAATCGAAAATATTCGATTCTTCTACATTTTTTCTTCCCAAATTCTCTAAAACGCTATAACTTTCGAACGGATTGACCGATTTTAGTGAAAACTGCGCATTTTTCAAGGGAATTTGATCAAGTTTGTTTCTGATTTTTTGTGATTTTATATCTTTGTAAGTTATAACGCAATCCAAAATATTCAATTTTTTTATAAACATTTCGTCCCCAATTCTTTGAAAGGCTATAACTCTCGAACGGGTTGACCGATTCTAGTAAAAATTGCACCACTTTGTAGGGAATTTGATGAAGTTCTTTCTCGAATTTTAGTGATTTAATTTTTTTTTTTAATTTCAAGAAAATCGAAAATATTTGATCTTTTACATTTCTTCCCAATTTCTAAAACGCTATAACTTTCGAAAGGATTGACCGATTCTAGTGAAAACTGCGCAGTTTTCAAGTGAATTTAATCAAGTTTTTTTGTGATTTTTCAACTTTTTAAGTTATGACAGAATCCAAAATATTCAATTTTTTTATATACATTTCGTCTCCAATTCTTTGAAAGGCTATAACTCTCGAACGGGTTGACCGATTCTAGTAAAAATTGCACCACTTTGTAGGGAATTTGATGAAATTCTTTCATGAATTTTAGTGATTTTTTATATTTTTTTTTAATTTCAAGAAAATCGAAAATATTCGATTCTTTTACATTTCTTCCCAAATTCTTTAAAACGCTATAACTTTCGAACGGATTGACCGATTTTAGTGAAAACTGCGCAATTTTCAAGTGAATTTAATCAAGTTTTTTTGTGATTTTTCAACTTTGTAAGTTATGACAGAATCCAAAATATTCAATTTTTTTATATACATTTCGTCTCCAATTCTTTGAAAGGCTATAACTCTCGAACGGGTTGACCGATTCTAGTAAAAATTGCACCACTTTGTAGGGAATTTGATAAAGTTCTTTCTTGAATTTTAGTGATTTTTTTTTTTTTTTTTATTTCAAGAAAATCGAAAATATTTGATCTTTTACATTTCTTCCCGAATTCTAAAACGCTATAACTTTCGAACGGATTGACCGATTTTAGTGAAAACTGCGCAATTTTTGAAGTGAATTTGATCAAGCTTTTTTGTGATTTTTTAACTTTGTAAGTTATAACAGAATCCAAAATATTCAATTTTTGATATACTTACATTTCGTCTCCAATTCTTTGTAAGGCTATAACTCTCGAACGGGTTGACCGATTTTAGTAAAAATTGCACCACTTTGTAGGGAATTTGATGAAATTCTTTCATGAATTTTAGTGATTTTTTATATTTTTTTTTAATTTCAAGAAAATCGAAAATATTCGATTCTTTTACGTTTCTTCCCAAATTCTTTAAAACGCTATAACTTTCGAACGGATTGACCGATTTTAGTGAAAACTGCGCAATTTTCAAGTGAATTTAATCAAGTTTTTTTGTGATTTTTCAACTTTGTAAGTTATGAGAATCCAAAATATTCAATTTTTTTATATACATTTCGTCTCCAATTCTTTGAGAGGCTATAACTCTCGAACGGGTTGACCGATTTTCGTAAAAATTGCGCCACTTTGTAGGGATTGATGAAGTTCTCTCATGAATTTTAGTGATTTTTGATTTTTTAAAATTTTAAGGAAATTCGATTTTTTTTCACATCTCGTTCCCAATTATTTGAAAAGCTATAACTTTCGAACGGGTTGAACGATTTACGTAAAAATTGCGCCATTTTGAAGGGAATTTGATGAAGATTTCTCACGAATTTTAGTGATTTTTATTTTTGTAAGTTTCAAGGAAATCCAAAATATTCGATTTGTTTACATTTTGTCCCCAATTCTCCAAAGGGCTATAACTTTCGAACGGATTGACCGTTGTTAGTGAAAACTGTGCAATTTTCAAGTGACCTCTCCTCGTGCATTTTTCTTTGTTAATTTTTACAAAATCCAAAATATTCGATTTTTTCAAATTTCTTCCCAGATTCTTCAAAACGCAATAATATTCGAACGGATTTATCGATTCAAGTAAAAAATGCACCATTTTGATTTTATATCTCTGTAAATCCAAAATATTCTATTTTGGTTTACAATTCTTCCCAAATCCTTTAAAAGTATAATATTTTTCGCTGGTTGGTCAACTTTAACTAATTTATTTACTGACAATAATGTATGTACAGTCAATTATTTATGTTTTTTTCAACACTGCACGTTCACAATTGATGCAAGGATCACTAAAACACAACTTACTCCCTTCCCCAAATTGACGGACTTATTTTCTCTGGAAGAATATTCTAGTAACACCTAGAACAGCGTAGAAGGTTCGACGTCATCTAGTTTCGCTAGAAGGTACTAGAAGGAAATCGATTCTACAGTCTACACATGGTGGTGGCTGTGGTACAAATATCCGGCGCCTCCACCAACTGTGGTCGGTCCGCTGAACACATGTTTCGTCACAAAAAGGCGATAACTTTCGAACGGGTTGACCGATTTGGAAAAAAATATGCCATTTTGAAAGGAATTTTAATTACTTTCTTTAAGGATTTGTGTCATTTTTTTTCTCTGTAAATTTTCATGAAATCCAAAATATTCGATTTCTCTTTCCAAATTCTTTAAAAGGCTATGACTTTCGAACGGGTTGTACGATTTTAGTAAAAATTGCGCCATTTTTAATGGAATTTGAAGTTTCTTCATGAATTTTTGATATTTCTGTAGATTTTGACGAAATCCAAATTATTCGATTTTTCAAAATTTCTCATCAAATTCTATAAAGAGCTATAACTTTTGAATGGGTTGACCGATTTTAATCAAAATTGCACCTCTTTGAAGGAAATTTGATCAAGCTTCTTCGTGAATTTTTTCGACTTTTTATCTTTGTAAATTGTCCCCTGCGTTTTAATGTATTTCAGTTAAGCATTCGGGCACGTTAATCCAGAGGGTGGCGCCCGAGACGTGAAAAACCAGAGTCGCGTTACAATACTTTATAATTCCTGAGGATGTCATTTTAAAAGGTCGAAACGTCGTCAGTGGCATTTGTCCATTCCGTTTAAAAAAAAATTGAATGGCTGCCTATAGGGACGAGGAAATAATAAGCATTTCTCAACGATAAAACTCCACAAAAGCAGTTTATGTTCCGTAACAATAAATCCCAGCTGCTTGTGGCCTACCGGCCCAACAATCCGTCATAATTACCATCAATTCAAATCAAAAAATCCATTGTTTCAAGAATTATTTTTTTCTGAATGACCGCCCAAGAATGAAGAAACTTAAACCGTGTACAGTTGGACGCCATGTGGCTTTATTTGCGCTTAAGTCAGTTGGTTAAACGTTCGCATGCGAATATTGATTGGGAATTGGTGATAAATTGAATTTTGTTGTTTATTAATGAGCTACGACAGATAAGGAATATTAATGTATAAAATTGTTCCACCCCATATGTTGGAACAGGTGAGTCATTTCCACCTGTGCCGACCCTCCGGAAAGGGCACAATAAAGTTGTGTGAAACAGATGGGCGGTTTCCCGGTTTTTTTCGCTCTAGTGACTTTTAAATTCAACGGTCAAAGCAGAAGGTGTTGATTTACTTTCGAATGAATTTTTTTTATCAAATTTTTATTGGATGAAAAAGTTTTTTTAAGCATTAGTTTTAGTCATAATATTTTTTTTTAACGCTATTTGCCAAAATTTTATGCCTGTATATTAAATAACCAGTATCGTCACAACAAAGTGATCCATAACTTTTTTGTAGGGATTGAAATGATTTTTAAAAATTTTTTTTAAAGACATTTTTAACGCATGTATGTACAGGGTGTTTCATTTTGGGTTAGGGGGGTATCTCCGTTATTCTTATATGTAGATAAAAAGTTGCGGTTTTCGCGACATTATGCTACTCAAAAATTTATTTTTTTAATACTGTTATATATTTTTAAAAAAGCAAAAAAAAAGAAAAATTTATGGTCTATAAATATACAGGGTGTTCCATCTAAAAAAATAAAGTTGGGTCCGATAACTTCTTGACGTGACCCTGTATACTTATTCCGAAGGCAGAATCGAGTTCTACGGGAAAAGTTATATAAGAAACAGTTTTCAAATTTTCGATAACTTATCTGAAAGTTTTGATACGAGGGGTACCTTGAAAAGCAACATTTTCAGTTTAGCCCTGTATCTTAAAAACAAAAAGGGCAATGAAAATTTTGTTAACGGCATCTTTAGTAGCTCACTGACGCGAAAAAGTAGCTCACTGACGCGAAAACCGCAACTTTCTATCTATAAGAATAACTGAGATATACTGCAAAAGTACCCAAAATGGGACACCCTGTACATATAAAAGTATTTCCATTGTTTAACTATTTATGTATGTGTAATAATATACCTATTCTATCAATAATTCAACGTTTCAATTTTTTAATAGGTACTACATACTTGATTATTACATACAGGGTAGCCCAAATCAACTGGTCAATACTTATACAGCATATGAGGAACCATACATAAGTTTGAGAACAGAAACTACCAATTTTGGAAAAAAATTACTTTGTCCAGGGCCTTAGAGGACGTTTTGTTGAAAAAAAAAAATATGTAACTCTCTTGACTTTTTTCTCTCCGAGGGGGAAAGGGTAGGAAGTCCTACTGTTGTACTCGTCCACGAAAAAAAGCTCATTCAATTTTTTCATTTGAAATTGAATGAGTATTTTGAGAAAAAAAAAGTCCAAAAGACAGTGGCTTGTTTTTTTATTTTTTTTGTAAAAATAACAATATTCTAGAAGTATTGACCAGTTGAGACGGGACACCCTCCATTTTATATTCTTTTTATCCTATCGGTAATGGTATATTTTTTTTATGTGATTTTTATATTTTTATTGAGTACTTTTTTTTTTGTTTTGATGATTTATCATTCGCACTCGAGCCTTTTTTTACCTTCTTTGTCGGACGTTTGTTTGAAATGTTCTAAAAGGTGTTTTCGTTATTTCATTGTAATTATTTATTTATTTTTTATTTTCACCTTTTATTTTGTGTTTATAGATCGATTTGAGTAAGTTTTAATGAGAATCAAGAAATCAAAAACTCTGATCTTTGAAAACTAGGAAACAATTCCAAAAATTCAAAATGAGTTAAGAGCAGGGTAATAAGATATTTTACAAAAAATGATGAATAATAGAAGCTAAATTACCAACAAACCAATAAACTGAAAAAAATAATTAAAAACCAAAGAACTAAAAATAGAATACCATAAAAACGAGAATAGCTTAAACACAGAAATGATACACCAAAACTTAATCTAAATAATAAAATGAGCAAAAACAATTTTTTTTTAAGAAAACCACGAAACAACAAATTATTAAATAAGGTAACTTAAAAACAAATGAAAAGAAACTGCAAGAAATACCAAAATAACCAAAAACCCAAATACGGTACTTACACAAAGACTTGACGAAGTGAAATAACGGCAAAAACAACACTTAAAAAAAATTAAATTATGATCAAACAAAAATATAGAATTAAAAATGCGCGTCTGTCCCATCATGTTCAAATATTATTACTTATTCAGCAATAAACGTTCAAAAGTAATAATTTTCACAGGCAGGCTATCGAAATTACCAAATAAATCGTGTGTGAAAATATGCACGTTATTTGAGTATTGTTAAATAATTTTTTTAAACTATCGAAATATCCACATCTCAAAAATGATATACAGTGTGTCCAAGATAAGGATGCACAGCTATAAGAGATACATTGTCGGTTGAATTAGACAAAAATTGCGCATTTTGATACCCAACAAGATCTCGTTTTACAAATTTGAAAATTTCAAAAAAAGAAATATTGCGATTTCGTTTTTATTTTTTTTAAAGCTATTTTGAAAGATATGAAAAAACCGAAAACATGTTTCATTGTCACTTTTTGAGCTCTACAAAACAGCCTTGAGAGATTTTCCGTACAACGTTTCGTTTCGGAGAAACCATCATCAACTTTGTTTTTTTAAATACGGTCCTGGATTTTTTATGACTAAACCCACGATGTATCGCACTTATTGAAAAAGAGGTGTTTGTTTTTAATCCTATCAAAAATGTTTTTTTGTCTCTCTCTAACACATAAGTTCTTATGGAAAAATCTATCAATATAATTTTTTTGAATAATTGCGATACATTGTTAGTTTAGGAACATAAGAGGCTCTTGAAATCCGTCATAAAAAATCCAGGACCGAATTTTAAAAAAAAAGTTGATGATGGTTTCTCCGAAACGAAACGTCGTACGGAAGATCTCTCAAGGCTGTTTTGTAGAGAATAAAAAGAGACAATGAAAAAGTGTTTTCGGTTTTTTCATATCTCTCAAAATGGCTTGAAAAAAAAAATAAAAACGAAATCTCAATATTTTGGTTTTTATCGGATATTTCCGGAACGGCTTGGAATTTTCAAATTTGTAAAACAGGATCTTGTTGGGTATCAAAATGCGCAATTTTTGTCCAATTTAACCGACACTGTATCTCTTATACTTTCCGATATCCCCATGCTGTGCATCCTTATCTTGCATGCATGGACACACTGTATAATATATGGAAAACTGCACGCTATCGAAATTTTCACAAATGATCGAGTTAGGTATATGGACATTAGCACGTTATGTGGAAAAATGCACGCTGATGAATGCTGCTCATTAAATTAAATTTTAAAATGTTTTTTGGT
This sequence comes from Orchestes rusci, assembly GCA_958502075.1. Taxonomy (NCBI): domain Eukaryota; kingdom Metazoa; phylum Arthropoda; class Insecta; order Coleoptera; family Curculionidae; genus Orchestes; species Orchestes rusci. Next base: position 7,938,120 of record OY293304.1, on the reverse strand, counting down.
TGAATTATGGAATTATGCACATCTCACGTATATATGGAAAAATGCACGCTCGCTTGTATGGAAATTACCACGTTGAAAGAAAAAAATAACGATGTCGGATCATGCTCAATCAATCACATTTTAAGACATATATACTCATCAATAAACGTTCAAAACTTCAAATTTTGATGAAAATGAAATGGACATGTGGGAAAATGCACACTGTAAAAATTTTCACAATCAATCGAGTTATATTGAAAACTGTTCAAAAGAAAATTTGAATGTATTATGGAAAATCACACAAATGATCGGGTTATATGGATATTGGCTTGTTATATAGAAAACTGCATGCTGTCAAATCGCTTAATTTATCAAATTTTAAGACGTACCTACTAACATATTAATCACCGCTCGAAATTTAAAATTTGGATGAATATATAAATATATCACGGAAGAATGCACACTATCAAATTTTTCATAATTAATCGAGCTATATTGAAATAAGCACGTTCTGTGGAAACATGCACGCGCTCAAATCATGCTAAATTAATCAAACTTATCGTTCAAATGTGAAAATTTGAATGTATTATGGAAATCTGAACATTTCATGGATATATGGAAAAATGCACGCTATCGTTATTTCCACAATTGATCAAGCTATATAAAAGTTAGCACGTTATGTGAAAAATTATAAGCTGGCGAGTCATGCTCAATTATTCAATTTTAAGACATGTTTATTCAAAAATCTATCAAATGATGATTGTTTGAACATATTATGGAAAAATGCACACTATCAAAATTTACAGAATCAATCGAGTTAGGTATATAGAAACTACTGTGCAAACATGCATACACTCAAATCATGCTCAATCAAACAAATTTAAAAATGTATTTTGCAAAAAACGTTCAAAAGTGAAAATTTTGATGATATATGCACACTTCACGGACATAATAACATGGAAAAATGCACGTTGTCGAAGTTTCCACAATTATTGGTCGAGTTACACGGATGTGGAAAAATGCACGCTGGCGAATCACGCTCAATTAATCACATTTCAAGACGTACTAACCTTGTCATGACTAAGCGTTCAAAAATAAAAATTAGAATGAATTATGGAAATATGCACGTCTCAAGGACATATGGAAAATGCACACTATCAAAATTTACACAACTATTCGAGTTAGGTATATAGAAATCATGCTCAATCGAAAAATTTAAAAATGTATTTCGCAATAAACGTTCAAAAGTGAAAATTTTGATGATATGTGCAAATAATATGCCCATTTCACGGACATAATAATATGGAAAAATGCACGTTGTCGAAGTTTCCACAATTATTGGTCGAGTTACAGGGATGTGGAAAAATGCACACTGGCGAATCACGCTCAATTAATCAAATTTCAAGACGTACTAACCTTGTCATCACTAAGCGCTCAAAAATAAAAATTGGGATGAATTATGGAAATATGCACGTCTCAAGAACATATGGAAAATGCACAGTATCAAAATTTACACAATTAATCGAGTTAGGTATATAGAAATCATGCTCAATCGACAAATTTAAAAATGTATTCTGCAATAAACGTTCAAAACTGAAAATTTTTATTGATATGATATGCACATTTCACGGACATAATTATATGGAAAAATGCACGTTGTCGAAGTTTCCACAATTATTGGTCGAGTTACACGGATGTGGAAAAATGCATGCTGGCGATTCACGCTCAATTAATCAAAGTTCAAGAAGTACCTTGTCATCACTAAGCGTTCAAAAATTAAAATTGGGATGAATTATGGAAATACGCACGTCTCAGGGACATATGGAAAATGCACACTATCAAAATTTACACAATTAATCGAGTTAGGTATATAGAAATCATGCTCAATCGACAAATTTAAAAATGTATTCTGCAATAAACGTTCAAAAATGAAAATTTTGATGATAAATGCGAATAATATGCACATTTCACGGACATAATAATATGGAAAAATGCACGTTGACGAAGTTTCCACAATTATTGGTTGAGTTACACGGATGTGGAAAAATGCACGCTGGCGAATCACGCTCAATTAATCAAATTTCAAGAAGTACCTTGTCATCACTAAGCGTTCAAAAATTAAAATTGGGATGAATTATGGAAATACGCACGTCTCAGGGACATATGGAAAATGCACACTATCAAAATTTACACAATTAATCGAGTTAGGTATATAGAAATCATGCTCAATCGAAAAATTTAAAAATGTATTCTGCAATAAACGTTCAAAAGTGAAAATTTTGATGATATATGCAAATAATATGCACATTTCACGGACATAATAATATGGATAAATGCACGTTGTCGAAGTTTCCATAATTATTGGTCGAGTTACACGGATGTGGAAAAATGTACGCTGGCGAATCACGCTCAAATAATCAAATTTCAAGACGTAGGTACTAACCTTGTCATCGCTAAGCGCTCAAATATAAAAATTGGGATGAATTATGGAAATAAGCATGACTCACGGACAAATGGAAAATGCACACTATCAAAATTTACACAATCAATCGAGTTAGGTATATAGAAATCATGCTCAATCGAAAATGTATTTCGCAATAAACGTTCAAAAATGAAAATTTTGATGTTATATGCAAATAATATGCACATTTCACGGACATAATAATATGGAAAAATGCACGTTGTCGAAGTTTCCACAATTATTGGTCGAGTTACACGGATGTGGAAAAATGCACGCTGGCGAATCACGCTCAATTAATCAAATTTCAAGACGTACTAACCTTGTCATCACTAAGCGTTCAAAAATTAAAATAGGGATGAATTATGGAAATATGCACGTCTCAAGGACATATGGAAAATGCACACTATCAAAATTTACACAACCATTCGAGTTAGGTATATAGAAATCATGCTCAATCGAAAAATTTAAAAATGTTTTTCGCAATAAACGTTCAAAAGTGAAAATTTTGATGATATGTGCAAATAATATGCCCATTTCACGGACATAATAATATGGAAAAATGCACGTTGTCGAAGTTTCCACAATCATTGGTCGAGTTACACGGATGTGGAAAAATGCACACTGAAGAATCACGCTCAATTAATCAAATTTCAAGACGTACTAACCTTGTCATCACTAAGCGTTCAAAAATAAAAATAAGAATGAATTATGGAAATATGCACGTCTCAAGGACATATGGAAAATGCACACTATCAAAATTTACACAATTAATCGAGTTAGGTATATAGAAATCATGCTCAATCGAAAATGTATTTCGCAATAAACGTTCAAAAGTGAAAATTTTAATGATTTATGCAAATAATATGCCCATTCCACGGACATAATAATATGGAAAAATGCACGTTGTCGAAGTTTCCACAATTATTGGTCGAGTTACACGGATGTGGAAAAATGCATACTGGCGATTCACGCTCAATTAATCAAAGTTCAAGACGTACCTTGTCCTCACCAAGCGTTCAAAAATTAAAATTGGGATGAATTATGGAAATATGCACGTCCCAAGGACATATGGAAAATGCACACTATCAAAATTTACACAATTAATCGAGTTAGGTATATAGAAATCATGCTCAATCGAAAATGTATTTCGCAATAAACGTTCAAAAGTGAAAATTTTGATGATATATGCAAATAATATGCCCATTTCACGGACATAATAATATGGAAAAATGCACGTTGTCGAAGTTTCCACAATTATTGGTCGAGTTACACACGGATGTGGAAAAATGCACACTGGCGAATCACGCTCAATTTATCAAATTTCAAGACGTACTAACCTTGTCATCACTAAGCGTTCAAAAATAAAAATTGGGATGAATTATGGAAATATGCTCGTCTCAAGGACATATGGAAAATGCACACTATCGAAATTCACACAATTATTCGAGTTAGGTATATAGAAATCATTATCAATCGACAAATTTAAAAATGTATTTCGCAATAAACGTTCAAAAGTGAAAATTTTGATGATATATGCAAATAATATGCCCATTTCACGAACATAATAATATGGAAAAATGCACGTTGTCGAAGTTTCCACAATTATTGGTCGAGTTACACGGATGTGGAAAAATGCACGCTGGCGAATCACGCTCAATTAATCAAATTTCAAGACGTACTAACCTTGTCATCACTAAGCGTTCAAAAATTAAAATTGGGATGAATTATGGAAATATGCACGTCTCAGGGACATATGGAAAATGCACACTATCAAAATCTTCACAATCAATCGAATTATATGGAAATAAGCACGTTCTGTTGAAATCATGCTCAGTTAATGAAAGTGGAAAACGTATTTTCCAATAAACGTTTAGAAGTGAACATTTTGATGATAGCAATCAAACGGAGAACACAGATCACCCTGTATTTCCTGTGCAAATCCAAAAATATACCTTCCGATGGTAGATGTTGAAATGTAGATAATATTGATGTACAATGGCCACCGGAAGACCACGATTCCATCGGTCTCTTCAGTGCTCATATAGAAACCAGTGAGGTGTTGTTTCATAACCGTTACGTTGCTCAACGAACTAGTCTAATTGCCAGTTATGGAAGTCAAAGAACTCTTGAATTTTTAGCTAATAACTTTTATTAATATGCTAATTATATCTACATTGTTGCCGCAGTTATGTTCAATAAAACATCACAAATTCCCCAATCCTTTCTAATAAGCTTGTGATACGAGAGCTTTGACCTTGGGATATCGTTTCAAGGTCACCTTGAAAAGGCTGCCTCATTATAAAACAAATATTTAAAAAAGAGTAACAAAAACGATTCAAAAGAAGAAATACTTAATGTTTGTTTTTTTTTTGTTCAAACTTTTAAGTCTTTTTTTTTCATAATCCCTTGAGGGATTTTTTTTGTAAGAAAAAGTTTTCATCACTTCATTGCTTCATTGTTTCATGTCCTCTAGTTCCCAATACTTCATTGCTTCAGTTTTTCATCGGCCTACTTTTTCTCTGCTGCGTTTACTTATTTCTATCTTTTTTTCATGTTTTCATTGTTGTATTTATTCAAGCTCATTACTCCATTGCTTTATTGTTTGATTTTCTTCATTCATTCACAACAAAAAAAATGAAGCAGTGCATCAATACCACTGCTCCATTTTTTTATTGTCTCATTTCTTCATGTTTTCAATAGTTCATTACTTTACTACTGCATTTTCCTATTGCCTCATTTTTTCATGTGTTCAATTTTGTTATCATTTTACTCCCTCTCTATCTCTCTCCTTATCACTTTATTATTTTATTGTTTTTTTTTCATGTATTCATTGCTTTAATGATTCGTGGCTACATTGTTTCATTAGTTGATTTCCTCTTGTTTTCAATACCTCATTGCTTCATTGATTTACTGCCTTATTTTTCCATCGACTCATTTTTTTATTTATTTTTTTCTATTCATTTATTTTTTCATTAATTCGTTGCTGACATCAACAAGAAAGAATGAAGCAGTGGATCAATTTCTTCAGGTTTTCAATACTTTTTTATTTTTTTACCATATTTTTTCATTGCTTCATTGATTTCATGCATTCTCTTATTGCATCCTTGTTTTATATTTTCATTATTTCATTTTTTCATGTTTCCATAACTTGATAATTGCTGTATTGTTTTTTTCCATTTGTTCATTACTTTAATTATTCGGGACTTCATTGTTTCATTCAAGAACAAACTATAAAGTAATCGCAATAAGAAGAACCGAAAAATAATGAAATTATGGATAAACAGTTCGACCGAAGTGAAAACTGTGAAGAACATTGCAAAAACGATAATGAAAAATATAATTCTGGAAGGAACAAATAGAAATCAAGCCAGAAGAAAAAACTTATGATACAGACAATGTTGAAAAAGAAGAAATCAAACCGATTGAAATTAAAAAACCTGATCACTACATTGTTTTATTGTTTCATTGGTTCATTTCCTCGTGTTATCAATACTTCATTGCTTCATTGATCATCATTTCATTTCATTCATTTCATTTTTTCATCGACTCATATACACTGCGACAGTTTCTTATTGTTTCCTTTTTTCATGTTTTCATTGTTTCATTACTTACAACAACAAACATTAAGCAGTGAATCAATATGACTCCATCATTTTCTCATTGTTCTAGTTCTTCATGTTGTCAATACTGCATTGCTTTATAGCCTTATTGTTTCATTGATGTAGGTACTACTGAATTTTATTATTGCTTCCTTTTTCGATATTTTCATCATTTCATTTTTTCATGTTCTCAATTCTCATCACTTCATTGCTTTAATGATTCGGGGCTTCAATGTTTCATTGATTAATTTCCTCAATGCTCATTTTTTACTTTTTCTTGTTTTATTTATCAAGTTCTCAGTACTTTATTGCTTTATTGTTTAATCTGTTCATGACTGACAAAAGCAACAAAAATGGAGCAGTGAATCAATACCACTGCTTCAATTTTCATCGTTTTATTGCTTTCTTTTTTCATTGCTCCATTGATTTACTGCTGTATTTTTTATTGCTTCCTTTTTCGATGTTTTCATTATTTTATTTTTTCATTTGTTCATCGGTTCAATGATTCAACCTTTTCTTTATTCTGTAACCCAAATTGAAAAAAAAAAAGTTTCAGTGGCTCCTCCTGCTGACGACCAGCTATGACAAAATAAAATAAAAATTACTCAATGAAAAAATGGTAGAGGAGGAGGAGGAGGATATCTTTGATAGAGACTAAAGTATAAAAGAGGAGCTGAGGAAAGAAGAAGAAAATTACCATAATGAACAATTGCCAAATGAAAAAGAAAAAAAAGATGTGGAAATAGTGGATGATAATCACGATGAGAATCAAAAAAATGGAGGTAATCACCGACATTTGGCATCTCGCCTTATTATTTCACTATTTTTTCTACATATTTTCAATACTTTATAGCTTTATTGCATTATTTTTTGATTGCTTCAATGATTTATGCATATTTTCATTAGTTTCACATTACTGCATTGTTTCATTGATTCATTTAATGTTTTTTTCGTTTCTTTGTTTTTTCATTGCTCTATTTCTGCTCTTTTGAATATTTCCATTTCTTCATTTCATATTTTCCTTATTCTGTAACATAAATTAAATGAACTTTGAGACTTTGAGTTTATTTTCCTGCTGAAGAAAGTTGAAAAAATAAAAGAAGAATAACTCAATGACAGAATAGAAGAAGAGGAGAAGGAGATTTTTGATAAACGCGAAAGTATAAAAGAGGAGTTGAAAAAAATAACGATAATGAACAACAGTCAAATGAAAAAAAGATGATTACGATAATAAAGGAAATTATAGATAAGCCCTAGAACACGATAAAAGAAACGCAAGAACCTAAGAAAATTGAGATCATAGACAGTGATTTCGACCCAAATTAAAAGCTCGAAGCAAACTACAAAAAAAAAATTAGAAAAACAAGAAGAAGAAGAGTACGAAAATTATAATGAAGAAGAAAAACAAATAAAGAAAGAACAAATTGAAATCAAGCCAGAAGAAAAAAACTGATGATACAGACAATGTTGAAAAAGATGAAATCAAACCGTTTGAGTTTGATGAACAAACTGGAAACTATAAAGTGATTAATAAAAATACCTCAGAACGAACAATAAAATAAAAACAAACGATAAAATAATTGAAAATCATTTAGAAAGCAACAAATACAATGAATATCAGAAAAATTGGAAACAAATTTTCTACAAACAGTACCAGGAAGGACACAAAACTGGCGCACCTTGCATAATCCAAGCACCCCATTGATGGTACCATAAACCATCTGACTAGTGAAAGGTACAACATATGACGTCATTTTTTTTCTTGAACCGTGCGATATGGACGCTATTTGTGTAGCTGTTAAATAAATAGAAAAATCCTTTCACTTAATGGGTTGTACTTGATGTTATTGGACGATATGGTAATTAGTTGGAAATACAGAGGGAATCAAACGAGTATATACAGGGTGATATGCTATATTTGGACTAAGTGAAGACCCTGAAAATTTTATATTAAAGAAAGTTTAGTATTTCATCACTTTTGTTGACTTTACATTTTTCTTTTAATGCTTTTTTTTAATTGTTTTAAACTCTTTTGATTTTTTTATCTATTTAGTCCATGTGATTTTTCATTGTATAGGATAAAATAAAAAAAACAAATAAAGTTTTCATCAAGCAAAATAGCTATACAAACTAATGCTTTATTTGAGAAATATAAACAATAAAAATGGGTTTAAATGAAAAAGTTTATAACAAATATTAATTGAAATGAGAAACAGTAATAGACGCAAATTAAAAATTATCCATGACATTAAATAATAATTAAGTCTTTATTAGCATAATAGCTATAAAAAAACAATAATAAAGTACCAACGCTGCACATAAAATACTAATAAAATGCAACACACATCAACTAATTTAATTAAATCAACAACAGAAAAAAAAAAGTTTTTTAATTTTTTTGATTCAACCCTGGTTTTATTGATTAGTTGTTTCATCATTTATTTTATTTGTCCACCAACACCATTATAGTTGGTAAAATAAATAAAAAAAAGGAAAGATGTAAGAAACTAAAGCAACGTTAAAACTAAAAAAAAAATGAAAAGTAATTAAAAAAATTAAAATGAAATGTGAATCAGTATTAAAAGAACAATAAACATATTAAACCAACAAAATAGTTCTAAGGAAACCGTAAAGCAATGTTGAAACTGTAAAACCAAAAATATGACAAATTAATAATAAAAAACCCATAACTCACAAATTCCATCCATATGCATGAACCCAGAAGCCATATTCCCAGCGAATTAATCGACATTAAATTATGCATGATAATTAACATCAATAATTAATAGTGTGGCATTTTTGACACTGGAAAAGTGGCCGCCTGACATAATTACGATAATATTAATGAAAATCGTTATTTAAGAGGAAATTAATTTTTACGCAACGGCGGGTTACGTTGAAAACAACCAGTCTAGACAAATTGATCAGAACAACCTGAATTTGTTTCAACCAAACTGGTCGTTAAATGCGAATTGAATTATTTTATAACCATATGTACAAGCAAAAATTTCGATTTCATATTTGCATTTATGGAGATTGGACGAATTGATAATTGGGTTTATTGATTGGGAAATTTATGGCAATTTTGTTGGATTTGGGTTGAGATTAATTTGTTTTTAGATATTACGTTAGACGACTATGTCGTATTTGTTTATTAACGTTGCACATCCTAAAAATTAAGTAGTTCTTCTTAGAAAAAAATTATTGAGAGAAATCTTTTATAAAATCATCAGGAAAACAACGTTTACCTGAAGAGTTCCTGAATCCTGAAATCCTGATTCAAAATTCCTGCTCATGAATAATTTTCCTGGTCAGTGTTGCAGGAGGAATTTTGGAAACCTCACTGTTAGCTTTAATGTCCTCTAACAATTTTTCCCAATCTGGATTAGAAAACTCCTGCTAGTTTTTCCTGAAGAATCTTCTTGGTCTGTTAATTTTATCTCCTATCATATAATTTTTTTAATGAGGTAGGGACCTCAATTATTTTTAATTTGTTTGGTTTTTAATTTCCTTTAATCATTTTCAATCTTCAAGTTTTAACATTACTCTTTAGTTTGTTTCATCTTATTTTTATTTAATTTGTTTATTCTGCTTTAAACATGTTTATGTTTTTATTTTTAGGGCTTTAACATTGTACTTCACTACTCTTTGGTTTGTTTAACCTTTTTTTCTATTTTAAACTTAGCTTATCAAGTTGCCTTTTTTTTATTCTTTTTGTCTTTTTGTCTTTCGTACTTTTTATGTAATTTTTTTACCTAGTATGGAGAAAAGCCGTTTCTTGTATTCTCTTTCGTCTGAATTCAGTGTATTTATTTTTTATTTTCTTTTTTATTTTAAATCTGAAGATTTTATATTTTTTCACTTCAAGGTACACTCGTGTCTTTTTTCCACATATAAAACGCTTTTATTTAAATTTATTCCGTTTTTTGATAAATTTGGTCGAAAAAAAGCTGAAAAAAAAGTTTTCATCAAATTATAACGTTCATGTGATCTTTTTAAATTAATCTTATTTGATTTTTCATTAAAAGTTCGATTATTGTTATTGATTAATATTCTGATGAAAGAATATCATTTAATTTCGGATGCCTGTTTCTACTTTTTTTTATTTGAAGGGAATTTTGTGTTTCTTTCACACTTTTTCTTGGCAAAAAAACAAACAAATTAAACTCGAAAACAAAAAATCAATTAAACCAAAAAATAATTGGATAAAACAATAAACAAACAAGACCTCTTACATCTTGGTACCTGCAATTTTTTTTTCACCATCAATTGTTTTTATAATAATAATAGTTATTGATCTTTCTACGGTATTTTGTGTTTTATTTTATTATTTTGTATGAAGAATGATCAAAAACTCGAAAAAACTAAAAACATTTTTCAAAAATTCATATCACTGTTACTTTTTAACAAATTTTTAAATTCCAAATTATGAAATGCAGGTGAAATAATCAAAAATCACTCTGTATATCAAAAATCGATTATCGGAACATTAGAACAATATACAGTCAATTTTTACACAGAAAATATAAAAACAAATTTTTCTCACCATAAATTCCGAAATTCTAAAAAGTGAAGTGCAGTCAAATATTCTAATGCTGTATATCAAACATACAGGGTGATTCCTGATAAAATGTAGTTCAGCATAGTAAAAATGACACAAATTTTCAATCAATCATCTTCAACAAATATATGTTTAGATTTCAAAAAGTGAAATGCAGGTGAAATATTCAAAAATCACCCTGTATTTCGAAATAAAATCATCACCATATCAGAATAACATACAGGGTGATAACTGATTCATGATAAAGTCGAATTTTGCATAGAAAATATGTTTTTTTTTTTTTAAATCATGTCTCCTCTATTTTACAAAAAAAAATAAGGAAATTCCAAAAAGTGAAGTAGAGTTGAAATATTCAAAAATCACCCTATATATCGAACAGGTGATTTCCGATAAGATTCAGTTTAGCATAGTGAAAATAATACAAATCTCCAATCAATCAATTTTTCAAATTTCAAAAAGTGCATAGGTGAAATTCAATAATCACGCTTTATAAAAAAATTGGATTATCACCACATCACAACAGCATACAGGGTGGTAACTGATTCATGAGAAATTCGAATTTTGCATAGAAAATATGAAAAAAAAATCAAAAATTCAATTCTCCTCCATTTTACAAAAAAAAACGAAATTCCAAAACCAAAAAGTGAGATGGAGTTGAAATATCCAAAAATCACCCAATATGTCGAACATAATATAGGGTGATTCCTGATAAAAAGTAATTTAGCATAGTAAAAATGAGACCATTTTTTCTATAAATATGTATTAAAGTGAAATATTTTAAAATCACCCCCGTATATCAAAATTGGAGTGCATACAGGATGACTAAAAGTCAAGTTTTGCACGGAAAATATGAAAACAAATTCCAAAAAATCATACCTCCGCTATTTTCCAAAAAACTCGAGAATCCAAAAATTAAAGTATAGTTGAACTATTCAAAAATGATCCTGTATATTGAACATACAGGGTGATTTCTGATAATATTTAGTTTGGCATAGAAAAAATGAGACAAATTTTCAAAAAATCATATCGCCGTAATTTTCCAACAAATTTTGAAATTCTAAAAAGTGAAATATAAAAAATCATATCTCCAAAATTTTCTAAAAAGACTCGAAATCCCAAAAACTTAAATATAATAATAATATTCAAAAATGACCTTTAATATCGAAATTGGATTATCAGAACAGCAAAACAACATACAGGTTGATTCATAATAAAATGTAGCTTAGCAAATTTTGAAAAATGCATATCTACGACATTTTTCAACAAATTTTGAAGATTCAAAAAGTTGAAATGTTCTGAAAATACAGTATTCAGGACAACTCAACAAGAACAAACTCACCCCCAACTATCAAGTAAATCCTTTAAACAACCACCAATCACAACACTTCGTATCAACCACCAAACGTGTTTAATCCGCGGCAACCACAAACCAACTAACCGAATGATGATATCAAACCCATGGTAGTAAAATGGTTGTAGGGTGAACCAAAACCAAAAACCCAGCTGTTCATTGGTTATTTCATAGATAACACAAGCCAGTGTTGCCACAGTTGGCATTTTTTCTAAAAACTAACAGTTTCTGCCTACACCAGCGACATAACAATGGGATAAGGTTTCTGGGTAACGATTAGCCGAGAGTCAACACGGAATACCAATTAAATTTGTTTAATTGAATATCGATTTAAGGTTGAAAAAAATGTACACGGCGGGAATCGAACCCGGATTGTGGGTTCAAACCCCGTGCTGGACGTTTTTTTTTTTAATTTCTAATAGATGTCTGCAGTATACCAATCCGATTAGTTGCTAACGACTCGATCGTTATTATCAACCGGATGGTACTGTCGAGTGGTACCGTATAACAGGTGTATTTGTCCGGCAGTACAAAGGGCTCTAGAAAGCAACCGTTAACGGTCGTATTCAAATAATAAGGCCCATCTTGGGAGCGCGTCTACATAGCGTGCGGATAATTGCATTATAATTTTATTATATTATGTGCAGCGTTTCTTATAGTCAATTATAATGTTAAATATTGGAATTCGCTTAGTCTGTATAATACAGAGTATTGTGAAATGTATTTTGATGCTTTTAAGTCACCAGGGACGGTCTAGGGTGTGTTGAAAAAAACGTATTTATTTAACGCTCTGTATATAGTCCATGTGATGTTTGAGTAAGAAAGTTGTAGGGAATTTTGTTGTCTATTGAAAAAATATAGTGGGGTTCTGTGGAAAATTTTATCGTTTTTTAATTATTCTTGGAAAATTTTAACGATTTGTTAAAATTGCCGAATTAGATATTTCTTTGACGCTCTGTATTCTGACTACATGGCTTTTCAGGAAAAAATAGTTCAAATAAAAGTTGTAGAATTTTTTTTTGTCTATAAGAAACTTATGATAAGATTTTGTCAAAAACGTAACGGTTTTTGACTTATTTCCCAAAAATTAAAATGGGTATTTTTTGACGCTCTGTATACTGACTACGTGACCTTTTTGAAAAAAATGTTTCCAGTAAAAGTTGTAGAGAATTTTATTGTCTATAAAAACTGTATCAAACATTTCTGTGAAAAACTTGATTGTTTTGTTGATTGTTTTGTTGTTTTCAAAAAATTGAAACGAGTTACTAAAATTTCCGAATTAGATATTTTTTGACCCTATGTATATTGACTACGTGACCTTTTAGGGAAAAATGCTTCAAATAAAGGTTGTAGAAAATGTTGTTGTCTATAAAAAGATTACCATGAAATTTTGTGATAAACCTCACTATTTTTGAGTTATCCTTAAAAATTTGAAAACTCTTGCTGAAGGTTCCAAACTAGCTTTGTTTTTTGATGCCCTGTATATTGACAACGTGACATTTTAGGAAAAAATCTTTCCAATAAAAGCTGTTGATAATTTCATTGTCTTTAAAAATTATATCATGGTGTTTTGTAGCAAATCTCATCGTTTTAGAGTTATCTTCAAAAAAATGAGACGTTTTGATGAAATTTCATGCTAATGTTTTTTTGACACGGTGTATATTGACAACGTTACGCTTTATGAAAAAATACTTCAGATAAAAGCTGCGGAGAATTTTATTGTCTATAAAAACTGTATGGAACAATTTTGCAAAAAACCTCCTCGTTTTTGAGTTATACTTAGATAACTGGCACCCTTCACCTTTAAATCTGATAAAAAATAACACATTACGCGTGTTGTTCCTTTATGCTTACCAGGAATGGACTAGCTCATGTATACTGGATTGCTCATGAAAACTGTATAAAATTATGATACGAACAAAAAATATATTTGAATGACAAATTGTGTTTCTAAGTACATTTTGCTCCTTGTTCACCAGTAACGGACTTGGCTTTGAAGGTACTCAAGTTTTTAACTGTGCACAATAAAAACGACATGGCTTTGTAGAACGCTGTCTGCGCATGACAAATTGCGTTGTTGATACTCATCTTGCTGTTCTATTTAATCAGGGACGTACTAGGTTTTGCACTCGATTGCTCATATTTTTCACTGTATGATGAAAATGACATATTTTTGGAAAACACTGTTTGCGCATGACTAATTGGGTTCTGAAACAATGAGTTTACCAGGGTCGGACTAGGATTTGAACTGATTAATTTACTAATTCTTCAATTGTATGATGAAAAGGAAGCATATTTTTGGATTACGCTGTCTGCGCATCACAAATTAAGTTTTCAAGACACATTTTGCGTTTTTATTTCACCAGAGATGGACTAGGTTTTGCAGTCGGTCACTTATTCTTCAACTATCTGATAAAAATAAGACAGATTTTGGGAAAACACTGTTGCGCATGACAAATTGAGTCTGGGAAAAATTTCCTTTTTCATTTCTCCAGGGACGGACTAGGTTCGGACTCGGTCACTTATTCTTCAACTGTATGATAAAACGACACATATTTTTGTATAACGTAGTCTGCGCATGACAAATTGGGTTTTTGAGACACATTTTGCTGTTCATTATTCCAGGAACGGACTTGGTTTTGCTCTCGACTGCTCGTATTTAGAACCTTATAATGAAAATGACACATTTTTGGACTACGCCGCCGCCGTCTGCTCATGACAAATTGAGTTTTTGGGGCATATTTTGTTTCTCCAGTTCACCAGGGATGGACTCAACTATTGAATTATTCATTCCGAATGAGCAAGTCACAGATCAAGCAATATTAGTAGACTTGACTTTAATGATCTCAAGCGCATGATAAATTAAATAATATATTTACTTCTTCAGGGACGGACTAGTTATTGAATTATTGCAATCTCATCAATATGTGATTATTTTGATGTTTTATTGAAAATGCGCATGACAAACTAAGTCATTGAAACAATTTTTTTTCCTTTATTTGACCAGGAACGCACTAGACAATAAATTATTCTATGACACGCATGATAGTTATAGGTTCATTATTGATGTCATTTTGGACAAGTTAAGTGTCAAATAATATAAACAATGAGTTATGGATTATAACTCCCGTTCCCTTGGCGAACAAACAAACAACCTACTTTGACCAAAATGTAAACATGTCACTGTCTATTCATTCTGACTGACATTTATATTTTCATATTTAATAACTATTATTCCATAAAAAAAAACATTTTTTCCATTTGTTGGATAAAACATTGTCTGCCACTCGTGTATAATGATAATGTTACCCAAGTCCCTTATTTCACCAGGGACGCACTGACCAACAAATTATTTATTTCAAAGTGATAATTCAACGGTTTAATGAAAAATGAGTGATTCTTTCGTACTAAGCGTACGACAAGCTGAATGATTGAAAAATATGTTGCTTCTTTATTTGACCAGGGACGCACCAGCCTAAACTAATCAATCAAAGTGAGTGATAATTCAAGGGTTTGATCAAAAATGAGATCATTAAAACACATTCAGATTCTTTAGTTTGCCAGGGACGGCTTAAAAGACAAAGTCCTACAACGTTGCCACATAACCATTAATCATTCACTCCACAGAAGCTCAATGGGAATATAAGAAATAAAACTCAAAAAGCCATAAATCAATCGAATAATAGAAAATACACACTGACATTTAACGCGATAATTTAATTACACTAAATGCCACAAGATGTAAATACAAAGCTGTAAATAACCATGTCTAATCCGTGAATGCCGAAAAAAACCCCATGCAATTCAGCCTTCGAAAAACCATCATTTTATGCAATAAATATTTTTTATTAACAATAAATGTTGTCTGGCTCAGTTTCTAATCAAACAATATGCTATGCTTGCTGCGGACAAATACACGAAATTGTTTGGAAAATACGTGACTTGAATGGGTAATTTTGTGACGAGGCAGGAATTTATGGTATCTCAGGATATCGATTTTTACTGCAAATCGCACTTGGCTCTTTAAAACCCGTTTTGGAATGTTTTTTATATGAATTATTCATTCATCGAATGGTGCTAGTAGCCCGGCCCTGGCGACATAAAGCAGCGAAATTGTCAACTTATTATGCGCACTACAAAATGAAAAATAAAATCCATCCCAATCGATCAAGCCGTTCAAAACTTATATCGTTCTAAAAAACAAAAAAAAATAAACTCAAAATTTCCAAAAAAAATCGGGATTTAAATCAATGCTCATTTTTTTTTTGAGATATTGGGACGAAATTTCCGTCAATTTTTCCACAAAACGTACAATTATTTTGTATATTTTATTTGAATTGATAGAAAAGTTTCATTTTTAGGAGAATCAAGACAAGTTTTGTCTATTTTGAATCAAAATTTCGTAAAACCCAAATATTGTCGCAATTTGTTGAGATGAAAAATGACAAAAACTCATGAAAAAAAAAGATCAAAATTCTTTCAAATTGACGCAAGATTTATTAAAATCGGTCCATTTATTCAAAAGTTATAGCATTTTAAATAATTATTGAAAATGATGATTATTTTCGAAATTTCGAAAGATTTAAAATCACAAAAATTCATGAAGAAAGAAGATTACATTTCCTTCAAAATGATGCAGGATTCATTGAAATGGCTCAATTTGTTAAAAAGTTATAGCATTTTGAATAATTATTGCTAATGATGGAAAATTGAATATTCTAGGTTTCAAAATGATGCAAGTTTCATTGAACTGGTTCAATTTTTTCAAAAGCTATAGCATTTTTGATATGTAGTTATTGCTAATGATGAAAAATCAAATACATATTCTAGATTTTTTCGGAATTTCGAAAAATATAAAATCAACAAAAATTCTTGAAGATAGATAATCAGATTTTCTTCAAAATGACGCAAGACTCATCAACATCGATCGATTCAATCAAAAGTTAAGGCATTTAAATAATTATTATTGAACATGATGAAAAATACAAAACTCTAGATTTAGTCAAAATTTCGAAGATTTGTGAAAAAGAAGATCCAATTCTTGAAAAAATTAAGCAAGATTCATCAGAATCGATCGATCCATCCATTAACTGCGTCCTTCTGAAAACATTTCAAACTCCAAAAAAAAGTAAGAAAAATAAAAATTCCAATAAAAACTATTAAAAAAAAAACTAAAGAGAAAAGTCTGTCAGCCCAAAAATGGTGAAAAAAATAGAAAAAATGTTTGGAGCAAGTTGGGCAGGTCAAGGAAAAAAAGTATAAAAAATCAAAATAAAAAAATTGAAAAACGTAGAAAATGACAAAAAAACGACTTAAGAAAACTTTTTTGACTAAAAGACAAAATAAACAAAAATAATTAATTGAAGAATATTTTCTCAATAAAGGTCGATAGAGAATTAAAAATAAGAAACGTAGGAAATCTTCAAAAACTAGAGAAAAAAGAAAAAGTTGTGATAAGACAGTTAACTTACAATAACAACAAACCAAAACTGAAACAGAAAAAAAATAATTGCGTGAATAAAGAAAACAAAATAGCAAAAGACGTAGATAAGAAACGAATGAACTATTAAATGAACACAAACAAACAAACAAAGAGAACTGAAAGTGAACCACAACAAATTATGCAGTTCCTTAAACCGACACAGTTTGGCTTAATTAAATGTTATCAAAGTGAAATTCCACTTTCTCATCATCAACAAAACAAAATTACATACAATGCGAAATGTCACTACACCCATAAATACGACACGAGCTGCAGGCGAAAATTAATCTTCTTCGCATTTAATCATCTGTCCGCACTTTCATTATGCGAAATGTCAGAAGAAAAAAGTTGTCAAGGTTCAAAAACGTTTTTGAATGGATAAAAAGTAGGACGAGAATTGTTATGCAATTTTATAGACAATGGTGGAATGATGGTGCTTTTTCGTCTATGTTGTTTGTTTTCCTGTGATGGAAGATTTTATCTAAGGATTTTGTTCATTAAGGTGATGGTTTGTTCGTTGTTGGATGTTTTGTAATTAGTGGAAATTAATCTACTTAATATGCGATAAACGTTTTTCGAGTTTTCAAGCCTCAAATATGCTCTACTAAGAGGAATGAATGAATGTATGTATGTTTGATAGTGAAAAATCAGTCACAAATGAAAAGCCGAACAAAAAAAACAGTCTATAATGAAAGTCAATGACAAAAAAATACAAAAATCAATATTATCAGAGAAACTGGAAAATTCTCGAGAACCATTTTCATGAAAAAAAAAAGTAGTTTATCAAACAATAACAAAACCTCAACAACCCCAGACACTGTTGATTAAAACAAAACTGCGGATAAAAGGAAAATTTCCCCGTCATATCGTTATTCATCTACAATATGACACAACAATATGGGATTACCAAAAAATAATCTGAAATGATTTCCATATCCCGCGCTAATGTAAAGGGACATTACTTTCCTGGTGCTACGCTACACCGATTTGGACCAATGAGCGTGCAGTAGCTCGGCGGACCATGCATGTTAACATCAGGTGTACGGTCACGGTAGGAAAGTAATGTTTCTATATGGAATTGACCAATAGTGTATTTTGATGGGTATACAGAGTGTCCGATAGAGTCTGTCTAGTTCACATATTGGAAGACATTGATTGATTTTTTTTCTTTATACAGGGTGGCCCATTACTGCGAGGAAGTCCATTGTCTCCTTTGTCATTTTCAAAACAAAACTCACAATTTGAAAAATATTTCTGTGTATACAGAGTGTTGGAGAAAACCATGATGACAAAAATATATATTTTTTTTATGACAAATTCTGCATAATAATATAGTAAAGTGATAAGTTTCACAAAGTGCGGTGCTCCCAAGCAATTGAGGATTTCCTAACATTTACGGAATGATGTTCTAATCATATTATGATGTTCATATTAGTGAATTAGCTACAAAAACAAAGGATTTAAAATTAAATCTTGCAAATATGCGAATTTTTTAGTGCTAGAGCTGATTTTTGATATTCGCGATAATATACAAAGTGTTTTTCACAGCTGGCCAAATTTGGAGAATTTAGCAAAAAAGAAACTAAATTTTTCAAATGGAACACCCTGTATGACATCAATCAAACTGATCATCATTTTTCTTGATCCTTCGTATCACTGATCTCCACCGGTGGTTTAACTTCAACTTGTGGAAGAAGGAATAAATCTTCATAATAGATAGAGGCATCTTGCCGTTGTTTTTCAGTTGTTTTCCGTTGTTGTCTCAGTGAATGATCCAAATCGTTTATCTCCTAAAGTGGTTCACCCTCTTATGTGTATAGGCTAGCCAAGTCTGTTTATCTGGTATGAGGGTTGTGGTCCACTGTCCTCAATACTGCAGCTCCTGACATCTTGCCTACATTTTGTCAGGGTCTGTCTGACATCTGGTTTGCTGGTTTGGCTAACTCCAAATATCGTCCATCTTCTCCCTGTAATATCCATATAGCGGATGGCTTTGCTGGTGGTCAAATTTTTCCCTCTCACCTTGGAAACTTTGTTATTTCACTTCCTCTCCCCACTCAGGATGACACATTCGCCCATCAGTAGGTTTACCTCACCTTCCCGACTTGTGTATGATCATCACTGTTGATTTTTCCAATTTCTTGGGATTATTTGCTTGGTTTTTATCTGGTTTAGTACATCCACCCATGATCCTATATAACCTAGTCGTCGATTAGTGTCCTACATCTACTTTTTCCAGGTTCGGTCCGCTTCTTGAGGACTTTCTCCATATGACTGTTCTTCTATGTGGCCTGAGTAATCTCTTCTTGTGCATTCTTGCCTGACGATTTTATCATTCCATCAACATTGATGGGGTGACCGTTGTGCAGATGTGCGGTAGGCCCTTGGAAGCATGTACGAGAACTATGTATGATCAAAGCATTTTTTCCCTTAGTATGTTCTCTGATCGCCAACCCACATTTATGATTGTCGATTATTGATTTGCACCTTAAATTTGTTAAAGGAGGCTTATGGAAGTCTCCTACTTCCTGTGCGTGGATGTCGACTTATGCAGCACATTCCATTCTGTCACCTGTTTTGATGAACTGTCTGTTACTAATATAATAATATATCGATCAATTGGGAGGTCAGATCATCCTTCCAAGAGGGATTTGCTGAACGCCTCAAATTGGTGAAGTTTTTCTTCCGTAACACATCAGGAGGTCACTAGAGTCTCCACAACTTCCACTTCACTATTAAACTAAGGATCTAGTGATTTTGAGGCGCTGTAGAGTGCACATTTTTATGTACAGTGGTGTCACTGGCGTTTTTCTGAAAGCTTATTGGGTCCAATAACATCGGGGCTGGCTCGTGTGACTGAGAAAAGGAAGGTGAAGACGGACGGTGGGGTCATGAGGTGGGAGAGGCATGGATCCAAACCTAGACTTACTTGATCAATCCAAGCTAAAACTGGGTGGACAGAATTTTTGAACAGCAAACCTCCGTTCAAGGTTTCCTATATCTATTGTAGAATACCGTAGCCAACTTTTTTTGTCATCTGCCACAAATTCTTTATTCTCCTTTTTGATTTTTGTCTACCCCTTCATCTTTTCTAGCATCTCCTATGACCTTGTCCTGCCGTCAATATCAAAGATGTATTTGGTCCTTTTTCTTCTTCAAAGATCCACCCTATACCTTTAAGCAGACCTGATTCATTTAGCAAAACAATTTCTAAGAAACCCAAAACAATACCAACATCCGCATGACTATAACGCCCATAACCCACGTATAACACCGTGGCAAATGGTATGTGACCAAGTAACTCGGTAACCAAAACCAAAGAGACCCGGCAATGAGTCATCGGCAAAGGACATCAACATATAATGCGCGCAACGACCATTGTGTGAGTGGTTATTGTTCAAAACTCATGTGTTAACTTCAATGAGACACGAGATGCTGAATTAATTGACAGCGATGATAAATTGGAATTTTTCGAAGTTTTCTTTCAACAACAACCGTAAAAGTTTAATTAAATTATGGAAACTATATTTATGAGGTAAACCCATAAATAAATATTTAATTGTCAGCTTGCACGATCTGGCCGATCAATAAACGTTTCGAAATATTAGAAACGATGTGAATAGTCGAAGCATAAATTGTCGTCTTTATTGATGTTCGATCTCGGAATTGGAGCAATGGTTTTATTGTTGAATTTTACTTTCACGATGATAATAATAATTGATGGTTGATTGCCTGTCATTAACGATCATTTTGATCGGCTCAATCAAGGAGATATTGATCATTGAATATATTTGAATATGGCACAGCAAACAGCAGTATTTCATCAACAATCCAACTAATTTTCTAGTCAATAACTCAAAAAACCTCAATATTATTGCGTAATGGATAAGTTATTGCATATTGAGTGATGAGTTGAATGTAGGGATTTTCTTCGTCACCAATATCTAGGGAAATCTTGCTGCCGACAAATTATTCGAAATTTCGATTATGCTTTACTAAAGAGAAACTTTTCATCCACAACCTCACCAAATGTCAACTCAATAACTCAAGAAACCTTAAAAATAATGCATATTAGGTGGGGAGATTTTTGCCGCCATTTTTTAGGGACAATCTGCTGCCCTGAATTTTGAATGTGGCACGCCAGAAAGCAATATTACGCCAGATTTTTAACTAAAAAAAAAATTGTTTAAGGGCATTTTTCTGCCCCAATCTGCAAATTATTCAAAACTGCGAATATGTTATGTCAGAGAGCAACATTTTATCAATAATATCACCAGATCTCAACTTAATAACTCAAAAGTTATTGCTTATTCAAAAAGGAGTTTTTTTGTCACCAATAACTAGGGACATTTGGCTGCCTTAATCGGCAAATTATCCCAATCTTCAAATACGCCACGCCAAAGAACGACATTTTATCTACAATCTCACCAAATTTCAACTCAATAACTCAAAAAAACTCAAAGTTATTGCATAATCAATAATCAGTTGAATGTAGGGAGTTTTTTTGTCACCAATATCTAGGGACATTTGAATGCTCCACTCGGCAAATTATCCGAAACTTTGAATATGCCATGCCAGAGAGCAACAATTCATCAAACACCTTACCAAATTCCAACTCAATAACTCAAGAAACCCCAAAGTTACTGCATAATCAGTCGTGAGTTAAATGTAGGCAGTTTTTCTGTCACCAATATCTAGGGACATTTTGGCTGCTCTAATGGGCAAATTTACCAAAACTTCAAATATATCACGCCAAAGTGCAACATTTTATCCATAATCTCAACAAACTCAATAACTCAATAAACCTCAAAGTTATCACATATCCAGTAATGAGTTCAATGTAGTGAGTGTTTTTTTCACCAATGTCTAGAGACATTTGGCTGCCCTAATCGGGAAATTATCCCAATTTTCAAATACGCCACGCCAAAGAACAACATTTAGTCTACAATCTCACCAATTTTCAACTCAATAACTCAAAAAACCTCAAAGTTATTACATAACCAATAATCAGTTGAATGTAGGGAGTTTTTTGTCACCAATATCTAGGGACGTTTGGATGCTCTACTTGGCAAATTATCCATAACTTTGAATACGCCACGCCAGAGAGTTACATTTCATCAACAACCTCACCGAAATCCAACTCAATAACTCAAGAAACCTCAAAGTTACTGCATAAACAGTCTTAAAATGTGGGTAGTTTTTTTGTCACCAATGTCTAGGGACGTTTTGGCTGCCCTAATAGGCAAATTCACCAAAACTCTAAATATAAACAACATTTTATCTATAACCTCAACAGACTCAATAACTCAAGAAACTTCAAAGTTATTACATATTCAGTAATGAGTTCAATGTAGTGAGTGTTTTTTCACCAATGTCCAGTCACATTTGGCTGCCCTGATCGGCAAAATTTGAATATGCTACGCCAAAGCAATACTGCATGCATAACCTCACCAAATCTCAATTTAATGACTCAAAAAACCTCGAAGTTATCGCTCTTTATGAAGGTCTCGACATCCCTTCATCTTAGTCATTTGAGCATGCGCTCTGACTACCCAGCACCCAAATAACCACTGATCTATATATAACTGAATAAATAGAGCCGTCACACGACGCAACGTGGCAAATTGGGGTTCGAAAACAAAGGAATTGCCATTCAGGTTTTGTTAACGATTTTTGCCTCCATGTGATGCAAATTTTTCAGAGCCAGTTCCATTGATTGTGGTTATCTAGATCAGTTGCAAATAACGAGTTACGATAACCACAATGAAAAATATCCAATACCTTGATATTTACTCGTAAATAGTAGGTATTATATTGGTGTTAGGCAATGTTTGCGACTATTATTATTACAGATTTGCCGAGAAAATTGTATAACAGGTGTCTAATAGGATAGTTAAATGTCCTGTAGTGTACGTATTCATTAACTTAAAAGCCATGTCGTGCTTGGGGCGAATACGAAGTTGATTGATTCGACTCGCTGAAAAAATATGCGGTTTATATGCATGGTGCAAAAAAAAACTTTAATATTAATTTGTTCCATTGTCTGGGTTGGAGAAAAAATCGAAAATAACAAAGTTGTCAAAATCTCAGAAACGGCTTATTTTTTTGGAAAAATATTTGTTCCATTGTCTTAGTTGGAAAAAAGTACCTTTGTTTGATATATCGCAATATATCGGAATATTCGAAAATAACAAAGTTGTCAAAATCTTGGGAACGGTTGATTTTTTTGAAAATGTTTTTGTTTTGTTGTCTTGGATGGAAAAAACTACCCTTATTGGATATGTCACACTATATCGAGAAAGTTGAAATTAACAAAGTTGCCAAAGTCTCAGAAACGGTTGATTTTTTTGTAGAAATGACTTTTCCATTGTGTTAGTTGGAAAAAAGTACCCTCGTTTGATATGTCGCACTATATCGAAAAAATCGAAAATAACAAAGTTGTCAAAATCTCGAAAACGGTTGATTATTTTTTAACAAAAATTGTTCCATTGTCTCGGTTAGAGAAAAGTACCCTTGTTTGATATGTCGCACTTTATCGGAAAAATCGAAAATAACAAAGTTGTCAAATTCTCAGAAACGGTTAATTTTTTCGGAAAAGTGTTTGTTCCATTGTCTTAGTTGGAAAAAAGTACCCTTGTTTGATATGTCGCACTATATCGAAAAAATCGAAAATAACAAAGTTCTCAAAATCTCTGGAACGGTTGATTTTTTTTGAAAAATGTTTGTTTCGTGGTCTTAGTTAGAAAAAACTACCCTTGTTTGATATGTCGCACTATATCTAAAAAATCGAAAACAACGAAGTTGTCAAAATCCCATAAACGGTTGATTTTTTGAAAATATTTTTGTTTCGTTGTTTAATTTGAAAAATTAGTCAAAAATGTGGTTTTCAAGCAACATGCATGGGGAATTCCTCCAACAACCGTTAATAAGTCATCGACGGCACTCAAGACAAATTAAAGGCAAGCAACAAGAAGCTTAGATTAATTGAATATGTCAAGATCTTACACGGCAAATTAGATAGTCGGCTTGCGTAATGGACAGACATGTTGAAGTAGCCAAAAGTGTAATTATCGAACAATTATGTCAAGCATTAGCATTAGGATTGTTGACTCCGTGGTCTGGTTGCCTTGACCACGTTCGCTGATGGAATGTATAGACTATTTTGGGCAATTCTTTTTCAATATCCCCTTTTGTGGTGTTATTTTGAATTAAATTGGGCTTCCTAGATTGGATCAGATTTTTCGAAATTACCACGTTTAAGAGAAAAACTGTTCAAAGAAAACTTGTAGACAATCAACCAGAGAACAACTTTTATCTGAAGAGTTTTTTGATTGGAGTTATGGTTGTTGATTTAAATCTTATTGAATTTTGTCTGATGTCATTCTTCCTCCCAACCTATGAGTGAAGACTATTGAAGATATTTTGACAATAGTACTTCTGGGGAAAAAATTGTTCAAGTAAATTTCATAAACAATTACTAAAAGAACAACTTTTATAAGAAAACTTTTTTCAGTTGAGTTGAGGTTTCTGAAATAACTGCTGTGAAACTTTGTCTGACGTCATTATCTTTTTTAACCAACGAGAACGGACCTTTGACGATATCGTCAAAATAGTACTTCTGAGAAAAAAATAGTTCGAACAAATCTTGTAGATAATTGATCATAGAACAACTTTTAACCAAGGAGTTTTGTTGTGGGGGTTACAGTTTCTGATATACATGCTAATAAGAATTGTCTAACGTCAACATTTTTTTTTAACGAACGAGTATAGACTTTTGACGATATATTGAAATCAGTACCTCTGAGATAAAATTCTCTCAGACAAATCTTGTAGACAATTAACCAGAAAACAATTTTTATTTGAAACATTTTTTGATTGGAGGTACGATTTTTGATATAACTGTGTAAACATTCAACAATATTTTGAAAGCAAGCAAACAATTGAGATTAATATTAATAAAAATAGAACAAAATATAAACAAGAACACAAAAAACTACGGAAAATGATTGGCAATTTCCTCTTCCGATTCAAAGTGAAAGCAATGTACACAGCAAGTGATGATTTACTGTTTATCAAAGACAATACATTGTTCTTGGGTTTCTAATCAAACCAGAACATCTCTAGAACAGTTAATGTTGGGAATTTGACGACATTATTTAATAAGGTTATTACTTATTGTGGTATTTGAATAGAATGAAATAAATGTTATGTGGATTAGATTCATATATTATGGAAATTTGAGATGAAGATGCCAAAGAAAAATAATGATTATCTCATTGAATCGGAATATATTTTACTATTGATGATTCAATTATTGTGCACCTATTATAACAGTCTTCTGCTTCATCAACAAACAATAATTAATAATTGGTCCGATGAAGAAGTTATGTTTATATTTTTTTTTGTATTTTTGTCACTCTATTTCAGTTTTTTTTTAATCTATCTTCTCCTTAATTTGTTCAAACTTTATTTCAATTTTGTTTGGTGATTTTTTACTTATTCACAATTTTTTTTTATCTCATCAATTTATGTATTTTTTTTGATAAAACAGATCGTCTTTGCAATTATTCCAATGTTTTTCTCTTATGATCAATTACAATTTAGTAGTACTTTGATTTGAAACTTTTTATAATAATAATAATAATAATAATCTTTATTTAGCAAGAGCTATAAGGTTCGATAAACTAAAAAATATTGTCTTTTTCTGGTTGGTTTTTATTTTATTGATTTTACGGTTTTCCTTTTTTTAATGATGTTAAATGTTTTGTCATGTTATTCCTTTCATTACATTTTCGACTATTAATTTTTCACTAGAACATATTCTTGATTTTACTCTGCGAAATTATTTTTTTATTTATTTTGATGATTTTTGCATTATTTTCATGTTGTTTGGAATAAGTATGTACGACATTTTTTTTTTAAATATGGTTCCTTTCCTAATCGACCGTCGTAGTCTCATATTGTTATTTTATTTGTTGTTTTAAATATTGTATTTGTCTTCTTCTATTTCGATTTTGCTCTGTTGATCTAATTGTTTTGGATTTGTATGATGTTTACTGTTGAGTACTCTGTCATGTTGTTCATTTCTTTCTATTTTCACCTATTAATGTGTTACTTGATCATGTATGATTTTGATCTTTTTTTCAATTGTTTATTCATTGTCTACATGTTTTTCTCTGTCTGTATTATGTATGACAATTTAAAAAAATTAAGAGTTCCTTGTCTAATCAATCGTCGTAGTCGCATATCGTTGTTTTTATTCGTTGTTCAAAATACTGTATTTTTGTCTTTTCCTGTTGATGTAATTTTTTTTATGATGTGACTGTTTAGTACTGTTTTTCTGTTTTTTATATTTTCAACCATTGATTTTTCACTGGATCATGTTTTGGATTTTACCCTGTAGAATGTGGATTAGATTTAATTTTTTGAGGATTTTCATGATCTCCTTGATTTTATAGTTTGTTAATATGTTGTCTGTGTTATTTTTCTCTTTGAATAATTGTTCATGACAATTTAAAAAAAAAATGAGGGTTACTTGCCTAATTGAACGTCGAAGTCTCTTTCTGTTGAATTCATTCGTCATTTTCTGTTTAGTTTTTGATTTGTTGATTTTATTGTTTTTCTTTTTTTGTTGATGTTTATTGGTTAGTGTTTTGTCATGGGGCTTTTTTTATTCTATTCTCGGCTATTAATTGGATTTAGATCAAGTATTTATTTATTTGTTCGATTTTGTTGATTTTATTCATTGTTTAGATGATGTCTGTGTTTTTTTTTTCGTTTGAATTTGGTTGTTAATCTTTATTTCTAGTTTTTTCTTGATTTTTTCTATTGGTCGATTCCATTTCGTAGGTGTTTTCTGACTTTTGTACAAACTTGATCGACTCTTATTTTATTGTTGATTGTTGTTGTCATTGTGAGTTTAAGTGTTTTTTACTTATCATTTGAATAATTAATAATTAATTTTACTGTTATAATTTTGTTCAGTTTCGTTGATTTTAGTTTGTTATCGTTATCATTCCATTAATGAAACGGATTCTTTTTAAAGGTACTCTGATGATATTTTTTTTCTTGATTTTGTGTATTTTTGCACATCTATCATTGTTTTCTATTTGATTTCTTTCTTTAGTTTTTAAACGTTCTTGATGAATTTCTGCTACACAACAAATTGATTTAAAAAAAAAAAAAAAAAATGCGGGTTTCTTGTCTAATCGACCGTCGCAGTCCCACATTGTTGATTGCATTGGTTGTCTAGATTATAATTGTCTTTTTCTGCTCGTTTTTGTTTTGTTGATTTCATTGTTTTTTCACGTGGCTCTTTTTATTCTATTTTCAATTGATAATCTTTTATTTGACCGGGTTTGATTTTGACTACTCTGTACCTAGCATTTTTATTGTTTTTTTTTTTATATTCCTACGATTTTGTTGATTCTATCCATTCATCATCTGTATTTTATTGTTTGAATTTGGTTGTTGATGTGTCTTTATTTTTAGTTTTTTTTTATTTAACTAGGATAATTTTCTATTGCGTGTTTTTGTATGGTAGGTATTTTCTCACTTTTGTTTGATTTTGTTCTACTCTAATTTTGTTAATTTTTATTGTTGTTGTCATTGAGATTATATACAGTTTCTTTTATTGTCTCATAATTTGTTCTAATTTTCATTTAACTTTATCAGGTTATTTTGGCAATCTTCCTCAACAAGCCCCATTTTGTTTCAAATTAATATATTCTGATGAGGTTTTTTTCTTTTATATTTTTCACTTTAGAGCTTTAGTTTGTTCTTTTCATCATTTCATTCAATAAAACAAATTGTTTTTCAAGTTATTCGTTTTTTTTTAAATTCTAGTTAATAATAATCCTGAACTCATTTCAAGCTGTTTTATTTTTATTTGGTGAAATTTATTGAATGTAGATAAAATGAGAATCATTAAAAAAAAGTTAAAAAATGTTGGTTCCTTGCCTAATTGAACGTAAGGCTGCCATTCAAGTCTTAAATCAGCTTCACATCTTCATAAATCTTCCTCAACATGATGCGACACATAAATATAACAAATATGATAAAAAAAAACATTTTTCCAAAAATATCAATCGTTTCTAGAACTTTGTTATTTTTGATTTTTTCGATATAGTCCGACATATCAAATAAGAGAATGAAACAATTTTTTCTGAGATTACATGCATTTGAACCAATTTTTATGACAATTTAGAGAAAAATTACTTGCTTGGTCGACCAACGCAGTCTCCTTCATCTTAACCCCAAAACCAGCAACAAATCATCATACATTTTCTGAATGGATCAATCATACAAATCTGTTCTTAGAAGGTCAACATCAAAAAAGTGACTCAAAAAATCAGGTTTTTGTTCATCATGATAACCTTGCACTTTCAATTAGGTAAGAATGAATTATTCATGACAAACAATTTTGGCCAAACAATTCACCAGATCTAAGCCTTATTGGTTGAATTCACTTCAGATTGTTTTAGTTTAGTTTGTTTGTTCTCCTTATCAATTCATTCAATGAAAAATGCTTCGTTTTCGAGCTTTAGAGCGTTAAAGGTTAATTTTGTTCCTGAAGAAGGTTTTTTATTGAAATATCCAAAACGGTGAAAGATAAAAGAATTTGTTTATGGTTTTTGAATTGTTTTCATGGTGGAGAGCACAACAAATTATGACAATTTAAACAAAAATTGAGGGTTCCTTGCCTAGTCGACCGTCGCAGTCTCCACAATTTAGGCCGGACAACTCACCAGATCTAAGCTTCATTGATGAAATTCACTTCAGATTGTTTTAGTTTAGTTTGTTTGTTCTCCTTATCAATTCATTCAATGAAAAATGCTTCGTTTTCGAGCTTTAGAGCGTTAAAGGTTAATTTTGTTCCTGAAGAAGGTTTTTTATTGAAATATCCAAAACGGTGAAAGATAAAAGAATTTGTTTATGGTTTTTGAATTGTTTCCATGGTGGAGGGCACAACAAATTATGACAATTTAAACAAAAATTGAGGGTTCCTTGCCTAGTCGACCGTCGCAGTCTCCACAATTTAGGCCGGACAACTCACCAGATCTAAGCTTCATTGATGAAATTCACTTCAGATTGTATTATTTTAGTTTGTTTGTTCTCCTTATTGATTAATTTGATGAAAAATGCTTCGTTTTCGAGCTTTAGAGCGTTAAGGGTTAATTTTGTTCCTGATGATGGTTTTTTATAGAAATATCCAAAACGGTGAAAGATAAATGAATTTGTTTATGGTTTTTGCAATGTTTTCATGGTGGAGGGCACAACAAATTATGACAATTTTAAAGAACAATTAGGGTTCCTTGCCTAATTGACCGTCGTAGTCTCTTATTATGACAAACAATTTTGGCCGGACAACTCACCAGATCTAAGCCTCATTGATGGAATTTCACTTATCTACTTTCCCCTAAGATTCCATTGTTTGGCAGAACAAATGGTGACAAAACGGTTGTTCGGTTCTTGCTGCCGATGGGTATCTTGCTATTGTTTCTCAACAATTGTTGCACAGATTCTCGCACTCATAAACTTTGAGTTTAATTGTTTATTTTATAAATGAGATTTCACAATTTTTCTTATTGTTCTAGTTTGGTTATGTAAGAATAGGGATATTATGTCAAAATATGTGAAAATAGACAAAAAATATTCAAATGTTATGTAAAACAGAAACGTTTCAAAGTAAAATTTCAGAAGGAAAAAGAAAGTGACTTGGATTTTTGATTTTATTTTTTTTCATCTTGATTTCTTTCTATTTATGTTTTAGTTTTAGTTTTAGCTAGTACCTAATTGCTTTCTGGTTCTTTTTTATAAATTATTGTTTTTTGTTTTGTTTTATACTAGATATTAAGATTTTCCGTCAAGTTAATTTCGTGTTTAATTTTTAACTTAATATTTCTTTGATTTTTCTGTTTAATGATCTTTACTCAATCAGTTACCCAGTTATACGTTTTTTTATATCTCTATTTGGATTTTTGAGGTTTTTCTTTGAGTATTTAGTTTTTTTGTCTTCAGACACTTCAAAAACTAGCTTCTGTATTTTTTGCGATATTTTGATTCAAGAGTTTCTCAGATTCTCAGTTTTCTAGTTTCTAATATTTGATATCTTAGTTTTTCGATAGAGAAAGTGAAGCAGAAAAACTGCTTCGATTTCGTTTTAGTATGTTCATGTGAGTTTGAGTGTGATTTAGGTTAGCTTGGGTTAGTTTGATTTAATTCGGATCAGAAAACCAATTTTATGTATATTTTTGTTTGAATTTCTTACATTTTTGGGCTTTTTGGTTTCACATCAAATATCAACCATCATAATAACGCGTCAATCATTGTCATAAGACATGAAATATTATCGTCGTCATCAAACTTCAAGCATCGTCAACCGACATCAAACATTTGATTCAATGTTATCATATCAGGAAAGAAGCATTGGTAACGCAGGCATCAGAGATCTAGAAACAACTTCAGACATCAAACATTGGTATCAGACATCAAGCATTGTCATCAGACATCACGCATTACTATCGGACATCCAGCATTGGCATCAGACATCAAGCATAGTCATCGAACATCAAACTCCAAGTATCGTTATCAGACATCAAGCAGTGATAGCATACTCGAAGCATTATCATCAGAGATCGTGCATCGGTATCAGGCATTAGACATTAAGCATTATCATCAGAACTCAAACATTGTTACCAAACAATAAGCATTGGCATCGCAGGCATCTGATATCAAGCAACATCGCATTTTCATCAGATATTGAGCATCATCATCGGACTTCCTTGTCATCAAACATCAAGTTATCTGTTATCTGATAACAACAAGCATTGTATTCATACACGAAGCATGGACATTGGAACAGGCATTGTTATCAGACATCAAGCATCATCATCAGACATTGAGGTTTATCAAGGGACATCAAAGGTTGATCAGATTGGTATCAGAGAAAGTGAAGCAAAAAAAAGTTTCGATTTTGTTTAAGTTTGTTTGGCTTAGTTTGATCAAGTTTGCATCAAAAAACTAGTTTGTCTGCATTTTTTGGTTTTTGAATTTCTTCAATTTTTAGTTTTTTGAATTGTGATTGTTCTTTTCTTGTATTTTCGGGAAAAAAAAGATAAAAAAAAAAATCGGTATAGTTTGAGTTTGATTTATGTTGGTTTGGGTTAATTTAGGTGTTTTGAGTTTCTCCATCGAGCAATAACGCTTGATTATTCCAATGGGTACAACAGAATATAAGATAAATCAAATCCACCAGAGGAATTCAGAAAAGCCGTTTAATAACGTTTTAAAAACAATTTTCCAACTAATCCTTTATATGTCCATGTACAGGGTGATTCTTTTTCAGCGACAGGGTGCCAGTTCTCGTAAACTATTCATCGTAGAGACTTGCGGCAAAAAAAATTATTACTAAAATGGCCAAGAGAAAAACCTGGAAAATATTTTCAAGTTTCTGAAATGGTCGCTAGGGGGCGTAACAACCAACACCAAGTAGAAAAATAGGATTTTTATGGAATTTTGTCCAATGAAAATATGTCGATGAGCTCATTTTCGGATTAACTGACTATTTACCTGCACTTTTTGTCTGAAACGTTTTTTTCTATCCATCATAATAAAGTGGTGGCGGAAGTTCAATTGTTTTATTAAACAAACGGAGATTTCTCCCGTTTCGCTTGACCGATTTTAACGAACAGTTGGATGCTGTGGTCAGCTTTTGGGACACCCTGTATAAACGATACTCCATGATTTAAAAGATTTAGTATAAACCAAACAACTTTTGTATCAAACTTTTTTCTGTAGACTTTGTTAAAAATAAGTTAGAGGGAGGGTCAATATATAGTGAATCACCCTGTACATGTCGCAACAATGCAATTAATTTTCACCATATTTCCTGTGACAAAAAAAGAAACAAATTGAATGAAAATTTCGTCACACTTTCATGTCGACAATGGTGATTTTTCATACTTTACCATGCATAAGACAATATGGCAAATCAACTGGAAAAATTATATTATTCAACTTTTTGATATCGAGTAACTCCGTGGTTTTCAGTTTTTGGCAAAAATATCGTATTAAATCAAAACAATTCCATTTATTACCATGAAAAACTGGAAACGAGTAAAATTTTACTGAAAACGAACTTTTTTCATGGCTCAGTATCACGAAAACTATCGACTTTGGAGATTTTTTTAATGAAAAACTTTCATTTTACCTATATGATATTTCCTAAAAAACTGTCAATATAACGTGACAACCCAATCCAATTGAACAAACAAATCCTCTACTTCACACAATCACATTCCTTCAGCACTTAAAATGCCAAAGTCATGTCAAATTTCGCACATACCGCACAAAACGAGCGTGCAAATGGCATCTGAATGGGAAAAATTTGTTAAAAGCATTTTGTTGTACTGTTCACTGCATTCTTTCAGCTTTTGCTTGAGGTTTGTATCAACAAATTGATTTTATTTCAAGTCACGTTCCTTGTAATTCGATGTGCTTCAAATGACTTTCTCTACCGGAACAGTCTATACAGGATGTTGGCTATTAACGGGCATTAAAGGGATTTTTATGGAATTCTATCGAAGGGGCATTGTACTATGTTTCTGATGAATTTACAATCATTTAAATGAAATAAGTTCATTGATTTTTGAATCTTTGAAAAAGCTAATCAATCGTCATCGTCTGGTATCAGATATCATATGTAAAGCATCATCAGACATTGTAATCAATCATGTCACGTTGTCATCTCATTAGATAACAAGAATTGTTATTGGACTTGGTATCAGACAACAAGCATTGTCATCAGACATCAAGGAATGTCATCAGGAATCAAACGTCATCAGACATGAAGTATTATCAATCATCATCATCAGACATCAAGTCTCGTGATCAGACAACAAACATCAAGCATTGTCATCAGACATCAAGGAATGTCATCAGGAATCAAACATCGTCATCAGGCATGAAGTATTATCAAGCATCGTCATCAAACATCAAGCCTCGTCGTCAGACAACAAACTTTGTAATCAAACATCAAGCATTGTCATCAGACATCCAGCAACGTCATCAGGATTCAGACATCGTCATCGGACCACAAGCCTTGTTGTTATCAAACAAACACCAAGCGTTGTCATCAGACATCAATGAATGTCATCAGACAACAAACGTTGTAATCAAACATCAAGCATTGTCATCAGACACCAAGGAATGTCATCAGGGATCAAACATCGTCATCAGACATGAAGTATTGTCAAGCATCGTCATCAAACATCAAGCCTCGTCGTCAGACAACAAACTTTGTGATCAAACATCAAGCATTGTTATCAGACTTCAAGGAATGTCATCAGGAATCAAACATCGTCATCAGCCATGTAATATAATCAAGCATCGACATCAGACCTCAAGCCTTGCCATCAGATAAATAACGTTATCATCAATCAAACACCAAGCATTGTCGTCAGACATCAAGGAATGTCATCAGGAATCAAACATCGTCATCAGACATAAAATTACAGCAAGCAACGTCATCAGACCTCAAGCCTTGTCATCAGACAACAAACGTTGTTATCAAACATCAAGCATTGTCATCAGACATCGAGGAATGTCATCAGGAATCAAACATCGTCATCAGACATGAAATTACAGCAAGCATCGTCATCAGACCTCAAGCCTTGTCATCAGATAACAAACGTTATTATCTATCAAACACCAAGCATTGTCGTCAGACATCAAGGAATGTCATCAGGAATCAAACATCGTCATCAGACATGAAATTACAGCAAGCATCGTCACCAGACCTCAAGCCTTGTCATCAGACAACAAACGTTGTTATAAAACATCAAGCATTTTCATCAGACATCAAGGAGTGTCATCAGGAATCAGACATCGTCATCAGCCATGTAATATTATCAAGCATCGGCATCAGACCTCAAGCCTTGTCATCAGATAACAAACGTTATTATCAATCAAACACCAAGTATTGTCGTCAGACATCAAGGAATGTCATCAGGAATCAAACATCGTCATCAGACATGAAATTACAGCAAGCATCGTCATCAAACCTCAAGCCTTGTCATCGGATAACAAACGTTGTTATCAATCATCAAGCATTGTCATCAGACATCAAGGAGTGTCATCAGGAATCAAACATCGTCATCAGACATGAAATTACAGCAAGCATCGTCATCAGACCTCAAGCCTTGTCATCAGACAACAAACGTTGTTATCAAACATCAAGCATTGTCATCAGGCATCAAGGAATGTCATCAGGAATCAAACATCGTCATCAGACATGAAATTACAGCAAGCATCGTCATCAGACCTCAAGCCTTGTCATCAGACAACAAACGTTGTTATCAAACATCAAGCATTGTCATCAGACATCAAGGAATGTCATCAGGAATCAAACATCGTCATCGGACATGAAATTACAGCAAGCATCGTCATCAAACCTCAAGCCATGTCATCAGACAACAAACGTTGTTATAAAACATCAAGTATTTTCATCAGACATCAAGGAGTGTCATCAGGAATCAAACATCGTCATCAGCCATGTAATATTATCAAGCATCGATATCAGACCTCAAGCCTTGTCATCAGATAACAAACGTTAATTATCAATAAAACACCAAGCATTATCGTCAGACATCAAGGAATGTCATCAGGAATCAAACATCGTCATCAGACATGAAATTACAGCAAACATCGTCATCAGACCTCAAGCCTTGTCATCAGACAACAAACGTTGTTATGAAACATCAAGCATTTTCATCAGACATCAAGGAGTGTCATCAGGAATCAAATATCGTCATCAGCCATGTAATATTATCAAGCATCGACATCAGACCTCAAGCGTTGTCATCAGATAACAAACGTTAATTATCAATCAAACACCAAGGATTGTCGTCAGACATCAAGGAATGTCATCAGGAATCAAACATCGTCATCAGACATGAAATTACAGCAAGCATCGTCATCAGACCTCAAGCCTCGACATCAGACAACAAACGTCGTTATAAAACATCAAGCATTTTCATCAGACATCAAGAAGTGTCATCAGGAATCAAACATCGTCATCAGCCATGTAATATTATCAAGCATCGACATCAGACCTCAAGCCTTGTCATCAGATAACAAACGTCATTATCAATCAAACACCAAGCATTGTCGTCAGACATCAAGGAATGTCATCAGGAATCAAACAACGTCATCAGACATGAAATTACAGCAAGCATCGTCATCAGACCTCAAGCCTTGTCATCAGACAACAAACGTTGTTATCAAACATCAAGCATTGTCATCAGACATCAAGGAATGTCATCAGGAATCAAACATCGTCATCAGACATGAAATTACAGCAAGCATCGTCATCAGACCTCAAGCCTTGTCATCAGACAACAAACGTTGTTATCAAACATCAAGCATTGTCATCAGACATCAATGAATGTCATCAGGAATCAAACATCGTCATCAGCCATGTAATATTATCAAGCATCGATATCAGACCTCAAGCCTTGTCATCAGATAACAAACGTTAATTATCAATAAAACACCAAGCATTATCGTCAGACATCAAGGAATGTCATCAGGAATCAAACATCGTCATCAGACATGAAATTACAGCAAACATCGTCATCAGACCTCAAGCCTTGTCATCAGACAACAAACGTTGTTATGAAACATCAAGCATTTTCATCAGACATCAAGGAGTGTCATCAGGAATCAAATATCGTCATCAGCCATGTAATATTATCAAGCATCGACATCAGACCTCAAGCCTTGTCATCAGACAACAAACGTTATTATCAATCAAACACCAAGCATTGTCATCAGACATCAAGGAATGTCATCAGGAATCAAACATCGTCATCAGACATGAAATTACAGCAAGCATCGTCATCAGACCTCAAGCCTTGTCATCAGACAACAAACGTTGTTATCAAACATCAAGCATTGTCATCAGACATCAAGGAATGTCATCAGGAATCAAACATCGTCATCAGACATGAAACTACAGCAAGCATCGTCATCAGACCTCAAGCCTTGTCATCAGATAACAAACGTTATTATCTATCAAACACCAAGCATTGTCGTCAGACATCAAGGAATGTCATCAGGAATCAAACATCGTCATCAGACATGAAATTACAGCAAGCATCGTCACCAGACCTCAAGCCTTGTCATCAGACAACAAACGTTGTTATAAAACATCAAGCATTTTCATCAGACATCAAGGAGTGTCATCAGGAATCAGACATCGTCATCAGCCATGTAATATTATCAAGCATCGACATCAGACCTCAAGCCTTGTCATCAGATAACAAACGTTATTATCAATCAAACACCAAGTATTGTCGTCAGACATCAAGGAATGTCATCAGGAATCAAACATCGTCATCAGACATGAAATTACAGCAAGCATCGTCATCAAACCTCAAGCCTTGTCATCGGATAACAAACGTTGTTATCAATCATCAAGCATTGTCATCAGACATCAAGGAGTGTCATCAGGAATCAAACATCGTCATCAGACATGAAATTACAGCAAGCATCGTCATCAGACCTCAAGCCTTGTCATCAGACAACAAACGTTGTTATCAAACATCAAGCATTGTCATCAGGCATCAAGGAATGTCATCAGGAATCAAACATCGTCATCAGACATGAAATTACAGCAAGCATCGTCATCAGACCTCAAGCCTTGTCATCAGACAACAAACGTTGTTATCAAACATCAAGCATTGTCATCAGACATCAAGGAATGTCATCAGGAATCAAACATCGTCATCGGACATGAAATTACAGCAAGCATCGTCATCAAACCTCGAGCCATGTCATCAGACAACAAACGTTGTTATAAAACATCAAGTATTTTCATCAGACATCAAGGAGTGTCATCAGGAATCAAACATCGTCATCAGCCATGTAATATTATCAAGCATCGATATCAGACCTCAAGCCTTGTCATCAGATAACAAACGTTAATTATCAATAAAACACCAAGCATTATCGTCAGACATCAAGGAATGTCATCAGGAATCAAACATCGTCATCAGACATGAAATTACAGCAAACATCGTCATCAGACCTCAAGCCTTGTCATCAGACAACAAACGTTGTTATGAAACATCAAGCATTTTCATCAGACATCAAGGAGTGTCATCAGGAATCAAATATCGTCATCAGCCATGTAATATTATCAAGCATCGACATCAGACCTCAAGCCTTGTCATCAGACAACAAACGTTATTATCAATCAAACACCAAGCATTGTCATCAGACATCAAGGAATGTCATCAGGAATCAAACATCGTCATCAGACATGAAATTACAGCAAGCATCGTCATCAGACCTCAAGCCTTGTCATCAGACAACAAATGTCGTTATAAAACATCAAGCATTTTCATCAGACATCAAGAAGTGTCATCAGGAATCAAACATCGTCATCAGCCATGTAATATAATCAAGCATCGACATCAGACCCAAAGCCTTGTCATCAGATAACAAACGTTAATATCAATCAAACACCAAGCATTGTCGTCAGACATCAAGGAATGTCATCAGGAATCAAACATCGTCATCAGACATGAAATTACAGCAAGCATCGTCATCAGACCTCAAGCCTCGTCATCAGACAACAAATGTCGTTATAAAACATCAAGCATTTTCATCAGACATCAAGAAGTGTCATCAGGAATCAAACATCGTCATCAGCCATGTAATATTATCAAGCATCGACATCAGACCTCAAGCCTTGTCATCAGATAACAAACGTTATTATCAATCAAACACCAAGTATTGTCGTCAGACATCAAGGAATGTCATCAGGAATCAAACATCGTCATCAGACATGAAATAACAGCAAGCATCGTCATCAGACATCAAGGAGTGTCATCAGGAATCAGACATCGTCATCAGCCATGTAATATTATCAAGCATCGACATCAGACCTCAAGCCTTGTCATCAGATAACAAACGTTATTATCAATCAAACACCAAGTATTGTCGTCAGACATCAAGGAATGTCATCAGGAATCAAACATCGTCATCAGACATGAAATAACAGCAAGCATCGTCATCAGACATCAAGGAGTGTCATCAGGAATCAGACATCGTCATCAGCCATGTAATATTATCAAGCATCGACATCAGACCTCAAGCCTTGTCATCAGATAACAAACGTTATTATCAATCAAACACCAAGTATTGTCGTCAGACATCAAGGAATGTCATCAGGAATCAAACATCGTCATCAGACATGAAATAACAGCAAGCATCGTCATCAGACATCAAGGAGTGTCATCAGGAATCAGACATCGTCATCAGCCATGTAATATTATCAAGCATCGACATCAGACCTCAAGCCTTGTCATCAGATAACAAACGTTATTATCAATCAAACACCAAGTATTGTCGTCAGACATCAAGGAATGTCATCAGGAATCAAACATCGTCATCAGACATGAAATAACAGCAAGCATCGTCATCAGACATCAAGGAGTGTCATCAGGAATCAGACATCGTCATCAGCCATGTAATATTATCAAGCATCGACATCAGACCTCAAGCCTTGTCATCAGATAACAAACGTTATTATCAATCAAACACCAAGTATTGTCGTCAGACATCAAGGAATGTCATCAGGAATCAAACATCGTCATCAGACATGAAATAACAGCAAGCATCGTCATCAGACATCAAGGAGTGTCATCAGGAATCAGACATCGTCATCAGCCATGTAATATTATCAAGCATCGACATCAGACCTCAAGCCTTGTCATCAGATAACAAACGTTATTATCAATCAAACACCAAGTATTGTCGTCAGACATCAAGGAATGTCATCAGGAATCAAACATCGTCATCAGACATGAAATAACAGCAAGCATCGTCATCAGACATCAAGGAGTGTCATCAGGAATCAGACATCGTCATCAGCCATGTAATATTATCAAGCATCGACATCAGACCTCAAGCCTTGTCATCAGATAACAAACGTTATTATCAATCAAACACCAAGTATTGTCGTCAGACATCAAGGAATGTCATCAGGAATCAAACATTGTCATCAGACATGAAATAACAGCAAGCATCGTCATCAAACCTCAAGCCTTGTCATCGGATAACAAACGTTGTTATCAATCATCAAGCATTGTCATCAGACATCAAGGAGTGTCATCAGGAATCAAACATCGTCATCAGTCATGTAATATTATCAAGCATCGACATCAGACCTCAAGCCTTGTCATCAGATAACAAACGTTATTATCAATCAAACACCAAGCATTGTCGTCAGACATCAAGGAATGTCACCAGGAATCAAACATCGTCATCAGACATGAAATTACAGCAAGCATCGTCATCAGACCTCAAGCCTTGTCATCAGACAACAAACGTTGTTATCAAACATCAAGCATTGTCATCAGACATCAAGGAATGTCATGAGGAATCAAACATCGTCATCAGGCATGAAGTATTATCAAACATCGACACTGGACATCAAGCCTTGTCATCAGACAACAAACGTTGTCATCAGACATCAAGCATTACCATCAGACATCAAGGAATGTCATTAGTAATCGAACATCCTCATCAGACATGGAGTATAATCGACGAATATCAAGCGTTGGTGTCAGAGAGTGTGCATTGGACTGAGATACCAAGCATCAAGTTATCAATCATTGATGTGTGACATCAAGCATCATCATCAGACATCAGGTATCAACTGTATCAACTATCAGGTGAAAATTTGATGCGACCCCAAATTATCTCATTTTTCAACAAATTGAATGTGTTATTCATTCAAACTCACTCAATTTTCTTCTCCACAAAATCCCCAACATTTTTCTTGATTGTGAGAATGGATGTTTTGACCGGAAACCACGTTGGTATTGCTCAATATTAAATGTGGTTGAACAATATCATTTTTCCAGTTGATTTGCCATAATATTGTCTTATTGCAACAAAGTATGAAGATTGACCATTGTTCTGAAAATGTGTCCAAATTTTGAATTTTAATCAGTTTTTTGCGAATATTTCGAAAACTATTGAGTTCAACAAGAGATATGGAATTCAAGTTAAAACTCATCAAATTATCTACAAAAAACTTCCATACAATATTTCCACAAAGCCACAACTTTTCGAGTAACAGACCCCTGAAAATGTTTTTCAAGGATATCGGAACAGATAACCCAAAAAATCAAAATTTGCTGTGTTTGCATTTTTTTTATAAAAAGTTTTCATGAAACATTTTCAAACATCAACAAATTTTTGAATTTTTGATTAAATAAAATTATTAATAAGATATCCCAACACTTACCTCCAAAACCTACAAACAAATATCCATTCATAAACCGCAGTTCAACAACCATAAAATAAAATCCATGCACAAACAATAACTCGCGACTCGTCGCACGAACAAACGAGACTCGGTTCTCACGGATCCCCGGTACTGTCGAGTACTGAAGCGCCGCGTCGCGCCACTTTGGCCTTTTTCATTCAAGGCGCCCCCTCTTTGCAACAACCATCGTGATTGGGTTACTACTGAGCGACATTGCTGACTATGGTCTATTGTTTTTGGCTTTTATGGAGAGTCTGCGGAATAATTCATTTGTTTGGTGAGCGGTTGGGAAAAGACAGATTTACTGTTGTTAAAAAAATCAAGAGACGGAGTTATGTGTTGTCATCAGACATATCGTCATCAAACATCAATCATTGTCATCAGGCATCAAGCATCGTCATTAACTTCAAGCATGGACATCAGGGATCAAGCCACAAAACATTGATATCAGACATCAAGCATTGGTATCAGATAAAAGACATCACGAGTTGTTATCAGACATCACACATCGATATCTGGTATCAAGCATTGTCATCAGATATAAAGTAATATCGACGGTCATCAAGCGTTATCTCACACCAAGCATTGTTATCAAACATCGAACATCACACATCGTCATCATAGTTATCAGTCAATCAGACATCAAGCTTTAATATTAGACATCAAAGACTATTATCAGACATTGAAAATTATCGACAATAAACAAGCGTTGGTATCTGAGACCATACATTGTAATCAGGCATCATACAACAAGCATCATCATCAGACATCAAACAATGATATTAAACACGAAGCATTGTTATCAGACTTCCGGCATCACCATAAGACATCTAGCAGACGTATCAGACATGAAGCATCGTAGCAACAAGCATTGTCAAATGTCATCAAATATCAACCAACATCAAACATTGTTATCGGACATGAAACATTGGTATCAGACATTAGACATCAAGCATGAATATCCGACATTAAGCATTGTCATCGGGAACCAAACATCTCCAAAAACATATCTTATTTATCAGGCATCAAGGATGGTTATCAGACATCAATCAACGTTATTGAACATTGAACATTCAGAAATGGAGCATAATCATCAGACATCAAGCAATGTCATCAGGCATCAAACATCATTATCAGAAAGCGAACATAAGAACATGGCGCATAGTTATCATGCAATCCAACCAAACATAAAACATTGTCATCAGACATCAAGCATCATCATCATTATTATGCTGGTCAGACATCAAGCGTAGTTAGCAGACATCAATAATTGTTATCGAACATTGATCATCATCATCGGACAACTAATATTGTAATCACGAATGAAGAATCGTTTCAGACATCAAGCATGGACATCGTACTTGAAGCATTGTCATCGGACATCAAATCATTATCTTCGGGAAGCAAACATAAGTACATGAAGCATAACCAACAAGCATCGTGAACAGACATCAATAATTTTTATCGAACATTAATCATAATCATCGGACAACAAATATTGTTATCACAAATGAAGCATCGTCATCAGACATCAAGCATGGACATCGTACATGAAGCATTATTATCGGACATCAAATATCATCATTGGGAAGCAAACATAATTTCATGAAGCATGACTAACGATCAATACAACAAAAAACATTGACATCAGACATCAGACATTGGTATCAAACATTAAGCATTGTCATCAGAAACCAACGATCGTCATCAGAGATGAAGTAATATCGACGAATATCCAGCGTTGAGCAGAAGTCATGAATTAATCAAGCATCAGCATCAAGTTTTGTCATCAGGCATCAAAGATTGATCCTAACATTGTCGTTCGACATCAGTTATCGAGCACCATCATCAGACATCAATCATCGTCATCGGACATCAAGCAATATCATAAAGCAAACATAAGAACAAGGCGCATTGTTATAATGCAATTTAACCAAACATGAAACATTGTCATCAGACATCAAGCATCATCATCACTATTATACTCGTCAGACATCAAGCGTCGTTAACAGACATCAATAATTTCTATCGAACATTGATCATCATCATCGGACAACAAATATTGTTATCACAAATGAAGCATCGTCATCAGACATCAAGCATGGACATCGTATACATGAAGCATTATCATCGGACATCAAATATCATCATTGGGAAGCAAACATAATTTCATAAAGCATGACTAACGATCAATTCAACAGAAAACATTGACATCAGACATCAGACATTGGTATCAAACATTAAGCATTGTCATCAGAAATCAACGATCGTCATCAGAGATGAAGTAATATCGACGAATATCCAGCGTTGAGCAGAAGTCATGAATTAGAATCAAGCATCAGCATCAAGTTTTGTCATCAGGCATCAAAGATTGATCCTAACATTGTCGTTCGACATCAGTTATCGAGCACCATCATCAGACATCAATCATCGTCATCGGACATCAAGCAATATCATAAAGCAAACATAAGAACAAGGCGCATTGTTATAATGAAATTTAACCAAACATGAAACATTGTCATCAGACATCATCATCATTATTACACTCGTCAGACATCAAGCGTCGTTAACAGACATCAATAATTTCTATCGAACATTGATCATCATCATCGGACAACAAATATTGTTATCACAAATGAAGCATCGTCATCAGACATCAAGCATGGACATCGTACATGAAGCATTACCATCGGACATCAGAGATAATCATTGGGAAGCAAACATAATAAGTATAGAAGCATAACTAACAAGCAATTCAACACAAAACATTGTCATCAGACATCAGATATTGTTAAGGAACAATAAGCATTGTCATCAGAAATCAAGGATCGTCATCAGAGATGAATTAATATCGACGAATATCCAGCGTTGAGCAGAGTTCATGAATTAGAATCGAGCATCAGCATCAAGTATTGTCATCAGACATCAAAGATTGATTGAGCATTGTCGTCCGACATCATCTATCGAGCACCATCATCAGACATCAATCATCGTCATCGGACATCAAGCATTGTCACCAAACATCAAACAAGCATTGTTATCGGATATCAAACATCAAGCATACGTTAATACTATTATCAGACATCAAGCATTACCCATTGACATCACACATCAAACATCAAGTGATGTTGTTATACGCGAGTGACTTCAAAATGAAACAAAGTCATCAGACATCAAACATTAGTATCTAACATATAATTGTATTGTTATCAGAAATCAAGCATCGCGATATGACATCAAGCATTGACACCAAACATCAAGTGTCATCAAACAAGCACTATCATCAGACATCAAACATCAACCAATGTTATCATACGCGAAGGACATCAAACAATATTATTTTACATTCTACATTGTCATCGGTCATAAAAGCACCGTTATCAGACCACCAATTATTATCAGAAACCAAACATGGACATCGGTTATTTAGCATCAAACATTGAAGGAAATCAAGCTTATTTATCACACATCAATGAATGTTATTGAACATTGATCATTATCATCGGACATCAAATATTTTTATGAAATGAAGGATTGTCATCCGACAACAAGCATCGTTACCAGACATGAAGCACTGTTATCTGTTTATCAGCATTGTCATCGGACATCAAACATTATCGAAAATCAAGCATAGTCATCAGACATCAATCTTTGTTGACGTACCTTAGTTGAGCATTGTCACAGGACATCAAATGTTGTTATCAGAAATGAATGATCGTCATCAGACATCAGGCATGGAGATCTGATATCAAACATTGTCATCAGTCATCAAACATCATTATCGAATAGCAAGCTTCAGAACACGAAGACACCAAAACATTTTAAATTTAACCAGACACAAAACATTGTCATCAGACATCAAACATCATCATCAGACTTTAGGCATTGTTATCGAACATTGAGAATTGGCATCAGACATTGTCATCGGACAATAAAAAATCTATTAGTACTTTTTCGAAGTGTAATAATTCAAGTGAAAATTTCCTACCAGTCAATTCTA
The DNA here is from genome assembly GCA_958502075.1 of Orchestes rusci. Classification (NCBI taxonomy): domain Eukaryota; kingdom Metazoa; phylum Arthropoda; class Insecta; order Coleoptera; family Curculionidae; genus Orchestes; species Orchestes rusci. Next base: position 7,893,346 of record OY293304.1, on the reverse strand, counting down.
ACCAATCATAGGCTTGCATTTTGTTATGTTGCTATGGCAACGACCTAATTTTATCGGAAATTTCCCTGCTCATAATCACGTGACTGAAAGATTAATAAGTGGAAATTTCCCTGGCTTTGGCTCTGCGCATCTGGATGTACTGGATGTAGCTCCCATATGATTACAGTGTTGCCGTCCCCACTCTCCCTAACAATCCCAACCCAACCCAACTTTCACAGAGATAAGGCAAACGGCAACACTGTGGTTGGTGCATGGGAGCTACATCCAGCCGCGAGTGCTTGACAGCTGTTAAAGACAAATATTTTTGATAAATGATTTATTTTCAACTTCCAATACAAAGTTGCAATGTTATCAATTATGGACAAGATTGGTTATAACTTCCAAATGTTTTATAAAATCCTGATTCCCTTCTTTCTTCCTCAATGGCGAGTAGAGTAAGGAGCCGTTGGTTTCTTCCACTAAATGCGAGGTGAGTCCAGCCGCTACTATTAAATCTTCTCAAATAGGTTTGGCATGGAATTTTCTTGCCGAATCTCCCTAGAGCTCGAATTAATAATCCGGAAATTTGTTCTCGTTGCGAATTTTTCAAGACTCGACAAAATTTCCGGAAATAATTCGAGCTCCGGGGAGATTATAAGTGAAAATATCTAAAAAATTGATGGAGATTTTCAAGTGATTTTTGAAAAGGATTCTTGACTTTTTTTCTATACGTCATTTTTTTGGAGTATTGACCCAAAAAATTTGGATGGTATCACACATTTTTTTTTTTTTGATATTGCATTGGATTTGAACATTCCTAATTATTTCAGAAAATATGGAAGTGTTTTTTGAAAGTTTGAACTCTGGACACTTCCGTTAAATTTTTTAATATTTTTTCCAATCCAGAGTTGATTGATTCAATAATTTATTTGTTTTGCACTTATTCATCCAAATAGAACCACGCTTACGTTAAAAATCAAGCTATTCGCCTTCATTAACAAATCTCAATTTCTCTGCCGACCATAGCAAATGAAATTAACCGCAAAAATGATTTATAAACAATAAAGAAACATTTCCACCCAAATCGGCATCGAATCGCGCAGATTTATCTCTGGTCTGTGGGGGCGTAAAATTGCGCATTACTTATCTGATGTTGCTTTCAGTACTTTCTGCTTTCACGTGCCAACTCATACCATACATTGTAAAAGTACCGTAACATTTTTCAGTTCCTTTAATCGTTGTTCTGGACTTTACGATTTGCATTTAATTATTCAAAATTCAATAATGCGACAGATGATAAATCAAATAAATTATGTTGGGACAGGTTTCCTTGGAAAATTATTTATCGCCTTAAAAGCGGCAACTAATTTGATATTTATAAGAGAATTTCTAATGGTTATCCTGTTTGTGATTGACTTTAAATTATGTCGTAAGTGTCACTCGAGACACATTCATAATAATATGATCAAATGAACAAAAAAATATAATAATTATTGTCAAGCATCATCAATAATTATTATTTTAGTCGGTGCTCGCAGATCATTGTTATCTTATCAGACATCAAGCATTATCATCAGAAACCACGCCTTGTCAACAGACAGAAAGTGCAATGCTATCAGACATCAAACAGAATCACTATCGGGACAGAAACCATTGTTATCAGTCACCGAGCATCGTCATCGGACATCATCATCAAACTCCATGCATCAGACATTACATAGTATCATCATCAGATATTGAGCATGATCATTAGAAGTCAAACGTTGCATCAAACATCGACATCAGTCATCAGAAATCAAACGTAACGATCATTCATCAAGCTTGATCATTATCGGTCATCAATCATTGTCAATCATTGACAAAATTCAGCTATTTTTGAACTTTTTAACTGTTTTCAAAATAAGAATACCTAACAATTATTTTATATACATTTTGTAAAAAAATGTGTCTCAAATCCACATTGAAAATAAAAAGCATTATCAATAATCAATTATGATTATAGTCATCATACATCGATCATCCTCATTTGATATCAATAATTGTTATCATGATCATCAAACATAAAGCATGACCATCCGAATTCAAGCATTCTCATCAGACATTGATCGTTGACATGGTCATGAGACATCAAGTAACATCTTCAGACATCAATCATTGTCATCAGACACCGATTATCGTCAACAGACATCGAGTAACATCGTCAGTTATCGAGCATGATTATTAGACATCAAGCATTAAGTATTTTTATCAGACATCGAACGAAATCATCACACATCAAGCATTGTTATCAGACAATGAACATTGATATCGATCATCAATCATTATTTATTTATTGTCAGATATTGAGCCTGAACTATTATCAGACATCAAATTTTTGTTATCATAAACATCAGCATCAGACATTGAGTAGCACATCAGATATCAAGCACGATCATCGGACCTTTGAAATCGATACAGCATTGACATCGCTCATCAAGCATTGTTATCAGACATCGAACATCGTCATCAGACATCAAGCTTTGTTACCATACATCAAGCATCGTTGATATCGGTCATCTTTGACAAAGTTCTATTTTTCTTGCACTTTTCCAGTTTTACTTGAAAAAGGAAAATGTATGGAAATATTTTTGAAAATTAGAGTGATCATTTTTAAGATTTTTTTTTTGAAAAATCTGCCCAAAATCCACATTTTGAAAAATCAATTTTAATGGAACTAAAACACTTCGAAACACAATAAAATGGATACCTTTTTTTTTGTGAACCTCTCTTAATTTTGATCTTTTGAATCCATCCCTCGAAATAGATGAATCATAAAATAACAAGAATATAAATAAATCAAATTGACAACGAAAATTATCATTTATTTATGACGACAAACACAAAACGAGGAACGCAACTATTAAAAAATTGGAGAAAATCGGGAAAACACATTTCAACCAAAAATATTCCACATTCCTAGATAAAGATAGTTCCTGTGAATGTTACAATGATTTCATTATCATTCTCCGCTGTAAACGTACTTAATTTCAACGCCAAACTACAGGCAACCAGCAATACACCCATCGTAATTCTCCTATAGTTGAGTACGTTTACCACGTATATTTTATTATGGCGTAATAGAGTAGATTTATTATAGTGAAAATTAAATGGTGCAGGCGCTTAAACTTAGGATTGAAATTGATGTATTTTTAAACTACCCAAGAGAAGTCTCTAGGTATATTGAATTAGACTAAATGCGATAGATGGCACCATTATTTTGCGAAACAGCGCCCTCTATTATTCTTTGCCCCAAGGCCAAAGGTAAGTGTAAATAAACAATACTCTTCACAAAAACATTTATACAGTTTGCAGTCACCATAATCACAAGAATCAAAATCATTTATTTATAAAAATATCCATTTTATTTACGATTTCACAAAACTTTCATGAACCTGATGAGTGAAAAAATAGTTTCTGCCATTCAATGGTTGCAGGTTGCGGGAGTTGCTGCTGATCTGCTTTCCCTTCTTATCATAAATGCTGGTGATCTTCATGTACTGAAAAAAACATTCAAAATAATAATTGTCCTTCAGAAAAAATACTACGATTCAAAAATTTGACAGTGACATTGACAGTGCACATTGTTGCCAGCTTTCATTTAATCACAAAAAAAACCAACCTGCGGCCTTGACAATGTCCCATAATCATTAAAAATATACCATGGAATGTTCTCAACACATGGTGGTCTTGTCAGAGACCCTTTATAAGAATAAAACCCACTATTGGCTTTGGGCAGCAATTCCATCAAGGAAAAGGAATGAGTTTTCTGGACAGAGTCGTACGAGCTGCACACCACACCTGGTCTGGGCGAAGCTTTGTAGGCTGCCTCGGATATTTCATTGAAAGCTTTGTTGTGTTTGGCTGTTGGACTCATCTGGAACATACATTTGGCAACGCTGTTATGTTCAAATATACTTACATTGTACAGGACGCCCACTACAGCAATTTCCTCATCGCCCATGGCTTCTTCGAAGTCGGGGTAGGTGTCGTTGTAGAAGACAAAATGGCCTTCCATGTCTGAGATGCTGAAAAAAAATTGAAAGACATTTCTTGACGTTTTGGGGTGATTATCAATTGTGCATTCACCAAATCAATAATTGTTCTGTAGTTTATGGAAATGGAATTTCGATTGAAACAATAGGGTGTTTGTTATCCTCCACTAGTGCACACGAATTTACACTTTTATACACTAGGTACTGCGTTTGTAACGCGGTTAGTGCGAACAGTAAAGCGTGTTTGTTATATCAGTGTAGGATGCATATTACTGCTCTAGTTACACCAGGTCAAGTGTAGAATACGGTGGGAACCCTATTTCGTGTATTTTAAAAACAAAGCTTCTCTTAACCTAACCTAAAATGAAAAAAAAAATTAAGTCAAAAATCGGTATGGAAAAATACATCAGTGTTTGTGAAATGTTTGTCAGTTTTTTAGGTTAGAGTATCTTCACTCAATGTACTAATGCGTTTGGTGAATTTCCTTCACATTGGTTGCCATGTACACTATTCTACACTGAGATAACAAACACACCGGTTCTTGTAAACATTAGGCATCCACGTATTTTGTACTTTTTGAAGGCGAATTTGGTAAATTATCCTTCGTTTAACTATTCTAAAGAGAAAAAATGCTGGATGAATCACTTTTTTTGTAGAAAACATTGTTTCATACAAACATGTTCCAAAAATCTCGACTTGTTCCAGTTGTGGGTCATTGAAATGGACAATTTCTGTTGTTATCATGTACCACAATTCCTCATGTAACCACTTAAGAAGTTAAAACAAATAGTTAAGCAGGATAAATAAATTTTGAAAATTTGATTCACAAAACTGATTGCCGCGAAGTCGATATTTTCAATACTGTCAATATGTCAAGATTTTCAAGTCACTACTCAATAATTGAAGACCAAGAATGATAAACAAGCGCTGTGTTGCCAAGTGGATGCTGTGAGAAATGTTTTCCATATTTTTGTCTGTAGCGGATAAAGGGTTAGTTTTGATTAGATTGGGTTAGTTTTTGTTAGTTTGGGTGAGTTTCTGTTAGATTGGGTCAGTCTTGGTTAGATTGGTCTAGTTTTGGTTAGTTCGAGTGAGTCTTGGTTATGAACATTGGGATAGTTTTGGTCAGATTGAGTCAGTTTGAGTTTGATTTGATTAGATTGGGTAGGTCTTGGTTGGATTGGGTTAGTTTGAGTTACTTCTGGTTAGATTGGGTTAGTTTGGGTTGATTTTGGTCAAACTGGGTTTGTTTTGGTTAGTTCTGTTTAGGTTATGTGGGTTAGATTAGATTGGGTCAGTCCTCGTCAGAATGTTTAGTTTCGGTTAATTTGAGTTAGTTTTGGTGAGTTTTGGTTAGATTGGGTTCGTTTTGGTCAGATTGGGTCAGTTTGATTTGGGGTTAGTCTTGGTTAGATTGGGTTAGTTTTGGTCAGATTAGGTGAGTTCTGGTTAGTTTTTGTGAGTTCTGGTTGAATTTGGTTAGTTTGGGTTATATTGGGTTAGTTTTGGTCAGATTGGGTTTGTTTGATTTCAGTTAGTTTTGGTGAGGATTGGGTTAGTTCTGGTTGGTTTGGGTGACCGTCTGAGAGATTCAGAAACTTGATAGATCAGATAAGCCAAAGATATAATTTTTGAAACTTTGACATTTTTATAGTTCTCGTTCTCAGTGTCTTATGTAATATTGTTTTTTTTGGTCATAGTCTATCAAAATATACAGGCAAAACTATTGCAGTCATGGTTCTTAAGAAGTTTGGATACGTTTGGCAACATTGCCTGTTCGTTCTAATATGTAGCTTGTATCAATGTGACGAGGCTGTCATTTTAGGGAGTTGTTGCATTGAAATCTGAAAAAAAATTAGTTTATTCTGGATTTTTTTTTTAATGTTAGAAGTTGTTCATCCAGCATTTTTTTTTTGTTGAATTTGTTCTATAAATCCAAAACTATGCTTAAAAATTGGAAAAATGTATTTATGTATGGATGCCTAATCTTTACAAGACCCAACGTTAGCCATATTGCACACCACACCCTGCCGTGTTAACCTCGATATCACGTCAACAAAGCTTCACCGCCCATGCGCAATAGTAAAAAGGAGTTACCCATCAAAAACACTATGTTCAGAAGGCCAATGGAAATGGAAACCGTTAAGTACGTATTTGCTGTCCAAACCTCCGCCACTCAAAAATGGTCTCTTGTGGGGTACTACATCGAGTGTGACATTGACTGCAAAAAAGTACTGATAATTCAAAACCCTTCACAAACCTTAATCTGCACCTGTATAATCTATGGAAACACTTCCAGTAACCTTGGGTTTGAAATTATCGAACCTCAATGGTTTCAAATCGTGACATGGCAGGGCTGCTCCTCTGCAAATTTTAATTGGGGACTGTTTGGTGCCGGAAATGCATAGGTTCTTCTTCCGCTTCTCTGTTATGCAATATTGTTGTTATTTTGGAAAATACAATAAAAAAACCTACGGCATTTGGAGTGTTGGCGAATTTGTACACTTGGAAATAATTTTGAAATGAGGCGTCGAAATGTGACCCCCATTTTGGGCAACGGGCAAAAAATTTGAAGTTGTCAGGTTTTGACAGATTCATTGTCAAAGTCTAGAGTAGTGTTCTGGTGTTTTTACGCCAAAAACGCAAAGTGTAAAAAAGAACAACCATGAGGCTCCGCCCAAGTTTCTATTGTCACCAAGTGCGCATGCTGGTTGATCATAGGCGGAGCTTATTTTCGTGCAGATTCCCGTCCGTCCATTTAAGAATGATTTTTGTTTTGATTGGCAGAACATTTTAAATAGTCATTTTTTTGCCTTTTGTTTAATACAAATATATTTACCTTCTTCGGTTTTGATGGATGTGGATTGTGCCGCATCAAGGGCCTCTTCCCTTCTCTTCTTACAGCAACATTTTTCTTTTCCACTGGACATAAGAGCCTCGACAACAAATTTTGGATAAAAATAATGTCAAAATGACATTTTTGAAAAATGATATGTTCGTCGTTAGTGAAATAAAAATCCATATAAATAAATTAACAATATATTACTATTCACAAAAACTCAGCATTACACTTAGCTTTGTCACTGAATAAGCAAATCGGGCATTTCCAAAAATCAACCCAAACATTTCACGTATAAAACATCCACTATAAAATCTACCATATAAATTGTTGCTAAAAAATTGCTGCAATTAGGCGTTCCAATTGGTCGTATTTTAAAATTATATTACAATTTGACTACAAGCTAATAATCACACAGACAAATAAATATACAAGGTGCATAGGACTAGGTTATATAGCTCACTGTATTCTACCAGTGCTGACGTTGATCACCACCCTCTCCCTGCTGTCCTCCCTGTTAACGGAGTTCCTCCTTGGAGGGGAGTTTCCAGGGTGCACTCTACTCTTCCTACTCCTCTTGAACTTGGCCACATCCTCTCCAAACACGTCTCCTGTTCGCAGGGCAGAAATGAGGTCATCGAACTCTCCTGCTTTGGCATGCTCGCCGTTTTTGAGGTTGATGTTCTTGTTGATTGCTGACAGGATACCTTCTGTAAAAGAGTTGGCTAACTAGTTGCACCACTAGGTTTAGGATGGTACCTTTCATACCTCGACTGTGCTTCCTCTCCAGGGTTAGTTTCTTCAGTTGCTCCTCTTGCTTGGCTCGTTTCTCCTCCTCCTCCTGGCGTTTTTTCATGTTTTCGTTGTCAAGACGTGCCTCCATGAAGGCGGTGATGAATGTGTCGAATACTCCGAAAAATTCGTCTGGCTGGGCGTTGGTGGGTTCCTCGCCAAATAGACGGACAGCCCTTTCAAATCTTGTCTGGAAAATTATAAAAATTAGAGGTTTACACCTGATGATGGTGAGATGTTGATCGAAACTTTGTGGATATGAATGGGACTTCACCTCCCGGAAGTGTTCTTGATTTTGTGTTTTGGATTATTCAATATTTGTATCAAGAACTTGAACTCTCCCAGCATCTGGGAATGGTTTGCCCCTGATGATGGAGAAGTATTGATCGAAACTATGTGGACATAAATGAGACTTCATTTTCCGGAAGTGTTCTTGATTCAGTATTCTTGGTCTCAATGGTAACTTTGGAGATTTTTTTAATTATTAGAATTTTAGACCAAGACCACTCTTTAATCGTCTGGGAAGTGATGGTTTAACGGGTTTACCCCTGATGATGAGGGAATATGGATCGAAACTATGCGTATATGAACGAGACCTCCTCTTCCGGAAGTGTCTTTGACTTTGACTTAGTTTCGATGATCATTTCAGAGGTTTTTTTAGATTATTATAAATTTTTAGACCAAAAATTTCAGCTCTCCAGAGTCTAGGAAGGAATGGTTTACCCCTGATGATGGATTGTCGATCGAAATTATGTGAAATGAATGCGAGTCCCTCTTCTAGAAATATCCTTGATGTAGTTTTGAATGTTCCAATTATATTTTGGAGATCAAGAATTTGAACTCCTCCAGCGTCTGAGGATGGATGGTTTATCCCTGATGATAAGGGAGTGTTGATCGAAACTATGTGGATATGAACGAGACTTATTCCTCTTCCGGAAGTGTCCTTAGTTCAGTTGCCCTCGTTTCAATGACCGTTTAGAGGATTTTTAGAATATTATAAAGTTCTAGACCAAAAATTTCAGCTCTCCAGAGTCTGGGAAGGAATGTTTTACCCCTGATGATGAAGGAATGTTGATCGAAACTAAGTGATATAAATGCGAGCCCCTCTTCTAGAAATATCCTTAATGTGGTTGTGAATGTTTTGATTATAATTTTGGAGATTACTAGGATTGTCAAAATTCAAGACCAAAAATTTGAACTTTTCCAGAGTCTGGGGATGGATGGTTTACCTCTGATGATGAGGGAGTGTTGATCGAAACTATGTGGATATGTACGAGACTTCCTCTTCCGGAAGTGTCCTTAATTTAGTTCCCCTGGTTTCAATTTTAAGAGGTTTTTTAGATTATTATGAAGTTTTGGACCAAAAATTTGAACTCTGAGGGCATGAGAACGCATGGTTTACACCTGATGATGACGGAATGTTGACCAAAACGATGTGGATATGAATGCGAACTCCTCATCCAAGAATATCCCTGATGTAGTTCCGAATGTTTCAACCATAAACTTGGAGATTTCTTAGATTCTTAAAATTTGAGACCAAGAATTTGGACTCTAAGCGTCTGAGGATCAATGATTCACCCTTGATGATGAAAAAATCAAAATGACTTCATCTCCCGAAAGTAATCTTGATCTAGTTCCCCTGGTTTCCAATGATCGTCTTGGAGATTTCTTGTTTCTCGAAACGTCGTTGATATGAGTGGGAGTTCCACTTCCAGAAACCAACGTACCTTCATATCCTGATACTGATCCTCAATCTCCGCCAGCCTACAAGTGGCAGTAGCCTGGAACTCCCGCATAACCGGCACAAACTTGTCATTGGCCAACGGACTCTGCGTCCTGTGGAACTCAATCTCCCTGGCCACGTCCTTCAACCCAGCCCTCAGCTGCCCCATGTCCTTGCCTAACTCTCCAAGGGACACCTTCGAAGCTATCCGCACATGTGGCAGATCCTCGTCCAAACGCAGCACATCCTTGAACTTCTTTTCCAGAATCTGTACCAAGTAGTGTAGCAAAGTAGTTCCTTTAGCTGCACTACTTTTGGTATCCGCCAGTCGGTTCAAAGACGCCAGTCTGAAGCCGGAGGCATTGCCTCTGGCACCTCGGTTCATGTAGTTGCCCAGAGCCAGGACGATTTCCAGCAGCCTTCTCAGTCTTCTGGAGCGGGATACTTCGCGGGATGCCTCCATGACGCTGGTGATTCTTGGAAGGATTTCGTTGACGGTAACTTGGAAGCGTTTTTTGTAGTGCAGGCTGCGCAGGCGTTGTTCGTAGTGGGGTACTCTGTGGATGTTTTTTATTTAAATAATCAGACAGTTTAAGGACTTACTTGGATATTTCGTAGAGAAACCGGTCAGCTCTAGCTAAGGAGTCTATTTCGTCACTGTGTTCCTCCAACAAGGCGCACTCTTCAGGACTGGGAGTGAACTTAAGCAGCTGCTCCACCATGTCAATGGGCAGATTCTCTTTGCTGTCCATACTCAAAATAGCCTTGGTTATATCCTCGTCGGACATCTTGAGCTTGGACAACAAGATGGTGCAGTTCTGGGCCCTCCTGCTGTCAATCACCGACAAGACTTTGGTCTTGTTCTTGCCCAGCTGGCGCAGATCTTCTATTGACCCTTCATTCTACAACATTTCACTAAAAAACACTTCTTATAAAAGTTACAGGACTCACAGCAACTCCGTTCTTCTGATACGCGCAAAATAGCTTGTCAATACAGTCCAGTTCCATGGTGTTGTACAGCTTGCTATCGTCCAGCTCACTCCAAATCGTCCCATTGAGCTTCGTTTCAGGAATTTTAGACCAGTTGAAGGACTTCAATGGGTTGGAAGGTTGCGGAATGTTCTTCTTGACAATTTCAATCTTAACAGGCTCCACTGGAGGCGCCATGGGGGCACATGGTGGGGGCCCAGGAGGTGGAGGCGGCGGAGCCAAAGGAGGAGGAGGTGGTGGCAACACCGGACCTGAGGGGTTGATGATGATGGTTTTGTTGAGCCCTATAGCTTTGGTATCGTCCGGTATGCTACCGGAATTGACTAGACGTTCCAATCTGAACCTCTCCCCCCTTTCGCAGTTCATCTGCCGGTCCAGCTCCGCTGCTTTGTACTCCATCTCGCTCAGTCGTTGTCTGGTTTCAATATGGAGCGCCGTCTCCTTCTCCAGCCTATCCTTTATTCGGGCTAGGCTGGATTCGATGTCCTCTTTTTCTTGGGTTCTTTGGTCCAGTTCCTGTTCTTTTTTGGCCAAACGATTGGACATGTCAGAGTTCTCCTTTTCCAGCTCTTCAGCTTTAGTCCTGGCCGCTACTAGTTCTTCTTCTTTGGCTAGAAGATGGACAATTTCCTTGACGTTGATGTTGATAGGTGAACAATCAGGGTTCTGTCCTGATTGTTGCAGCACAATTTGCTGGACTATTCGGTCGAACAGCAGCCAGTGTTGAGGGTGTGACCCATAGTCCAAGGGCAGAAGAAGGCAGTGTTCCAGCAGTGATAATAAATGAGGATAAGCGGCAGTGTGGCTGAGCTTTTTGCGAAGCAGGTCAAACATGCTGCTGGCACTCTTGGTGTCCACATGGTCCTGTTCAAACTTCCGCGCCAGCTTGTTCTCGTCCTCATTGCGCACCATCTCGAAGAAGTCCAAGTGCCGGTCCAGAGTCTCATTTTCGTGTAGCCGCAGCTTGTCAATGATTGGCTGTATCCCCAGCAGCAGGAACTCGTATCGCAAATGAAGACGAAACTCCAAGTTTTCCTGGCCTAGTCCGTAATTTAGCACGGCATTGACAAAGGACATTATGGCTGTCTTGAGGTTGACCTCGTCCCTGTACACACCAGTGGACCTATCAAGGTCATTGACGATACCTTGGAACCTTGCCCTTTCAAACGCGTGCTTCTGGTAGTGGTGCATCGCATCCAGGACCTTCTTGTGTCCTCCCGAGACCAGACAAACAGCGCCCAGAATCTCTAGGGCGCTGATTTTGGTTTTAATGTTTTCAGTGCTGAGGGACTCAGCTATGGTGTTGATGGAGGTGGGGTGGGCCAGCACATGCGCCCTGCCCGTCGAGTTGTTCATCAGAGCTTTGACGCAGCCTATAATGCTGGTGTGAATAGAGCTTTGCGCAGTGAAATAGTCCATTGCTTTGAGGAAGTCCAGGATGACTTGTAGTCCCTCCAGTTCGATGAATTTTATGACGAAGCTGTGCGTGGAGGTGCGCAAGGCTGTTTTGAGTGCGTCGATGTGTTTGGTGCGGATGCGCACCTCCTCCTCATTGGCATCGGGGTAACATAACTAGAACGTAACTTACAGATCTGTACTAAGATGGTTGTAACTTACAGTTGCAAGGGTTTTCAGTCTTTCAATGTAGTCTTCCGGAGTGGCTGCCTGGTCCATGGTGTCCTCCCCACCCTTCCGCGAACAGTAGATCTGCCATTTTTTCTGGGGTGGAAGACTCAACATGGCCGCCTTATTAGGAGCTGTCAGATCTAGTTCCTCCTGCGAATGAGTGAGAGGTCAATGACTGGAACCAATTAGCAACCACCAGGTGGTGAAACAGGTGCTCGATGTGCATTGGCAAGGAAAACATTAGATAATCTACCAATAATTCTATTGCTTCCTCGTTGAAGAACAAAGAGATTCTTCTTTTTATCTGCGATCGCTGATTGCCTGTATTGATTTGGTGAATGACTTGGGGTCTATTTAGAAATAGTTGCGGCTAAGGAGTTAATGAACTGGAGGTGTGTGAGTTGAATAAGAAGATATGGTAGGGTGATGTAATATTATACAGAGTAAAGAAGAAATGTTGAGCTTTCAGTAATGCATTTCAAAAAACAAAAATATGATCAGACAAAGTCATATTTGGGGGAGAGTAACGATGATCAGGAACTTTGAATCTCGTTTGATTCATCAAAAGACCTAAAATCACTTTTTACTCACGAGTAACTCACCCAATAATTTGGTCAGTTGTATGATTTTTTTTTAATAAATGTTTTTTACATTTTTCATCGCATAAGAGGCTCAGTCAGAGGATATCACTCATAAGTTACTCACTCATAACCTTGATGGGCTCAAAAAAAAAATGCATACTCTATGAAGAACTGTGATGAGGATGATCTAAACCGTTCAAACTCATAAAAAGGCATGGAAGAAAATTTTACTCATGAGTTACTCACTGACTCACTTCATCAATGCAGTCAAAGAACTTATATTTTCTGGAAGACGGTGATGAGAATCATGTTAACTCGTGTTAACTCATGAGAAGCCTAATGAGAAGATTCCACTCATCGATTACTAACTCACTCACTCATTTGAAAAAGTAATATTTCATGAAGAACTGTGATGAGAAAACTCTATGAACCATTCAAAGTCATGAAAAGCTTCTAACCTCATGAGCTACTACTCATTCTCTTCACTTCACTCACCAAAAAAAACTTATAATTTCTGAACGACTGTGATTGAAAAACAAGTAGGTAAACTCTGGAAAAAAAATTACTCACTCACCAGAGAAAATCACTAAAAAAGTGGTTTTCTGATGTTCAATTAAGAAAACTCATGAGAGATCCGGGAAAAGGATTTTACTCATGAGTTACTGACTCACTAACTTGTTAAAATCATCAAAAACCCCGTATCGGAAGGTGTGTGATCGAAAAACCATGAAAACTCATATAAATCCCAAGAAGAAGACTACACTCATGAGTTACTCATTTTGAAACCTCACTACAGGAGATCATATTTGAAAATGAATGGTGCTTGGGAGCATTAAAACTAGTTTGATTTATAAGGAGAGCGAAAATCACGTATTACTCATGAGTTAGTAAATCACTCACTTGATTAACTCTCTCAAGAAACTAAAATTATCCAAAGAACCGTGATACAAAAACGAACCCATAAAAGCTTGGTGAGAGGATTTTACTCATGAGATACTCGCTCACTCACCTGATTGACTTACTCAAAAAACTCTATTTTTTAAGAAAGATAACTTTGAAAAACGTTTGAACTCATAAAAAGCTCAGTGAAAAGATTTTACTCATGAGTTACTCAGTCACTCACTGCTCAAAATCACTAAACAAGTTCATATTTTCTAAAGTACTGTGATTAAAAATCATGAAAACCATAATGAACTCGGGAGGAATATTTTCAAGCTCTTGAAAAGCTCAGCGGAGAAGATTTTACTCATGAGTTGGTGACTCATTCACTTGTTAAAAAAATTGTATTTTCAAAAGAAATTTGTTCACCAACGATGTTGACTGTTGAGTCACAAGAGGCCCAGAAAACGATTTTACTCGTGAGTTACTCACTCACTTGTTAAACATTATTGGAAAAATTTGTATTGTCAGAAGGTCTTTATTCAAGAACCATGAAAACTCATAAGAAACTGGCCTTGTTAAACTCAATGAAAAACAATATTTTCGCAAAAAAAAATTTACTCATTTCGGAATACGAGGAACCTCAATATAAAAATATAAAAGCTTAATTTGAAGAATGGTTATTTGGAGCATTTTGACTAGTTTGATCCAGCAGGAGAGCAATAATCACGTTTTAATCATGAGTTCATCACTCACTCACTCATTCAATCAATCGATAATATCCGAAGGACCATTTCAATCCATGAAATGCTCATCGAGAAGATCTCACCCATGAGTTACTCACTCACTCACTTGATCAACTCACTTGACAAACGCTTTTTTTTTTTGAATGATTGTGGAAGACAACTTTGATAAAAGTTTGAACACATGAAAAGTTCAATAAGAAGATTTTACTCATGCGATACACACTCTAACCTCCTCAATTCACTCAAAAAAACTGATATTGTTTAAAGAACTCTGATTAAAAAAAACTTTACGAACCGCTCAAATTCGTAAAAAGCTTTGCCAGAAGATTTCACTCATCGGTAACTCACTCGTTAGTCACTCAAAAAGGAGATTTTCTGGACGACTATTATTGAAAATCATGTAAATTCAGAAAGAAGATTCTACACTCACTTGTTAAAAGATTTTACTTATTCGGAAATAATACAAATCTCACCACAAAAGCTCATAATATTTGGAGGAGAATGGGGACGAGAAGCACCAAAATTAGTTTTATTCATCCAGAGAACAAATATCACATATTACTCATGAGTTACCCACTCACTCACTTGATCAACCCACTCAAAAAAGTTACACTATTTGAAGGCTTGTGAAAGATAACTTTGAGAAGCGCATATGCTTATTGAAAGCTCAGAGAGAAGATGTTACTCATGAGTCACTCACTCTCTCACTTGATCAACTCACCCAAAAAAATCATATTTTCTGAAGAACTGTGACAAAAACTGTATAAGCCATTCGAAATCCTTCAAAGCTCAACTACAAGATTCTACTCAAGAGTTACTCACTCACTTACTCGTTAAATCACTCAAAATACCCGTATTTCCTGGACTTGTAATAAACACCATATAAACACATAAGAAACTTGGAAAAAAGATTTTACCCATGATGTTACTCATCTCGAAATGAGAGAGAACTCAACATAAAAGCTTAATTTGAAGGAGAACGGTTATTTGGATCATTTTAACTAGTTTGATTCACCAGGTGAGCAAAGATCACGTTTCACTCATGAGTTGATCACTCAGTTGATTCGCACATTCAATTAATTTATATTATCCAAAGGACTGTGATTAAAAAACCATTTTGTTCCATGAATTGCTTAGCGAGAAGATCTTACTCATGAGTTACTCACTAACTCACTTGTCAACTCAGTCAGAAAACATTTTTTTCTAAAGGATTGCGAAAGACAACTTTGAAAAAAGTTTGAATTCATAAGAAGTTCACCAAGAAGATTTTACTCATGAGTTACACACTCGTTTACTTCATCAACTCACTCTGAAAAAAGCATATTTTTTGAACAACTTTTATAAAAAAAAAATTAATTAACCGCTTAAATGATATGTAAAAAGCTTTGCAAGATTTTACTCATGAGTTACTCATCCACTCACTTGTCAGAATCTCTCTAAAAAGTCATTATACGAAGGACTTTGAAGAAAACAGTGCCATCTCATAAAAACTCAAGAAGAAGATTTTAATCAAAAAAGTGATTGGTGTAACTCAGAAAAAAGATTCTACTCATGAGCTACTTACTGTCTTACTAGGTGAAAACTCATATTTCCTGATTAAAAATCATTTAAACTCACGAGAAACGAAATGAAAAAATCTCACTACAAAAGCTCATATTTGGAGAAGATTGGTGGAGGATTAAACTAGTTATCAGGAGAGCAAATTCCACGTATCAATTACTCATGAGTTACTAACTCACTCACTTTATGAACTGACGCAAGAAATTAAAATCATCAAAAGAACTTTGATAACCAAATAACCTGAAACACATGAAAAGCGAAAATCTCAGCGAGGAGATCTTACTCATGAGTTATTCACTCACTTGATTAACTCACTCAATTTTTTTTTGTTGAAAAATTGTGAAAGACAACTTTGAAAAGAGTTTAAACTCATAGACAGCTTACCAAGAAAATCTTACTCATGAGTTACACTAACTCACTTCATCAAATCACTCAAAAACTCATATTTTATGAAAATCTGTGATGGAAAAAGTTAATAAATCGTTTCAATTCAGTTTTGCAAGAAGATTTTACTCATGAGTTACTCACTCACATGTCAAAATCTCTCAAAATAGTCATTATCCGGAGGACTTTGACTAAAACAATGTTAACTCATAAAAACTCACGCACGAGGAAGATTTGACTCAAAAAAGTGTTTTTGAACGACTCTGATCAAGAATCATGTACAAAAACATTCTACTCATGAGTTATTCACTAACTTACTTGTTGAAAATCACTCATATTTTCTGAAGGACTGTGGTTAAGAATCATTTAAACTCATGAGAAACTTACAAAAAAGATTTTACTCATGAGTTACTCATTCCGAAATGATAAAAATCCCATTACAAAAGCACATATTTGGAGGAGAATTGGGGATTAAAACTAGTTTGATCTATTAGAAGAGCAAAAACTCGTATCAATCAGTTAAGAACTGTGATGAAAATTATAAACTATAATTATTTCATAAAAAGCTCAGCAGGGAAATAATACTCATGAGTTATTCACTCACTCACTTGTTAAATCTTGAAACTGATAAAAGCGAGGGTGATGAAAAAGTGTATAGTATATTTATATTCAACTATAATTTTCTTATAAATAATCTGGTGAAAGAATGTTCCAAATAAAAGTTGTAGACAATGAAAAATACTACAAATTCTGTCTGAGAATTTTTTTAATACGGGGGATGGTTATTGAGACATGTTCTGTTATATATTATACTCATAACTTGTCTGATGTGAATTTTTTAACATAAAAAACTCATGGTATTTTTCCTTGTCCACAACTTTTATTTGAGAAATTTCGCATACAACCATAACGACCCATCAAAATTCCCACATCTCAATTTTCCACCATAAACACACTTACCTGATGTCGTGACACCAATAGATTATTCCGAATGATATCACTCCAATATTGACTATAATAATTGCAGCATCGATAAAAATTGCAATTATTATAATCGACATTTCTAACTTTCTCGCAGCCTTAAGTGGGTATTGCAGGATTTTATTATTCTATTGCAGTAGTTGTTATTGACTCTCCCGCATGTGAATATGTTTTATTGTTGGGGAGATTGCCAAAAAATTGCCGAGTAGACGAGATATGATCTTTAGTGTTTGCGCTTTCCTTTTTCACTTGTCATTGTCCTAAATTAACTTTATCTTTTCAACAATTTGGTTGGCTAAAGATTTTTCATTTATTAACTTTTCAGGCGCATTCATCATAAAGTATTGAATTAGATTTGAGAGGAAAACTTTTATCAGCCTATATTTGTTTGTTTATAATAGATACAATTTTATCTTTTTTTTCTGTCTTCATGCTTATTTATTTGTTTTCTTGTTATCAAAGTTCCAGTGTCTGTTGAACTGAGGATTTATGTTTTTTTTTGTTTTTATTTATTGTAGTTTCTGACACTTGTTTTGTGTCATTTATGGTAATTTTAACGTCTTATTCGTCCGCTTATAGAAATGGTTTTAATTTTTTTGCTTTATTTGTCAATATTTTTTTCTTTGATTTTTAAATTTCAGTTAATCATAGTTTTTGATTGTTCTGTTCCGCTTTTCTGCTTTTGATGCTTGTTTATTCATGTGAGTGATTTTTGTGGAAAATCATAGGCAAATGGTTGAGGATTGATGGGCTCTTGACAAAAAACGAGTTCTGTTAAAAATGACAAAGTTTGGCGCCCGAGGCAATCTTCAATTGCTCGTAGTTTCTTTATTCATTGATGGATTTCAATGATTTTTACGTAAATTTATGAGGAAATTCATGAAGATTGATTGGTCATTGACAAGAAAACGCGTTTTGTTGAAAATGGCAAAGTTTGACGCCCGAGGCAAACCTCAATTGATCGTAGTCTTTTTATTTATTGATGAGTTTTGGTGATTTTGGGGAAAAAATATAGTTTCCCTTTAAAAAAATGAGGATTGATTGACCTTGGACAGAAAACAAGTTTTGTTGAAAAAGGCAAGGTGTGGCGCCCGAGGCAAACTTCAATCGCTCGTATTTTCTTTATCAATGGATTCAAGTGATTTTTGCGAACATTTATAGAAAAATGTAAGAAAACTGAATGGCACTGGACAGAAAACAAAAAAAAACTTGGCACTCGAGTCAAATCTCAATTGCCTGTAGTTTCTTTATTTATTGACAGAAAATAAATTTGTTGAAAATGAAAACATTTGGCGCCCGAGGCAAACTTCAATTGCTCGTAGTTACTAGTTTCTTTATATATTGATGGATTTCAGTGATTTTATTGTACATTTATGTTAATTATGATTGATTGGCCCTTGGCAGGAAACGAGTTTTGTTGGAAATGACAAAGTTTGGCGTTAGGTTGAAAATTGCATAACTTGGCGCCCGAGGCAAACTTCAAATTACTCGTGGTTTTTTTATTATTTGATGGACTTCAGTGATTTTTGCGGAAATTTATGAAGAAATTAATGACGATTGATGAACTTTTCACAAAAAACGAGTTATGTTGAAAATGGAGAAGTTTGGCGCCCGAGGCAAACTTCAATTGCTCGTGGTCACTTTATTTTTTTGAAGGTTCTAGTGATTTTTGCTAAAATATATAGGGAAATTACTGAAGATTGATTGGCCTTCGACAAAAAATGAGTTGTGTTTAAAATGACAAGGTTTGGCGCCCGAGGCAAACTTCAATTGCTCGTGGTCTCTTTATTTGTTGATGGATTTCAGTAATTTTTGGGTCACAGTGTGAAGAAATGAAATGCACAATGACTCTTGACATAAAGTAGATCTTTGTAAAAATGGCAACGTTTGGCGCCCGAGGCAAACCTCAATTACTCGTAGTCTCTTGATTTGTAGATGTATTTTAGGAATTTTTGCGTCACAGTGTAGAGAAATGAATGAAGGCACAATGACTCTTGACATCAATTGGACCTTTTGAAAATGGCAACGTTTTGCGCCCGAGGCAAACTTCAATTGCTCGTAGTCTCTTTATTTGTTGATGGATTTTGGTAATTTTTGCGTTAGATTGTAGAGATATGAATGGATGACCTGACATTAAATAGATTTTTTTGTCAAAAGACAACGTTTGGCACCCGAGGCAAACTTCAATTGCTCGTAGTTTCTTTATTTTTTGAAAGGTTTTAGTGATTTTTGCGGAAATATATAGGGACATTAATGAAGATTGATTGGCCTTTGACAGAAAACAAGTTTTGTTGAAAATGAGAAAGTTTGGCGCCAGAGACAAACTCCATTTGCTCGTAGTTTTTTCATTTATTGTCGACTTCAGTGATTTTTGTCGCAATTTCTATAGGAATCAATGAAGATTGATTGGCCCTTGACAAAAAACGAGTTGTGTTTAAAATGACAGAGTTTGGCGCCCGAGGCAAACTTCAATTGCTCGTGGCCTCTTTATTTGTTGATGGATTTCAGTAATTTTTGCGTCACTGTGTAGAGAAATGAATGAAGGCACAATTACTCTTGACATCAATTAGATCTTTTTGAAAATGGCAACGTTTGGCGCCCGAGGCAAACTTCAATTGCTCGTAGTCTCTTTATTTGTTGATGGATTTCAGTTATTTTTGCGTCACAGTGTAGAGAAATGAATGAAGGCACAATGACTCTTGACATCAATTAGAGCTTTTTCAAAATGGCAACGTATGGCGCCCGAGACAAACTCCATTTGCTCGCAGTTTTTTCATTTATTGTCGGACTTCAGTGATTTTTGTCGCAATTTCTAGAGAAATCAATGAAGATTGATAGTTCATTGGCAGAAAACGAGTTTTGTATAAAATGGCAAAGTTTGGCACCCGAGGCAAACTTCAAATGCTCGTACTCTCTTTATTTTTTGATGGATTTCAGTTATTTTTGCGTCACAGTGTAGAGAAATGAATGAAGGCACAATGACTCTTGACATCAATTAGAGCTTTTTAAAAATGGCAACGTATGGAGCACGAGACAAACTCCATTTGCTCGTAGTTTTTTCATTTATTGTCGGACTTCAGTGATTTTTGTCGCAATTTCTAGAGAAATCAATGAAGATTGATAGTTCATTGGCAGAAAACGAGTTTTGTATAAAATGGCAAAGTTTGACGCCCGAGGCAAACTTCAAATGCTCGTAGTCTCTTTAGTTGTTGATGGATTTTGGTAATTTTTGCGTTACAGTGTAGAGATATGAATGAAGGCAAAATGACTCTTGACATCAATTAGAGCTTTTTAAAAATGGCAACGTTTGGCGCCCGAGGCAAACTTCAATTGCTCGTGGCCTCTTTATTTGTTGATGGATTTCAGTAATTTTTGCGTCACTGTGTAGAGAAATGAATGAAGGCACAATTACTCTTGACATCAATTAGATCTTTTTGAAAATGGCAACGTTTGGCGCCCGAGGCAAACTTCAATTGCTCGTAGTCTCTTTATTTGTTGATGGATTTCAGTTATTTTTGCGTCACAGTGTAGAGAAATGAATGAAGGCACAATGACTCTTGACATCAATTAGAGCTTTTTCAAAATGGCAACGTATGGCGCCCGAGACAAACTCCATTTGCTCGTAGTTTTTTCATTTATTGTCGGACTTCAGTGATTTTTGTCGCAATTTCTAGAGAAATCAATGAAGATTGATAGTTCATTGGCAGAAAACGAGTTTTGTATAAAATGGCAAAGTTTGGCGCCCGAGGCAAACTTCAAATGCTCGTACTCTCTTTATTTTTTGATGGATTTCAGTTATTTTTGCGTCACAGTGTAGAGAAATGAATGAAGGCACAATGACTCTTGACATCAATTAGATCTTTTTGAAAATGGCAACGTTTGGCGCCCGAGGCAAACTTCAATTGCTCGTAGTCTCTTTATTTGTTGATGGATTTCAGTTATTTTTGCGTCACAGTGTAGAGAAATGAATGAAGGCACAATGACTCTTGACATCAATTAGAGCTTTTTAAAAATGGCAACGTATGGAGCACGAGACAAACTCCATTTGCTCGTAGTTTTTTCATTTATTGTCGGACTTCAGTGATTTTTGTCGCAATTTCTAGAGAAATCAATGAAGATTGATAGTTCATTGGCAGAAAACGAGTTTTGTATAAAATGGCAAAGTTTGACGCCCGAGGCAAACTTCAAATGCTCGTAGTCTCTTTAGTTGTTGATGGATTTTGGTGATTTTTGCGTTACAGTGTAGAGATATGAATGAAGGCAAAATGACTCTTGACATAAATTAGATCTTTTTGGAAAAAGCAACGTTTGGCGCCCGAGGCAAACCTCAGTTGCTAGTAGTCTCTTCATTTGTTGATGGATTTCAGTAATTTTTGCGTCACAGCGTAGAGATATGAATGAAGGCACAATGACTCTTGACATCAATTGGAGCTTTTTAAAAATGGCAACGTTTGGCGCCCGAGGCAAACTTCAATTGCTCGTAGTCTCTTTATTTGTTGATGGATTTTGGTAATTTTTGCGTTACAGTGTAGAGATATGAATGAAGGCAAAATGACTCTTGACATAAATTAGATCTTTTTGAAAAAAGCAACGTTTGGCGCCCGAGGCAAACCTCAGTTGCTAGTAGTCTCTTCATTTGTTGATGGATTTCAGTGATTTTTGCGTCACAGTGTAGAGAAATGAATGAAGGTACAATGACTCTTGACATCAATTAGAGCTTTTTAAAAATGGCAACGTTTGGCGCCCGAGGCAAACTTCAATTGCTCGTAGTCTCTTTATTTGTTGATGGATTTTGGTAATTTTTGCGTTACAGTGTAGAGATATGAATGAAGGCAAAATGACTCTTGACATAAATTAGATCTTTTTGAAAAAAGCAACGTTTGGCGCCCGAGGCAAACTTCAATTGCTCGTAGTCTCTTCATTTGTTGATGGATTTCAGTAATTTTTGCGTCACAGCGTAGAGATATGAATGAAGGCAAATTGACTCTTGACATAAATTAGATTTTTTTGAAAATGGCCCGGGCTAATTTCAACTTTCGTATGAGGATTTCCTTTATAATCCAATTCCTTGATATTGAAGTGGATCAGACCGTCAAATCAGATCACGTTAAAGTCTCTTATTGGAAAAACATAAATTAATGAACGATTTTTAAATTGATTTAATTACCAATTCAATCGATTAATTAAGAATAAATCATTCAATGGCATTCTCATGAAGAAAAACAACAAATCTCACCTGCCATAATTTTGATACATTGCATTCTCAACAACCATCGAATCATGGTGTTTTGATGGCGTGAAAGTCGATTGGCTTTGTGTTGATTTTTTTCAGAGACATGCAACAGAATTTTTTCCTTTTGGCGTCATGTCGATCGTAATTAAGAATGGAATTATGATTTAAAAAAATAGGCCTCAGGGCGTGTTACGAAATCCGGGAAAGTACGTGATTTGGGTCTTTGTTGCGATGAAAATAGTTTCATTATATAAATAACTCATCTTTGATTACTTCTGGTTGTAAACGAACTGCGGGTTGCAACATTCTATTTATGTCGCGTAACTAAACCCATCAACCATATGTCATCTCATGGAAAAAATGCATATGGGCCGAATAATTTCCGCATAGAAGAAGTAATCAACATCGCCAGTTGCAGTATTATTTAGTATTTTGTAAGAAATGGCAACAGGTGCATAATGTGCGCAATAACATTGTCAATATTTGTTTTCCCTCTTTTTCCTCAAAATTCCCCCACAAGATGATTTTCCCCAAAATTGCAGAAAAAACCTCAATCTGGAAACCCTGCCTCTAGCAACCAGATTTGAAACCAAAAATTGGCATTTTTATGTTGCCAGATTTAAGTTATTATTTTTATGGTGCCAGCTGGCAGATTCAATTTTGTTTTTATTTTAAATTATTTTGTAGGTATTTGTGTTTTTATTCCAAATGTTTCTTGTTTGATTTTTATTGCCAACGACATAATTTTGACATCGTTGTCAGATGGTACAAAAATGTTGAATTATGGATTGTCAAACATTCCATGGCACTGTTTTCTGTTTTCTTGATTGACATTGACAACATTGCGATATCAATTTAATTCGAAGTAACATTTACAAGGTTGTCAGATGGTAGTTGAATATTGAACTATGCGACGTTGTCAGTTCGCATTTTATTTCCACTTGGTTCTCGTTTAAAAATGACAATGTTGCCTATTCATTTGATTAACAATGACATTTGCCACGCTGTCAGATGGTTCATGAATATTGAAGTATGCGACGTTGTCAGACCACAACATTTCCTTTGCATTCTTTTCTCG
The DNA here is from genome assembly GCA_958502075.1 of Orchestes rusci. Lineage (NCBI taxonomy): Eukaryota > Metazoa > Arthropoda > Insecta > Coleoptera > Curculionidae > Orchestes > Orchestes rusci. The sequence goes on along the minus strand of OY293304.1, from coordinate 7,869,924 downwards.
ATTAACATCGACAACGTTGCCATATTCATCTAATTCAAAGAAATTGCAAACTTGTCAGATGGTAGATGAATACTGAACTATGCAACGTTATCAGTTCCCATTTCATTTCCACTGTGTCTCGATTAACATTGACAACGTTGCATATCCATTTGATTCGAATCATTTGCCACGTTGTCAAATGATTAATGAATATTAACTTATGCGTCGTTTCCAGACTACAACATTTCCTTTTCATTAATTCCTTGATTAACATCGACAACGTTGCCATATTCATTTAATTGGAAGTAACAATAAATTTGCAAAGTTGTCAGTTGGTAGATGAATACTATTGAATTCGAAAGAATTTTTCATCGATGTTGTGCGACGTTGTCAGACTACACCTGTCCTCTTGATTAACATTGACAACACCTTGCCACATTCATTTTATTAGAAATAACATTTGCAACGTTGCCAGATGGTACTTGAATATACACTACAACATTTTATTTGCACTTCGCTATTAACATTGAAAGCGTTGCCACATTTATGTCATTCGAAATGACATTTGACACGCCACAGTCTGTAACCGAGGACTTCAACATTTTCTTCATATTGTTTTCTCGATAATCATTGTCAGCATTGCCTAACACAAATAAAATTTGCAACGTTGTCGAATAGTAAGATTGTTGGAACATTCGACGTTGTTCGGAACATTTGATCCTTTTTCTCCATTGGCAACGCTGCCAGATATATGATGCATGTAGCCACAAGATATGCTGACGTTGTCAGATTGTGTTTGTTGAATTTTATTTATAAATTGTGTCTAGCTTTGTTTCCTTGATGGTGATCTCTATTCATTTGTAACGTTGCCAGATAGTGCATGTTTTCGGATGAATTTGTAGAATGTCAAACATTGCCAGATTATCTTTTTTATATGGTCTATGTTTCTTTTCCTCTTTCAATGACAACGTTGTCAGATTGGATTTTTCAACTTTCAATTAGTCTTGTTTTTTAAATTTTCATTGTTATTTCAATTTAATTGCAAGATTGTGGAATGTTTTTGACGAATTTTGAAAATGTAAACTTTGAGAAATTGATTGATTTTATTTCAGAACATCTAGACAACGTTGCCAGATGGTGGACGTAGCTGCAAAATATGGTAAATTGTGCGACGTTGTAAAATTGCGCTTTGTTTTCTTGATTTCCATTGTCTATTCAATTGCAATGTTGCCAGATAGACCATGTTTTTGGATAAATTTAAAAAAATGATCTACCTGACGTTGCCAGATTATATGGAAATTTTGTCTGGTTTCCTCGCTTGACAATGTTGCTATATCCCTTATTTCATTATGAATGCGACGTTGTCAAATTGTCTTTGTCAACTTTGCATTATTTTTGTCAAATGATTCTCAATGTCTACTCAATTGCAGTATTGCCAGATGGGTGATGCATGTTTTTGGATGAATTTGTAAAATGTTGCCAGATTATCTAAAAATTTTGTCTGGTTTCCTCGCTTTACAACGTTGCTATATTTCATTATGAGTCAGGTAGTTTGTCTCATTGACAATGTTGCCATTTAGTGTATCGTGTTCACCTTTTCTGAACTATTATGTGTAACTATTTGACGTTGCCAGACTGTCCTTTTCCAATTTTTGTTTGCACTGTTGGTTTGCGCCAGTCGCATTGATAACGTTGCATTATTCCAAATGATACTTTTTTCATTGTTGGCCGATAGGGCATATTTCTGCGACGTTGCCAGACTAAATCATTTCCTATGCATTGTTTTCTCAATTAACTTGTCGCCAGCGTTGCCACATACTAATTAGATTTTCAACGTTGTCAGATTATCTTTCTGAACATTTTATTTTTTCCTCCACAGATGGTGCATGTAGCTACAAGACGAGGTTTTCAGATTGTGTTTGTTAAATTTAGCTTTGTTTTCTCAATGTTTATTTCCAGTCATCTACAACGTTGCCAAGTAGTGCATGTTTTAAGCTGAATTTGCAAATTATGTGACATTGCCAGATTATCCTTCTGGATGTTTTATTCTTTATTCCCGCTTACCATTGACAACGTTGTCAGATTGGGTTTGCCCTATTTTATTTAGTTCCCTTTTTTCATTGGCATTTCTATTCAATTGCAAGGTTGCCAGATGAAGAATGTTTTTGGATGAATTTGTAAAATGTTTGAAAAGAAGTTGCTAAATTATCGTTCAAACAAACCGTTGGCCGCAGAATATGTAAAATTATGCGACGTTGTCAGATTGCCTCTCTTTAGCTTTGTTTTCGTGATTTCAATTGGCATTTTTAATAAATTGTGATGTTATGGGATAGTGCCTGTTTTGGATGAATTTGTAAAATGAGGACGTTGTGAGATCATTTTAAATTTTTGTCTTATTTTCTCGCTTTACAATGTTGCTATATCTCATATTTCATGAATGTGACTAAGATTGTCTGTATTAGGATAAACAAACGCAATGTTGCCATAATAGGGCATCTTTTGGAACTAGCTATAATGCATTCGACGTTGTCAGACTGTTCTTTTCCACTGTCTACTATAGTTTTCTCCATTCGCATTGACTAAGTTGCTTTATTCCTAATGACACTATATCCATTGTTGCCAAATAATGCACTGCGTTATCAGATTATCCACAATTCCCTCAGCACTGATAAAGTTTCAACAGATCACCTTAATTGAAATTTGCTATGTTGCCCAATCGTGCTTATTTTTATTAAAGTGGACGATGTTATTCTTATTGAAGTGGGCAATGTTGCCGAATTTTCGTTAATAGGGATTTTCAACGTATTTTTATGTTATCAAGATGTATTACCTAGAAGTGAGTGGAGTATCAAACTTTGTCTATGAAAATGATACATCCAAAATAATTGTAAAACCTTAAAAAGACCTAAAAAAGCTATTTATCTTTGAAGTGCTTGGATTTTTGAAACTAATAATTTAATAAACATTCAAAAGTCATTTCAATACCAAAAAAAGCTTTCAGGGGCGGATTTTAAGTTTATGAAACATTCAAAATCTTAAATAGCCGATGTTTTTTTTTTTTTTTTATCAGGAACACATAATGTTTTTTAGCAGAATACCATCGTGTATGTTTAGCAGGTCTAATGATGCGTATAATCAACTAGATGACGTTTAACGGAACCCAATCACCGTATCTAAGCCGATGATTATGATTTTCAAAGAAAATGATTCTGAGATTGGACTATTTTCTGTCATGTAGGTTGCTCTAATAGATTTGATTGGCAGAAGTACTGCAAATTGATTTTTTTTCTATTTAACATATTCGTGAAAAACATCATTTCTCAACTTTCATTTTAATCAATTTACAATTGATTTGTTGTTTTTTTTTTCAATTTTGATGTTAAACTTTTCAAAATTGTTATAGTATAAAATAGTTTTTAAAAGTCTTTAAAAAATACAAAAAGGTCGTAATGATTTATGGAGTTTTAAACACCCTGATTAACTCTATAAATTCGTTATTTAATATTTAAAATCTGTTTAAAAATTTTGTAGGGTTTCATTTAACGTTTAAGTTTCTTGATTGATTTTAGGAAACCTTTTTTATTGAATTTTTAAGTATATACTTTTTGTTTTTTTTTCTGGAATATCTTACCACTAATTCAGCAAATTTGGCATCAAGCTCTTCTTGGCAGGGCATTGGTTGGGTGGGGGTTATGGCTTGAAGGGTAAGGGTTCCTGTGGTTTCTACCACGCAGTATGTTATTTCGGGTGGTTCGTCATCCTGAAATAGAAGATCATTGATGAGATTGGGGAGTGGCGCACTTTGATGTTTTCATATAGGAAGGTTTGAGGAGTGTCTGACTTTTTATTCTTTTGCAATTTTCCAAAATTGTATGTATGTATTAGTATTTTTTTAGTTGGTTTGTTTTCAAATTGTCTTATTTATTAATTTCAATACATCTTTCAACTTCTTATTTTTAATTTTTCTATATTCATGAGAATCTCAATAAGTGTTCAATATAATGATTATTTTTTATTTTATATTAATTTTTTATCTCTTAAGGCCAATTCAGATTTTTCAAGTTTTTTTTTCTATTTTAGTTTAATTATTTTTGATTGGTTTCGAATTTTGTATTACCTTAATTTTTTTAATATGGTATAAGTTCTTATTATTATGGTTCTTAATTTTTTTGTTTTTTTTTCATTTTTTGTAAGTGTAACTCTTTCGTTTCATTCAAGAATTAGTTAATTTCATTTCTTTCCAATTAACTTTTGACTTTCAATTTTTTATTTTTGGGATGTTTAATTTTGTATTGGTTTGTCATCAGTTTCTCAAATGTTTCATTATATGAATCAATAACTCTTCTCTTTTCTTGTTATTGTCCAATTTTTTTTAAAACATATTCTCTTTGCTTATTTCTTTCAAATTAATTTTAAAATGTTTTTAATCAGTGTATTGTTGCTAAATTAAACAGCAAATAAAATATGACATTGATAAGAGAGCAATCGTAAAACCGTCATGAACCACTAAAGAATAACAATGAGAAAATAATAAATCAACAAAACCTTTAAAACGTTGAAAAATATTATTAAAACTAAAAAATCTTATAAATTTGTTTAATTTAACTCTGATCGACAAAGGAAAACCCTTGATAGGAATTAATAAAGCCAATAAAAATGCAAAAGATCAAAACTCCCTAAAATTACTAAAAAATCACTGAATATAGTCAAGAATAATAAAAAAATAACAAGAAAGTCTTGATAAAGTCCAGTTAAAGTGCAAAAAATCCAATACAAAATCAAAAAGTCACTCGATAAAGACAAAATTGAGGAGATATGAAAAAAGTCCTTGAAAAGTGAAATAACATCGCGGAATAAGAAATGTAAGGAAGTTAAAAGTAAAAAAATGTAAAATGTTTGAAAAAAAGTCAAAAATCACTTGTAGAGCCGAAGTTAAGTAGTTAAACAAATGTCCTCATAAAAATTAACAAAGCCAGATAAAATGCAAAAATCAAACTTGTGATAGAACAAACCTCATAAATTGCAAAAAAAATCACTGGATAAAGTCAAAAATGATGAGGATATATCAACAACATTTTCAAAAAGAACTCAGAATATGAAATGTAAGAAACCTAAGAGTAACTGTTTAAAGAAAAGTTGTTTTTGAAAAATTTCGAGAAAACTTACAAAGTTCGAAGAAACGGAAAGAGGTAGCTAGTGGAAGTTGTTTGTGAGTGAGGTGTTTTTAGGTATCTCCGCGGTGTTTTTTGGGTGTATTTGAGGTGTCTCAGAGGTGTTCAAACTACTAAACTAAAATTGATGTGATAGGATATAAAATGAATTGAAAATAACTAATAAAATGTTACTAAAACGTTGTCAATCGATTTAAATTGTGAAAATGTCAATCGAGCGTAAAGTGACAAACAAAAGAATCGATACAAACAATGAATCAAAAGAAAATACTCCACAAACAATAAATTAACATGAAAGCAATTCTTCAAGCTTATGAATCCGGATACGGTGGCCACTTTCATTTTTCGTGACTCCATGATCACTTATTGTGGTTCGCGTGCATATTTATCACCCGTCTAAGCCGCATTCTTCTAAACCCAATTTGTTCTTGGCGATTACAACATTGCTTTTACGCCTGTCACTCACTTAATTGAGCTATTTTCGGACATTTCCCATAAATCGATGGACTTTAGAAATTCACTTGTCCGTTTGGTCGTATGCAAATTGGGCCCGTTAAAAGATATGTATGTGTAGCATATACGGGTAAAAGTAGTGGAGAAAGTAATAGTAAATAAAATCGCAACGTGCATTTAAACGATGGAGATAAACATCGACAAGACGTGTGGAGAAGAACATCAACTTCCACCCACAACTGCGGTTTTTATTGACTTGTCTTGTTTGTTTTATCTTTGATCGGTTGGTTGATCAGTTTTTTCTTGTACGCTACTTTCTTCTTCTTCAGAATTATGTTTTGTACTGTTGATAGTAGATAAGCAATGATCATTTTTACATGTAGTCCCCCATATGAAGATTGCAGGCCCCTTCTGTATTTGTCAGTTACCATCCATCAACCTACTATAGTCATCACTTTGTTGTTCAAGATGTTGCATGCAGAGTGGTCTCTGAGGTGTTTTCAAGGTGTTTTTGAGGTGTTTCAGGATCAAGTTTTCTGGAAATTTTTACCATCCATCAACCTACTATAGTCATCACTTTGTTGTTCAAGATGTTGCATGCAAAGTGGTCTCTGAGGTGTTTTCAAGGTGTTTTTGAGGTGTTTCAGGATCAAGTTTTCTTGAAATTTTTACCTTGGGTTTTTTTTCAATGATTCTGAACAAAAAATTTGATGCTGAATTCCCTGCCAACATGCACCAGTTTTAGTTTTTGAGTCATAGTTGCCGTTGTTTTCATTTTTTTTCAAACTTTGGACCAAGTTTTCTCGAAATTTTATGAAGAAACTAATTTAAGATCTTGAACTTGATTATCTCTAGAAATCAAGTCAGCACAAACATTTCAATAGTAAGAACTGTCATTTTGACATGCATCCACTATTTCAGCTGTATCATGAAGACTACAATCCCAACAGAAGAAATGAAAATCATCTTCAATATCAGTCCTTGCTGACTTGATTATCCCTAAAAATAAAGTCATCACAGCTATTTCAATACTATAGAACCAAACATTTTGACATACTTCCACTTTTTCGACTCTTTCAGGAAAACTTTAAGCACAAGAAAAAACTTTATCAAAAGATAATTAATACCACGGAAATAATCTTTAATTTCTGTCCCTGCTGACTAGATTATCTCTAAAAATAAAGACAGCACAATCATTTCAACATAAAGAATTGTGATTTTGACATGCATTCACTTTTTTAGCTGTATCATTGAAACTACAATCCCAACAAAAAACTTTATCCAAAGAGAGTTATAGACACGAAGATTATCTTTGATTTCAGTACTTGCTGACTTGATTATCTCTAATAATAAAGTCAGCACAGTTTTTCCAACACCGGCAACTATAAAAAAAAAATGACATACTTCCTCTTTTACATTAGTTACATGAGAACCACAATCCCCACAAAAGACTTTTTCCAAAGAGAGTTATAGGCAAGGTAATTATCTTTAATTTCAGTACTCTCTGACTTGATTATCTCCAAAAATAAAGCCAGCACAGCTCTTTCAATACCGGCAACTATAAAAGAAGAAAAAAATTACATACTTCCTCTTTTACATAAGTGTAATGAAAACTACAATTCCCACAAAAAAATTCATAGAAAAAGAGTTATAGGCACGAAAATTATCTTGAATTTCAGTCCTTGCGGACTTGTTTATCCCTAGAAATAACGTCAGCACAAGTGTTTTATTATTATTAAGTAATGTGTAACTGGAGAAAGCCCACACATGAAATTATTATGAAACCAATCAACAGATGATTATCGCCCAATCCTAAAAACAATAAAATCTATCAGACACAATTACAATCACATTCCTCGCCATCTGAATCATCAAAGTGAAATTTAATTGACAATTAAAATAACAATTTTTTTTTGACAGCCCAGAGGCAGCTAACACATGCAAATTGGATTATTTATTGGCGATGCGTGAGCTATTTTTCCATTTTCACTTTCAATGATAATTATTATTCGTGATATTGTTGTCAAATATGTTCAACAACTTGTTAACAACATCCTTGAATAAATCCCATTCAAATGTTAGCATCGAGATTGAGGAATTACCGACAAACCCAAAACGAAAACAATGAGGATTCGTGAACTGAATATTTCACGAAGCGTTCAAGGTTTAATTTTTTGCTGCTTTGTTTGGCTTTCTTCTGGTTTTTGTTTCCTTGAATAGCGAATTGTTTTGGATTTTTTTTTTGGATTTGTAATTTTGCTATAATATGGAGAGGAATCAAACAAAATCTTGGTTATAATAAGAATAATAAGATTAAACACTGAACTTCCTGTTGGCTTACTGTTAATTACTCCGGAGGGCTAGAGCGTTGAAAATCACATGGAACACTCCTGAAACCTGCCTCTATGTAATAGTTTTAATGGACCACTCCTCAATATCTCTATTCTACGAATTTAAAGTTGAGGATTGAGCAGAACAATTTTTCATTTCCATAAAAAATATCCAGAATTCTTCGGTGTCATAATCAAATACTCCGGAGGGCTAGAGCGTTGAAAATCACATGAATCACTCCTCAAACCTTCCTTTCCAAAATAGTTTTGATGCACCACTCCTCAATATCTCCATTCTACGAATTTTAAATTGAGGAGTAAGCAGAATAGTATTTCTCATTAATAATATCTTGAATTCTTCGGTGTCATTATCAAAAACTCCGGAGGGCTAGAGCGTTGAAAATCACATGAATCACTCCTCAAACCTTCCTCTTTAAAATAGTTTTGATGCGCCACTCCTCAATATCTCCATTCTACACATTTTAAATTGATGAGTAAGCAGAACAATTTTTCATTTTCATTAACAATATCCGGAATTCTTCGGTGTCATAATCAAATACTCCGGAGGGCTAGAGCGTTGAAAATCACATGAATCACTCCTCAAACTTTCCTCTTTAAAATAAATTTGATGGACAACTCCTTAATATCTCCATTCTACGAATTTAAAATTGAGGAGTGAGCAGAATAGTATTTCTCATTAAAAATATCTTGAATTCTTCGGTGTCATAATTAATTACTCCGGAGGGCTAGAGCGTTGAAAATCACATGAATCACTCCTTAAACCTTCCTCTATAAAATAGTTTTAATGCGCCACTCCTCAATATCTCCATTCTACAAATTTCAAATTGATGAGCGAACAGAACAATTTTTCATTTTCTTCAAAAATATCCAGAATTCTTCGGTGTCATAATCAAATACTCCGGAGGGCTAGAGCGTTGAAAATCACATGAATCACTCCTCAAACCTTCCTCTTCAAAATAGTTTTGATGCACCACTCCTCAATATCTCCATTCTACGAATTTTAAATTGAGGAGTAAGCAGAATAGTATTTCTCATTGATAATATCTTGAATTCTTCGGTGTCATTATCAAAAACTCCGGAGGGCTAGAGCGTTGAAAATCACATGAATCACTCCTCAAACCTTCCTCTTTAAAATAGTTTTGATGCGCCACTCCTCAATATCTCCATTCTACACATTTTAAATTGATGAGTAAGCAGAACAATTTTTCATTTTCATTAACAATATCCGGAATTCTTCGGTGTCATAATCAAATACTCCGGAGGGCTAGAGCGTTGAAAATCACATGAATCACTCCTCAAACTTTCCTCTTTAAAATAAATTTGATGGACAACTCCTTAATATCTCCATTCTACGAATTTTAAATTGAGTAATGAGCAGAATAGTATTTCTCATTAAAAATATCTTGAATTCTTTGGTGTCATAATTAATTACTCCGGAGGGCTAGAGCGTTGAAAATCACATGAATCACTCCTTAAACCTTCCTCTATAAAATAGTTTTGATGCGCCACTCCTCAATATCTCCATTCTACAAATTTTAAATCGATGAGCGAACAGAACAATTTTTCATTTTCTTCAAAAATATCCAGAATTCTTCGGTGTCATAATCAAATACTCCGGAGGGCTAGAGCGTTGAAAATCACATGAATCACTCCACAAACCTTCCTCTTCAAAATAGTTTTGATGCACCACTCCTCAATATCTCCATTTTACGAATTTTAAATTGAGGAGTGAGCAGAATAGTGATTCTCATTAAAAATATCTTGAATTCTTTGGTGTCATAATTAACTACTCCGGAGCGCTAGAGCGTTGAAAATCACACGAATCACTCCTCAAACCTTCCTCTATAAAATAGATTTGATGCGCCACTCCTAAATATCTCCATTCTACAAATTTTAAATTGATGAGTAAGCAGAACAATTTTTCATTTTCATCAAAAATATCCGGAATTCTTCGGTGTCATAATCAAATATTCCGGAGGGCTAGAGCGTTGAAAATCACATGAATCACTCCTCAAACCGTCCTCTTTGAAATAGTTTTGATGCACAACTCCTCAATATCTCCATTCTACGAATTTTAAATTGAGGAGTAAGCAGAATAGTATTTCTCATTAAAAATATCTTGAATTCTTTGGTGTCATAATTAATTACTCCGGAGGGCTAGAGCGTTGAAAATTACATGAATCACTCCCCAAACCTTCCTCTTCAAAATAGTTTTGATGCACAACTCCTCAATATCTCCATTCTACGAATTTTAAATTGAGGAGTGAGCAGAATAGTATTTCTCATCAAAAATATCTTGAATTCTTTGGTGTCATGATTAATTACTCCGGAGGGCTAGAGCGTTGAAAATCCTCAATATCTCCATTCTACGACTTTTAAATTGAGGAGTGAGCAGAATAGTATTTCTCATTAAAAATATCTTGAATTCTTTGGTGTCATAATTAATTACTCCGGAGGGCTAGAGCGTTGAGAATCACATGAATCACTCCTCTAACCCACCTCCATAAAATAGTTTTGATGCGCCACTATCTTCCTCTCCTGTTTTTTTCAAGCCAAAAAATCAAAATTTCTATGACTTTTTGAAAATTGTCGGACATGAACAGAGGAAGGTGGTGAATTTGATAACCTCCTTGGTATCATTTTGGTAAAAATAGGATCAAATATCAGTTTATCAAAAAAAAAAACAAGTTCAAATCATTTTTTCACAATATGAATTTTTATAAAACTATGGAACTCAAGATAGGTAAAGCGAGAAATTCGACAAACTATGACTTTCAAACTGTTCGAGATAACGAGTCATAACAAGTTCAAATATCAGTCTATCAAAAGATATTGTGTTAAAAACTACACATTTATTTTTAAAGTGATATCGAATTTTTGGAAAATATTCAACAAAAAAAGACCGCATGGAACTTTGACGGGCTGTAATTTTCAAACCGTTTGAAATTTTGGCTTGAAATTTTAGTCAATTGTGGAGCAAACATCGATCTATTGAAAAATATTAAGTCCGAGTCAATACGATCATTTTGAAAATCACGACGAATTTTCCGAAAATATTCAACAAGGAAAAAGTCGAAAAGTTCAATGAGCTACTTTTTCTAAGCCGTTTAAAATTTTGGCATGAAATTTTAGTCAATCAAGGATCAAACATCGGTCTGTTGAAAAATATTCAGTTCGAATCAATACGTTCATTTTGGAAATTATGGCGAAATTTCCAAAAATATTCATCAAGAGAAAAGTCGGAATGTTCAACAAGCCACTATTTCTAAGCCGTTTCAAATTTTGGCTTGAAATTTTAGTCAATCGAGGATCAAACATCGGACTATTGAAAAATAGTCAGTTCGAATCAATAAGTTCATTTTGGAAATCATGGCGAATTTTCCAAAAATATTTAACAAGGAGAAAGTCAAAATGTTCCACAAGCTACTATTTCTAAACCGTTTGAAATTTTGGCTTGAAATTTTAGTGAATCGAGGATCAAACATCAGTCTTTGAAATAAAATAGTCCAATACAAAACAATAATTTTGGAAATATGACAATATTTTGAAAAATGTCCAATAAGAGGCGCAAGACGCATGAAACTTTGACAGCCTATGGTTTTCAAACCGTTTGAAATTTTAGCCAATAGAGGATCAAACATTAGTGTAGTGAAAAGAGTGTATTTCAAATGAATACAATGTTTTACACAATTTATGACGAAATTTTGAAAAACATTCAACAAGAAAATAGATTTTAAAACCGTTCGTAATTTTGACTTGAAATTTTAGTGAATAGAGGATCAAGCATCATTGTATTGAAAAATCTCTGGTTCAAACCAATTCATTGATTTTGAAAATTATGACGAATTTAAAAATCATAACAAAAAAAAGTTGTGACATTAAGCTTTGATAAGCTCTTTACCTACATTTTTAAACGTTTGAAATTTTGGCTTGTAATTTTAATCAAAAAAGGATCAATCTAGTTAAAAAACATATTGATTTTGAAAATTATGACTATTTTTTGAAAAATATTCCACAATATTGAGACGTTTGAATTTTATTAATAACAAACTAAAAAAATTTCTTTTTCATTTTAAAAATTTCCGTTATTTGAAATTTTTGCCCTGTTCTCAAAACAATTTATTATGCAAATCCCATAGATTAAAATTGACATAATTTTTTCTATTATAGAAAGCTACAGTTGAAACACATTAACAGGACCATCCATTAGCCAAAAAAAAAAGAATGTTGAGTGACTGATCAATCAGTTCTATCGATACAAATCAAAAACAATTAATCATATCATGTTTTCGGTGGTTAACAGGTTTTTTCTTGGTTTCTTTTTTGTGAAATACTTGTTTGAATATGCAGAAGAACCGGAATAATTAATTAAGTTAAAAACGCGAATTAATTCTACTTTATTTGTTGTACTGACCAAAAGTCTGTATTTTTCGTAACATTCATGTATCTCCGATCTGACATGGTTGAAAAAGTAAAAGTGAAAACGTTCATTGCATCTGGTTTGATTGATTTGCGTGATATGTTTGTCCAAATTTGGACATATTGATTGTATGCATTGATAAAAAACGGTCGAGACGCTATTTGGTTACATACAATAAATACCAATTTTGAAAATAAACCAGGTCCGTATTTGAAAAAATCAAGTTGATGGTTCCGGTTTACATATCTTATGACAAGCCCCGTATATAGTTGTGAGCTCAATTTCTTCTACTATCATTATTTTTGATGCCCCAAGTTGGGCGCCAAAATTGTATCAGCTGAGCTTGAACAAATGATTTCTCATATCTTTATTGGAGATTGAATTCATTATACGATATTGAAATTCTGGTATATTTATGTTGCCCCACGTTGGACGGCAAAATTCCATCACGTGTTCACGACCTAAGCTTGATTTGATCGTTTGTCATCTCTTTGTTGGAAGCTTGAGTTTATCATAAGTTATTGAGAGCCTAGTGATTTTTTGATGCCCCACGTTGGACGCCAAAATTGTTTCACGTTTTTATCAGCTGAGCCTGAACTGATGATTTTTCATCTCTTTTGGAAACTTGAGTTCATTGTACGATATTGAAATTGTGGTATATTTATTTTACCCCACGTTGGACGGCAAAATTCTACCACGTGTTCACGACCTAAGCTTGATTCAATCGTTTGTCATCTCTTTGTTGGAAGCTTGACTTGAGTATAAGCTATTAAAAGCGTGGTAATTTTTTTGATGCCCCACGTTGGACGCCAAAATTGTATGGCATTTTCATTGGCTAAGCTTGAACTGATCGTTTTTTATCTCTTTGTTGTAAGCTTGAGTTTATTATAAGCTATATTGAAAGCGTGGTAATTTTTTGATGCCCCACTTTGGACGCCAAAATTAATTCACGTTTTTATCAGCTGAGCCTGAACTAATGATTTTTCATCTCTTATGGAAACCCGAGTTCATTGTACGATATTGAAATTGTGGTATATATTTATGTTGCCCCACGTTGGACGGCAAAATTGTATCACGTGTTCACGACCTAAGCTTAATTCAATCGTTTTTTATCTTTTTGTTGGAAGCTTGAGTTCATTATAAGCTATTGAAAGCGTGGTAATTTTTTTGATGCCCCACGTTGGACGCCAAAAATGTATGACGTTTTCATTAGCTAAGCTTGAACTAATGGTTTTTCTATCTCTCTGTTGTAAGCTTGAGTTTATTATAAGCTATCGAAAGCGTGGTGATTTTTTGATGCCCCACGTTGAACGCCAAAATTGTTTCACTTTTCTATCAGCTGAGCCTGAACTAATGATTTTTCATCTCTTTTGGAAGCTTGAGTTCAATGTACGATATTGAAATTGTGGTATATTTATGTTGTCTCAGTCCCACGGTCAATCGTTTTTCATCTCTGTGTTGGAAGGTTGAGTTCATTATAAGCTATTGAAAGCGTGGTAATTTTTTTCATGCCCCACGTTGGACGCCAAAATTTTATGACGTTTTCATTAGCTAAGCTTGAACTAATGGTTTTTTATCTCTTTGTTATAAGCTTGAGTTTATTATAAGCTATTCAAAGCGTAGTAATTTCTTGATGCCCCACGTTGGACGCCAAAATTGTTTCACGTTCTTATCAGCTGAGCCTGAACTAATGATTTTCCATCTCTTTATTGGAGCTTGAGTTTATTATACGATATTGAAATTGTGATATATTTCTGTTGCCCCACGTTGGACGGCAAAATTGTATCACGTGTTCACGTTCTAGCTTGATTTAATCGTTTGTCATCTCTTTGTTGGAAGCTTGAGTTTATCATAAGTTATTGAGAGCCTAGTGATTTTTTGATGCCCCACGTTGGACGCCAAAATTGTTTCACGTTTTTATCAGCTGAGCCTGAACTGATGATTTTTCATCTCTTTTGGAAACTTGAGTTCATTGTACGATATTGAAATTGTGGTATATTTATTTTACCCCACGTTGGACGGCAAAATTCTACCACGTGTTCACGACCTAAGCTTGATTCAATCGTTTGTCATCTCTTTGTTGGAAGCTTGACTTGAGTATAAGCTATTAAAAGCGTGGTAATTTTTTTGATGCCCCACGTTGGACGCCAAAATTGTATGGCATTTTCATTGGCTAAGCTTGAACTGATCGTTTTTTATCTCTTTGTTGTAAGCTTGAGTTTATTATAAGCTATATTGAAAGCGTGGTAATTTTTTGATGCCCCACTTTGGACGCCAAAATTAATTCACGTTTTTATCAGCTGAGCCTGAACTAATGATTTTTCATCTCTTATGGAAACCCGAGTTCATTGTACGATATTGAAATTGTGGTATATATTTATGTTGCCCCACGTTGGACGGCAAAATTGTATCACGTGTTCACGACCTAAGCTTAATTCAATCGTTTTTTATCTTTTTGTTGGAAGCTTGAGTTCATTATAAGCTATTGAAAGCGTGGTAATTTTTTTGATGCCCCACGTTGGACGCCAAAAATGTATGACGTTTTCATTAGCTAAGCTTGAACTAATGGTTTTTCTATCTCTCTGTTGTAAGCTTGAGTTTATTATAAGCTATCGAAAGCGTGGTGATTTTTTGATGCCCCACGTTGAACGCCAAAATTGTTTCACTTTTCTATCAGCTGAGCCTGAACTAATGATTTTTCATCTCTTTTGGAAGCTTGAGTTCAATGTACGATATTGAAATTGTGGTATATTTATGTTGTCTCAGTCCCACGGTCAATCGTTTTTCATCTCTGTGTTGGAAGGTTGAGTTCATTATAAGCTATTGAAAGCGTGGTAATTTTTTTCATGCCCCACGTTGGACGCCAAAATTTTATGACGTTTTCATTAGCTAAGCTTGAACTAATGGTTTTTTATCTCTTTGTTATAAGCTTGAGTTTATTATAAGCTATTCAAAGCGTAGTAATTTCTTGATGCCCCACGTTGGACGCCAAAATTGTTTCACGTTCTTATCAGCTGAGCCTGAACTAATGATTTTTCATCTCTTATGGAAACCCGAGTTCATTGTACGATATTGAAATTGTGGTATATATTTATGTTGCCCCACGTTGGACGGCAAAATTGTATCACGTGTTCACGACCTAAGCTTAATTCAATCGTTTTTTATCTCTTTGTTGGAAGCTTGAGTTCATTATAAGCTATTTAGAGCGTGGTAATCTCTTTGATGCCCCACGTTGGACGTCAAAATTGTATCACGTTTTTAGAAGCTTAGCTTGAACTAATGGTTTTCCATGTCTTTGTTGTAAGCTTCAGTTTATTATAAGCTATTGAGAACGTAGTAGTTTTTTGATGCCCCACGTTGGACGCCAAAATTGTTTCACAGCTTGAACCTATGGCTTTTTATATCTTTGTTGCAAGCTTGAGTTCATGATAAGCAATTGAATGTGTGGAAGTCTTTTGTTACCCCACGTCGGGCGTCCGTCCAATAATCTTTTAATCTTGTCTCACTTTTTTTTTCAATTCTAGCAATTTGTCCAGAAATAAGTTATTAATTTTTGAACATTTTTCACTTCACATATCTTAACGCAAATCACCCTGTATATAGTTGTGGAGGTTTGACCATTGAGTTTCAGATAGACAGGGTGATTTTTGACTCGATTTTTAATATGTTGAACAGATTTTGTTTTTTCGAATTTAGCAATCTGTCCAAAAGCAACGGACAAATCGCCCTGTATATAGTTGTGAAGGTTTGAACGTTGAGTTTCAAATATATACAGGGTGATTTTTGATACGTTGAACCAGATTTTGTTTTAAAACAGAGATAACAGAGATGAATCTTGAAACATTTTCCTGTTCACATATCTTATCGCAAATGACCCTGTATATAGTTTTGAGGATTTGACCGTTGATTTACAAATATACAAGGTGTTTTTTGATATGTTGGACTAGACTAAGTTTATTGAAATTTATCAATAGCAGAGTTATGAATTTTACCACATATGCCTGTTCCCATATCTCATCAAAGATCGCCCTGTATATAGGGGTTGTGAAGGTTTGATCGTTGATTTCCAAATAAACAGGGTGTTTCATAATATGTTGAGCTAGATTTGATTTATTGGGATTTATCAGTTTGCATAGAAATAGCAGACATATGAATTTGAAAACATATGCCTGTTCCTATATGTTATCACAAATCGCCCTGTATATAGTTGTGAAAGTTTGAACGTTGAGTATACAGGATAATTTTTGATATGTTAAACTATATTCTGTTTTTCGGAAGCAATTCGCCCAAATATAACCGAAATGTCGATGATGAAATATTTTCCCGTTCACATATCTTATCGCAAATCACTCTGTATACAGGGTGTTTCAGAATAACATGCTAATAATAAAGGGGGTGATTCTTGGGCTCATTTTAAGAAAAAAAATTCATATGAACGTATGTCCTAAACGCCTTAACTTTTTTCCCAAAAAATATGCAAACCAAAACCCGCATGGACGGCACTGGTCAGAATAATTAAATTGTTGGTGCATCAAAAAATGAGTATTAATGCCTAAAATACATGACCCAATATTCATAAAGATATCTACAGTAATGACAAAGTTATTGTAAAAAAAGTATCTATTTTTTAAAACTTTGACACCCTGTATCTCAAAAGTTAAGGCGTTTAGGACATACGTTCATATGAATTTTTTTTCTTAAAATGAGCCCAAGAATCAACCCCTTTATTATTAGCATGTTATTCTGAAACACCCTGTATAGTTGTAGAGATTTGAACGATGACTTTCAAATATACAGGGTGGTTTCTGATAGGTTGACCTAGTTTTTGTTTGTGAAAAGTAGTCATTGAATCTAGCATTGAATAGTCTAGAAATAACGATTATTATTTTCAAAACATTTTCCTGTTCTGTTCACATAATATTTTATCGCAAATCGCCCTGTATACAGTTGTGGAGGTTTCACACTAGATTTCCTAATATATAGGGTGATTTTTCTACTTCAATTTCTATTTGAAGAAATAATTTTTAAATGGGTAACGAAAAAAGTCTCGATAACTCTCATGAAAAGCATTTTTTGTCTATAACGGATGAGTTTTGAGGTATAGAGAACATCAAAAAATCTCAAAAACGATTTTTTTTTTTTTTGAAAAAAAATTCCATCATACATTTAACTTTGAAGAGTTATTATTTTCAAACCGTTTGACAATTAGTTTCAAAATGTCAGCTGTTTCTTTTGAAAAATATCCATTCCATATCACTGCAATAATTTTGAAAATAATGGCGAATTTTGAAAAAATTATCGTACAAGAAAATCGAAAAAAATAAACAATCCTAAAGGAAATCAAGAGCCCACCAGAAAAATCGTCTGAAACAAAGATAGTTGAAATTTGAAAAAAACTATTTATGAAAGTCCCCATAATGTATGAAAAACAAAACATCATAAAAAGTGTATGAATGACTTTAATTTAAATATCGGTAAAAAACATTCATTATGAGAAGAATCCTACCAAAGTTGGAAATAAAGATAAAATTATTAGTAAAAAATATAGAAAACATCCTCGAAATTCAATAAAAAAAAATAAAACGCGCAAAATCACCCAAAATAGAAAAAAAAAACAATGAAAAAGAAACAAGTTTTTCAAAGTTTTGGAAGCAAAGAAATCTTAAACAAACAAAAGTTGATAAAAGTTACTGACAGCGAAAATAAAGATAAAGATGTGGAAGAATGAGAGTAAAATACACTAAAGAAACAATAATAAAACACGGATTAATCACTTGAAAATGAGGTTGAATAAATCAAAGATAAAAAAAACAGTAAAACAAATAAAACCTGTTAAAATTGAAAAATTTTACGGTCGCAACTATGGTGCAGTCTCATTGAACCTACGTCCATGCGCACTTCCCAGGTGCAACGTGACAAGCTACAACGTTGCCATATCGTCAATTCACAGTGAAATTCATAGTATTTCTGAGTTTTAATGAATAGATTTACCTGTAAACAGCCGCACCAGCCGCGCTTGGTGCGCACGGCCGGCATGGCTGGAATGTGTAGCCGAGGCAGGACTCCTGTTATGTCGTCCCAGGCAGGAAGTTTGATGGTACACTTGGGTAAACCCTGCAAAAAAAACGTCAAATAATTAATTAATCAATCAATGTACGTACAAGTTGTTCATTGATAGCTGGATACAATGAGAATAAGTAGATTTGCAATCTAATCAACAAATGTTGGAAAAAAGTGAAATTAAGGAAAAGGGGGGATTCAACAATCAAACACGAAATGCTACTTAGAGTTGCAAAGGGGAAAGCCTGAAAGTTAATGTGATTTTTGTGTTTCCTGTTGTTCAAGGGCCATGGGAAAGTTGCGAAAGGAAAGTGGAATGCGCTATTATTTTTGTTTGAGGTTGTTGTTCAGATTACAAAGAGAGAGATACCAACCTAATGTTTGGTAAATCAAACATTTATTCATTGAACAGTGATTCTTAAACCATTTTTAGTTTTTCTCTCTCCAATTTGGCATTTTTCTCAAGAGAATTGGTTATGTCGAAATCTTGTTTCTCGAAAATCTCCCTTGAAAAAGCTTTATAGTTTGTGTACTCGTTTAACTAAAATGACCCACGAGAAATCGATTGACAATAATTCTTCGTTCTAATAGTCATAGTAGTACTTGTAATTATAATTCCTGATGGTTCTCCAGAACGGAATTATTCGAAATAAATAGATCCAGACACTAATCCCAATCAATGATCTTCCATATCGGAATTATCTCTAGTAACATCCAAAAAAGTAATGCCGAAAATCACCATTGAGGAATTAATTGGCGGTAATATTTCCAAAATGAGAATTATCTCCGGAATTACTTATGGATAGGGTACTCGTGCATTTGAAATCACTGAAGAGTAATAAATTCACACCAATTCCTCGTTCTAATAGTTTTCGTATATGATAATAATAAATCCTGGGAATTATTTCCAAAATTATTCGAAATAAATTGGACTGAGTATTTAACCCATGAGGAATTATTGGCAGTAATTCCACTAATTATTCATTAGATCGGAATTATCTTTGGAATTATTTGAAGTATGTAGTTATGCCGAAAACTTGTTTCTTGAAAATGACCCTTGAGGAATTAATTGGCGGTAATAATTCCAAAATGAGAATTATCTCCGGAATTACTTGAAGTGGTTAAATTGCGATACTCGTGCATCTAAAATCACTCAAGAGGAATTCTTATAGTCATATTGATAATAATAATTTCTGGTTCTCTGGAACGGATTTTTTTCAACTCACGAGGAATTATTGGCACCAATGGTTTACTATATCGGAATTATCTTTGAAATTATTCGAAGAAGTAGTCATGCCAAAATCACCATTTATGAATTAATTGGCGAAAATGAGAATTATCTCCGGAATTATTAAAGGTGGATTGAAAACTCGTGCATATAAGATCTCCAAGAGGAATTAATTCAAACTAAATCCTCGTTCTTATAGTCACAGTTGGTTTGTAATAATAATAATTCCTGGTTACGGAATTATTTCCTGAGTTATTCGAAGTGAATTGCAGTGAGTTTTCAACTCACGAGGAATTATTGGCAGAGATTCCACCAATGGTTCACTATATCGGAATTATTCGAAGAAGTGTTCCAAAATGAGAATTATCTCCGGATTTATTTGAAGTGGTTATATGGATTGGGCACTCGTGCATATAAAATCACCCAAGAGGAAATAGTTCTCAATAATTCCTTGTTCTTATTGTTATAGCATCATTATTAATTCCTGATTTTCTGGAACGGAATTATTTCTGAAATTGTTTGAAGTAAATTGGTTGGCTCATTCACATTAATTCACCGTTCTCATAGTTATAGTGATGATAATAATTCCTGGTTTTCTGGAACGGAATTATTTCCGGAATTATTCGAAGTAATTCTTTGTTATTTTTTTTCTTTGGCAGTTATTCTAAAAATAATAGTTCACAAGAACGGAATTATCTCTGGAACCACTCGTAATGTTTATGTCAAGTGGGTACTCGTTTCTTGTGAGTTACCAAAATGGAATTAATTTGCAGTAATTCTCAAATGGACTCGTTTTTCGAAAATCAACCAGGAAGAATTAGTAGTGTAGTATATACAGGGTGTCCCAGCAAGGGTGGCCACCGGCCATATCTCGGAAACTACTGGACCTAAAAGTTCAGGAAAAAAAATATGATCACTAACGTGGCCACGAGAAAATGCTGGAAAATATTTTTAACTTCGAAATTTTGCCGCTAGGGGGCGCAATCAAAGCTTAAATACTAAAAATCGAAATTTCACCGGAAATTCTCAGATTGAGGTATATCTTTATCAACATGGTTAGAAAACCTAGACAATTTCACGTCTTTTGGGTACAGGGCTCATTGGCGTACCGATCTTCGTGTGAGTAGGGGAAGGTAGTGAATGTGTAATTGTTCAAGTGACTGTAACTTATAAACGACTTGTCCGATTTTGTTGCGTATAGGCTTGTTTGGAAGATAAATGTGAGTACTTTCGTATATCGTATCCAGTGATGCGTGATTGTCTCCAGAAAAGTTGCTAGAAGGGGTAACTTGAATTAAAAACAGTGTTTTTCATTTTACCGCAAAAATTTAAATGGTATGGTATAATTCTGATAATAATAACTAACTAACTAACTTTTTTGTTTTTTTCTTGTAAATTTAATCTTCATTTCGATTCTGTTATCAGAATTAAACCGTACCATTTAAATTTTTGCGGTGAAACGAAAATAACTGTTTTTAATTCAAATTACGCCTTCTAGCAACTTTTCTGGAGACAATCACGCATCACTGGATACGATATACGAAAGTACTCACATTTATCTTCCAAACAAGCCTATACGCAACAAAATCGGACAAGTCGTTTATAAGTTACAGCCACTTGAACAATTACACTTTCACTACCTTCCCCTACTCACACGAAGATCGGTACGCCAATGAGCCCTGTACCAAAAAGACGTGAAATTGTCTAGGTTTTCTAACCATGTTGATAAAGATATACCTCAATCTGAGAATTTCCGGAGAAATTTCGAATTTTAATATTTAAGCTTTGATTGCGCCCCCTAGCGGTAAAATTTCGAAGTTATAAATATTTCCCAGCATTTTCTCGTGGCCACTTTGGTGATAATTTTTTTTCCTGAACTTTTAGGTCCAGTAGTTTCTGAGATATGGCCGGTGGCCACCCTTGCTGGGACACCCTGTATTATAAATAGCATTACGTATGGCTATTCAGATCTGAATTATCTCCGGAATTAGTCGAAGGACAAATTTCAAATAGATGATAGTTTATCGAAAATCAAAATTAGGAAACCAATAAGCAGTAGCTTAGAAGTGGTGGTCAATTATGGTAATTTAGAGCGGAATAGTCTTTGGAATTATTCGAAGTAATAATGTCAAGTGTAGGAAGTCACAAGAAATTATATCGCAATAATTTCAAACTTTAAATTGTTATTATTATAATTATTTGCGGATTCACTCCAAGTAGTTATGTCGAGTAATTATTTGGCAGTAATTCCACTGGATCGGAATTACCTCTGGTATTATTCGAAGTAGTTCCTTGCTTCTTTTGCTGGTTATTTAGATCGGAATTATCTCTGAAATTACTTGAGGTAGGTAGTAATGTCTAGTTTATCATCGTTCCTGAAAAATCACTCATAAGGAATTGATTGGCAATAATTCCACTTTTAGTTAAATAGATCCGAATTATCTCCGGATTTATTCGTAGTCAGAAATTTTTTAACGAATTTGTCAAGATCATTTGAGGAATTATTGGCAGTAACTCCAACATTGAATGAAGTATGGAATTATCTTCAGAATTACTCGAACTAATAATGTCTAGTGAGTGATTCTTTCTCGACAATTAATGACCCACTTGGCAGTAATTCCAAAACGGTATCACTCAATATCGGAATTATCCCTCGAATTACTCGAAGTAATTAATTCGTGTGTGCAGATTTCTCGAAAATAACCATGGTTCTCTAGATTGCAATTTTGTGTCTGCGTATTGGCACGTTTTGCTCAATGAGATCCTTGACTTTATCGTTAGAAAAATGTTACTGTTACGTTAAGGGGATACCATTAACCATTGCATTCACACTTCAGTCAGATACACGGAATGTAATTAAATATCAATCAATTCCGGAAAAAAAATGGCTAGAACTTTCTAGAAAAGTCGTGCTCAATATCAATCATTCACCAAAATTTTTCCTCAATCTAATCACAAGGTAGATATACAAGGTGCTCATTAACTAAGTAGGTTTTAGTGGTTTCTATAATAGTCAAGTGTAATTCCCCGGAGGCGAGCAACTTAATGAAATGCCTTCGTACGTGGCATTTGAGAATTTGAATTGATTGTGCACGATTTATGGGTGTTTTGTGCGAAAATGGGTAAACTTTATTGGCACTATTTTGCAATTTACTATTTGAATAAATATGCAAATTTCATGGCTTGGATTTGCTTGGCTATGGTCTGGGTGTTATGGTTGATTTATTCAGGGTTTTCTTTATCATTGCTTCAACCAAAAAAAAACACATTCAGACTTTTTACTGGATTTTTTTTAACTGTTCCAAATAATTCCTCACTTATTTATTTTTTCTTTTTTTCTTTTTAAATACTTTTGAAATTTTTTTATTACATTTTATCCCGGTCTAGATATTTTGTCACTTTCCAGTCAACTTTTTGTATTTTGAGTTTTTTTTAATATACATATTGTGATTTTATCACGTAGATGTTCATATTTTTTTTTTTCGGAAGAATCCTTGAAAAATTACTAAAAATAGATTTTTTTTAATCATTTTCTTCTAATTAACTTCAACTAAAAAAGTCATCACTATTCTCTAGTTTTATTTTAATTTTGGATTTTTTCAGCTCCCTATTCTATTTTTTATGAATTTGAACTTTTTATTTATTACCAATAATTATTTATTTTAACATTTTAAGAGATTTTGTTTATTTTTATTGTCTCTATAATTGCTCTCATAACATTTTTTGAATTTCATTACCATTATTTAAATGATTTTTGAATGTTTTTTTATACACTGGTCAACTTTTTGTATTTTCAGACGTTTTTGGGTTCGAATAATTCAAGTTTGGGAAGTTAAAAAGTCCAAATAACTCAAACTAAAAGAGTTATGAGTATTTTTGGTTCCCATCAAATCAATGAGCTATGGATATTTTATCGTACAATTAACTTGACCCTGTGATTATTCTTTGGTCTGAGTAACTCAAATTAAAGCAGTTATAAATATTCTTTAGTCCAAGTAACTCTATCTAAAAAAGCTATGATCGTTTTCTCATCTGATTAATTTGAACTAAAAGAGTTATAACTATTCTATAACCTAAATAACTCAAACTAAAATAGTTTGGGTTGCCCAAACTAGAACAGCTATGACTGTCCTCTTGTATAAATAACTAAAACTAAGGAGGTTATGATTATTCTTTGCTCAAATAAGTCAATTTAAAGGAGTTATGACTATTTTGTCGTCCGATTAACTAATTAACTAACCCTGATTAACTAACCAAAACTTCAACCAGTTATGACTGTTCTCTAGTCCAAATAACTCAAACTAAAAGAATTTTGACTATAGTCTGGTCTAAATAACCCAAACTAAAAGAATTTTGATTATAATTTGATCTAAATAACTCAAACTAAAAGAATTTTGATTATAATTTAATCTAAATAACTCAAACTAAAGAAGTTAAAAGCATTTTGTCATCTTATCAACTTAAACCAAAACAGTTATGACCATTCTTCAGTCCAAATAACTCAAACTAAAAGAGTTTTGATTATTCTGTAGTCTGAACAACTCAAACTAAAGGAGTTATGAAGATTATTCAACAAGTCAATTAAGAAGAGTTAGGATCATTTTTTTGCCCGAATAACTAATTAACTAACCCAAACTCAACAGTTAAAAAAATGTGATTATAATTTGGTCTAAATAACTCACACTAAAAGAATTTTTGATTATAATTTGATCTAAATAACTCAAACTAAAAGAATTTTGATTATAACTTGATCTAAATAACTCAAACTAAAGAAGTTAAAAGCATTTTGTCATCTTATCAACTTAAACCAAAACAGTTATGACCATTCTTCAGTCCAAATAACTCAAACTAAAAGAGTTTTGATCATTTTGTAGACTGAACCACTCAAACTAAAGGAGTTATGATGATTATTCTCTGCTCGAATAAGTCAATTAAGAAGAGTTAGGATTATTTTGTCATTTTATGACCATTATTCAGTCCAAATAACTCAAACTAAAAGAGTTTTGATTATTCTGTAGTCTGAACAACTCAAACTAAAGGAGTTATGATGATAATTCTTTGCTCAAATAAGTCAATTGAGTTGAGTTAGGATTATTTTGTCACCCGAATAACTAATTAACTAACCCAAACTCAACACTTGAAAAAAATGTGGTTATGATTTGGTCTAAATAACTCAAACTAAAAGAATTTTGATTATAATTTGATCTAAATAACTCAAACTAAAGAAGTTATGAGCATTTTGTCATCTAATCAACTTAAACCAAAACAGTTATGGTTATGAACATTATTCAGTCCAAATAACTCAAACTAAAAGAGTTTTGATTATTCTGTAGTCTGAACAACTCAAACTAAAGGAGTTATGATGATAATTCTTTGCTCAAATAAGTCAATTAAGAAGAGTTAGGATTATTTTGTCGCCCGAATAACTAGTTAACTAACCCAAACTCAACAGTTAAAAAAATGTGATTATAATTTGGTCTAAATAACTCACACTAAAAGAATTTTGATTATAATTGGATCTAAATAACTCAAACTAAAAGAATTTTGATTATAATTTGATCTAAATAACTCAAACTAAAGAAGTTAAAAGCATTTTGTCATCTAATCAACTTAAACCAAAACAGTTATGACCATTCTTCAGTCCAAATAACTCAAACTAAAAGAGTTTTGATTAGTCTGTAGTCTGAACAACTCAAACTAAAGGAGTTATGATGATTATTCAATAAGTCAATTGGGAAGAGTTAGGATGATTTTTTGCCCCAATAACTAATTAACTAACCCAAACTCAACAGTTAAAAAAATTTGATTATAATTTGGTCTAAATAACTCACACTAAAAGAATTTTTGATTATAATTTGATCTAAATAACTCAACCTAAAGAAGTTATGAGCATTTTGTCATCTAATCAACTTAAACAAAAACAGTTATGACCATTCTTCAGTCCAAATAACTCAAACTAAAAGAGTTTTGTTATTCTGTAGTCTGAACAACTCAAACAAAAGGAGTTATGATGATTATTCAATAAGTCAATTGAGAGGAGTATAAGGATTATTTTGTCGCCCGAATAACTAATTGACTTACCCAAACTCAACAGTTAAAAAAATGTGATTATGTTTTGGTCTAAATAACTCACAGTAAATGAATTTTGACTATAATTTGATCTAAATAACTCAAACTAAAGAAGTTATGAGCATTTTGTCATTTAATCAACTTGAACCAAAACAGTTATGACCATTCTTCATTCCAAATAACTCAAACTAAAAGAGTTTTGATTATTCTGTAGTCTGAACAACTCAAACCAAAGGAGTTATGATGATTATTCAATAAGTCAATTGAGAGGAGTAAGGATTATTTTGTCGCCCGAATAACTAATTGACTCACCCAAACTCAACAGTTAAAAAAATGTGATTATGATTTGGTGTAAATAACTCAAACTAAAAGAATTTTGATTATAATTTGATCTAAATAACTCAAACTAAAAGAATTTTGATTATAATTTCATCTAAATAACTCAAACTAAAGAAGTTAAAATCATTTTGTCATCTAATCAACTTAAACCAAACTCGTTATGACCATTCTTCAGTCCAAATAACTCAAACTAAAAGAGTTTTGATTATTCTGTAGACTGAACAACTCAATCTAAAGGAGTTATGATGATCATTCAATAAGTCAATTGAGAAGAGTTAGGATTATTTTGTCGCCCGAATAACTAGTTAACTAACCCAAACTCAACAGTTAAAAAAATGTGATTATAATTTGGTCTAAATAACTCACACTAAAAGAATTTTTGATTATAATTTGATCTAAATAACTCAAACTAAAAGAATTTTGATTATAATTTAATCTAAATAACTCAAACTAAAGAAGTTATGAGCATTTTGTCATCTAATCAAATTAAACCAGAACAGTTATGACCATTCTTCAATCCAAATAACTCAAACTAAAAGAGTTTTGATTATTCTGTAGTCTGAACAACTCAAACTAAAGGAGTTATGATGATTATTCAATAAGTCAATTAAGAGGAGTAAGGATTATTTTGTCGCCCGAATAACTAATTAACTAACCCAAACTCAACAGTTAAAAAAATGTGATTATAATTTGGTTCAAATAACTCACACTAAAAGAATTTTGATTATTCTGTAGTCTGAACAACTCAAACTAAAGGTGTTAAGATGATTATTCAATAAGTATATTAAGAAGAGTTAGAATAATTTTTTCGCCCGAATAACTAATTAACTAACCCAAATTCAACAGTTAAAATAATGTTGATTATAATTTGATCTGAATAACTCACACTAAAAGAATTTTGATTATAATTTGGTCTAAATAACTCAAACTAAAATGATTTTGATTATAATTTGATCTAAATAGCTAAAACTAAATAAGTTATGAGCATTTTGTCATCGAATCAACTTAAACCAAAACAGTTATGACCATTCTTCAGTCCACATAACTCAAATTAAAATAGTTATAATTAATCTCTGCTATGAATAACTGGTACTTGACGAGTTATGATTATTGCCTGGTTTGAATAACTCAAATTAAAGTAGTTATAATCATTATCTGGTATGAATAACTCGATTTAATATAGTTATACTTATTCTTTAATCCAAGATCACTCTTAAGAAGTTATGATTATTTTGTCGTTCAATCAACCTAAAGTAAAACAACTATGATTTAACTCATTTCACTCTTGTTTAAAGGTCCAGCTCAAATTAAAAGAGCTATGATTATTTTTTGAGCTTAATAGCTCAAACTAAAGGAGTTATGATTGATCTTTGTTGTAAAACACTGTGGTACTTGGTGAGTTATGATTATTATTTGGTTTAAATAACTCAAATTAAGAAAGCTATGAGTTATTATTTTTGGGTTGAATAACTCAATTTAAAATAGTTATAATTATTCTATAATACAAGTCACTCAGTCTAAAGAGGATTATTTTCAATTATCAATTTAAACTAAAACAGTTATGACTGTTCCCGTTATGATTATTCTTTCATCCAAATGGCTTGATCTAAAAAGCTATAATTATTTTTTAACTAACTAACCCAAACTAAAATAGTTGTTGACTGAATGAAAGAACCAACTGCAAACTACATATAAATAAATCAATGAATAAAGTAACTAATAATGATTCGAAATTCCCATACAAAACTCCATAGGACACTGGACTATTGTTCTTTATTGTTTCTTCACACGGTCATTGAAACAGAACTAATGCCTGTACCAAAGTATTAATTTTTTTTATATTATCGCTGTTAATTCATGGATCGCGTTCAAACCGGATTCTTTTTTTGATTATAGCTATTTGGGAATAATGTTGTTGATTTGTCACTTTAATGTGGATTTGTAGGTAATAGATCACCTTCATAATAAGAGTTTCAGTGAAACTTGAAAGTTTTGAGCATTATCCTTCAAAACCCAAACCTTCACAACCCACTACCATCAAGATGGTTGATGGCACGTTGCAGTAACAGGTTAATTACAAGCAAGTCAGTATGTTCAGCAGGAACACGTGACTGGAGGTACTATAATTATGCAGCTATGTTAGAGGTTGTAATTGTTGAATAAAAATGTCGTTTAGATCGGTTTATTGACGATGATATGCCATTTATTTTGATATGTATGGTTTCCGTTTAATTCTGGTATTACCATTAAAGTGATTAATAGATTTTTCTGGAAATTTTGAATGACTTATAATAAAGAAAAAGGTGGTAAATTCAGTTGTATGGAAGAAAAATGTCTTCATCAAGCCCAAAAATGTTATATTAAAACAAATTTCTTTTTCTCCTTTCTCAAGCTATTTTCTCAAGTGGCTTGATTTCAAAGCCGCATCTATGATAGCAAGAAAATGGAGTCCATATTGCAATCTGAGCTAAATTATACAGGATACAAATTGTGCTAAAAGATAGTGGGCTCGGAACGCTTGTGCGAATAATGATACGAAGATACGGAATAAAAGGGGCATCGCTAAAGCCGTTAAGTCATCTTTGATGGTTTTTATTGCGGTCTGTTAGGGATATAATATGACTTATAGTCAGGGACGGACTAGACGGTTTTCCGTCCATTGATTTTCAATCCATTGCTGCCAAATTCAACACGATATTTCAATTGGTTTTATAAAAATAAGTCTAAATGTTTTTTTCTTGTTCTATTCATTTTCAAGCATTTTGTTGATATATCCAGGTATATTTGTATTGCATCTCATCATTGATTTTTTCTTTTATTTTCAATTTTCTTGTAGAAATTTCGCTCTATATACAGGGTGTTTCCTAGTTGAATACATCAAATTAAAGAGCTGATTTTATGAGAAAAAAATCTAAGAGACAAAAAAGTTGTATTTTTGGTTGATTCATTTAGATTTTTTTTTTTTTTTAACAAAGTCAGTGGCATACTTTTGTTTAACAGAAATATTCGGTAAGATGCTCCTGGATACGGCACTGGTCTTTATGATTTTCACTTAGCTGGGCTTTTGGGCTTCTGTCAAATTTCAAAAAAATCGGTTCAAGCAAATTATTTGTAACATTTTTTTTTTTTAAGTTTTACGCAACCATGTTTTTCATTAAAATAGCGTATTACCCATTAAATTTGATTTACAAAATCAGGAAACACCGTGGAAAAATTCCCAACAATTTTCATTTAAAGTATTTTTCTCGAGATTTTTCCTTAAACCGTATAACCTTGCATAAACGGTTTAAAGAAAAATACTTTAAATGAAAATTGTAAGGATAGTTTTCTGTCCAACAACTATTTAAGGAACTTTTTCGAAAAAACATCGAGTTTTTTGAAATTGGATTATGCTGAAAAATGTCTAATATATTTTTTTTTCGCTCGGTATATTGAAAAGAAAGTTGTAGAGGATTATTTTCTGTTTGAAAATTCCCTTAAACCAGAAAATCAATTGGAAATTGATAAAAATCAATTATAAAAGGAATTGTAGGTACAAAAAAATATTAAAATTTAAAAGCTATAAAAAATTTTTACTCGAAAAATCGGTTACAAAATTTATTATTTTTTTGATTTCTCTATTTTGTATTTTTTTCACCATAACTGACGAAGATCGACAATACAATAAATCTCTCTTAAAAATACTGCACTGATTTTTGAAACAAATTTGGATTTAAAAATGTTCCAAGATGCATTTAAAATATTTTCAAAAGTTCTTGAAGCAATAAAAAGTCAATTTCAAAATTTCACAATCCGCAATTGATTAAGACCGTCCAAAATTTTCATACGAGTACTTCTAACCTTGAAAACTTTTTTTTTTAATAGTCTAAATTAAAATAAAATCTTTCTACAAAAGCAAAAAGGTTTTAAAAACAAACCACGTTAAAGTACCAAAGTACTACACATTAAAAAAATGTACACATTAATCTGGAAAGATATTCAGATAAATTCTTTTCAAAAGTTTTGTTTTCTCTGAAATTCTTAATTTCCTTTTTTCTTCATCATAACTGACAGATGGACTTCAAATTTTTCTAATAAATCCTGCACAAGTTTTTGCAAGGGTTAAAATTTAAAAAAAATTCGAGATGCATCTAAAATATTTTCAAAAGTCAAAAAGCTCTCAAACAAAAAAAAAACAATTTCAACCTTCGCAAGTGATTAAGACCTTTCAAAATTTTCACAAGAATACCTTCTTCTAAACTACAAAAACTTTTTCAAGTGCATCTGGAGGCATTGAAACAGTTTTGATACTTTCTTTAAAAGCTGTTAAAAATGCGAAAAAAAAATTATTTTAGTGAAGTGAAGTAAAATATAACAAATCACATGCAAGTACTTTAAAATACTACACATTAAAAAAAGTATACATTTATCAAGAAAAATATCTAGATAGATTCTTTTCAAAATTTTTGGTTAGTTTTTTCAAAATTTTGGTTTTCTCTGAAATTCTCAATTTCCTACTTCCTTCATCATTTTTGACTGGAATAGACGAAAATTCCTCTAAAAAGTCCTGCATTCATTTTGAAAATGATTTAAAAAAAATCAAAAAGCATTTAAGATATCTTTAAACCGCAAGTAGTTTTTAAACAAAAAAAAAAATGAATTTCAGCCTACTTTTAAACTTTAAAAACTTTGTGAATTGCATGTGGAGGCATAAAAACAGTTTTGATAATTTAAAAACTCTCGCGAAAAAAAAACATTTTGGTATAGTTAAAATTTTAAAAAAAATTTTTTTAGAAAAGCAAAAAGGTACTAGTTCTTTAAAATGATACAGATTAAAAAAAGTATACATTTATCTGGAATAAATTCTTTCCAGAATTTTGGTTTTCTCTGAAATTCTTAATTTTCTTCTTCCCTCATCATAACCGACTATGATGGACTTTAAATACCTCTAGAAAGTCATGTACTGGTTTTTAAAAATTAATTAAAAATTAATTCTTTTTCAAGATGGATTTAAAATATTTTGAAACCTCAGAAACACAATAAGTCAATTTCAAACTTTGCAAGTGATTGAGACAGTTCAAAACTTTTTAAAAAGTATCTTGAGGCTTTGATAACCTCTTTGAGTAAATATGGAGGCATTAAAATAGTTTACTTGAAGATTTCAAAAACTGCTAAGAAGGATAAAAATGTAGTATTGAACTCCTCAACTGATTAAGTTTAAATCCAAAATTCTTATTGAACCTAAATTAGCAAAAATAGAATGGCAAAATGAGTTTGAAATAAAAAAGACTGCAATACCATTTATTGTAAATCGTTTCAAAATTTCCTCAATCTTTCACCATAACTGGAAATGAACTCTAAATTCCTCTAAAAAGTCCTGTACTAGTGTTTGAAAGAATTCAACAAGCATTCATGATGCATTTAAAATTTTTTCAAAAGTCAAAAAGTTTTCAAACAAAAAAAAAAAGACAATTTCAACCTCCACAAGTGATCAAGACTTCAAAATATTCCCAAGAATACCTACTTCTAAACTTTAAAAACTTTTTTAAGTGCATCTGGAGACAATAAAACAGTCTAAATACTTTAAAAACTGTTAAAAATGCGGAAAAATTTAAATTTGGTGAAGTTAAAATTTGAATAAAATCTTTTTAGAAAAGCAAAAGT
This sequence comes from Orchestes rusci, assembly GCA_958502075.1. Lineage (NCBI taxonomy): Eukaryota > Metazoa > Arthropoda > Insecta > Coleoptera > Curculionidae > Orchestes > Orchestes rusci. The sequence goes on along the minus strand of OY293304.1, from coordinate 7,838,211 downwards.
TTTAAAACATTAATACATTAATCTGGAAAAATATTCAGATAAATTCTTTTCAACATTTTGGATTTCTCTCAAATTTTTAAGGTGCATTTGAAATTTTTTTAAACCGCAAAATATTTTTAAACAAAAAAGAGTCAATTTCAACCTCAACAAGTGATTAAGATAGTTCAAGATTCTTATAAATGTATCTCTTAAAAACTTTTTTGAGGACATTAAAATATTTTAAAGATTTCAAAAACTGTTTAAAAAGCTAAAAATATAGTTCTAAACTCTTCAACCAACTAAGCGGGACTTTAAATTATTCTCTTAACAAATCTTATGGATTCTAAATAAAAAAAATATAACAGGAAAAATGTATTAAAATAAAAAAGTTTAAGTTCAAGTACTACTACCGTTCACTTTAAAATACTAGCTTTTAAAAACGGTACATTAATTTGAATAATTAAAAAAATAAAATAAATACTTAGTTGAATTCGTTTCAACATGCTTCTTCTTCTTCTTTCACCATAACTGACTAGAATGGACTTTAAATTCCTCCAAAAAGTCCTGCACTGATGCATTTAAAATATTTTTAAACTGATTAGGACAGATCAAAATTCTCATTAAAGTACCTTGAGACTTTAAAAACCTTCTAAAGTGCAACCAGTTAATCAGTTTATAGATTTTAAAACTGTTTAAAAGACAAAAAAGAATAATTCGGTGAATTTTGAATTCAAATTATATATATTTTTTTGAGAATAGCAACAAGAGTTTGGAATTAAAAAAAACACGTTTACTATAATAATATACCAACTACACATTAAAAAAACATATTTTTACATTGATTTGAGAAAATATTCAGATAAATTTGTTTAAACATTTTGGATTTCTTTGAAGTTTCCTTTTTCTTTAACCACAACTGACTAAGATGAACTTCAAATTCCACTAAAAAGTGCTACATTGGTTTATGAAAGAATTTGAAAATTTTGCATTTAAATTATTTTTAAACCGAAAAAAGTTTTTAAACAAGAAATAGTCAATTTCAACATCCGCATTAAACTTGACAAATGATGAAGCGCGACTTTAAACTCGCGTAACAGATGTTTAAAATTATTTCATTAATATTGTAAAGTAGTTTTAAAAAGATTTTTTCTAAAGAATATTTTTGCTATTATAAAGAAATTTGATACTCTTTCCAGAACATCAATTTGGAAAATATTGAAATATTTCAAGTTTGTATTTCTTTTAAATTATTTCTATCTTTCACCATAACTGAATCGGATGGACTTTAAAATCCTCTAGAAAGGGTTTTAGGAGGATTTAAAATGTTTTCAAGTTGCATTTAAAATATTCTCAAGCCGCAAAAAGTTTTTAAACAAAAAAAGTTAATGTCAAGTGATGAATTTAATTTTAAACTTCACAAAATAAGTGAACAGGCTTGTGATATGTATTTTATCGCAAATACAATGCGCATGACATTTTTTTTTATTCCATGTTTAGAGAAGTATGCGCGAGGCTAGGGCGCATGCTCAACATAACATAATATGCGACTGCGCAAAACCGATTTGAAGTGATAGAATAGTCAATACATTTTGCCCACAGCCTTGAATAAAAAAGCTTTTGTCAATAAATTCCACTATCATGACAAGATATCATATCAGCATATTTAAACTAAGGTCACATTCATGTGGGTTAGAACCCAATAAACTGTACAACAATAAAATATATTATACCATGTTCTAGTTAATGAACAATTCCAATTTGGACTAGAGAAAGTCGATTAGACAAAACGAGCAAAAATGCACATAATAGCGGTAATAGGAATATTAGAACATAATTGGTATTGTGATTTAATGCAAGTTTAACTATCGGGTGTCTGGAATTATGATTATTTCATGCTTCATTGGGTTTGATGACTCAATTTTTGAGCCACGTATAAAATATTGCAGTCACATTATATCGTTATGGGAATTATTGATTAAACTAATCCGATAACCTACATATTTTTTGACATTCATTAATAATAATTATTCCATGAGAAAATTGGCATTGTATTGCTATGAACAATAATTAGATTTAATTGGGCAGATCAAAATGAATAGATTTCGAGTACAAACAGTCTTAATTCTGATAAATGACGCAATCTAGCAACATTGCATTGACGACTACGTCACGTGGTGTGAGAATGGTGAGTGTGTCATGCATATGAATGCATGCGCATGCGCAATGAGGTGATATCATGTTCATGCCTAATAATCAAAAAAAATCATATAATCTTTCCAATATCTTATCAGAAACAACAGATATAAATCTACAATTATTTCTATGCTCTGAAAAACGAAATCGGATGGGATTAAACGAGCTGCAAAATTACAGAGATTTGCGGGATTTGGCTCGATGGATATGAACTTTTGCTGTTTAATCTGAAAAAGTCATACATATTACGTTACAATTCCAACAAAATGATGCAAATCCACAGTTAAATCTGCTAATGTGAGAACCGTTGAAACCGAGTGTTTAGCATAAACGCTTTTCGCATTCTGTTATTTGTAATAAACGGAGAGACACGTGATGTGATAACGGTTCGAGTATCATGGTTTAATTAATGGATTTTTCCTTTCTCACGTGTTTTAGACATTCTTTCGTGTGGTTGATTTGGTTCGTTCTAATCTTTTACTCAATGATTTGAAAACTAGTCATTGAATCACTCAAAGTACGGCCCTGCAGGGCCAAAATCATTAGATACCTTTTATGAGCTGTGATAAATGTTCGAGTAACATTAATTAATAGGATGTTCGGTGCTCACCTTGAGCTATGCATCTAAAAAGCGTTCTGAATCATAAACAGTTAACATTTCCACCGCCTCTCTTTAATTCCTGCCATTTTAAATGTTCCAAGAATCGCCATCTAGAATGTGGCCGCCGGTGCAGCTTGATCTTGTGATCAAATTTTTTATACAGGGTGTAAATAAAGTAGCATTGAAAGTGTATTTTTGAGTTTATTTCAAAATTTGATCAGGTTTTTATTAACTTTTTTGTAGACGATAAAATTTCCTGCAACTTTGATCTGTTTTTTTTTTCACCTCACATTTTTCTTTATAACTCAAAAAGTATCAGAGATAATGAACGCGCTTAGACTCATTGCAAAGAGGAGGAAATTTGCTATAACTTTGCCCATTTCAGTTGTACGAACAAAAATCCCAGATATTTTGAAAAATTCCTCATGACCCCAGACAGATATCGAAGAATAATGTAACTACTTCATATTTTCCCTCAAAACTCAAAAACTATCAGATATATTGAATAGTGCATAGTCTCAATTGAAAAAGGAAAAAATTTACTATATCCTTGGTTATTTCAGATGAACAACTCCACAAAAAAAAAATTCTATCGACCACAATACAACATTTTCTCATAAAAATAAAAAACCAGCCACTGACTTTCCAAACATATATATTCCTGGTGAATCATTTGAAGTAAATATTTTCATTCAATTCGACACAAAAACCACGCTGTTATCTTGAAAATTGTGGATTTGGTGATTATTTTTGTGTTGCAATGATTAATTGTGTAATTCAAATTTACAGCATCAGAAAATACATTTTCCGCTTTTCCCTGGTGAATTTGTTTCAGCATCAGTTAAAGCAACAGTTTTTCTTCAATTTGATACAAAAACCACGCCGGTATCTTCAAAATTGTGAATTTGGTGACTATTTTTGTGTCGTAATAATTTATTGTGAAACCTAAATTTACTGCCCCGGAAAAATATTTTCCGTTTTTCCTTGGTGGGTTTTCTTCTAGAATAGCTTTATGCAACTATTTTTCTTCACTTTGACAGAAAAATCTTGCCGCAAACTTGAAAATCGTGTTTTTGGTGATCATTTTTGTGTTGCAATGATTAATTGTGAATCTCAACTTTACAGCATCAAGAAATACATTTTCCACTTTTCCCTGGTGAATTTTCATCCAGCATCAGTTAAAGCAACAATTTTTCTTCAATTTGATATAAAAACCACGCCGGTATCTTCAAAATTGTGAATTTGGTGACTATTTTTGTGTCCCAATGATTTATTGTGAAACTTAACTTTACTGCCCGGAAAAAATATTTTGCGTTTTTCCTTGGTGGATTTTCCTCTAGAATAGCTCTATGAAACTATTTTTCTTCACTTTGACACAAAAATCTCGCCGCAAACTTGAAAATCGTGTATTTGGTGATTATTTTTGTGTTGCAATGATTAATTGTGAATCTCAACTTTACAGCATCAAGAAATACATTTTCCGCTTTTCCCTGGTGAATTTTCATCCAGCATCAGTTAAAGCAACAGTTTTTCTTCAATTTGATACAAAAACCACGCCGATATCTTCAAAATTGTGGATTTGGTGACTATTTTTGTGTCGCAATGATTTATTGTGAAACCTAACTTTACTGCCCGGAAAAAAATATTTTGCGTTTTTCCTTGGTGGGTTTTCTTCTAGAATAGCTTTATGCAACTATTTTTCTTCACTTTGACAAAAAAATCTTGCCGCAAACTTGAAAATCGTGTATTTGGTGATTATTTTTGTGTTGCAATGATTAATTGTGAATCTCAACTTTACAGCATCAAGAAATACATTTTCCGCTTTTCCCTGGTGAATTTTCATCCAGCATCAGTTAAAGCAACAATTTTTCTTCAATTTGATACAAAAACCACCCCGATATCTTCAAAATTGTGGATTTGGTGACTATTTTTGTGTCGCAATGATTTATTGTGAAACCTAACTTTACTGCCCGGAAAAAAATATTTTGCGTTTTTCCTTGCTGGATTTTCCTCTAGAATGGCTTTATGCAACTATTTTTCTTCACTTTGACAAAAAAATCTTGCCGCAAACTTGAAAATCGTGTATTTGGTGATTATTTTTGTGTTGCAATGAATAATTGTGGAACTCAAATTTACAGCATCAAGAAATACATTTTCCGCTTTTCCCTGGTGAATTTTCATCCAGCATCAGTTAAAGCAACAGTTTTTCTTCAATTTGATACAAAAACCACGCCGATATCTTCAAAATTGTGGATTTGGTGACTATTTTTGTGTCGCAATGATTTATTGTGAAACCTAACTTTACTGCCCGGAAAAAAATATTTTGCGTTTTTCCTTGCTGGATTTTCCTCTAGAATGGCTTTATGCAACTATTTTTCTTCACTTTGACAAAAAAATCTTGCTGCAAACTTGAAAATCGTGTTTTTGGTGATAATTTTTGTGTTGCAATGAATAATTGTGAAACTCAAATTTACAGCATCAAGAAATACATTTTCCGCTTTTCCCTGGTGAATTTTCATCCAGCATCAGTTAAAGCAACAGTTTTTCTTCAATTTGATACAAAAACCACGCCGATATCTTCAAAATTGTGGATTTGGTGACTATTTTTGTGTCGCAATGATTTATTGTGAAACCTAACTTTACTGCCCGGAAAAAAATATTTTGCGTTTTTCCTTGCTGGATTTTCCTCTAGAATGGCTTTATGCAACTATTTTTCTTCACTTTGACAAAAAAATCTTGCCGCAAACTTGAAAATCGTGTTTTTGGTGATTATTTTTGTGTTGCAATGATTAATTGTGAATCTCAACTTTACAGCATCAAGAAATACATTTTCCGCTTTTCCCTTGTGAATATTCATCCAGCATCAGTTAAAGCAACAGTTTTTTTTCAATTTGATACAAAAATCACGCCGTTATCTTCAAAATTGTGGATTTGGTGACTATTTTTGTGTCGCAATGATTTATTGTGAAACCTAACTTTACTGCCCCGGAAAAATATTTTCCGTTTTTCCTTGGTGGATTTTTCTCTAGAATAGCTTTATGCAACTATTTTCCTTCACTTTGACACAAAATTCTCGCCGCTAACTTGAAAATCGTGTATTTGGTGATTATTTTTGTGTTGCAATGAATAATTGTGGAACTCAAATTTACAGCATCAAGAAATACATTTTCCGCTTTTCCCTGGTGAATTTTCATCCAGCATCAGTTAAAGCAACAGTTTTTCTTCAATTTGATACAAAAACCACGCCGATATCTTCAAAATTGTGGATTTGGTGACTATTTTTGTGTCGCAATGATTTATTGTGAAACCTAACTTTACTGCCCGGAAAAAAATATTTTGCGTTTTTCCTTGCTGGATTTTCCTCTAGAATGGCTTTATGCAACTATTTTTCTTCACTTTGACAAAAAAATCTTGCTGCAAACTTGAAAATCGTGTTTTTGGTGATAATTTTTGTGTTGCAATGAATAATTGTGAAACTCAAATTTACAGCATCAAGAAATACATTTTCCGCTTTTCCCTGGTGAATTTTCATCCAGCATCAGTTAAAGCAACAGTTTTTCTTCAATTTGATACAAAAACCACGCCGATATCTTCAAAATTGTGGATTTGGTGACTATTTTTGTGTCGCAATGATTTATTGTGAAACCTAACTTTACTGCCCGGAAAAAAATATTTTGCGTTTTTCCTTGCTGGATTTTCCTCTAGAATGGCTTTATGCAACTATTTTTCTTCACTTTGACAAAAAAATCTTGCCGCAAACTTGAAAATCGTGTTTTTGGTGATTATTTTTGTGTTGCAATGATTAATTGTGAATCTCAACTTTACAGCATCAAGAAATACATTTTCCGCTTTTCCCTTGTGAATATTCATCCAGCATCAGTTAAAGCAACAGTTTTTTTTCAATTTGATACAAAAATCACGCCGTTATCTTCAAAATTGTGGATTTGGTGACTATTTTTGTGTCGCAATGATTTATTGTGAAACCTAACTTTACTGCCCCGGAAAAATATTTTCCGTTTTTCCTTGGTGGATTTTTCTCTAGAATAGCTTTATGCAACTATTTTCCTTCACTTTGACACAAAATTCTCGCCGCTAACTTGAAAATCGTGTATTTGGTGATTATTTTTGTGTTGCAATGATTAATTGTGAATCTCAACTTCACAGCATCAAGAAATACATTTTCCGCTTTTCCCTGGTGAATTTTCATCCAGCATCAGTTAAAGCAACAATTTTTCTTCAATTTGATACAAAAACCACGCCGATATCTTCAAAATTGTGAATTTGGTGACTATTTTTGTGTCCCAATGATTTATTGTGAAACTTAACTTTACTGCCCGGAAAAAATATTTTCCGGTTTTCCTTGGTGGATTTTACCTCCAGGATAACTTTATGCAGATATTTTTCTTCACTTTGACAAAAAATCTCGCCGCTAACTTGAAAATCGTGTATTTGGTGATTATTTTTGTGTTGCAATTGTGTAACTCAACTTTACAGCATCGGAAAATACATTTTTCGCTTTTCCCTGGTGAATTTTCATCCAGCATCAGTTAAAGCAACTGTTTTTCTTTGATTTGATACCAAAACCACTCCGATATCTTCAAAATTGTGGATTTGGTGACTATTTTTGTGTCGCAATGATTTATTGTGAAACCTAACTTTACTGCCCGGAAAAAAATATTTTGCGTTTTTCCTTGGTGGATTTTCCTCTAGAATAGCTCTATGAAACTATTTTTTTTCACTTTGACACAAAAATCTCGCCGCAAACTTGAAAATCGTGTATTTGGTGATTATTTTTGTGTTGCAGTGATTAATTGTGAATCTCAACTTTACAGCATCAAGAAATACATTTTCCGCTTTTCCCTGGTGAATTTTCATCCAGCATCAGTTAAAGCAACAATTTTTCTTCAATTTGATACAAAAACCACGCCGATATCTTCAAAATTGTGAATTTGGTGACTATTTTTGTGTCCCAATGATTTATTGTGAAACTTAACTTTACTGCCCGGAAAAAATATTTTCCGGTTTTCCTTGGTGGATTTTCCTCTAGAATAGCTCTATGAAACTATTTTTCTTCACTTTGACACAAAAATCTCGCCGCAAACTTGAAAATCGTGTATTTGGTGATTATTTTTGTGTTGCAATTGTGTAACTCAACTTTACAGCATCGAAAAATACATTTTTCGCTTTTCCCTGGTGAATTTTCATCCAGCATCAGTTAAAGCAACTGTTTTTCTTTGATTTGATACCAAAACCACTCCGATATCTTCAAAATTGTGGATTTGGTGACTATTTTTGTGTCGCAATGATTTATTGTGAAACCTAACATTAATGCCCCGGAAAAAATATTTTCCGTTTTTCCTTGGTGGATTTTCCTCTAGAATAGCTTTATGAAACTATTCTTCTTCACTTTGACAAAAAAATCTTGCCGCAAACTTGAAAATCGTGTTTTTGGTGATTATTTTTGTGTTGCAATGAATAATTGTGGAACTCAAATTTACAGCATCAAGAAATACATTTTCCGCTTTTCCCTAGTAAATTTTCATCCAGCATCAGTTAAAGCAACAGTTTTTCTTCAATTTGATACAAAAACCACGCCGATATCTTCAAAATTGTGAATTTGGTGACTATTTTTGTGTCCCAATGATTTATTGTGAAACTTAACTTTACTGCCCGGAAAAAATATTTTCCGGTTTTCCTTGGTGGATTTTCCTCTAGAATAGCTCTATGAAACTATTTTTCTTCACTTTGACACAAAAATCTCGCCGCAAACTTGAAAATCGTGTATTTGGTGATTATTTTTGTGTTGCTATGATTAATTGTGAATCTCAACTTTACAGCATCAAGAAATACATTTTCCGCTTTTCCCTGGTGAATTTTCATCCAGCATCAGTTAAAGCAACAGTTTTTCTTCAATTTGATACAAAAACCACGCCGGTATCTTCAAAATTGTGAATTTGGTGACTATTTTTGTTTCCCAATGATTTATTGTGAAACTTAACTTTACTGCCCGGAAAAAAATATTTTGCGTTTTTCCTTGCTGGATTTTCCTGTAGAATGGCTTTATGCAACTATTTTTCTTCACTTTGACAAAAAAATCTTGCCGCAAACTTGAAAATCGTGTTTTTGGTGATTATTTTTGTGTTGCAATGAATAATTGTGGAACTCAAATTTACAGCATCAAGAAATACATTTTCCGCTTTTCCCTGGTGAATTTTCATCCAGCATCAGTTCAAGCAACAGTTTTTCTTCAATTTGATACAAAAACCACGCCGATATCTTCAAAATTGTGGATTTAGTGACTATTTTTGTGTCGCAATGATTTATTGTGAAACCTAACTTTACTGCCCCGGAAAAATATTTTCCGTTTTTCCTTGGTGGATTTTTCTCTAGAATAGCTTTATGCAACTATTTTCCTTCACTTTGACACAAAAATCTCGCCGCTAACTTGAAAATCGTGTATTTGGTGATTATTTTTGTGTTGGGATGATTAATTGTATAACTCAACTTTACAGCATCGGGAAATACATTTTCCGCTTTTCCCTTGTGAATATTCATCCAGCATCAGTTAAAGCAACAGTTTTTCTTCAATTTGATACAAAAATCACGCCGTTATCTTCAAAATTGTGGATTTGGTGACTATTTTTGTGTCGCAATGATTTATTGTGAAACCTAACTTTACTGCCCCGGAAATAGTTATTTTCCTAACAAGTTCGCAAAGTGATGCTTTCCCGCACGCAAAAGCAGTTAGACGAACGACGCGAAGCGGAGTTCGGATATGCTTTAAGGGCGGGAAAGACACTTTGCGAACTTGTTAGGAACAATATTTTTTCTACGAGCGTTTACAGATTAGACACGAAAAACTTTAGATAATATATTATTTGAACGCACTTAAAAACATAGAACTTGAGAATAATAGCCTAGTTTACATCGATAACTCGTTTAGTTCGGTCCGATAGGACCAAGTGGGTGGGGATAGTACGGTAGGACCAATGATTGCTTCTCGCCCGTTTACATGGTCTTGCAACGCGTGAACTAAATGTGTACGCCCGCAATTCGTCAAATGTCAAAAACAAGTCGAAATTATTCATCAACACAATTCGTAACCAAAAAAAACATGAGTAAGTACGCTCAGATTGCCTTAGAAACTCAGAACCAACACAATTCACAATAATAACAATCAACGTAACCTCATAATTTTGATCCAGATCGAGCCAAATTTAGTTCGGTACACTTGCTGGCGAGTACCGAACCAAGAGCGGACCAGCTTAGTCCGCAACTGTTTACATCATTCGAACCAAATATTTGGTTCGGATATAGTCCGAATTTGGTACTTGGTCCGCGGACCAAGTTGTCGGTATAAACTAGGCTATAGATTATTTATGCTTAACAATATATTTATATTGAAAGAACAGTTTGTGGCGGCAGCTGGAAATTGGATAATATGGGTATAATCAAAATCATAATTGATTTATTTTATATTTTAAATGCAAGGGCATGTCCGATCACTGTTCATAAAATTTCCTCTTTTGTCGCCTTATTCCCTGCTATTGGCAACACTGTTTTGATTTGACATGACACTGCACTGCGTCAGTCAGTCTTCGTTTAATCGTTTATACTTTTATAAATTTGATTGTCCGTTTGTTTGTATACATGATCAGGTTTTTTTGATGCCAGTATTCAGCTCAAATCTTTCGAAGATTTCCGATAAACACAGTAGTTTGCACCGAAATCAAGCAAGAACAACTCACAAATGCCGATTGAAAGTCGTCATTATCAATGTTTGTTTACGTTACTGGCGAATGCGTTTTTAACGCAAAAAAAGAATTGTGTTTCATTTTGATTTTGACTGAAAAGGGAAAAGTAACAAGAACATTATTTTTTGCATTACAAAGTGCATTATCTACAGTTTGGTTGGTATGGAAACGAAGTTTAAAACAACAAATTGGTAGGTAGTTATTTGAGTTGACATTTGAGTGCGGGAAAAATTTTTCCCGCACTAGTGCGGGAAAAGGTTACTTTGCACACGCAAATGAGTGTGCGAAGTGGCTACTTTGCGCACGCTCGTAGAAAAAAATATTTTCCGTTTTTTCTTGGTGGATTTTTCTCTAGAATAGATTTATGCAACTATTTTTCTTCACTTTGACACAAAAATCTTGTCGCTAACTTGAAACTCGTGTATTTGGTGATTACTTTTGTGTTGCAATGATTAATCGTATAACTCAACTTTACAGCATCGGGAAATTCATTTTCCGCTTTTCCCTGGTGAATTTTCATCCAGCATCAGTTAAAGCAACAATTTTTCTTCAATTTGATACAAAAACCACGCCGACATCTTCAAAATTGTGGATTTGGTGACTATTTTTGTGTCGCAATGATTTATTGTGAAACCTAACTTTACTGCCCGGAAAAAAATATTTTGCGTTTTTCCTTGCTGGATTTTCCTCTAGAATGGCTTTATGCAACTATTTTTCTTAACTTTGACAAAAAATCTTGCCGCAAACTTGAAAATCGTGTTTTTGGTGATTATTTTTGTGTTGCAATGAATAATTGTGGAACTCAAATTTACAGCATCGGGAAATACATTTTCCGCTTTTCCCTGGTGAATTTTCATCCAGCATCAGTTAAAGCAACAGTTTTTCTTCAATTTGATACAAAAACAACGCCGGTATCTTCAAAATTGTGGATTTGTTGACTATTTTTGTGTCGCAATGATTTATTGTGAAACCTAACTTTACTGCCCGGAAAAAAATATTTTGCGTTTTTCCTTGCTGGATTTTCCTCTAGAATGGCTTTATGCAACTATTTTTCTTCACTTTGACAAAAAAATCTTGCCGCAAAGTTGAAAATCGTGTTTTTGGTGATTATTTTTGTGTTGCAATGAATAATTGTGGAACTCAAATTTACAGCATCGGGAAATACATTTTCCGCTTTTTCCTGGTGAATATTCATTCAGCATCAGTTAAAGCAACAGTTTTTTTTCAATTTGATACAAAAATCACGCCGACATCTTCAAAATTGTGGATTTGGTGACTATTTTTGTGTCGCAATGATTTATTGTGAAACCTAACTTTACTGCCCGGAAAAAAATATTTTCCGTTTTTCCTTGGTGGATTTTCCTCTAGAATAGCTTTATGCAACTATTTTTCTTCACTTTGGCACAAAAATCTCGCCGCTAACTTGAAAATCGTGTATTTGGTGACTATTTTTGTATCGCAATGATTCATTGTGAAACTTAACTTTACTGCCAGGAAAAAAATCTTTTCCGTTTTTCCTTGGTGGATTTTCCCCTAGAATAGCTTTATGCAACTATTTTTCTTCAATTTGATACAAAAACCACGCCGATATTTTCAAAATTGTGGATTTGGTGACTATTTTTGTGTCGCAATGATTTATTGTGAAACCTAAATTTACTGCCCCGGAAAAATATTTTCCGTTTTTCCTTGGTGAATTTTCCTCTAGAATAGCTTTATGCAACTATTTTTCTTCACTTTGACACAAAAATCTCGTCGCTAACTTGAAACTCGTGTATTTGGTGATTATTTTTGTGTTGCAATGATTAATCGTATAACTCAACTTTACAGCATCGGGAAATTCATTTTCCGCTTTTCCCTTGTGAATTTTCATCCAGCATCAGTTAAAGCAACAATTTTTTTTCAATTTGATACAAAAACCACGCCGATATCTTCAAAATTATGGATTTGGTGACTATTTTTGCGTCGCAATGATTTATTGTGAAACCTAACTTTACTGCCCGGAAAAAAATATTTTGCGTTTTTTCTTGCTGGATTTTCCTCTAGAATGGCTTTATGCAACTATTTCTCTTCACTTTCACACAAAAATCTCGCCGCTTACTTGAAAATCGTGCATTTGGTGATTATTTTTGTGTTGCAATGATTAATTGTGTAACTCAACTTTACAGCATCGGGAAATACATTTTCCGCTTTTTCCTGGTGAATTTTCAACAGCATCAGTTGAAGCAACAGTTTTTCTTCAATTTGATACAAAAATCACGCCGATATCTTCAAAATTGTGGATTTGGTGACTATTTTTGTGTCGCAATGATTTATTGTGAAACCTAACTTTACTGCCCGGAAAAAATATTTTCCGTTTTTCCTTGGTGGGTTTTCGCTTACTTGAAAATCGTGCATTTGGTGATTATTTTTGTGTTGCAATGATTAATTGTGTAACTCAACTTTACAGCATCGGGAAATACATTTTCCGCTTTTTCCTGGTGAATTTTCAACAGCATCAGTTGAAGCAACAGTTTTTCTTCAATTTGATACAAAAATCACGCCGATATCTTCAAAATTGTGGATTTGGTGACTATTTTTGTGTCGCAATGATTTATTGTGAAACCTAACTTTACTGCCCGGAAAAAATATTTTCCGTTTTTCCTTGGTGGGTTTTCTTCTAGAATAGCTTTATGCAACTATTTTTCTTCACTTTCACACAAAAATCTCGCCGCTTACTTGAAAATCGTGCATTTGGTGATTATTTTTGTGTTGCAATGATTAATTGTGTAACTCAACTTTACAGCATCGGGAAATACATTTTCCGCTTTTCCCTGGTAAATTTTCATTCAGCATCAGTTAAAGCAACAGTTTTTTTTCAATTTGATACAAAAATCACGCCGACATCTTCAAAATTGTGGATTTGGTGACTATTTTTGTGTCGCAATGATTTATTGTGAAACCTAACTTTACTGCCCCGGAAAAAATATTTTCCGTTTTTTCTTGGTGGATTTTTCTCTAGAATAGCTTTATGCAACTATTTTTCTTCACTTTGACACAAAAATCTCGTCGCTAACTTGAAACTCGTGTATTTGGTGATTACTTTTGTGTTGCAATGATTAATCGTATAACTCAACTTTACAGCATCGGGAAATTCATTTTCCGCTTTTTCCTGGTGAATTTTCATTCAGCATCAGTTAAAGCAACAGTTTTTTTTCAATTTGATACAAAAATCACGCCGACATCTTCAAAATTGTGGATTTGGTGACTATTTTTGTGTCGCAATGATTTATTGTGAAACCTAACTTTACTGCCCGGAAAAAAATATTTTGCGTTTTTTCTTGCTGGATTTTCCTCTAGAATGGCTTTATGCAACTATTTCTCTTCACTTTCACACAAAAATCTCGCCGCTTACTTGAAAATCGTGCATTTGGTGATTATTTTTGTGTTGCAATGATTAATTGTGTAACTCAACTTTACAGCATCGGGAAATACATTTTCCGCTTTTTCCTGGTGAATTTTCAACAGCATCAGTTGAAGCAACAGTTTTTCTTCAATTTGATACAAAAATCACGCCGATATCTTCAAAATTGTGGATTTGGTGACTATTTTTGTGTCGCAATGATTTATTGTGAAACCTAAATTTACTGCCCCGGAAAAAATATTTTCCGTTTTTCCTTGGTGGGTTTTCTTCTAGAATAGCTTTATGCAACTATTTTTCTTCACTTTCACACAAAAATCTCGCCGCTTACTTGAAAATCGTGCATTTGGTGATTATTTTTGTGTTGCAATGATTAATTGTGTAACTCAACTTTACAGCATCGGGAAATACATTTTCCGCTTTTCCCTGGTAAATTTTCATTCAGCATCAGTTAAAGCAACAGTTTTTTTTTCAATTTGATACAAAAATCACGCCGACATCTTCAAAATTGTGGATTTGGTGACTATTTTTGTGTCGCAATGATTTATTGTGAAACCTAACTTTACTGCCCCGGAAAAAATATTTTCCGTTTTTTCTTGGTGGATTTTTCTCTAGAATAGCTTTATGCAACTATTTTTCTTCACTTTGACACAAAAATCTCGTCGCTAACTTGAAACTCGTGTATTTGGTGATTACTTTTGTGTTGCAATGATTAATCGTATAACTCAACTTTACAGCATCGGGAAATTCATTTTCCGCTTTTTCCTGGTGAATTTTCATTCAGCATCAGTTAAAGCAACAGTTTTTTTTCAATTTGATACAAAAATCACGCCGACATCTTCAAAATTGTGGATTTGGTGACTATTTTTGTGTCGCAATGATTTATTGTGAAACCTAACTTTACTGCCCGGAAAAAAATATTTTCCGTTTTTCCTTGGTGGATTTTCCTCTAGAATAGCTTTATGCAACTATTTTTCTTCACTTTGGCACAAAAATCTCGCCGCTAACTTGAAAATCGTGTATTTGGTGACTATTTTTGTATCGCAATGATTCATTGTGAAACTTAACTTTACTGCCAGGAAAAAAATATTTTCCGTTTTTCCTTGGTGGATTTTCCCCTAGAATAGCTTTATGCAACTATTTTTCTTCAATTTGATACAAAAACCACGCCGATATTTTCAAAATTGTGGATTTGGTGACTATTTTTGTGTCGCAATGATTTATTGTGAAACCTAAATTTACTGCCCCGGAAAAATATTTTCCGTTTTTCCTTGGTGAATTTTCCTCTAGAATAGCTTTATGCAACTATTTTTCTTCACTTTGACACAAAAATCTCGTCGCTAACTTGAAACTCGTGTATTTGGTGATTATTTTTGTGTTGCAATGATTAATCGTATAACTCAACTTTACAGCATCGGGAAATTCATTTTCCGCTTTTCCCTTGTGAATTTTCATCCAGCATCAGTTAAAGCAACAATTTTTTTTCAATTTGATACAAAAACCACGCCGATATCTTCAAAATTATGGATTTGGTGACTATTTTTGCGTCGCAATGATTTATTGTGAAACCTAACTTTACTGCCCGGAAAAAAATATTTTGCGTTTTTTCTTGCTGGATTTTCCTCTAGAATGGCTTTATGCAACTATTTCTCTTCACTTTCACACAAAAATCTCGCCGCTTACTTGAAAATCGTGCATTTGGTGATTATTTTTGTGTTGCAATGATTAATTGTGTAACTCAACTTTACAGCATCGGGAAATACATTTTCCGCTTTTTCCTGGTGAATTTTCAACAGCATCAGTTGAAGCAACAGTTTTTCTTCAATTTGATACAAAAATCACGCCGATATCTTCAAAATTGTGGATTTGGTGACTATTTTTGTGTCGCAATGATTTATTGTGAAACCTAAATTTACTGCCCCGGAAAAAATATTTTCCGTTTTTCCTTGGTTGGTTTTCTTCTAGAATGGCTTTATGCAACTATTTTTCTTCACTTTCACACAAAAATCTCGCCGCTTACTTGAAAATCGTGCATTTGGTGATTATTTTTGTGTTGCAATGATTAATTGTGTAACTCAACTTTACAGCATCGGGAAATACATTTTCCGCTTTTCCCTGGTAAATTTTCATTCAGCATCAGTTAAAGCAACAGTTTTTTTTCAATTTGATACAAAAATCACGCCGACATCTTCAAAATTGTGGATTTGGTGACTATTTTTGTGTCGCAATGATTTATTGTGAAACCTAACTTTACTGCCCCGGAAAAAATATTTTCCGTTTTTTCTTGGTGGATTTTCCTCTAGAATAGATTTATGCAACTATTTTTCTTCACTTTGACACAAAAATCTCAGCGCTTACTGGAAAATCGTGCATTTGGTGATTATTTTTGTGTTGCAATGATTAATTCTGTAACTCAACTCTACAGCCTCGGGAAATATATTTTTCGTCTTCCCCTGGTAGCCTAGTGTAACCACCTCATATTTTCTTTCATAACTCAAAAACTATCAGAGATAATGAATCGCGCATAGTCTCATTGGAAAGTGGAGGGAATTCACCATAAACCTAATAATTTCAGTTGTACAAACTCCATAAACAATACAACATTTCCTTACTAAAATCAAAAACCAGCCACTAATTTACCAGACATATATTTATCGACCATTCAAGTACAACCCATCCTGCAATTAGCAATACAAAATTACTTTCTATAAGCAATTTTACACCATTCAAATACATGAGATGTCTATGCAAGGACTGATCGTAAAAATTGCATTCTTGCCCTGAATGCATATTATAAAGTAAATACTCGAAGTGGGTAATCTTGAACTAGATTGTGTTGATTTATTTTATATGTGGGTTTGTGTGGTCTGAAGTATTAGACATAAAAATTTTGTTCAAGGCATCTTTGGGTACATTTATTTTTTTTAAATTATTTAGCTTGTTTTATCTTGTTCTCTTTTTTATTATTTTTGTTGATAATGACTTATTCCGAAATTCTTGAGCCATAAATTTTGCATAATCAATAATTATCAAGCAAGGCTTTCGTTTTTTTTTTATGCAAACTTATTTTTCTACTTGCATGAAGATCAAGCACGATTACGTGGAATTATTACAAAAGTTTATTAATAATACAATATTGAGATCAAATTTGCGTTGGGAAATTATTATTGAAGAAATTGTTGGATGGCGCGTGACTGGGTTGATGTAATTTCAGATAATTATTTTCTTTGTCACGTTATAAAAGTTTTTATTCTGTAATATTTTGAAAAGATTTTTTATTCTTAGATTGCTTACCCGGTTTTATTTTTATGGAAAATCTTGCAAATATCAAATTGTAGACCATTAATTTTTCTATAAAAAAGTCCAATATAATTATGGTCTAATTTCAGTATTAATGTGGATACAGGAAATTTAAAAAGTGAGCCGACATAAGAAGCAGAGAATATGCTTGGTATATACCTTTCAGCATAAGGATATTACGCAAGATATTTATGGCACATTCGCGGTACATTTGTGTACAATGTGCGCGTGGAATGTTCGCAGTATATTTCAGGTACATTTACGATACATGTATCAATAATGTACGTACAAAGGGCAGTAATTATTCATTCTTGACTCTCTTCCGATACTTATGTAATAAGTGTGATAGAAATAGAGAGCATTATTATTATTATTATTATTAGCGATGAGCACGCCAAATATTTGCGCACTTACTCGCGTAATAACTCATTTTCCTATATTTGCATGCATTACATATCCCACAAACGAGACAACGAGTTTTGTTGAAAATGGCAAAGTTTGGCGCCCGAGGAAAACTTCAATTATTGCTTGTAGTCTATTTATTATTGATGTAATTCAGTGATTTTTGCGTAAATTTATAGAGAAATTATCGAAGGTTGATTGGACTTAGACAGAAAACGAGTTTTGTTGAAAATTACGAAGTTTAACGCCCGAGGCAAACCTCAATTGCTCGTAGTTTCTTCATTTATTTTTGATGGAATTCAGTGATTTTTGCGAGAATTTATAGAGAAATTACTAAAGATTGATTGGACTTTGACAAAAAACAAGTTTTGTTGAAAATGACAAAGTTTGGCGCCCGAGGCACACTTAAATTGCTTGTAGTTTCTTCATTTATTGATGAATTTCAGTGATTTTTGCGAACATAATATATGAAAAAATTATTAAAGATTGATTGGACTTTGACAAAAAACAAGTTTTGTTGAAAATTGCAAAGTTTGACACCCGAGGCAAACTTTTAATTGCTTGTAGTATAAATATGATGGATTTTAGTGATTCTTGCGGAAATTTATTGGAAAAGTATTGGAGATTGATATAATCTTGACAGATAACGAGTTTTGTTGAAATTGGCTGAATTTGGCGCCCGAGGAAAATTCAATTCCTCATAGTTTCTTCATCAATTTATGAGTTTCAGTGATTCTTACGGAAATTTATAAGGAAATTATTGATGATTGATTGGACCTTGACATGAAACGAGTTTTGTGGAAAATGGCAAAATTTAGCGCCTGAGGCAAACTTGAATTGCTCGTAGTTCCTCTATACATTGAAGTATTTCAGTGATTTTCGCGGAAATTTAAAGGAAAATAAATGAATATTGATTGGTCGTTAACAGAAAACAAGTTTTTGAAAAATGGTGCGGTTTGGCGCCCGAGGCAAACTTCAATAATTGTTCGTAGTTTCTTTATTTATTGACGGATTTCAGTGATCCATGCGGAAATTCATAGAGAGAGTATAGCAGATTGATTGAATCTTGACAGAAAACGAGTTTTGTTGAAAATGGCAAAGTTTGGCGCCCGAGGCAAACTTCAATTGCTTGTAGTTTCTTCATTTATTGATGGATTTCAGTGATTTTTGCGAAAATTTATGGATAAATTAATGGAAATTTATTGGAATTTGAAAGAAAACGAGTTTTGTTGAAAATGACAAAGTTTGACGCCCGAGGCAAACTCTTATTGCTCGTAGTTTCTTTATTTATTGATGGATTTCAGTGATCCTTGCGAAAATGTATAGGTAAAGTATTGGAGGTTGATCGAATCTTGACAGAAAACAAGTTTCGTTAAACATGGCAAAGTTTGGCGCCCGAGGAAAAATTTACTTGCTCATTGTTTCTTCATTAATTTATGGATTTCACTGATTCTTACAGAAATTTATAGGGAAATTAATGAAGATTGATTGGACCTTGACATAAAACGAGCTTTGTAGAAAATGTCAGAGTTTAGCGCCTGAGGCAAACTTGAATTGCTCGTAGTTCCTCTATACATTGAAGTATTTCAGTGATTTTCGCGAAAATTTATAGGGAAATAAATGAATATTGATTGGTCGTTAACAGAAAACAAGTTTTTAAAAAATGGTGCGGTTTGGCGCCCGAGGCAAACTTCAATAATTGTTCGTAGTTTCTTTATTTATTGACGGATTTCAGTGATCCTTGCGGAAAGCCATAGAGAGAGTATTGCAGATTAAACGAGTTCTGTTGAAAATGGCAAAGTTTGGCGCCCGAGGCAAACTTCAATTGCTTGTAGTTTCTTCATTTATTGCTGGATTTCAGTGATTTTTGCGAAAATTTATGGATAAATTGATGGAAAATTATTGGAATTTGAAAGAAAACGAGTTTTGTTGAAAATGACAAAGTTTGACGCCCGAGGCAAACTCTTATTGCTCGTAGTTTCTTTATTTATTGATGGATTTCAGTGATCCTTGCGAAAATGTATAGGTAAAAATAATAAATTCAATACTTTGATCGAATCTTGACAGAAAACAAGTTTCGTTCAACATGGCAAAGTTTGGCGCCCGAGGAAAAATTAACTTGCTAATTGTTTCTTCATTAATTTATGGATTTCACTGATTCTTACGGAAATTTATAGGGAAATTAATGAAGATTGATTGGACCTTGACATAAAACGAGTTTTGTGGAAAATGGCAAAGTTTAGCGCCTGAAGCAAACTTGAATTGCTCGTAGTTCCTCTATACATTGAAGTATTTCAGTGATTTTCGCGGAAATTTAAAGGGAAATAAATGAATATTGATTGGTCGTTAACAGAAAACAAGTTTTTAAAAAATGGTGCGGTTTGGCGCCCGAGGCAAACTTCAATAATTGTTCGTAGTTTCTTTATTTATTGACGGATTTCAGTGATCCTTGCGGAAATCCATAGAGAGAGTATTGCAGATTGATTGAATCTTGTCAGAAAACGAGTTTTGTTGAAAATGGCAAAGTTTGGCGCCCGAGGCAAACTTCAATTGCTTGTAGTTTCTTCATTTATTGATGGATTTCAGTGATTTTTGCGAAAATTTATGGATAAATTATTGGAAATTTATTGGAATTTGAAAGAAAACGAGTTTTGTTAAAAATGACAAAGTTTGACGCCCGAGGCAAACTCTTATTGCTCGTAGTTTCTTTATTTATTGATGGATTTCAGTGATTCTTGCGAAAATGTATAGGTAAAGTATTGAAGGTTGATCGAATCTTGACAGAAAACAAGTTTCGTTAAACATGGCAAAGTTTGGCGCCCGAGGAAAAATTTACTTGCTCATTGTTTCTTCATTAATTTATGGATTTCAGTGATTCTTACGGAAATTTATGTAGGGAAATTATTGAAGATTGATTGGACTTTGACAGAAAACGAGTTTTTTGGAAAATGACAAAGTCTAGCGCCTGAGGCAAACTTGAATTGCTCTTAGTTCCTCTATACATTGAAGTATTTCAGTGATTTTCGCGAAAATTTATAGGGAAATAAATGAATATTGATTGGTCATTAACAGAAAACAAGTTTTTAAAAAATGGTGCGGTTTGGCGCCCGAGGCAAACTTCAATAATTGTTCGTAGTTTCTTTATTTATTGATGGATTTCAGTGATCCTTGCGGAAATTCATAGGGAAAGTATTGCAGATTGATTGAATCTTGACAGAAAACGAGTTTTGTTGAAAATGGCAAAGTTTGGCGCCCGAGGCAAACTTCAATTGCTCGTAGTTTCTTCATATATTGATGGATTTCAGTGATTTTTGCGAAAATTTATGGATAAATTAATGGACATTTATTGGAATTTGAAAGAAAACGAGTTTTGTTGAAAATGACAAAGTTTGACGCCCGAGGCAAACTCTTATTGCTCGTAGTTTCTTTATTTATTGATGGATTTCAGTGATCCTTGCGAAAATGTATAGGTAAAAATAATAAATTCAATACTTTGATCGAATCTTGACAGAAAACCAGTTTCGTTAAACATGGAAAAGTTTGGCGCCCGAGGAAAAATTAACTTGCTAATTGTTTCTTCATTAATGTATGGATTTCACTGATTCTTACGGAAATTTATAGGGAAATTAATGAAGATTGATTGGACCTTGACATAAAACGAGTTTTGTGGAAAATGGCAAAGTTTAGCGCCTGAAGCAAACTTGAATTGCTCGTAGTTCCTCTATACATTGAAGTATTTCAGTGATTTTCGCGGAAATTTAAAGGGAAATGAATGAATATTGATTGGTCGTTAACAGAAAACAAGTTTTTAAAAAATGGTGCGGTTTGGCGCCCGAGGCAAACTTCAATAATTGTTCGTAGTTTTTTTATTTATTGACGGATTTCAGTGATCCTTGCGGAAATCCATAGAGAGAGTATTGCAGATTGATTGAATCTTGACAGAAAACGAGTTTTGTTGAAAATGGCAAAGTTTGGCGCCCGAGGCAAACTTCAATTGCTTGTAGTTTCTTCATTTATTGATGGATTTCAGTGATTTTTGCGAAAATTTATGGATAAATTATCGGAAATTTATTGGAATTTGAAAGAAAACGAGTTTTGTTGAAAAAGACAAAGTTTGACGCCCGAGGCAAACTCTTATTGCTCGTAGTTTCTTTATTTATTGATGGATTTCAGTGATCCTTGCGAAAATGTATAGGTAAAAATAATAAATTCAATACTTTGATCGAATCTTGACAGAAAACAAGTTTCGTTAAACATGGCAAAGTTTGGCGCCCGAGGAAAAATTAACTTGCTAATTGTTTCTTCATTAATTTATGGATTTCACTGATTCTTACGGAAATTTATAGGGAAATTAATGAAGATTGATTGGACCTTGACATAAAACGAGTTTTGTAGAAAATGGCAAAGTTTAGCGCCTGAGGCAAACTTGAATTGCTCGTAGTTCCTCTATACATTGAAGTATTTCAGTGATTTTCGCGAAAATTTATAGGGAAATAAATGAATATTGATTGGTCATTAACAGAAAACAAGTTTTTAAAAAATGGTGCGGTTTGGCGCCCGAGGCAAACTTCAATAATTCTTCGTAGTTTCTTTATTTATTGATGGATTTCAGTGATCCTTGCGGAAATTCATAGGGAAAGTATTGCAGATTGATTGAATCTTGACAGAAAACGAGTTTTGTTGAAAATGGCAAAGTTTGGCGCCCGAGGCAAACTTCAATTGCTCGTAGTTTCTTCATTTATTGATGGATTTCAGTGATTTTTGCGAAAATTTATGGATAAATTAATGGACATTTATTGGAATTTGAAAGAAAACGAGTTTTGTTGAAAATGACACAAACTCTTATTGCTCGTAGTTTCTTTATTTATTGATGGATTTCAGTGATCCTTGCGAAAATGTATAGGTAAAAATAATAAATTCAATACTTTGATCGAATCTTGACAGAAAACCAGTTTCGTTAAACATGGAAAAGTTTGGCGCCCGAGGAAAAATTAACTTGCTAGTTGTTTCTTCATTAATGTATGGATTTCACTGATTCTTACGGAAATTTATAGGGAAATTAATGAAGATTGATTGGACCTTGACATAAAACGAGTTTTGTGGAAAATGGCAAAGTTTAGCGCCTGAAGCAAACTTGAATTGCTCGTAGTTCCTCTATACATTGAAGTATTTCAGTGATTTTCGCGGAAATTTAAAGGAAAATAAATGAATATTGATTGGTCGTAAACAGAAAACAAGTTTTTAAAAAATGGTGCGGTTTGGCGCCCGAGGCAAACTTCAATAATTGTTCGTAGTTTCTTTATTTATTGACGGATTTCAGTGATCCATGCGGAAATTCATAGAGAGAGTATAGCAGATTGATTGAATCTTGACAGAAAACGAGTTTTGTTGAAAATGGCAAAGTTTGGCGCCCGAGGCAAACTTCAATTGCTTGTAGTTTCTTCATTTATTGATGGATTTCAGTGATTTTTGCGAAAATTTATGGATAAATTAATGGAAATTTATTGGAATTTGAAAGAAAACGAGTTTTGTTGAAAATTACAAAGTTTGACGCCCGAGGCAAACTCTTATTGCTCGTAGTTTCTTTATTTATTGATGGATTTCAGTGATCCTTGCGAAAATGTATAGGTAAAGTATTGAAGGTTGATCGGATCTTGACAGAAAACAAGTTTCGTTAAACATGGCAAAGTTTGGCGCCCGAGGAAAAATTTACTTGCTCATTGTTTCTTCATTCATTTATGGATTTCAGTGATTCTTACGGAAATTTATATAGGGAAATTATTGAAGATTGATTGGACTTTGACAGAAAACGAGTTTTTTGGAAAATGACAAAGTCTAGCGCCTGAGGCAAACTTGAATTGCTCGTAGTCTCTTTATTTATCGATGGATTCCGATAATTTTCTAGCTTCATGACAGGATCAAGATATGTTCCAATCCTGATGAAAGATGTTCAGAGACATTTTCATATATTTTTTTGGAACTAAAGCTATCTAGTATGGTTTTTGGGTAAATAGTATCATAGTATGTGGAGTAGTATGGGACACGATGATGAAATAAATCGCCGTATGTTTTTGACAAAAATATTGTGTGAGATTGGCGTTTTATGAAAAAAACTTTTAAAGTAGTTGGGAAAATCTCCAGATCAGTCTTCAAAAACCGCCATAGCTCACGAACTATTGACAATATTAAAAAAAGTGGCACAAGATTCAACAAAATCGGTCAGACCAGTTAAAAGTTATTCTGGCTTAAAAAAAAATGCTGGAAAAAAATATTCTTGATTTTTTCAAAAACTCAAGAGATCAAAAATGACTTAAATTCACAAAGAAAATAGATTAAAAAGTGAAAAAATTCTGCTGTCTTAAAAAGATTGAAAAAAAAATTAGGAAAAAAAGAATTTTTTAGATTTTGTCAAAAATTTAACGGAAAAAGAATTTAAAAAAATCAAGTAGAAAGTAGATCAAATTTTCTACAAAGTGACGCAAGATTCATCAAAATCGGCCAATCCAGTGGAGAGTTTGATGCCTTGAAAAAATTGCACTGAGAAAGTGAATCAAATTTTCTACAAAGTGACTCAAGATTCATAAAAATCAGTCAATCCAGTAAAACGTCTGCTGTCTTCAGAAAAATGACTAAATTGAAAATGTTGAAAAAAAAATATTCTGGTTTTTGACAAAAATTTATGAGATAATAAAATCACAACAATTTACGAAAAAAGTAGATGAAATCCCTACAAAGTGACGCAAGATTAATACAAATCGATCAGCCTAGTAAAATTTTATACTGGCTTAAAAAAATTGCAAAATTGAGAATGTTGAAAAAAAGTATTAAAAATTCAAAAGTTAAAAAATCACAAGAATTCACCAAAAAAGTAGATTAAATGCTCTAAAAAGTGACGCAAGATCCATCCAAATCGACCAAACCAGTTATACTGGCTTAAAAAAAATGTAAAATTGATAAAAAGTATATTCTGAATTTTATCAAAAATCAAGAAATAAAAAGAATCACGAAAGAAGTATTAGAAAAAAATAATACTTTTCGGGAACATTTTGAACATGATTGGAATATTCCCAGCACATGCGTTACTTGGAAAGAATATTCTTTAGGAATATTCGATGGACATAACATCGATATAATTTTCGGGAATACTCCCATTGGTATATTCCCAGCACATGCATTTCATATTCCATAAAAAATATATCTTTTGAAATGCAGCGGACATACTGCTAACATTTCAATGCGAATATACATTTGGGAACATACAGGGCATATTCTTATCACATGAATGAGCTTATTGTGCTATGTGGGTGAGTATTATTGATTTATGTTTTATTCCAAGTATGTAACTTAAAAAATATTGAATTAAGAACAAATTATGCTATTGAAAGTTGACTTTTATTATTATATTAACATTAGATTAGAATTGCTAAAAAATTCAAAAAACATAGATTTCTCTATAAGTAAACATTTTACAAATTTTTTCTTATGTGAGAAAAAAACAGCCACTCCAAAACTAAAGGAGAATGATAGATTGAGCATGAAGATTTTATAAAAAAAACGTTGAAAAATACATACAGGGTGTATCAGGAACACTGGTAACAAAATCGGTTCAAAGAATACAAGAAAGAAAGAAAATGGCCATGAATAAAATTACAGATAACTGTATTCAAAATCACTTTTTTAGAAAACTTAAAAAACTAGAAGGAAATTAGATTTTGAACAATAAACTAATAAGCAAATTTCCAAGAATATCGATAGTTTAGAAGATATAGACATTTAAACTTCACAGTTATCGGCATTGAAACAAAGCAAACAAAACCAAAATGACTCAATCTAAATTAATTGAATCACGTTGAAATATGAATTGGATGTTGAGTTTTTAACACAAAAGTAATCACAATAAAACACTAACTTATGATTAAATCTCTTCTTGCTTTAATTCCATTAAGGGGCTCAATTAAAACCAGACCGGTACTGGAAAATTATAGCCTGAGTATAAATAGACGTTTTCCTAGTTAAATGAAAACTCACCCAATCGCAATATCGCATTGTTGATGCCAATTAATTGACGTAATTATAATTTTTTCCACACTTCACTTCAGGTTGTTTCACTTTTTTCCAATTTCCTGCACTAAAGTGGATTTCAGGAAACATTACGGGGGTTTCTTTTGAGCTTTATTAGGCACATGCAAATTTGTGAATATTGATGAGTTTGAAATAGTTTCAACCGCACAGCTACATTGTTTAAACGGAACTGAAATGCAGGTTTTGATAAAATGCGACACTTGAACGCAGTTAATTCTGATAAGAAGGTTAAATATTTGCGGAAACATCAATTTTGTGATTTATTGTAGTAATTTTGCGTAATATTTTGTGGAATTTTAACGAAAACAAAACCATTATTTTACGTTGAATGCGATACTATACTTACATAGGTAGTTTTTTTAATGAACATTTAATTTTCTACAGTTTTTCCTATGATATTTTGTGGTAAAAGTGATCATTTTATCAACAAATTCAAAAAAAAACTGCAGATTGATGATTTATTGAGCGGCGCCAGGTTTCAACGAAAGTTGATTTTTCTTGAAAACGGTACCACATTGAGTACTAGTAAATTGGAAGTTTTTTATTAAAAATTTGATTTTTTATGACTTTTGCCCATCATTTTTTTTAAGGGGAAGTTACTAAGCCAAACTTACCCTAAGTAACCAACTAACTTACTTGACCAAAACCAAGCCAACTTTTCCTTAATTTCCGTTCAAGTAACTTTTTGCCTTGGATAACTTCAACTTGATTTTCCCTTAATTTCCCCTCAAGTAATTTATCCTCAATCAATTTCCCCTCAATTCATCTTCCTCTTGAATAGTTTCCCTCAATTAAATTTCTTTCCCGTTAGTTTGGGGGTAACTCCAACTTCCCCTTTATTAATGATCACTTTTCCCATAATTTCCCCTTTGGTGATTTCCCCTAAAGTGAATTTCTCCGCAATTGATTTCCCCTCAAGTGATTTCTCCTCAATTTATTTTATCTGAAATAATTTTTCCCTCAACTATTTTCTACTAGGATTTTTTTTTTGTTAGTTTGGGATAGTTTGTGTCAAATTAGGTGAGGGGAATTGACAAAACTCTCTATTTAAGGCACTGCCTGGAATCAACAAGAAATTTCCCCTTTTGTATAACTGCATGGAATTATAATAAACTTTCCCTCAAATGACTTCCCCTTAAATTACTGCCTTGACTTAAAAACAGATTTCCCCTGAGATGACTTCCTCCTATGTGACTGCCTAGATTTGAAAACTCATTTTCCCTTTAGTAACTTCACCTAAGGTAACTGCCTGGAATTAAAAACAAATTTTCTTTTCGATAACTCACTAGATAAATTTTCCTTTAGATAACTTTCCCTTTAGTGACTGCGCTGAATTGAAAACAAATATCCCCTCAAATGACTTCCTCTGTCACATAAGACTAAGACAGTTGAAAGCCAATTTCTTCTTAGGTAATTGCCTGGCATTAAAAATAAATTTCCCCTCAAGTAACTGCCTGGAATTGAAAACAAATTTCCCCCTACATGACTTCTCCTCAAGTGACTTGCCTGGAATTGAGAACAAATTTTCCCTCAATCAACTTCCCCTTAAATTCTCCTCAAGTAACTTCCCCTTGAGATACTGCCTGGAAAAAACTTCCCCTTGAGAACTGGACTGCCTAGAATTGAGAACAAACTTCCCCTTGAATGACTTCCTGGAATTACAAAAAAAAACTCGACAATTAACCTTCCATGGAATTCTCCTCAAGTAACTTACTCTTAAAATACTGCCTGGAAAAGAAATCCCCTCAAGTACTTGACTGCCCAGAATTGAAAAGAAACTTTCCCTTAAAGGACTGCTTGGAAACGAAAACAAATTTCCCCTCAACCAACTTCCTTTTGAATTCTCTAGTAACTTTCCCTTGAGTTACTGACTGGAAAAAATTCCTCTCAGGTACTCAACTGCCTAGAATTGATAACAAACTTTCCCTTGAATGACTGCCTGTAATTGAAAATAGATTTTCCCCCAACTACTTCGATTCCTTTGAATTCGCAAGTTACTTCCCTTTAAGTTACTGCCTAGAATAGAAACAAAATTTCCCTTCAAATGACTTCCTCTTAAGTGACTGCCTGGAATTGGAAATCAATTTCCCCTCAAGTATGTGCCTGGAATTGAAAACAAATCTTCCCTTAAGTAACTGCCTGGAATTTAAAACAAATTTCCCATTGAGTAACTGCCTGGAATTGAGAAAAAATTACCCCTTAAATAACTGCCTTAAGTTACTTCATGGAGTTGACAACAAATTTCCCAGGTGGTAACTTCCCTTTAAGCTACTGCCTGGATTTAAAAACAAATTTCTCCTCAAATGACTTCCTCTCAAGTGATTGCCTGGAAGTGAAAACCAATTTCTCCTTAAGTAAGTGTCTGGAATTGAAAACAAATTCTCCTTTAAGTAAATGGCCGAAATGGAAAACAAATTTCCCCTCAACTACTCGACTTGCGAGTTGACTTCCTTTTTAATTTTCAAGTAAGTTCTCTTTAAGCTACTGCCTGGAATCGAAAAACCATTTTCCCTTAGGTAAGTGCCTGGAATTGAAAACAAATTTTCCTTTAAGTAACTGGCCGAAATTGAAAACAAATTTCCCCTCAACTACTCGACTTGCGAGTTGACTTCCTTTTTAATTCTCAAGTAACTTTCCTTTAAGCTACTGCCTAGAATTGAAAACAAATTTCCCCTCAAATGACTTCCTCTCGAGTGATTACCTGGAATCGAAAAACAATTTTCCCTTCAGTAAGTTCCTGGAACTGAAAACAAATTTTCCCTCAAGTAACTGCCCAAAATTGAAATCAAATTTCCCCTCAATTATTCGACTTCCGAGTTAACTTCCTCTTAGATTCTCAAGTAACTTCCCTTCAAGTTTCTGCCTGGAATTGAAAACAAATTTCCCCTCAAGTAACATCCCTTCAAGTTACTGCCTGGAATTTAAAACAAAACAACTGGAAATGAAAACAAATTTGTCGTTAAGTAACTGCGCGAAATTGAAAACAAATTTCCCCTCAACTACTCGACTTGCGAGTTGACTTCCTTTTTAATTTTCAAGTAAGTTCTCTTTAAGCTACTGCCTGGAATCGAAAAACCATTTTCCCTTAGGTAAGTGCCTGGAATTGAAAACAAATTCTCCTTTAAGTAACTTCCCTTTAAGTTTCTGCCTGGAATTAAAAACAAATTTCCCCTCAAATGACTTCATCTTGAGTGACTGCCTGGAATTGAAAACCAATTTCCCCTTAAGTAAGTTCCTGGAATTGAAAAAAAAAATCCCTTAAGTTACTCCCTTAAGTAACTGCCTGGACTTCAAAACAATTTTTTTCCTAGATGACTTCCCCTTAAGTGACGGCCCAAAACTGAAAACAAATTTCCCCTCAACTACTTGACTTCCGAGTTGACTTCCTTTTGAATTCTCAAGTAACTTTCCTTTAAGTAACTGCCTGGAATTAAAAACAAATATCCCTCAAG
Source organism: Orchestes rusci (assembly GCA_958502075.1). NCBI lineage: Eukaryota > Metazoa > Arthropoda > Insecta > Coleoptera > Curculionidae > Orchestes > Orchestes rusci. The sequence goes on along the minus strand of OY293304.1, from coordinate 7,809,051 downwards.
TAACTTCCCCTAGATAGAACCGTTCTCGTTATTTTCCCTCAAGGTACTTTCCCTTAATTTCCACTCATGTGATTTCCGCTCAAGTGATTTCCCTTTATTTTGCCCTAACGTTACTTCTCCTCAATTTCTTTTTAAATATTCCTAAAAAAAAACAACATTAAAAAATATATTGAATCAACGTATAGTTATTTTTTATTCAGATTTAAATTATGCGTCCACAATTTGTTTCAGTAACATTTTGTAATATTTCAAATGAAAGTCAAAATAATGATGTGTTGGTAACAGAGTTTGATAGAAGTTGATTTTTTTAGAAACTAGAACCACTTACGCTTTTGGTACCGGAGTTATTTTATATTCAAAATTAAATTATCCACAATTATTGGTTTTTTTAACATTTTGGTCAAGGGTCAACAGATTTTGAAAATTTCAAATGATACTAAAATTAATGATTGTAGGGTTGATTTTTCTAAAAACCGGTGCCACTCACGTTATTGGTATCAAAGTTATTTTTTATGAAAAATTGAGTTATCTACAATATGTTACCATAGCATTTTTTTTCTTAAAAAGACGAAAAAACCCAATTTATTAAACAGATGACCTCAAACTTGACCCCTCAACACTAAAGCCTAATTGAGGTCATTATTTTCCGAAGACAATAAATGAATCTCAGAAGAATTAGCTTGGCCGGCGAAGCAACACAAAGAAGACATTCAAGTCGGTAATGCTGCATTAGCAGGATTTAATGGCATTAAGTCGTTTACCTGATTTGATTCGTGATTGATGGTGAGAGGTGAAAAAAAATTACGACATAATCAAGATTGTTTGTATGGAGAGATATCAACTTGAAATTTGATACTTTTATGAACTTTATTTTTTAAATGGTATCATAATTCCTTCAATTTTTGCATGGCCATAAAAATCCCTGTATAAACGAAACAAAAAATAATAAATTGAATCCAATGCAAGAACGTTAAAATATATTGAAGAAGTCACGTGATATCAAAATTTGAAGGTGATATCTTGAAAAATGTCGGAATAGTGAATTTTACAATTTTTTTAATGAGGGAAACGACATGGTCATATAAATCATCCTGTATCAACCAAACAACAAATAATTTAAAAAAATACAAAAAGAGCACGTTGAAATATATATTCGAAAATACACGTGATATCAGAATTTGAAGTTGATACCTTGAAAAACTAAATTTTGATCAAATATATTTTTTTTTTCATCAGTCATGGGGCTGTTTTTTGCAAACATTTTTAAACGACGACTCAAATTTTTGTCGAAATATATTTCAAAAAAACCCACTAGAATTCAAAAAAAAATTCCGCCCAAATCACCAAAAAATACCCAAAAAAACTTCTTAAAAAAAAACACATACTGTACATACCGAGTGTATCTTATCCATAAGATCACCAATTTGCTCCTTACTGCACATCTTAAACAATCACCAACGTTCACAAACAACAACAAAAAAAAAATAAACACCAATACAAAAAAGTACTGGACAGTACTAAAAAATCACATCCTATCAAACCGCCAAGCACTGCGAAAAATTTCTCTTTGCACGCGGCGGTACCTTTCTTTCCGTTACCGATTGGTACTGTGGTACTGATACTACTGCAGGTGATTTCGTTTTGGTTCTTGGCTATCGGTATTTGCCTTCTCTTTCTTGCGTTTTGTTGTTTGGGTACTGTTGCTCGTGCTGCGACAGGTGAAAAAGGTATGCGGAAAAAGTGGATTGTAAAATTGGGTACCGCCATCGGAATGGAAAATTGGAGTCGATATGGGTCAGTTGGGACGTGATTTGTGGCGCCTTTTTGCTGAATTCCTTTGATTGATGAGGTTTAGGTCTGGCTGGATGGGAGGCAATGTTGCTGCTGGGTACTGGTTTTTAGGTTCCAGGTGGTTGTTGAATTAGTACCACCTGAGGTTGACAGGTGAAGTTGGGGTTGGATACAGTGGTTTTTATTGTATCAAATTTTACATTGTCAGTTTAATTTTTCAATTATGATGTTTCCCTTTTATTTATTTTTTTGGTTCTTTTTTACTTTTTGGAGATTTTTATTCAAAAAAGATAACTTTAATTCGGTTTTTCGTGCGTTTTCTAATTTTACTTTTTTTATATTTTAGGGGGATTATTACTTCTGGAACTTTCTCTGTTCAAAAAACCTACTTTTTCATGAAAATCTTTCAAGAAAAAAATTAAGGATCGTGTAATCAGAGGATCTAGCCGGCCAGTTGACGGGGTGGACTAATTAATTTGATTTTCAATATTTTTCATATAATTTTTTTTATATCTTCTTCTTAATTGAAACAAATGGGAAACTGCTCTTGTCACCAGTCGATTCAGCAATAAATGTCAACGATATCATCAAAATTATGTACGGGGTGTTTAAATAATCCGGGTAAAATCGTATTTAATTTTGGAAAAGTGGAAAAATACACGTTGATGAAAAAATCTATATTTTCCAATAAAAGTATGATAGGTTGCAAATTGCTGTTGTAACCAGTCGATTTTGCAATAAATTTGCGTTCGAAACCAACAAAATCATAAACAGGATGTCATGGGAAAATTTCGGGTAAAAAGGGATTTTGGAAAGTTAAAAAAAATATATGTTTTATTTTTTTCAAGTGATTTTGATGAATATAATTTACCTGTAGTTGGCTTTGGGACTTGAAATCTTGATTAAATGTATTTTAAACTGTTTTTAACCATTGTGGAAGATTGCAATTGCAATAAAAAATCCTGAATGAGTATCTGATATTTTTATTTTTTTTTTAACTGATATTGATGAAGCTGCATTAAACTACTTGGCTTGGGGACTTGAAATTTTGTTGAATCATACTTTAAACTATTTTTAATGATTGTGGAAGATTTCAACTGCAACAAAGAATCCCAAATGAGTATTTCACTTTTTTATTATTATTTTTTAAGTGATATTGATGAAGCTGCAATTTGCAAACTACTTGGCTTGGGGACTTGAAATTTTGTTGAATTATACTTTAAACTATTTTTAATGATTGTGGAAGATTTCAACTGCAACAAAAATCCCAAATGAGTATTTCACTTTTTTATTTTTTTTTTTTAAGTGATATTGATGAAGCTGCAATTTGCAAACTACTTGGCTTGGGACTTGAAATTTTGTTGAATTATACTTTAAACTATTTTTAATGATTGTGGAAGATTTCAACTGCAACAAAAATCCCAAATGAGTATTTAATTTTTTTATTATTTTTTTAAGTGATATTGATGAAGCTGCAATTTGCAAACTACTTGGCTTGGGGACTTGAAATTTTGTTGAATTCTACTTTAAACTATTTTTAATGATTGTGGAAGATTTCAACTGCAACAAAAATCCCAAATGAGTATTTAATTTTTTTATTATTTTTTTAAGTGATATTGATGAAGCTGCAATTTGCAAACTACTTGGCTTGGGGACTTGAAATTTTGTTGAATTCTACTTTAAACTATTTTTAATGATTGTGGAAGATTTCAACTGCAACAAAAAATCCCAAATGAGTATTTCACTTTTTTATTATTTTTTTTTAAGTGATATTGATGAAGCTGCAATTTGCAAACTACTTGGCTTGGGGACTTGAAATTTTGTTGAATCATACTTTAAACTATTTTTAATGATTGTGGAAGATTTCAACTGCAACAAAAAATCCCAAATGAGTATTTAATTTTTTTATTATTTTTTTAAGTGATATTGATGAAGCTGCAATTTGCAAACTACTTGGCGTGGGGACTTGAAATTTTGTTGAATCATACTTTAAACTATTTTTAATGATTGTGGAAGATTTCAACTGCAACAAAAAATCCCAAATGAGTATTTAATTTTTTTATTATTTTTTTAAGTGATATTGATGAAGCTGCAATTTGCAAACTACTTGGCTTGGGGACTTGAAATTTTGTTGAATCATACTTTAAACTATTTTTAATGATTGTGGAAGATTTCAACTGCAACAAAAAATCACAAATGAGTATTTAATTTTTTTATTATTTTTTTAAGTGATATTGATGAAGCTGCAATTTGCAAACTACTTGGCTTGGGGACTTGAAATTTTGTTGAATCATACTTTAAACTATTTTTAATGATTGTGGAAGATTTCAACTGCAACAAAAAATCCCAAATGAGTATTTAATTTTTTTATTATTTTTTTAAGTGATATTGATGAAGCTGCAATTTGCAAACTACTTGGCTTGGGGACTTGAAATTTTGTTGAATCATACTTTAAACTATTTTTAATGATTGTGGAAGATTTCAACTGCAACAAAAAATCCCAAATGAGTATTTAATTTTTTTATTATTTTTTTAAGTGATATTGATGAAGCTGCAATTTGCAAACTACTTGGCTTGGGAACTTGAAATTTTGTTGAATTATACTTTAAACTATTTTTAATGATTGTGGAAGATTTCAACTGCAACAAAAATCCCAGATGAGTATTTAATTTTTTTATTATTTTTTTAAGTGATATTGATGAAGCTGCAATTTGCAAACTACTTGGCTTGGGGACTTGAAATTTTGTTGAATTCTACTTTAAACTATTTTTGATGATTGTGGAAGATTTCAACTGCAACAAAAATCCCAAATGAGTATTTAATTTTTTTATTATTTTTTTAAGTGATATTGATGAAGCTGCAATTTGCAAACTACTTGGCTTGGGGACTTGAAATTTTGTTGAATTCTACTTTAAACTATTTTTAATGATTGTGGAAGATTTCAACTGCAACAAAAATCCCAAATGAGTATTTAATTTTTTTATTATTTTTTTAAGTGATATTGATGAAGCTGCAATTTGCAAACTACTTGGCTTGGGGACTTGAAATTTTGTTGAATTCTACTTTAAACTATTTTTAATGATTGTGGAAGATTTCAACTGCAACAAAAATCCCAAATGAGTATTTAATTTTTTTATTATTTTTTTAAGTGATATTGATGAAGCTGCAATTTGCAAACTACTTGGCTTGGGGACTTGAAATTTTGTTGAATTCTACTTTAAACTATTTTTAATGATTGTGGAAGATTTCAACTGCAACAAAAATCCCAAATGAGTATTTAATTTTTTTATTATTTTTTTAAGTGATATTGATGAAGCTGCAATTTGCAAACTACTTGGCTTGAGGACTTGAAATTTTGTTGAATTCTACTTTAAACTATTTTTAATGATTGTGGAAGATTTCAACTGCAACAAAAATCCCAAATGAGTATTTAATTTTTTTATTATTTTTTTAAGTGATATTGATGAAGCTGCAATTTGCAAACTACTTGGCTTGGGGACTTGAAATTTTGTTGAATTATACTTTAAACTATTTTTAATGATTGTGGAAGATTTCAACTGCAACAAAAATCCCAAATGAGTATTTAATTTTTTTATTATTTTTTTAAGTGATATTGATGAAGCTGCAATTTGCAAACTACTTGGCTTGGGGACTTGAAATTTTGTTGAATTCTACTTTAAACTATTTTTAATGATTGTGGAAGATTTCAACTGCAACAAAAAATCCCAAATGAGTATTTCACTTTTTTATTATTTTTTTTTAAGTGATATTGATGAAGCTGCAACTTGCAAACTACTTGGCTTGGGGACTTGAAATTTTGTTGAATCATACTTTAAACTATTTTTAATGATTGTGGAAGATTTCAACTGCAACAAAAAATCCCAAATGAGTATTTCACTTTTTTATTATTTTTTTTTAAGTGATATTGATGAAGCTGCAATTTGCAAACTACTTGGCTTGGGGACTTGAAATTTTGTTGAATTATACTTTAAACTATTTTTAATGATTGTGGACGATTTCAACGGCAACAAAAATCCCAAATGAGTATTTAATTTTTTTATTATTTTTTTAAGTGATATTGATGAAGCTGCAATTTGCAAACTACTTGGCTTGGGGACTTGAAATTTTGTTGAATTATACTTTAAACTATTTTTAATGATTGTGGACGATTTCAACTGCAACAAAAATCCCAAATGAGTATTTAATTTTTTTATTATTTTTTTAAGTGATATTGATGAAGCTGCAATTTGCAAACTACTTGGCTTGGGGACTTGAAATTTTGTTGAATTATACTTTAAACTATTTTTAATGATTGTGGAAGATTTCAACTGCAACAAAAATCCCAAATGAGTATTTAATTTTTTTATTATTTTTTTAAGTGATATTGATGAAGCTGCAATTTGCAAACTACTTGGCTTGGGGACTTGAAATTTTGTTGAATTCTACTTTAAACTATTTTTAATGATTGTGGAAGATTTCAACTGCAAAAAAAAATCCCAAATGAGTATTTCACTTTTTTATTATTTTTTTTTAAGTGATATTGATGAAGCTGCAACTTGCAAACTACTTGGCTTGGGGACTTGAAATTTTGTTGAATCATACTTTAAACTATTTTTAATGATTGTGGAAGATTTCAACTGCAACAAAAAATCCCAAATGAGTATTTCACTTTTTTATTATTTTTTTTTAAGTGATATTGATGAAGCTGCAATTTGCAAACTACTTGGCTTGGGGACTTGAAATTTTGTTGAATTATACTTTAAACTATTTTTAATGATTGTGGACGATTTCAACGGCAACAAAAATCCCAAATGAGTATTTAATTTTTTTATTATTTTTTTAAGTGATATTGATGAAGCTGCAATTTGCAAACTACTTGGCTTGGGGACTTGAAATTTTGTTGAATTATACTTTAAACTATTTTTAATGATTGTGGAAGATTTCAACTGCAACAAAAATCCCAAATCAGTATTTAATTTTTTTATTATTTTTTTAAGTGATATTGATGAAGCTGCAATTTGCAAACTACTTGGCTTGGGGACTTGAAATTTTGTTGAATTTTACTTTAAACTATTTTTAATGATTGTGGAAGATTTCAACTGCAACAAAAAATCCCAAATGAGTAATTCACTTTTTTATTATTTTTTTTAAAGTTTTATTGATGAAGCTGCAATTTGCAAACTACTTGGCTTGGGGACTTGAAATTTTGTTGAATTTTACTTTAAACTATTTTTAATGATTGTGGAAGATTTCAACTGCAACAAAAAATCCCGAATGAGTATTTCACTTTTTTATTATTTTTTTTAAGTGATATTGATGAAGCTGCAATTTGCAAACTACTTGGCTTGGGGACTTGAAATTTTGTTGAATTATACTTTAAACTATTTTTAATGATTGTGGAAGATTTCAACTGCAACAAAAAATCCCAAATGAGTATTTCACTTTTTTATTATTTTTTTTTAAGTGATATTGATGAAGCTGCAACTTGCAAACTACTTGGCTTGGGGACTTGAAATTTTGTTGAATCATACTTTAAACTATTTTTAATGATTGTGGAAGATTTCAACTGCAACAAAAAATCCCAAATGAGTATTTCACTTTTTTATTATTTTTTTTTAAGTGATATTGATGAAGCTGCAATTTGCAAACTACTTGGCTTGGGGACTTGAAATTTTGTTGAATTATACTTTAAACTATTTTTAATGATTGTGGACGATTTCAACGGCAACAAAAATCCCAAATGAGTATTTAATTTTTTTATTATTTTTTTAAGTGATATTGATGAAGCTGCAATTTGCAAACTACTTGGCTTGGGGACTTGAAATTTTGTTGAATTATACTTTAAACTATTTTCAATGATTGTGGACGATTTCAACGGCAACAAAAATCCCAAATGAGTATTTAATTTTTTTATTATTTTTTTAAGTGATATTGATGAAGCTGCAATTTGCAAACTACTTATTGGCTTGGGGACTTGAAATTTTGTTGAATTCTACTTTAAACTATTTTTAATGATTGTGGAAGATTTCAACTGCAACAAAAAATCCCAAATGAGTATTTCACTTTTTTATTATTTTTTTTTAAGTGATATTGATGAAGCTGCAATTTGCAAACTACTTGGCTTGGGGACTTGAAATTTTGTTGAATTATACTTTAAACTATTTTTAATGATTGTGGACGATTTCAACGGCAACAAAAATCCCAAATGAGTATTTAGTTTTTTTATTATTTTTTTAAGTGATATTGATGAAGCTGCAATTTGCAAACTACTTATTGGCTTGGGGACTTGAAATTTTGTTGAATTCTACTTTAAACTATTTTTAATGATTGTGGAAGATTTCAACTGCAACAAAAAATCCCAAATGAGTATTTCACTTTTTTATTATTTTTTTTTAAGTGATATTGATGAAGCTGCAATTTGCAAACTACTTGACTTGGGGACTTGAAATTTTGTTGAATTCTACTTTGAACAATTTTTAATGATTGTGGAAGATTTCAACTGCAACAAAAAATCCCAAATGAGTATTTAATTTTTTTATTATTTTTTTTTTAAGTGATATTGATGAAGCTGCAATTTGCAAACTACTTGGCTTAGGGACTTGAAATTTTGTTGAATTATGCTTTAAACTATTTTTAATGATTGTGGAAGATTTCAACTGCAACAAAAATCCCAAATCAGTATTTAATTTTTTTATTATTTTTTTAAGTGATATTGATGAAGCTGCAATTTGCAAACTACTTGGCTTGGGGACTTGAAATTTTGTTGAATTTTACTTTAAACTATTTTTAATGATTGTGGAAGATTTCAACTGCAACAAAAAATCCCAAATGAGTATTTCACTTTTTTATTATTTTTTTTTAAGTGATATTGATGAAGCTGCAATTTGCAAACTACTTGGCTTGGGGACTTGAAATTTTGTTGAATTTTACTTTAAACTATTTTTAATGATTGTGGAAGATTTCAACTGCAACAAAAAATCCCAAATGAGTATTTCACTTTTTTATTATTTTTTTTAATTGATATTGATGAAGCTGCAATTTGCAAACTACTTGGCTTGGGGACTTGAAATTTTGTTGAATTCTACTTTAAACTATTTTTAATGATTGTGGAAGATTTCAACTGCAACAAAAAATCCCAAATGAGTATTTCACTTTTTTATTATTTTTTTTTAAGTGATATTGATGAAGCTGCAATTTGCAAACTACTTGACTTGGGGACTTGAAATTTTGTTGAATTCTACTTTGAACAATTTTTAATGATTGTGGAAGATTTCAACTGCAACAAAAAATCCCAAATGAGTATTTAATTTTTTTATTATTTTTTTAAGTGATATTGATGAAGCTGCAATTTGCAAACTACTTGGCTTGGGGACTTGAAATTTTGTTGAATTCTACTTTAAACTATTTTTAATGATTGTGGAAGATTTCAACTGCAACAAAAATCCCAAATGAGTATTTAATTTTTTTATTATTTTTTTAAGTGATATTGATGAAGCTGCAATTTGCAAACTACTTGGCTTGGGGACTTGAAATTTTGTTGAATTATACTTTAAACTATTTTTAATGATTGTGGAAGATTTCAACTGCAACAAAAATCCCAAATGAGTATTTAATTTTTTTATTATTTTTTTAAGTGATATTGATGAAGCTGCAATTTGCAAACTACTTGGCTTGGGGACTTGAAATTTTGTTGAATTCTACTTTAAACTATTTTTAATGATTGTGGAAGATTTCAACTGCAACAAAAAATCCCAAATGAGTATTTCACTTTTTTATTATTTTTTTTTAAGTGATATTGATGAAGCTGCAATTTGCAAACTACTTGACTTGGGGACTTGAAATTTTGTTGAATTCTACTTTGAACAATTTTTAATGATTGTGGAAGATTTCAACTGCAACAAAAAATCCCAAATGAGTATTTAATTTTTTTATTATTTTTTTAAGTGATATTGATGAAGCTGCAATTTGCAAACTACTTGGCTTGGGGACTTGAAATTTTGTTGAATTCTACTTTAAACTATTTTTAATGATTGTGGAAGATTTCAACTGCAACAAAAAATCCCAAATGAGTATTTCACTTTTTTATTATTTTTTTTTAAGTGATATTGATGAAGCTGCAACTTGCAAACTACTTGGCTTGGGGACTTGAAATTTTGTTGAATTCTACTTTAAACTATTTTTAATGATTGTGGAAGATTTCAACTGCAACAAAAAATCCCAAATGAGTATTTCACTTTTTTATTATTTTTTTTAAGTGATATTGATGAAGCTGCAATTTGCAAACTACTTGGCTTGGGGACTTGAAATTTTGTTGAATTATACTTTAAACTATTTTTAATGATTGTGGAAGATTTCAACTGCAACAAAAATCCCAAATGAGTATTTAATTTTTTTATTATTTTTTTAAGTGATATTGATGAAGCTGCAATTTGCAAACTACTTGGCTTGGGGACTTGAAATTTTGTTGAATTCTACTTTAAACTATTTTTAATGATTGTGGAAGATTTCAACTGCAACAAAAATTCCCAAATGAGTATTTCACTTTTTTATTATTTTTTTTGAAGTGATATTGATGAAGCTGCAATTTGCAAACTACTTGGCTTGGGGACTTGAAATTTTGTTGAATTCTACTTTAAACTATTTTTAATGATTGTGGAATATTTCAACTGCAACAAAAAATCCCAAATGAGTATTTCACTTTTTTATTATTTTTTTTTAAGTGATATTGATGAAGCTGCAACTTGCAAACTACTTGGCTTGGGGACTTGAAATTTTGTTGAATCATACTTTAAACTATTTTTAATGATTGTGGAAGATTTCAACTGCAACAAAAAATCCCAAATGAGTATTTCACTTTTTTATTATTTTTTTTTAAGTGATATTGATGAAGCTGCAATTTGCAAACTACTTGGCTTGGGGACTTGAAATTTTGTTGAATTATACTTTAAACTATTTTTAATGATTGTGGACGATTTCAACGGCAACAAAAATCCCAAATGAGTATTTAATTTTTTTATTATTTTTTTAAGTGATATTGATGAAGCTGCAATTTGCAAACTACTTGGCTTGGGGACTTGAAATTTTGTTGAATTATACTTTAAACTATTTTCAATGATTGTGGACGATTTCAACGGCAACAAAAATCCCAAATGAGTATTTAATTTTTTTATTATTTTTTTAAGTGATATTGATGAAGCTGCAATTTGCAAACTACTTGGCTTGGGGACTTGAAATTTTGTTGAATTCTACTTTAAACTATTTTTAATGATTGTGGAATATTTCAACTGCAACAAAAAATCCCAAATGAGTATTTCACTTTTTTATTATTTTTTTTTAAGTGATATTGATGAAGCTGCAACTTGCAAACTACTTGGCTTGGGGACTTGAAATTTTGTTGAATCATACTTTAAACTATTTTTAATGATTGTGGAAGATTTCAACTGCAACAAAAAATCCCAAATGAGTATTTCACTTTTTTATTATTTTTTTTTAAGTGATATTGATGAAGCTGCAATTTGCAAACTACTTGGCTTGGGGACTTGAAATTTTGTTGAATTATACTTTAAACTATTTTTAATGATTGTGGACGATTTCAACGGCAACAAAAATCCCAAATGAGTATTTAATTTTTTTATTATTTTTTTAAGTGATATTGATGAAGCTGCAATTTGCAAACTACTTGGCTTGGGGACTTGAAATTTTGTTGAATTATACTTTAAACTATTTTCAATGATTGTGGACGATTTCAACGGCAACAAAAATCCCAAATGAGTATTTAATTTTTTTATTATTTTTTTAAGTGATATTGATGAAGCTGCAATTTGCAAACTACTTGGCTTGGGGACTTGAAATGTTGTTGAATTATACTTTAAACTATTTTTAATGATTGTGGACGATTTCAACGGCAACAAAAATCCCAAATGAGTATTTAATTTTTTTATTATTTTTTTAAGTGATTGATGAAGCTGCAATTTGCAAACTACTTATTGGCTTGGGGACTTGAAATTTTGTTGAATTCTACTTTAAACTATTTTTAATGATTGTGGAAGATTTCAACTGCAACAAAAAATCCCAAATGAGTATTTCACTTTTTTATTATTTTTTTTTAAGTGATATTGATGAAGCTGCAATTTGCAAACTACTTGACTTGGGGACTTGAAATTTTGTTGAATTCTACTTTGAACAATTTTTAATGATTGTGGAAGATTTCAACTGCAACAAAAAATCCCAAATGAGTATTTAATTTTTTTATAATTTTTTTTTTAAGTGATATTGATGAAGCTGCAATTTGCAAACTACTTGGCTTGGGGACTTGAAATTTTGTTGAATTATGCTTTAAACTATTTTTAATGATTGTGGAAGATTTCAACTGCAACAAAAATCCCAAATCAGTATTTAATTTTTTTATTATTTTTTTAAGTGATATTGATGAAGCTGCAATTTGCAAACTACTTGGCTTGGGGACTTGAAATTTTGTTGAATTTTACTTTAAACTATTTTTAATGATTGTGGAAGATTTCAACTGCAACAAAAAATCCCAAATGAGTATTTCACTTTTTTATTATTTTTTTTTAAGTGATATTGATGAAGCTGCAATTTGCAAACTACTTGGCTTGGGGACATGAAATTTTGTTGAATTTTACTTTAAACTATTTTTAATGATTGTGGAAGATTTCAACTGCAACAAAAAATCCCAAATGAGTATTTCACTTTTTTATTATTTTTTTTAAGTGATATTGATGAAGCTGCAATTTGCAAACTACTTGGCTTGGGGACTTGAAATTTTGTTGAATTATACTTTAAACTATTTTTAATGATTGTGGAAGATTTCAACTGCAACAAAAATCCCAAATGAGTATTTAATTTTTTTATTATTTTTTTAAGTGATATTGATGAAGCTGCAATTTGCAAACTACTTGGCTTGGGGACTTGAAATTTTGTTGAATTCTACTTTAAACTATTTTTAATGATTGTGGAAGATTTCAACTGCAACAAAAAATCCCAAATGAGTATTTCACTTTTTTATTATTTTTTTAAGTGATATTGATGAAGCTGCAATTTGCAAACTACTTGGCTTGGGGACTTGAAATTTTGTTGAATTATACTTTAAACTATTTTTAATGATTGTGGAAGATTTCAACTGCAACAAAAATCCCAAATGAGTATTTCACTTTTTTATTATTTTTTTTGAAGTGATATTGATGAAGCTGCAATTTGCAAACTACTTGGCTTGGGGACTTGAAATTTTGTTGAATTCTACTTTAAACTATTTTTAATGATTGTGGAAGATTTTAACTGCAACAAAAAATCCTGAATGAGTATTTTCTTTTTTTTTAAGTGATAATGATGACGTTGCAATTTGCTTACCACTTGGCTTGGAGACTTGAAATTTGGTTGAAATATTTTTTTACGGTCTCATGGAGAAATAGAAAATTTTTAATATCAATTCAATTTTTTTAAATTTTTTAGTTCAATTTTTGTTTTTTTTTTTCAAATCAACTTCATGATGTTGTAATTTGCAAACTTTTTGGCTTAGGTTCCTGACTACTTAAAATTTTGTTGAATCATATTTCCAGCTGTCTTGAATGACTCTAGATAATATAAACCACATAAAAAAATCATGAATGGGTATTATAATTTTTTTTAAATGTTATTTTTTCAATGTCAACTTCATGAAGCTGTAATTTGCAAACTACTTGATTTAGGTACTAGAAATTTTGTTAAAATATATTTCAAGCTGCCTTTAATAAGAATCTCAACCACAACAAAAAATCCTGGATGGGTATTTCAATTTTTTTATTATTTTTTTCAATGTCAACTTCATGAAGCTGTAATTTGCAAACTACTTGATTTAGGTACTAGAAATTTTGTTAAAATATATTTCAAGCTGCCTTTAATAAGAATCTCAACCACAACAAAAAATCCTGGATGGGTATTTCAATTTTTTTATTATTTTTTTTAATGTCAACTTCATGAAGCTGTTATTTGCAAACTACGTGGTTTAGGTACTTGAAATTTCTCTGAAATATATTTAGAGCTGTCTTAGACTTTGATGACAGTAGTCTCTACATCACAAAAATCCTGTTTAGGTATTCTATATTTTTTTAAAATTTCGTTATTTTTTTTAAGTCAACTTCATGAGGCTATAATTTGCAAACTAACTGGCCTAGGAACTTTTTGTTAAAATAAATTTCAAGCTGTCTTCAATGTAGGGAGTCTCAATCTGACTCAATCATAACAAAAAAAACCTGAATGGCTATTACAATTTTTTTCAAATGTTTTTTTAATGTCAACCACTTCATGAAGTTGTAATTTGAAAACTAATTGACTTAGAGACTTGAAATTTTGTTAAAATATTTCAATCTATCTTTAATGACAGTAGAGAATCTCAACCATAACAAAAAATCCTGAATGTGTTTTTAGCTTTTTTTTTAATATCATCTACTTCATGAAGTTGTAATTTGCAAACCACTCGGCCTAGGAACTTGAAATTTTGTTGAAATTAATTTCAAGCTGTCTTTGATGACTGTCGGGAATCTCAACAATGACAACAAATTCCGAATGAGCGTTTCAATTTTTTTTTAATTTTATTTTTTTTTTTAATTTTTTTAACAATTTGTTGTGAATCGTCGATAAAACGTATGATTAATTAGCATTCGAGAAAAAATCGTTTTATCTTGATAACCCCATCGCACATACCCACAACCCAACGTAAATCATCCCGAAGCGAAATTTCTCAAAATTCCTCCAACACAAGCCTAAGAATAGCCGTACCTGTTCAAATATAAATAATCCAATCAGGACGGCAGCAACTTTCCGAACTCATAAATTAACATAAAACTACACACATAAGTTGGAGCCAATTACAAACGAAAATTTATAACCGCCAGAAGCATGGAAAATGCAACACTCAAACGCATTTGTTTATTTCACGTAAATCCAGCAGATGCAAATTTACTACTGCCTGCTAAATTAGAAGAAATCCTGCTTTTGGACGACCGACAGCGTAATGGTCTCATTATGCGGATGATGGAAATGCGATTCTGCCAAAATAGTTTTTTGGGTCAGAATAGATATTTTCGAATTTGCTTTTCTCTGAAAATCACCTTTTCGAATGCTCATTCACTGATAATTTGAATTTTCTTCTTTGTTTTTTGACTGTTTTTTTTGCTTTCTAACTTTTTTGTGTCTCAGCTCTTCTTTCCTTGCACTCTTTATTTTTATTGTTCATTTGCTTCTCTGCTCCTTTAACACCTTCATTTTATTTTTTGCTTTTACACTTCTTTGCGTGTTAAATTGTGTGCTCTTTTTTTTCTTGATCGTTCACTAATTAGACTGTCTCCTTTTTTCTTCTTCATTTATTTTAGTTATTTGCAACTTTTTTTATTTTTTTCTTAGCTCCTTATTTACTTGAATCCTTGCTATTTCATTTCTGCTTTTTTACTTTTTTTTCTTTTTGTTTGTCTGCTTTATTTTGCCTTTCCTTCTTCAAATTGTTGCTTTTTTATTTTGAAAGTTTGCCCACTAGTTTTGTTATTTTTTCTATTCATTTCTTTTCCTTTTTTCCGTTTTTTTGCTTCTTTTTGCCTTTCTAAATTTTGTTTTGTGTTTTCTTGGATTATTCGCTTCTTTCTATTCTGATTTTTTCCTTTCATTTCTTCTTCGTTTCTTAAGTTATTTGCTAGTATGTTAAGCTGCTTTTCCTTCTTTGCTTTTTGTTTTTTCTTGTTTATTTGCCCTTTTCTCTTCAATTTTGTTTTCACCGTAGGAATTTGCTTGCTCTATTCAATTGATTTTTTACTCCCTATCTTTTTTGCCTTTTTGGATTCCTGTTTCTGTACTTGATAGTTCTTTTCTTATTGGCTATTTTGATTTATCTTCTTTGTCATTTTCATTTTTTGTTTCTTCGTGTATTTGCCTTCCTTTCTTCAATTTTATTGTTTTCCATATTCATCGAAAATTTGATCTTTTTTGCATCTTTCCCTTTTTTTTGGGCTCCTCTTCTTTTCTACCTCTTTGAGTTTTGGTTTGCTTAATCATGTTTTATTTTTTTGTGTCTCCATTTTATTCTTTTCTGTTCCGATTTTACGTTTATTTCAGTTATTTGCTGTTTTTTCGTCAATTATTGTTCACTCTTCGGCTCGTTTGCTTTTTTTCGCCTTGGTTCTCTTGTTTTTTATTTTTCGGTAAATAGCTTCATTGCTCTTTTACTTACTCATTTCAATGCTTCTTCGTTCATTTTTATTATTCGATTATTTTCTTTATTTTGCCTTCTTTTCTACAATTTATCATGCTCCTATTTTGAGAATTTGCTCATTTTGATTTTTGACATTTTTAACTTTTTAGCTTTTCTTCTTTTTTTCTTTTCTGCCCAATTTTTTTCTGTCTTCTTTTTTGCCTATTCAAATTTATTTTTTTATTTATTTTCGGCGTTTTTGCTTCGTTATTTTCTTTTTCATTTCTTTGCCTCTCTACTAACTTGATTCCGTGCTTTTTTGTTTATTAAATTGAAAATGTGTTTATTTTTTCGCCCTTGTGTGTTTTGCTTATTTGTATATTTGTCTTCCTCTTATTTGCTCACTTTCATTTTGCTTCTTTACTTTTTTTCTTTTTTGCTAGTTTGTTCATTTGCTTCGTTGCTTTTCTACTGGCTAGGTTTCATGCTTTTGTTCATTTTATTATGTGCTCATTTTTGCCTTCATATCTTTTATAAAATGTCATTTAGTTTGAAATTTTGCTCTTTTTCACTCCACTTCATCTTTACTTTTATATGTTTTGGTTCCTCTGCTTGATTCTTCTTTGTTCATTATGGATATTTTTCGTCTTTGTTATTTCATTTGCTAATTTGCTTTTTTCTTTTCTGAACGTTTACTAATTATTTGATTCTTTTCTTTTTTTCTACATTGTTCATCTGCTATTTCTTCTTGACATATCTCTCCTCTCTGCTTCTTGGCCCCTTAATTTCTTGTCTATTTTGCCATTTTTTTATTTCCATTTTGGATTCTCTTCAAACTTGTTTCCTTGCTATTTTGCGCATTTTATTATTTACCAATCGGTTTAATTTTAACTTTTTTTTTCCATTTTGTTTTTTGCTTTTTTCCTACTCTTCTTCTTTGCTTGTTTGAATGTTGGTTTCTTTGTTCATTGCCTTTTTCGCTGATTTTCTTATTCTTTCCTTTTTTGCTGATTTCTTGCTTTTCCGTTCATTTTATCATTTGCTGATTTGTCTTTTTTCCCTTCCTTTCTATAATTGATTGCTTTTTATTTTGGGAATTTGCTCATTTTTATTGTTTAAAAGCAACAATGAAAATGTTTTTCACTTCTTCTTTTCTTTGCCAGTTTCAAATTTGGTTTCTTTGATTATTGGCTTTTATGCATCTTCGTGTTTTTTTTTGCTAATTACCTTTTTTCTTTCTTCTGATGTGATTCTTTCTTTTTTTAATCCTTGATTTCTTTTTGTTATTTGTTACTTCTGAGTACTATTTCTTTTTCACTTTATCAGCCCGATTCCTTGATTTTTTGTTCATTTTATTACCTGCTAATTTATTTGTTCCTTCCTTTCTTTGATTTATTGGTTTTAATTTTTATTTTGGAAATTTGCGAAGTTTTATTTTTGCTTCTGCACTTTTGCGCTATTTCACTGCTTCACTTTTGCTGCAATAATCACTACTTGATTATTGCTCTTTGTTTATTGGCCTTTTTGCATGTGTGTTAATTACTTTTTTTGTTTCTACTTTGTTCATTCTTTTCCCTTTCCACTTTTTTAATCCTCTGCTTCTTTATTTTTTGTCTTGTTTGCTTTTTTTAGGTATTTGTTTATTTGTCTTCGTTTTTTTTTCGATTTTGTTTTTTTTTGGAAATTTACCTGTGACCTGTGAGACACATTTTGGTTTTTCCGTTATCAATGTTCAATATCCCGATTTCTATTCAATTTTTAATGTTCGACATACAGGGTGTTTATTAATTGAATGCCGATACTTAAGGGTGATAATCCTTGGATGATTTTTAGACGAAAAGTTCATAATATGGACATAGGTCCGAAAGAGCCTAGATTTTTAGATACAGGGTGTATTTTTTTATCATCACTTTGATACTATTCCAGATATCTTTTTGAAATTTGATACACGTCTTCCATGCATCAATGTGCATGGGAATGTTAGAGAGGGCGCCACTGATTTAAAACCATTCGAAATTGGAAGACACAGCAGGGTATCAATGCTAATTAAGTAGATTTTATTTTTTTGAGCGAAAACCATGCGCCGGGCGGAAAAAAATCAAGAGAACAAATTGGCTCAGAAATAAATAGAGATTTCAAAAATATTTTTTATTTTGGAAGGAAGCAGTGGCGTACAAGTTTTTTCTCCAAAAATATCGAGTGCAAAACATGTACGGACGCCACTAGTAAAAATAATAAAATTGTTTCAACGTCACAAAATGCGCATTGATGCATAGATGATGTGTACCAAATTTTATAAAGATATCTGGAATAGTATCAAAGTAATTATAAAAAAATCATTTATTTTTTAAAACTTCTACACCCTGTATCTTGAAAATTAGGCTCTTGCGGACCTATGCCCATATGATCCTTTTGTCTTAAAATCATTAAAAAATTATCACCCTCAAGTATCGGCATTCAATTGATAGACACCCTGTATAATATGTATATGAATGTTCAATGAGTTTAATCAATTTTAAATGTTGAATGTAAAATTTCAATTATCGACCTGAGATCAAAAGGAATTAAAAATTAACCTCGACCCAGCCTCACCATCGAAGCTGAAATAATAGCACCATAAACTCTCGTTTTCATCTTAAAAAATTGAATAAATGCATTTATATTTATAGTACTTTCACTGCAAGACGCCAGCGCCTGAAAAACCATAAACAAGCCCACTTTTTCGCAAATTCCTCTGCTACTCGAATTCTTCATTTTTTGCAGATTGCAGTAAATTTCGAAATCGGATCCCTGCATTACGTTGCGAATTCAGCGATGATGGGTCTTTATTTTTAATGGATTCTTACCATAAATCAAAAATCCTTTCTCCCTCATGCATCTTCTTTCTTGAATAAACCAGTAAAAATATTCAATTCCTCGGATCATTGGGTTTGCAATCTCTGGCAATTAAACTTTTGAATTGTGCAGCGAGTTTACACCTTTCACTAGTGCTTGTGATATTTTACAGTGACATTTTTGTACTTTTAGAGTTTAAGGACATTCGGTTTAGTTGAAAGTGGTGCAAATGAGATATTTATATTGACCATGCAACGTGCAGGCATATCATCATTTTCTGTCATAATCCGAGATTTGAGATTAGAAAGATTAATTATGTTTGTTGATGCAATTTCTCTTTGAGTGACTCAGTTGCGCCTTTTGCTCTACATAGATAATTGAAATGGATTTTGTTGATGGAGAAACATGGTTTAATCATTTTCTATTTATCAGCGTTACCTCCATTGTCTTATACATACATACATATGTTCATTAATGTTACTTCCCATTCAGAAAATAGACATCAGCTGGGGTGAGCGAAATCGGTGAACTCGAAATTTAATTGATGAACTTGAAATCATCTTGCTTCCGCCTGCCTGCCTGCCTGGTTTATATGTTGATGCATGTTAAATGTTCATTAATAAATGTTAAATGTCGAATTTACCATCCGTGGTTTATGTTCATAAATGTTGAATTGTCAATATTTATCAATATAAAATATTTATTGATAAATGAAAAACATAGAAGCAAAGGTGCTAAGGAGTTTTCGAAATAACTTTTAAAAATTCATTTTAAACCCAAAAATCCAAAAAGCACTTTTTTACTTTTTGAGATATCGAGATGAAATCTGCGCCATTTTGTACGCAAAACATTTAACTTTCGCATGTTTTGTCTAGTTTGCCAAAAAAAAATGAAGCCGCCAATTTGATCCCATTTGGAATTTAAAAAAAAACGTTTTTTTTTTTTTTAATGTCGAGACGAGTGTCGAGATAAGAAATAACAAAAATTCCTGAAAAAACAAGGCCAAATTTCCTTCAAGATATCGAAAGATTCATACATTTTGATCAATCCGTTCGGAAGTTATAACGTTTTAAAGTTGTAAGAAGCTTGAAAATGCAAAAAAATCTAATATTTTGAATTTCGTGGAAATCTCCAGAGATAAAAAATCACAATTATTCATTAAAAATGTTGATAAAATTCCTTATAAAATGTCGCAAGATTCATCAAAATTGGTCTGGTCGTTAAAAAAAAATGGAAAATGTAGTAAAAAAACAAAAAAAAACGAAAAAAAAGATCATAAAAGACAATGAAAAACAAGGAAAATTAATCAGTCGTCGAACAATTCAAAAATGGAAACCCAAACTAAAAAAGCACTATAACTCAAACTAACCAAAACTAACCCAAACTGTTCGCTGATTAGAATGGGTTAGTCTGAGTCATCCCTGGCCAAGACTAATCCAATAAACAAAATCTGACACAAACTAACCCAAAAAAACCAAATTTCAAAATAATCAACTAGTCAAACTAGGTACTCAAAAATCGAAAAATCAAAATAAACCTAAAAATCCACTTGATCGATTCACCTAACTTGCTTAACTTTGAGTTAATTTGCATTAGACTAATTCAACAACCAGACACTGGTAAAAATTAACCCAAACTAATCGATGCTAACCGAAATTAACTTATTTCACTCAAACTGATTAAGCAAAAACAAATGACAAAAGAAAATAGAAAACCAAAAACCAAATAATCCGTTAGTCGACCCACTCAAGAATTTACACATCAAAATTAAACTGAGAAACAATCTAGCCCAAACTAACTTGAACAAACCTAAACTGTTTTTTGGTTAATTTGGGTTAGTTTGCGTTATCCCCTATCAGGACTTACCAAAATCAATCCAACAAGCAAAAACATACCCAATTCAACTCAAACTAACCCAAAAAAAAACTTGAAGAACCAAATTCATTGCATGAATATTCATAAACTCCCAAAATGTTTATCAATGGTTAATGTTTATTAATGAATGTTCAATGTTTAATTTTCAATGTTCATCGATGATTTGTGTTCATGAATGTTGAATTTTCTATGTTGATCAATGATTAATGTTCATTACTAAATGTTGAATTTGAAATGTTCAATGTTCATCGATGATTTTTGTTCATGAATGTTGAATTTTCAATGTTCATCAATCAAATGTTCAATGTTTATCGAAGCTTTGTGTTCATGAATGTTGAATTTTCTTTGTTAATCAATGATCAATGTTCATTACAAAATGTTTAATTTGAAATGTTCAATGTTCATCGATGATTTTTTTTCATCAATGTTGAATTTTCAATGTTTATCAATTAAATGTTCAATGTTTATCGAAACTTTGTGTTCATGAATGTTGAATTTTCTATGTTAATCAATGATTATTGTTCATTACTAAATGTTTAATTTGAAATGTTCAATGTTTATCGAAGCTTTGTGTTCATGAATGTTGAATTTTTTATGTTTATCAATGATTAATGTTTATTACTAAATGTTCAATTTGAAATGTTCAATGTTCATCGATGATTTTTGTTCATGAATGTTGAATGTTCAATGTTCATCAATTAAATGTTCAATGTTTATCGAAGCTTTGTGTTCATGAATGTTGAATTTTCTATGTTAATCAATGATTAATATTCATTACTAAATGTTCAATTTGAAATGTTCAATGTTCATCGATGATTGTCTTTCATGAATGTTGAATTTTCAATGTTCATCAATTAAATGTTCAATGTTTATCGAAGCTTTGTGTTCATGAATGTTGAATTTTCTATGTTAATCAATGGTTAATATTCATTACTAAATGTTTGATTTAAAATGTTCAATGTTCATCGATGATTTTTGTTCATGAATGTTGAATTTTCAATGTTCATCAATTAAATGTTCAATGTTCATCGATGATTTGTTTCATGAATTTTTAATTTTCTTTGTTAATCAATGATTAATGTTCATTACAAAATGTTTAATTTGAAATGTTCAATGTTCATCGATGATTTTTGTTCATGAATGTTGAATTTTCAATGTTCATCAATCAAATGTTCAATGTTTATCGAAGCTTTGTGTTCATGAATGTTGAATTTTCTATGTTAATCAATGATTAATGTTCATTACTAAATGTTTAATTTGAAATGTTCAATGTTCATCGATGATTTTTGTTCATGAATGTTGAATTTTCAACGTTCATCGATTAAATGTTCAATGTTTATCGAAGCTTTGTGTTTATGAATGTCGAATTGTCAATAATAAATGTCAATGTTCATTGATGAATGTTCAATGTTCAAGTTTCAATGTTTGTCGATCACTTGTGTTTATGAATATTGAATTTTTGATGTTCATCAATGTTTAATGTTGACTTATTCATATTAAAAATGTTAAATGTTGATTTTTTGTAGATGCTTTTTGTCCATGAATGTTGAATTTTTGATGTACATCAATGATTAATGTTTATTAATAAATGTTCAATGTTCACTGTTGGTATGTCTATGTAAATATCGAATATTCAATGGTCATTGATAAATATTCAATGTTCATGAAAGATCAATTTTCTTTGATGAATGTTGAATTTCCGATGTTCATCCATGATTTGTGTTCATAAATATGTTGAACCGTCAACTATTATGATCAATGTATAATATTTACTTTCTGATTATGTTTTCAATCATTTCTTTCATGTCATTTTTATCATTCAATTTATTTTTTGTGACATCGAGATGAAAAAACTATTAAAAAAAAATCCGTCTTGAAAACATCCTTATCCCTAACCAAGACTAACCTAAACTAATCCAGCAAATTAACCCAAACTGATAGCAACTATGCAACTAACCCAATTAAATGATCTAATCAATAAAAATTGAGAAAATCACAAGTTTGATGATGTTTACCACTCAATTTCTAACAATTGAAGAATCCGAGGCGTGTTGAAAAATTCAAATTCATTCCTGAGCTTCTTCATTCGACATTTTAATCATGGGTGCAGTACGAATCAACTATATGGCAACACTTCTTGCACAGAGCGCAGTAACAAGAGTAAATGTTAATCTTGTGCAACAATAACGAAAATGTCAACTTGCTACACGAATGCTAAAGATCTTGAAATTCAGACCGGGTTAAAATTTGAACTTTTGATTTTGCTGACGCAGCCATACCAATGGATTGACCTTGAACATAGTTTCAAGGTTATCCTTGAAATGACTAAGAAAATTATAATTTTTTTATAAAAAATCTTGAGACAAAACATCTCAAGTAAATGTTGTAGACAATGAAAAATATTTTTAATAATTTTTTTTATTTGCCCCAAAATCTAAATCTGGATTACTTTTGTATTTCCGCATAGTAATCCAACCCAGTACAAGCGATTTACATGTTCAATTAGAAAAAAACCAGTACCGGAGCTTTATGTTCTAACCTTGAATTTTAAAAAATGATCCATTGATCTATAGCTGAAAAAAATCAATGGGTTTGGTTTATAGATGGGTTTTTGATGTGGGTTGCGACAATTAGAGGTTATGGTTTCTTGTGATTTTGACATTAATTATTGCTAATTAATAAAATATCTTGACTTCCTATGTAAGGATAATGATCTTTAATTGTCGTCATCGACCAGGAACGTGATTTGGATAATAATTTGAGTGGAGCATTTTTTTCTTACAAAACATTATTTAAACCGCTCTTAATTTTTGTAACATTTGAATGCAGATAAAAAAGCATGAAATCAGTAACATTTGAAATAAGTACAGGAGAACTCTCGTCATTAAATACTTAGTAAAGAATAATTGTAGATAAACATAAATGAAAAATGTCATGAATAGAAAAATTGACATCTCGAATATTCACCACAAAACGTTATACATTTAAAAACTAACAGATAAAGTGGTTAAACATTTTCTCAAAATATTTATTATTATTTTCCCTACACTTTTATTATTCTTTATATTTTCAACTGTACTGCTGAAGAAATATTTTTCTTTATATATTTGATAATTAAAATGATAATCAAAAAAGAATGGAGATAGGTAACCTTTTTAATAACGAATACTAAAAGATAAATTAGTAAAAAAAATCATGAATAGAAAAATTGATAGTATGATGAATAATTTATCACAAAACGCTACAAGGCTAAACAGAAAAAGTAAAAAACAAAAAGAGAAGCACAAAATTCTAAAATATCAACACACTTCATAAAAGATTGAATAAAAAAATAAATCGATAGTAAATAAACAATAATGATTTATCAATGATAAATAGTGAATGATCAGTTATGGATAATGAATAATGGATGATGAATGATAAAAAAATCGATAGGGTTAAGGACTAAACGGTGTAGAAATAGGTGCAAAAAAAAAGAGAATCAAGAAAACAAAAAAATCAAAACTCCACATGAAATATACCTAAATGTTGAATTGAAAATAATGAATAAAGGAACTTTGAATGATTAATGATAAAAAATTAATGATGAATGATGAATGTTGACGAATAAATATTGATAATAAAAAGAAATTCATAGCATGAAAAAGTAAGAAGCAAGAATATAGAGAAGTGAGAAATCTGCTTGAAATGTCAACATGATGAATTGAATGAAAAATAAAAGAATAAATCGGCAATAAATAAACAAGAATGAATGATGCAATGAATAATAGTGAATGATGAATGATGAATAATAAAAAATAATGAATTTTAAATAATGAGAGATGAATAATGAGCTGCATAAAAAGACGATGATAAAGATAAATTGATATGTAGCATGGAGAAGTACCACAAAATATCATAAAACTGCGCAGAAAAAGTTATAAACAAAAACATAGAGAGGAAAAAAAATATCACTTGAATATCAACATAATTTAAAAAATGATAATTAGAAAGAAATTGACTATAGATAAATAATAATGAATGATCAGTGATGAATAGTGAACAATAAAATAAATCTCCGGTTATGAATAATGAATTAGGTGTATTGACGAATAATGAAAAATTAGTGATGAATAATAAAAATAAATTAACATCATCACGAAGTACCACAAAAAGTTATAAAACTAGGCATAAAAAGTGAAAAACAAAAAATAGAGCAGTAAAAAATCCAGTTGAAATATAAACAATTGATAAAATAATAGATAAAAAAGGTGGTGAATAAACAATAACGAATGGTGGATAAAGAATGATGAATATTCTATAATGATAAGGAATACTAAATAATGGATGTGAATAATGAAGGTATCACAAAACGTTGTAGAACTACGCGGAAAAAAATAGAAACAAAAGATTAGGAAGTGAAAAATCACAACATAATTTATAAAATAATGAATTGAATCAGTTATAAATCAACAATGAATAGTGAATGATGAATAATAAATGATGAATGTTCAATAATGATCAAATAATAAAAAGAATTGGATAAGATAAGTATCATGGAGAAGTACATACCACAAAATGTTATAAAACTACGCAGAAAAAGTTATAAACAAAACCATAAAAAAGTAAAAAAATCTACTTCAATATCAATATAATTGCTAATAATTAAAATGATTAATGAAAAAGAAATCGGTTAAAAAATAAACAATAGATGATGATCCAATGAGAATGATAAATGTTCAATAGTATTAATTTATTAATATAATGATGAATAATCAATAATGAATAATAAAAAGAAATTGACAGCATGATGAAGTACTATCAACCGTTATAAAACCCCGCAAGAAAACTGAAAAACAAAAGTGAAAAATACACATTAACTATCAACAATTATTGATAAAATATTAATACAAAAATAGTCATTACCACATACATAAACTTCTTGAAAAAAATTCGTCAAGTTCAATTTCAAAGATGCTTTTTTGACATTTTTGTCATTTATTTCTAACCCAAACTTCATGTCAAGAATATTTCCAGCATCTTATGAATTGAATTTGACGATTTTTTTTTTAAAGTGTATGTATCAATGTAGTAATTGAAGGTCCGCCATTTTGTAGTACTTGAAGATATCGACTCAATATTCAAGGGTTATAAAGTACACAGCAGGACCTTCAAAATGAGGTGTCACATGACCCCTACTTCTATTTAAAAAAACATTCCAAGATGGCGCCCAGCCGCCATCTTGAATTTTTCATATGTCAATTTTATGTCAAAACATGCTTGTATTTCAGCTCGTAGAATTTGAAGTCTCTAAGTTGAGCCGTTCAAAGAATAAAAAGGGGGGGGGACATTAAAGAAAAGCACTGTAGAGAAAAAGAAAATATCAGTTGAATATCAACATAATTTATAAAATAATGATTCGAAAAGACATTGACTATAAATAAATAATAATGAATGATCAGTGATAAATAGTGATTATTAAAATAAATGTCCGGTTATGAATAATGAATTAGGTTTAATGACGAATAATGAAAAATTAGTGATGAATAATAAAAAAGAAATCAACATCATCAAGAAGTGCCACAAAACTTTATAAAACTAGGCATAAAAAGTAAAAAATCACAAGATAATTAATAAAATAATGAATAAAATCAGTTAAAAATCAACAATAATGAATGATGAATGTTCAATATTAATAATCAATTGATATAATGATGAATAATAAAAAGAAATTAACAGCATGATGAAGTACCATCAAACGTTATAAAACCACGCAAGAAAACTAAAAAACAAAATTGAAAAATCCACATTAAATATCAACAATTATTGATAAAATATTAATACAAAAATAGTAATAAATAAACAATAGTAATGAATAATGAATGATGAATGTTGAATGATGAATAATGAAAAATGTATAATGATCTATGAATGATTAATGATGAATATTGATGATGCTGAAAAGAAACTTATGGTTTGAAGAAGTACCACAAAACGTTATAAAAATACCCCAAAAAAATAGTGACAAAATACAGGGAGGTGGAAATTCTACTTGAATAATCATCAACATGATTGATAAAATAATGAATGAGTAATAAATGAACAATGAAAGTGAATGATAAATATTCAATAATAATACGGAATGATGAACTATGTATACTGAATAATGAATGAATAATGAATAATTTGTATGTTATGAAAAGAAATTGGTAGCATGAAGAAGTTATAAAACTACTCAAAAAAGTCAGAAACAAAAACATATATAGAGAAGAAGAAAAAATCAGTTGAATATCAACATAATTTATAAAATAATGATTAGAAAAGACATTGACTATAAATAAATAATAATGAATGATCAGTAATATAAATAGTGATTATCAAAATAAGTCCGGTTATGAATAATGAATAATGAATTAATGACGAATAATGAAAAATTAGTGATGAATAATAAAAAAAAATCAACATCATCAAGACGTGGCACAAAACCTTATAAAACTAAAAGAATGTACATACCACAAAATGTTTTAAGACTTCGCAAAAAAGGTTAGAAACACCAACAAAGAAAAGCGAAAAAAACTACATCAATATCAACATGATTATTGAAATAATACAAAATAAATAAACAAAAATGATAGTGAATGTCGGGAATAATTAAAAAAAAATTACAGCATGAACAAGTACCATAAAACGTTCTGAATCTACGCAAAAAAAAGTGAGAAACAAAAACATAGATCAGTAAAAAATTAATATGAAAGAAATCGGTAATAGATAAACAATAATGAATTATGGATAATGAATAATGAATAATGAATGGTGAATAATGAATGAATGATGATACATAATTGATTATAGAAATACCTTAGTAGCATTAAGAAGTACCACGAAACGTTGAAAACGAGGTTGAAAATATATCTAACGCAGAAAATGTGAAAAGAGAAAGAGAATGAGGTGAAAAAAACCTCTTGAAATATCAACATAATAAATCGAAAAGATGATCGGTAATAAATCAACTATAATACCTTAATGATGAATAGTCAATAATAGTGAGGAATAAAAATTATTTTTATTGAGTGAATGATAAATAATGAATGATGATGAAAAGACAAAAAATGGAAATGTGCTAAAAACAATTAATATCATGTTCATTATCATTGATAAAACAGCAAAAGGGAGAGGAATTGATCGAATGAGTATAAACGTTGAAACATAAAAAAGATTCTAGAATTGTTGTAAAGTACCTAATCATCAAAAATATTTGAATAGCTGAAGTTTCACAAAAACGCCCTAAACTTAGTTGAATTAACTGAATATTAATCATCAAATAATAAATAACTAATAAACAAAGAGTCAATGAATGCTGTCATCCTTCATGAAAAAATTTTGAGTGCCTCAAATATTTTTTTAACTTACAAATGAATAATTGTTTAAACAAATGATACCCAGATTCAATTTTCAAACCATAATTAATCACTGCTTATCAAGAAACATTATCGTACAGCTTTTTTTAAATTGCATTTTGACATTGTAACATAATTCGGATCATAATTCAAATTCATTAATTATTTTAGCATTCAACCATTAGAACTAGTTAATCAAAAAAAATGTTTTGCTCTCAATATTCTAAAGGACATCCACCTTCAGGTTTGGTATTATTGATAGTTGCAATACAGATCATCATCAATTATTCATGAATATTGCGATAATATGTTGCATAAGTTGAATATTTCTGAAAATCTGAATAATTTTCATAATTTGTCTTGCAATAATGGAGGTCAATAATAATTATTTTATCGTTATTTTGTGATTATTCACTGTTTTGATTTCAGTTATTATTTTTTACTAATGCTAGATACATGATTTATTATCCACTACTTATAATTTTTTGTTCATTGACTTTTTTTTTGTTCACTTCCTCTTCCCTATTTTTCTCTTTTGGTAGTCTTTATTCATCAACAATTATCACTCCTTTATTTATGTTCAAGTATTTTTATTTTATTTTTGTAAACATATTAACTTTCTACTTTTCTTTGTAAAGTTTTGTGTTTCCTTTTATGCCGTCATCAATAATTTTCACTATAATTGATCAGTTCGTTATGTCGTTATTTTTTTCTTATTTTTTCTTTTCCGGATAGTTCTATATGAAGTTTTAATGAACCTTTTGTGTGAGATTTGTGTTTTTATGCAAAATTTCTTTTCAGCTATTTTTTTAAAGAATTGAAAAGTGAATTTTGATAATTCCAAGTTTTTTGTTGATTTTAATTATTTCACTATTTCAAATTTCAAGTACATTTTTCACTTCTTTGTGTTAAAAAAAAAAAAAATTTTAACAAGTGAATTATCCAAATACGGTAAGAAAAGATACAAGGTGAGGAAAAAGTTCAGAAAAATTGTCTCTAAAATGTGAAACAAAAAAAATCATATCACAAAAACTAAAAGAAAAAGAAACTTGAACGTTCCACCATTGTATTCTTTAGACATTTCTCCATAGAAATCTATACAGGGTGTCCCAGCAAGGGTGGCCACCGGCCATATCTCGGAAACTACTGGACCTAAAAGTTCAGGAAATAAATATGATCACTTAAGTGGCCACGAGAAAATGCAGAAAAATATTTTTAACTTCGAAATTTTGCCGCTAGGGGGCGCAATCAAAGCTTAAATATTAAAATTCGAAATTTCTCCGGAAATTCTCAGATTGAGGTATATCTTTATCAACATGGTTAGAAAACCTAGTCAATTTCACGTCTTTTTGGTACAGGGCTCATTGGCTTACCGATCTTCGTGTGAGTAGGGGAAGGTAGTGAAAGTGTAATTGTTCAAGTGGCTGTAACTTATAAACGACTTGTCCGATTTTGTTGCGTATAGGCTTGTTTGGAAGATAAATGTGAGTACCTTCGTATCCAGTGATGCGTGATTGTCTCCAGAAAAGTTGCTAGAAGGCGTAATTTGAATTAAAAACTGTTATTTCCGTTTCACCGCAAAAATTTAAATGGTATGGTATAATTCTGATAACAGAATCGAAATGAAGATTAAATTTACAAGAAAAAACCTTAAAAAAAAAAACAACCTTAAAAACCATAAAACATTGAATTCTACATAATTTGGACTAGTTATTATTATCAGAATTATACCATACGATTTAAATTTTTGCGGTAAAATGAAAAACACTGTTTTTAATTCAAGTTACCCCTTCTAGCAACTTTTCTGGAGACAATCACGCATCACTGGATACGATATACGAAAGTACTCACATTTATCTTCCAAACAAGCCTATAGGCAACAAAATCGGACAAGTCGTTTATAAGTTACAGCCACTTGAACAATTACACTTTCACTACCTTCCCCTACTCACACGAAGATCGGTACGCCAATGAGCCCTGTACCAAAAAGACGTGAAATTGTCTAGGTTTTCTAACCATGTTGATAAAGATATACCTCAATCTGAGAATTTCCGGAGAAATTTCGAATTTTAATATTTAAGCTTTGATTGCGCCCCCTTGCGGCAAAATTTCGAAGTTAAAAATATTTTCCAGCATTTTCTCGTGGCCACTTTAGTGATCATATTTTTTTTCCTGAACTTTTAGGTCCAGTAGTCTCCGAGATATGGCTGGTGGCCACCCTTGCTGGGACACCCTGTATAATATACGGGGATATTTAGGACAAAATGACCTTAAGAGCCTGTGAGAATTTTCGAAGACTGGCGTCACCAACTCATAAAAAAAATCGTGGTTCAATAGTATCCATAGAAATCCATATAAAAATATACAGGGCGTCCTGTGAGAGGTGAAAAATGTTCATTAATAAGTAGGCAGGCGACATCAATCCATAATTCAAAATCTGTGAGGAATAAAGACGTGAAAGTTTCACCAGTGTATTTCTCAGATATTTTTCTTTAAAAACTTTTATTCATTTTTCATTAGTCATTATTCACTCTCCTTTATTTATTAGTCGATATTCGTTATCAATAGTGATGTATGAATATGTTATGTTTTTATTCACCTTATTGGATTAACACTTTCCAACTTACTCTTCAATCAACATCAATTATTCGTTATATATTATTCATTATTCATTTCCTTCTATTCAAACTTCGATATTCAGTATCAATAGTGAACTATGAATATTTCAGTTTTTTGATATTGACTCTTATTCATCAACAAATTATTCTTCAGTCGGCATAAATTATTCACCTCTAACTATTATTCTATATTCAGTACCAATAATACTGATTTATAAATATATGTTTCTGTTATTTATCTTATTTCATTAACTCGTATTCATCAACCTGTGTGATTATTCTTCAATCAACATCAATTATTCGTTGTATATTATTCATCAGCCATTATTCATCTTTCTTAAGATATATTTTTGTAATTCTCCCAATTTCATTGACTCTTATTCTCCAAAAAATTGATCTTTAATCAACATCAATTATTATTCGTTGTATATTATTCATTATTCGTCGGGCAAAGCCAATATTAATTTTATTTTCTTAATTTTGTGATATTTAGTATCAACACCTATATATTATCTTATGTTTAGATCTTCACCTCATTTCATCAACTCTTATTCATCAGCCATTGTCCATTTTTTTTTATTTTTTATTCGATATTTAATATCAATAGTGAAAAATCAATGTTATGGTTTTGTTATTCACTATTAACCCAATTTCATTGATTCTCATCCATCAACAAACTATTCTTCAATAGAACTTCAATTATCCGTTGTATATCATTCATTATTCATCAGCCATTTTTTTTTAAATATTACTCTATATTCAGTATCAATAGTGAAAATGGATATATTATGTTTTTGTTATCCACCTTATTTCATCAACAAATTTAATTATTCTTCAATCATCATCAATTATTCGTTGTATTTTATTTATCAATCATTTGCAATTATTCAATCTATTATTCGATATTCAGTATCAATAGTGAATAATGAATAAATATTATTCATCAACAAATTATTCTTCAATCATCATCAATTTATTCGTTATACATTATTGATTGTTTAATACCTATAGATAGATACATTATGAAGAATATTTCCATATATATCTCGTTACCGAATAAATTAATTAATGAATAGTACCTATACAGGGTGTTTCATTAATATTGCGGAAGAATTCAGGGTGAAAAATAATAAGAAAACTTCATATAAAGGTGCATGTGTCCGGAAATGCTTCGTTACAGAGCTACAGGGTGTTGTAAGTTTTATTTTTATTTTTGTTTTTTCTAAATAATATTCAAACCAATGTCTATATTTCCATAAAAATCGGTATTTGAGGGTCTCTTTTTATACGGAATTCGATTTTTATCTCAGTTTGGCTCTAACTTGTAGGGGGCGCCACCTACACTCATTTGTCCTGACATGTACAGCTATAACTTTTTTGGACGTAACCGTATGACATATTTGAGTGAAAAAACATATTTCTCCTTTATTTTTTGCAAAAAATGTATACTTGTTAGAAGTCGCTACGTGCCAGCATTTTCGAGATATTTGGATTTGAAATAATTAATACATGGGATTTTGAAATTATGGCGAAGGTAACCTGCCAGAAGTTATAACATATTACGCATTAATGCTTCATATTTTCAGTGAAAAAGATAAAAGTCGACTTCTGTGTAATATTATCGACAACGCTTATTCAAATATTATTTAAACAAAAACAAATTTAATAAAAAAACTGGAAAAAAATAAATTTCTTAATAACTTTAACACCCTGTAGCTCTGTAACGAAGCATTTCCGGACACATCTTCATATAAAATTTTCTTTTTATTTTTAAGTGAGGAAATGTTTCCTGTATTTTTGGCACTATCAATGAAACACAATGCTCGGCCATGATTTCATTATCATATGTATTCATTATTTCAAATCTAAATATCTCGAAAATGGTGACACGTAGCGACTTCTAACAAGTATGCCTTTTTTGCATAAAAATAAAGGAGAAACATGTTTTTTCACTCAAATATGTCATACGGTTACGTCCAAAAAAGTTATGGCTGTACATGTCAGGACAAATGAGTGTAGGTGGCGCCCTCTACAAGTTAGAGCCAAACTGAGATAAAAATCGAATTCCGCATAAAAAGAAACCCTCAAATACCGATTTTTATGGAAATATAGACATTGGTTCAAATATTATTTAGAAAAAACAAAAATAAAAATAAAACTTCAACACCCTGTAGCTCTGTAACGAATCATTTCCGGACACACCTTTATACGAAGTTTTCTTATTATTTTTAAGTGGGGAAACTCACCCTGAATTTTTTCGAAATATTAATGAAACACCCTGTATATTATTCTGAAAAATAAAGTGTACATGAATAATTATTTTATCATATCATATACCTAGAATCAATTAAATTTGCAACAAGCAGAAGAAACTTTCAGAAAAAATCTTAAAAAGCTTTACTAAAGTGGTGAAAATTATCTCTAGAGATAGAAATAAGTAAAGTTGAATAAAAAAAATGAATAAATGAGTAATCAATAATAAATTATGATGAATTAACATTGAGGAATAATTATTGTTGATAAAGATTCAACAAATAAATGAAACTTGAAATCAACGAGATTTAAAAATGTTCAAAAGATCCAATTATGAATAATGAATAATGTGTAGAGAACAGGGTATAAAGAATATTGAATGACCAATAGTTAATAACGGATAATAAAAAATGACAAGTGAATAATAGATAATATTTGAGGAATGGTAAATAATGAGTAATGAATAGAAAAAGAATGGTAAATAACGGTTAATGAATAATGGATAATTATATTCTCAAACCATCACACAAAAGCATAGTTAGGACCATTGAATATTATATTCAGAATAAGAAAGAAGTTCAAAATCTTCTTGAAATTCAATAATGAAAGATGAATGAACATTGAGGAATAATAATTGTTGATGTTAATGAATGAGTTATGAATAATGAATAATTAGTAGAACTTGACTCATAGGTTATCAAGTTTTTAGCGCCTCTATAAAGGGATGTTTAAATCGTCTCCACGAAAAAAAAATTGTATGTTGTTCTAGGCTGAAAATCTGTTAGCAATACCGATTGAATAAAAACGGTGACCAATTACCATCAAATTGCGAAGTAATAGAACAGAAAATGATTGTTAACGCATATTCAGCTGAATCACCATCAACCGATACAGTTAAACAAAAGAAATCAGTCGAAGAAAAAGCCGTGATGACATTGACGGTAATGTTTGCTCATGTGAAGATAAGTGAGCGATTGAAGACATTTTATGGGCTTAACAGCGCGATCATTTAGCGTTAAAAAATCTATTCCGCATTGTGAAATGCGACTTAATGGAGTTGAGTTGATGCTGGGAGGTTTATTACTGCATAGCTCTCAATTTGCTTGATGATAGACTATCCGGCTGTTATATGCATATATTGTTAAGTGGAAGATTACGTAATATTTCCCACAAGCCGCCGTTTTGTGATAACGAACGTAAAAGCTTTCGAAATGATGCACAATGAGAGTATAAAAAAGCAATTACACGAATAACTGTATTTATGTAGATGGATGCGCTTCTTTTATGACACTCACGCGGTTTAATGGCATAGTTTTTGTGGCATTTTATTTTTATTTAAAGCTACAAATTTGGCGCAGAACGTGGGGCGAATTTTTCTCAGACGGAATGACTATCAGGCTATACTTATTTGGCTGTATACGGTGAATTTCAAGGTCGCGTCACGACACTTTTCGTCATGCAAAAGAGATAACTGTGAGAAAATATTGCTTTCTTGACACGTGGGTTGACTAAAAGGTAGGTATGAAAATGTGGACAAGCTTTCTGATTCAATATGGCAAGCTAAGTAGGTATATAGCACTTCGAGTATAATAACCCAAATCAACCTAAACTTACTTGAGTTGTGTCAACCACAAGACAAACTAATCTAAATCACTCACTCTTAACTGAAATCAACCTAATTCATGCCAAACTAAATTCGGAAAACATCGGTACCATTGCACAAAGCAACCCAAGCTAACCTTAACTATTCCAACTCTAATCAAGCCAAATTAATTCTGGAAAACTTCCCCTTACAAAAAGCTAAAAAAACTAATATCAATCAATATAGATCAACCTAAACCAACTCAAATCTAAATAAAACTTGGGTTAACTCAAACTAACCTGAATCAAGCTGAACTAACCAAAACCAATCGAAACCTATCCAAATCACTCACTCTAACACAAACTAACCTAACTCACTTGACCTAAACTAATCCGACCCTAAAGAAAACTAACCTCAATCAAGCTAAACTAGTTCGAGATAGATACTGCAACTTTGTATAAAGAAACTCAAACCAATCTCAATCAATTTAAATTGACTCAAACTAACTCGACTGTTAACAAAACCAACCTAAATTAAGTTAAACTGATTCAATTTAAGTCGATTTTATCTAAAAAATGAGCTAAACTAAATCAATCCCAAATCAACTTAAACTAACCTGAACTAACTCAAGAGTGAAGCCAAACTAATTTGGGAAAATTCACTAACAGAAATAAAACCTGACTAAACTAACCTTAACTAACTCATTCCTAAACTGAACGCACCTTAATCAAGCCAAAATCAATCCAAACTGATTTATTGGGTTAACTTCGTAAACTATATTGGGGGACACCCTGTATATTTTTTGTATTAGTCAATTTACTTTATATTTGCTTTTATTTTATTACTTGCTATATGTTCAGCCCATAGACTTAAAATAATAAGACAAGTAACAAAACAAATATTGCTAACCCCAACATCTCCCTCATGAATCTATTTACTTAATTTCAGCGCCGTTGTCATGTGCTCTTAATGTTCTAGAGCTTTATGAAAAATACCGGCAAAAATAATTTAATTCAACTACCAAATCATCAATCTTAAACACCTATAATTCCGTATTCTCAGTTTT
This sequence comes from Orchestes rusci, assembly GCA_958502075.1. Classification (NCBI taxonomy): domain Eukaryota; kingdom Metazoa; phylum Arthropoda; class Insecta; order Coleoptera; family Curculionidae; genus Orchestes; species Orchestes rusci. Next base: position 7,773,479 of record OY293304.1, on the reverse strand, counting down.
CCGTCACAAATGACTTTTCTGTCGTTTAAAAACATTGTTGAAGGGGAACATTTGTATGAAGCTCTACATTTCATGATGAAATATGGCAACATCCGGTCGCAACTTTGAGGACGGACCGGCTGACGCATTGTTTACAAACGTCCGCTTAAGTGAGGTAAATGCGTTTATAGTTTGCTTATTTCTCAATTATTCAGAAAAAGTCTTGCTCTGTCTGTTCTAAATTGCGGGATTTAGTGTTTAATTGATAAACAGTGCCTAAAAAGTGTTCAGTGTGTGGCCAGAGAAAAAAAAACAGGCGAAAATCGGGCGTTTCACCGGTAAGTAAACAAAACAAAACTGGCCTATCATCATTGTGTTGGGACCAAACATTCAATGCTAAAGGTATAGGCGTTACGTGTCTTGTTATTTTAAGTCTATGGTTCAGCCACTTGAGATTATTGATAAAATAAAATAAAAATCTTGAAAAATCCAAGATTTCAAAGTAACTTCAGGATTTCAAAAATAATTAACAAATCTCCAAATTGTTTGATAACAGGTAGTAATGAATGTAGATTAATGCTTACTTGAACAGAAATCAAGAAAGAATCCAAGTTTAATAAAATTCTCAAAATTTCCAATAAGAGAGAACTGTGGATAAAGAATATAATGAATAAAGAATATAATTAGCAATAGTGAATAATTAATGATCGATAATGGATAGCGAGTAATGAATTATTGTCACGACCCTACTTATTAAGGGTGCGACTAGGGACGTAGAGGTTACTGGGAAATAAACTCATTGTTAACAACACAAAGAACTTATTTATTAACGAAGAAAAGTTTATAAATAAAATATAGTTAGCCGTTCATTACAGTTTTATTTCAATGTGATCAAAATGTACTTACATTAGAATAAACATCATGTCACACAAACACCAGCCGGGGAAGGACCAAGGATCCCGAATTCTCGACGCGACTAATTTCTTTAATGACCCACGATCGACTACCTCCCTTGAAACAATTTCTGTTCGAGGTTGGTTCCCTTCAATCTTGTCAAGTTTGCACAAATCAATAATTGAGTTCATCACGGAAATCCATAATTTCACAACCATTAATTTGTTTTACTTTTGTTGTGAAATATTCAACATTCTGTGTTCGAATTGCGAAATGTAAAACATTACTGCAATTCCGGTATTGCTGACTTGACAATATTGATTAAGAATTCGACTTTTATATTATTCTTGCGAATAATTTTTTCGGAAAATTCCATCCTTGACATATCCCCCGGGCCTGGGAAAGCTGGACCCCAGCTTTAAAGCTCTAACTAACTAAAAACGTGTACAATATCAAAATACAATGTCCATTTACCCATATAAAAGAAAAATATATAAATATATTTATACAATATAAATTACAAAATATATAACCTTGCCACCGTAAACGCAACACTTGAGAACGCACTTTACACTGAATATCCATCATAGTTTGTAATATCGTCCGTAATGCACATGAACCAAGTGGTACTGCTACCGCTGGCGCCATGGGTCTTCTTCGTCGAAGCGAGCTGTGTTTGTGAACTCGCTGAATAGAATGGAATGGTCATCGTCGCTAAAGGCTGTCGCGCGTCGCAGGAGCCACTGCAGGAACCACATCTGCCATTTAATTGGAGCTTGTGTTCGGAAAGCGCACTTTCAGCGTAAATGTCCTTTCAGCTGTTTGTGACTTATGGCATGTAGTGTGTTGATGCCATAATGATGAAACAATGGGGTTACTTCTTCAATTTTCTGTTTCATCCTTCTGTCTGATTTAGTGCCTAAATCGACTTCGGGTTGCAGGATTTTAAGATAACTATCGCTGCAGCAAGCCCTCCTCAATTGCAGGTTGAGGTTTTTTGGTGTCGAGTTGTTTTTATTAGCCAGGTGTTAATTCGGGCTGACTCATGCTCGACACGACCCTTTTCCCTTCATATATTGAGTAGGTACTTAGGATTCTTAACCACCTTGTAGGAACGTCTTGCTTGCTATTCATAGGCGGGATCCCTCGGCAATCTTGTTGTCCAATTAGACTGGCTAGGACTTATCAATGACTGGGCTCCCCGTGGCGTGGCCAAAAATTGTTGGCGCTGACTGATTGTTGACTAACCATAACATAACATGATTTTGTTGGAGTTCTTCTTCCATGGGGAATGTGTGCATTGGATGATGGCATCTTTTGGGCGATGTTGCGATGGCAGGTTTTACATGAAACAAAAGATACAAAGGGTAAGTATATGCTCCTATAATGCCCAATATCTTAATTAAATGAAATTAGGAATGCTATCCATGATCTGCACAATCAGCAGCATGCATTCCTAGAGTAGGTGTATATTAAAACAAGGTTAGGACAAAAAAAAAAAAAAATAAATAATTAGAGAGAAAAAAAAAATATTTTGTCCTTGTTATTATCAATGTAGGATTTGTCGACTCCCCTATCAAAAGTGTATGCCCTCTACCCCCTACCTCCAGGTGAATTTAATTTCCCAACTTTATCATAACATTTTAATCTCATCGATATAGCAATTTCTTCAAAATTTGACATTTATTTTACTCATTGTTCGCTTTCTACAACAATTCACTTTCTTGAGATGACCCCTGCATCTTTACTCTTTATTTAAAATATGTCAATAAGGAATCTAGAGTGTAACCAATTTACGATGATATTTATCCTAAAATTGTTTTTAGTAGCTACACAATTTAGGCTTAAATAACAAGGCAAAAAGCACACTAGAGGAGCTCCAAGGGGTATTACTACTTGCTTTCTTAAGTTTCTGTCTACTATAAATGAGTAACTAGGGCATACATTAGTAGTTTACTCGTAGTAAGTGCATCACGTAAGAATTTCAATACATTCTACGCTTGCACTTAATTTTTCACCAGGGGATAGTGATAGGAGGTCCTGTTTGCCTGGTAATTCTATCTTGAACCTAGAATTATTCCTTTTTCCAAAATTGTGTGACCCTTCATCACTTTCAAATTTAGCTTCAAATATTTCACTTTTCTCTTCTTTGCTTCTATGTAGATTATTTAGGTCAAGCTGCTCATTTTTTTCTCTGATATTTTTAGGTTTACAAAAGTACCGAGAAATGAAATGGAGAATGGAGTAAAGCATGAAAATTCCAAAGGTTATGCACACCAAGCTGAATATCAGGTCATGAGTGGTGCTTGACGGCGGTGACGTGTGACACCGAGCGGATGGAATAATTGTAGCTGCCATGACCATTCTATTGTGACTGAATATAAGATATGCCACTAGAATAGACAAAGTAATGTTCCAAATCAAAAACAGTGAGTCAGTGTGAAGTCCGTAAGTGTCGCTATACGATCTTATATGGTACACTGATTGTGCTTCTTCCATAGAATCCAAGATGTTCTGAACCATGCTGCTGCTAGACGTTAAATTTAAATGAGGAATTTGGAGCGTCCAATTGCTGTTCAGGCACTCCGACATGTTTTTGTACATGGGTAGTGCGTGCTTCCCCTCTGGATTAAGAACAAAAGATTTCAAGTTTGACCAGATTGCTGGGATTGTATGGACTAGAACTGTGTCCTGTGGGCCCAATTGGTCTGAACATGGAAATCTTTTTGGAATCAAAGTGTCCTCTTTGGTATGTAAATAGCAGCTGCATGGAAGTTTTATTTTGATGTGTATATTAATAAATTATCCTACTCGTACGCATGTGTTCCGATTCTCACGATTATGTCCAATATTGAAGCCCATCAATTTTAAATTACCTAATTCTAATTTATCCTAATCTTTTACCCTTGAAATTATTGATATTATTATATGATTATTATTTTATCTTATTATTATTTGATTATTTGTTCAATTTATTTAAATGTTAAGATGAAGTGTACGGGGTTGCTTCGGGTTGCCATGGGTCATTGTAGGGTAGAATTCTGCTGACATGTATTACGTCCTTTTTAGATTTTCCATTCGGTCCCTTCTGTACTTCGTAATCCACATCTGAAATCTTTCTAGTTATGTAATATGGACCGAACCACCTCAGCAAAAGTTTTTCACTTCTCCCCACTTTCCTAACAGGCGTAAATACTTTTACTTGGTCTCCGTCCCTGTACTCCACGTGTTTATGTTTGGCGTCGTACCGAATCTTGTCAATCTTCTGCCTACGATGTATGTTTTGTACAGCTAGGTTTCTAACCGCAAGAGCTGTATTGCGAATTTCTGTACTGTCTAAAGGATTGGGTGGTGGCAAAAGTGTTGACTCTATTGGGAGAATAGGTTCCCTTCCATATACCAACATGAATGGTGAAAATTGAGTGGTGTCTTGTTTTGTTGAATTATAGGCGAAGGTAACATGTGGAAGGTATGTGTCCCAGTCTGTTTGGTTGGTGTTTGTATACACTGAGATCATATCGACTAATGTCTTATTCAATCGTTCTGTCAGGCCGTTAGTTTGTGGATGGTATGATGTAGTAAACTGGCTAGTAGTGCCCATCTTCTTCAACAATTCCTTGACTAACTCGGATTGGAATACTCTTCCTCTATCACTAAGCAGATGTTTCGGGGCACCATGTCTTGTTATAATTTTTTCCAGCACGAATTTGGCTACTGGTCCCGCTTTTCCGCTTGGTAATGCCTCTGTTTCCGCCCATCGAGTTGCGTAATCCGTCGCTACAACTATCATCGTTTTTCCATTTTTACTTTTCCGAAACGGCCCTAGAAGATCGATTCCAACTTTTTCGAAAGGCGTACCTACAGCTATAGGATGGAGTAGTCCAATTGGCTTACTTTGTTGACCTTTCCTTGCCTGGCAGTCTGGACAGCCCTTCACAAACTTTTCTACGTCCTTCTGGAGTCCTTCCCAATAGAATCTTCGCCTAATTTTGCTTAATGTTTTCGTTGTACCCAGATGTCCGCTTAGAGGTTCGGAATGATTTGCATACATTACTTCTCCGACCAATTTTTTCGGAATTACCAGAAGCTTCTCTCTACCCTGTGCACTGGAGTTTATTTTGTATAGAATATCATTCTCGATCCTGTAGTTTTTTGCTCGTCTCCTTATTCCTATAGGTACATTGCTAGGATTTTTGATTGCCTCTAATACGTTGTTAATTTCGTTGTCCTCTTGTTGGAGTTTTGAAATGTCGTCCAGCTCTATTGTAAATGTGGGAACGTCGTTAAGTTCTTCGACATTTTCAGGTTGTAGAACTGGGTAGCGGCTAACACAGTCGGCGTCTTTGTGCGACACCCCACTTTTATGTACGATGGTGTGTTCGAATTCGGACAGTTTGATAGACCATCGTGCAAGCCTTCCCGTTGGATCCTTTAACGATTTCAGCCAACAAAGAGCGTGATGATCAGTGACAATCCGTACAGGTTTTCCATAAATCAAGTGTCTTAAATAACTAAGTGCCCAAATTGCTGCTAATCCTTCTAATTCTGTGATGGTGTAGTTCTTTTCGGCGTTGGAGAGGCTTCGACTGGCATAAGCCACTGGATGAAGTTGCATGTCGGGGCCTTCTTGAAGTAAAACTGCTCCTATGCCCACGCAGCATGCATCCGTTCTTAACTCACATTCCTTATTGGGATTGTAATGTGCGAGGACCGGCGTCGTGATGAGTTTTTCCTTCAGGGTCTCGAATGCCAATTGTTGTTCCTCTGTCCAAGTAAATCCAACGTCTTTCTTAGTTATTTTGTGCAACGGCTGCGCTATTTTCGAAAAGTTTTTTATGAATTTGCGATAGTAGTTGCACAATCCTACAAAACTTTGAACATCCTTCACTGATTTTGGTTTAGGAAAATCTCTGATAGATATGATTTTCCCCTCATCCGGTAAGGTTCCATGTTGCGTAACTGTGTATCCCAATAGGTTTATTTTCTCCTTCATGTATTCACACTTGCTGGGTTTTAGAGTTAGTCCGGCCTGCCTCAAGCGTTCGAATACTTTCCTTAATTTCTGTAGGTGCTCCTGGAACGTTTTAGAAAATACTATGATGTCATCGAGGTAAATGAGGATATCCTTCCATTTCAGATCTTGAAAAACTGTGTCGGCTAGTTGTTGGAATGTGGCTGGTGCGTTGCATAGTCCAAAACTCATGTAATTAAATTCCCAAAGTCCATGTCCCTGAGCTTGAAAAGCGGTAAGAGGTTTTGATTGTTCTTCTATTTTGACTTGCCAGAAGCCAGAAAACATGTCCAGGGATGAAAAGTACTTCGCGTCTCCTAGGTAGGTTAAGATGTCGTCGATGTTAGGAATCGGGTAAGTTACCTTCTTCGTGACCTCGTTTAATTTTCTGTAGTCTACACAAAACCTTGTCTCCCCAGACTTTTTCTTAACTAATACCACAGGGCTGGACCAGGCGGACTGGCTGGGTCTGATGATGTTGTACTTCGCCATTTCTGCAATTTGCTTGTCTATGATCTCTCTTTCCTTTTGGGACACTCTGTACGCTTTTTGTTTTATTGGACTGGCATCTCCTACTTCAATGTTATGATGGACTAGATCGGTCTTTCCCATGTTTTTTGGCGTCTTTGAGAAGATGTCATTGAACTCATCCAAAAGACATTCCAGCCGTTTCCTCACCTCATTGTCATTTATATGCCCGGTTTTATGGTCGGACATTGTGACTTGATGCTCCACGCCTTCCCCCTGTGCCTCATCTATGCAGAACAATGCTGAATCCATGACTAGGTTGTATAAATGTAGGTTCTCCAAGTATCCCAACGTAGTCCCTCTGTAGATCTTCACGGTCTGGTGACCCTTCGTCATTGCTCTGATTAGCAGGCTGTTTCCCATGAAACTCAGCGGAAAATCCAAAATAATACTTTTCGATCTCAGTAACTTGTCATTCTCAATAAAACGAGTGCCCTCTAGATCTTCCTTAGATATGTACCCCACGTCCGTTGTTAGTCTTATAGTAATTTGTACATCCGGCTTCAACACATAGTCATCCTTAGCAACTATTTTGGTTATGTGGTTATCCATAATATTTGAATATGCCCCTGGGCACTGATTAGGATATGCTGGGAAAGCTATGTCATTCATGACTCCTCCGCCATTATGTACAAATTGTAAAGTGGTATCCACGTTTCCATTACTCAACTGTACCGTTTCCAGTCCATAATCAATTTTAGCAGCGTTTCTTGACAAGAAGTCAGCTCCCAATATTAGTGGTTTTGACAATTTTTCCACTACCAGAGCCATAACGTATCCAGATAAATTTCCCAGTTTTATGTCTACCTTTGACATGCCCAAGGGTGCAATTCTTTGCCCTCCTGCTGCTATTAGGTACTTTTGGCAGGTTAGAGCGTCTATTTTATGAACTAGGTCACTATTAACTACGCATTGGCTCGATCCGGTATCTAGTATTATTTCTAAATTATCTACATTATTTATAATTCCCTTAACGCTCAAGATATTTTTCTTACAGTCCCCTTGGTAGAGGACGACTTCGTCGGGGCTTTCTAATTGAGTCGTCCTGTCCCGTTTGGGGATGACTCTCTCGAAAATCTTACATTTCTACTATCCCTCTCACATGAATAATGCCCACTGCGGTTGCAATTATAGCATCGCGGTCTTCCGTCACTACATCTTGTGTTTGGGAGGTTGCTTCCCTGTTGAGTCCTATAGGGTGATCGCGGATTGCTTATGCTCCTATCTCTTCGCCTGTCTTCTCCTCTATTATAACCTTGGTTAAAGTTGCCTCTATGATTCTGTCTTCTGAAATCTGTTGTTGACCCTCTATATCCTGCTGCTGAACCTCTGTAGCCTGTAGTTGATCCCCTGAATGTATTTCGGTATGTACCATTTCCTCTATGATGTGCTCGATAATTGGGTGTATTTCTTGTATAGTTTTGGTCATATCTTTCCCTTTGTTCCGCTTGTCTTTGATTCCAGTTGTTGTGATATACTCGTCCTCGGGGTCTCGATCGTTCGACGTTTGCGCTATATTGAGGTCTTGCCCTTTGCTGATCGTTTTCATCGTTTATGTTGAGTAATGAAGCCTGTGCAGTCATTTGGTTAACTAGAGCCCTCTCCCTTATTTCGCTTAATTTCATGACCAGATACTTTAAGCGTTCATGATTTAAATCATTGGAACTCATCAGATAGTACGTTTCGTAAAATGAAGAGTGAAGGCCATTTTCAAAGTGGTCCCTAAAGGTATCGAATGACATATTGGGGTCGACTTCTTGACATAAGGACACTATATCGTAATAATATTTTTTTATATCCTCGGTACTTGTTTGTTTTCTAGTGTTCAGCCGGAATTTTATTTTTCTTAATGGTTGGTCGCCACTATATTCTTTTATGAAATCTGCTTTAATTTCCTGCCATGTCTTATTTTTATTAGCCGCGTTGTCAGAATAATCCCTATACCAGTAATTTGATGGCGCTTCCAAAAAGTTTCCCAAATATGATATTTTGTAAGAGTCGTTCCATCCGTTACACAAAGCGGTTTTTTCATATTTTGATAAAAATGTTACAGGGGAGTCAAGGCTTGGGTCGAAGTGAGGTGGTTCCATGAATTTGGGAGTGGCTGGGTGTTTTGCTTCGGCTAGAGCATTTTCCAGTGTTACGTTCGCCATATTATCTTGATTTTGACGTTGAGCTGTCGATGGTGTTTGTTCTGGTTGTTCCTGATTATCTCGATTTTTAATCAACTTCTCTGTCGATGATGTTTGTCTTAGTTTTTCCTGATTAACTGGTGGATTTGTTTCGGCTTCCGAGCTTGTGTTAATTTCTACTGTACTGGTGATGTTTCGTTTGTCCGGTGTTTCAATATGGAGTGTAGTCTGTTTAACTGTGTTATTTTTATCATATAAATCTTCAATTTGAAAATCTAAATATATATTCGAATCCTCGAGATTTGGAGTTTTTGTAGGGCTGCGACCCAAAGTAGTATTGGGAAGAAATGGATTTTCTGGGCCCGAACCAATATTCGTGCTCCGATGATTGGGAGTGAATTTTGAATAAGTTTGATCTATGGTCGTTTTTGGTGAATTTTTTGGCACCGTAGATTTACCCGCAGAGTCAATTTCCTTAGCTTTACTACGAGTTATCCGATTGTCGCCGTTCATGTGTTAACATAAGAAATCAAATTCAAAGGATACAAATTGTAAGTAACCGCACAGTGATAAATATAGATATACACCCAAAATCAAAAATCAATGCAAGAAAAGAAAAAAAAAATAATAATAATAATAATACCGTAAAACAAACAACAAAAAAAACAGGAATAAAAAATAGAAAATAAAATGATAACTGAAAACTGTAACGAATCTCACCAAATATATAATATTTATTTTATTTTATTTTAGAATACGGCGCCTCCACCATATGTCACGACCCTACTTATTAAGGGTGCGACTAGGGACGTAGAGGTTACTGGGAAATAAACTCATGGTTAACAACACAAAGAACTTATTTATTAACGAAGAAAAGTTTATAAATAAAATATAGTTAGCCGTTCATTACAGTTTTATTTCAATGTGATCAAAATGTACTTACATTAGAATAAACATCATGTCACACAAACACCAGCCGGGGAAGGACCAAGGATCCCGAATTCTCGACGCGACTAATTTCTTTAATGACCCACGATCGACTACCTCCCTTGAAACAATTTCTGTTCGAGGTTGGTTCCCTTCAATCTTGTCAAGTTTGCACAAATCAATAATTGAGTTCATCACGGAAATCCATAATTTCACAACCATTAATTTGTTTTACTTTTGTTGTGAAATATTCAACATTCTGTGTTCGAATTGCGAAATGTAAAACATTACTGCAATTCCGGTATTGCTGACTTGACAATATTGATTAAGAATTCGACTTTTATATTATTCTTGCGAATAATTTTTTCGGAAAATTCCATCCTTGACATTATTATAGATATCGAATAGAGATAATGAAAAGAGTATATTTAAAAAGCATCACAAAAGAAAAATTAAAAAAAGGTAAAACAAAAACTTACTGATAGTAAATAAAAAATAAAACAAAGCAAGCACAATAGACTTAAATTAAAATAAATAAATAGAATATAATAATTGAAAATATTTTGTTTAATTTGGGAGTATTTTTGGAAACGTTCAATGATTCAGGAAATTTGGACAAATTCAGATCGTGAAAGCAAAATGCGAACTCATCGGGTATACCTACCAGACCATCAATACCCGAATTCTTCTCACGCTCGTCCCCTGACACGTGATCTAGGATACGATAGGTCATTGGTTACGCACTTCGGATACTAATTGGGCATTAACAATGTTTTACTTTTCAAAATTGCTGGTAAATGAACCGGAAAAACAATACGACACACATTCGGATGAGATGTTGAAGTAAACTTCATTGATTTCAGATCACGTACATCAATCACCAGTCATAAAACAAAAAATATACGGAAAAAACACCGTTTGGTTACTTTCCCAAGTGCACTTGATATTTTACATGTACTTTACATATGCTTAGTGTTGTGCAACATACAAAATGAGATTGTTTTGGCAGCCTTTTTGTCTGCCGTGAACGTTTTGACTGCGATTTGAAAACCAGATCGACTTGAATGCGTTGTGAATAACGAAATTGGATTTATTTGGCGCTCAGCATGGGGTACTGTCTATTTCCCAATTCTTTATTTATTTATTTTTGTCACCTTTCTCAAGAGAAATTTCCAACAACGGTCCAAACCGAGGTCCAAACTAAGCTGATGCCTGACTGATGAAATAATCATTCATCATTCACTATTGGTTATACTAAAAAAGGAAAATCTTGAAACTGTTTCCTCAGTCTGACCATGACCAATCCATATTCGTTTCTTCCTACTAGGACTACTAGGACTCATCAGTATGGCTATGGGTCCAAGTCAGACTGAAGAGAACAGTTTCAAGTGAGTTCACGTCTAGCTGACGAGCAAATAAAATGTGAAAAGTTGTAGTATATAACGCCATCTATCGGCAGAAGATTGACAAATTCTGCCGATAGATGGCGTTATGTACTACAACTTTTCACATTGGTTATACTATTATTATTATTCATTACTCATTATTCACTATTCGTTAGTCCGTAATTTAGCATTGATTATTGGTTAACCGTTATTCAGTTTTCATAATCTTCTATTCGATATTCATCATTTCGTTATTCGTTACTCATTATTCATTATTAGTTGTTCACGTTTCAACAATTAACCACGTTATTCATTTATTTTTAGGTTTCTACCTTCATAGATAGTTTGTATTTATTCATTAGTCGTTATTGTTTAAGTATCGAAAAATTTTGAAGATTTGTTGTTTTTTAATTTTGAAAAATCACCAAGTATACATTATTGTTTCATTTTATATTTGATTTATTTGAAGCATTGTACAATAAATAATATTATATTATGATAATCTTTAATTTTTTGTTATAGTTTTTTTGGATCTCTACTTGATGAAATATTTTGTATCAATGTTTATTTATTTGAATTTTTCCTCATCCTTCTTGATTTTGTGTATGTTTATCTAAAAAATCTACTTTTGTCGCAATTCTGTTTTATCTATTTATTTTTCAATAAAGATATAGTAGGTGTACATAATATGTATTTCACGTTAACGTTTGTTTTTTTTTAATTTTTTTGTTTTTAATTTTTGAATATAACATATTATTGGTGTTTATTTTATTTATTAATTATTTAATTCTTCATCATCCTACTTAATTTTTTCTGCTTCTGTTTCATTTGAATCTTCGAAGATAATTCCTCAATTGAATTGTTCGACTTCTGCATGATTTTTTCCAATTTTTCATCTAATAGGTATAATTTTTTCTTGTATTTTATTTTACAATTTTTGTTCCTGAATTTTTTTTACTGCTGATAATTTTTTTAGTTATTCTACAATAATTTTAAATAAATTATTTTCATTTCGATTAGTAATCTTTATACTTCTTCGTTTTCATCAAAATCCATTTCTTTGATACTGAATGGATCCGATGAGATCGACCCCTGTTCACCTTTTTTTTCTATATTGGTAAATTCATAAATCTTTTTATTAAAGGATATTTTTTCTCCAGTGGTTCCGGTTCAGAAAATATCATTTTCAGTGGATCCAGTGAGATCGATCCCATTTTGATAATTTTTACTGTTCATTAGATAATAATAATGAATAATAATAATGATATTGAGTCTGGTGTTGTTAATTTTTCTAGTTGTTCTTCATTTTTAGATAAATTATTTTCATTTCGATTAGTGATCTTTATACTTCTTCGTTTTCATCAAAATCAATTTCTTCGCTACTGAATGGATCCGATGAGATCGACCCGATTTCGCCCTTTTTCTTTCTATATCGGTAAATACATAAATCTTTTTACTTAAGGATATTTTTGCTTCAGTGGTTCTGGTTCAGAAAATATTATTTTGAGTGGATCCAGGATCCAGTGAGATTGATCCCATTTTGATTTTTTTCAGTGTCCATAGATAATAATAATGAATAATAATAATGATATTGAGTCTACTGTTGTTAATTTTTCTAGTTATTCTACAAATTTTATAAATTATTTCCATTTCGATTAGTGATCTTTAAACATTTTCGTTTTCATCAAAATCCATTTCTTTGATACTGAATGGATCCGATGAGATCTACCCCGTTTCACCTTTTTTTTCTATATCTACTGTTGTTAATTTTTCTACTTATTCTGCAAATTTAATAAATTATTTCCATTTCGATTAGTGATCTTTAAACTTTTTCGTTTTCATCAAAATCCATTTCTTTGATACTGAATGGATCCGATGAGATCGACCCCATTTCACTTTTTTTTTCTATATCGGTAAATTCATAAATCTCGCCCCCATTTTTTTTTACAATTTTCGACCTTTTATCTTGATTTGATTCTTCATGTTCAGAAAATTCTTATTTTGAGAGGATCCAGTGAGATCGATCCCATTTTGATTTTTTTATCAATGCTAGATTCTAATTTCATCCCTCTATGTATCTAAATCGATCTATTTATTTTTCTGATGATTATCGACTAGTAATGTTAATTTTATTGATTTTTTATCCTTTTTTCCGTATTGGATCCGGCAATATCGACTTATTTCGCCGTTTTTACCTTTTCTAGTCGATTCATTCTTGAATGAATCCGATGAGTTCGACTACTTTTTGTTTTATTTTTCAAATTTTTGATTTTACCTTCATCCATTTATTTCTAAGTAATTTAAAAAACTCAATTTGCTCTTGAAAGAATCCGGTGAGATCGGACACTTTTTACCATTTTTCTATTCATGGATTTTTTCAATTTTGCTCCATTTATTGTTGAGTGATCTGGTGAGATCGACCACATCTCCTTTTTCTTCCAATTGTAGACTTTTCAACCTGATTTTATTTTCCATTCTCGGATCGATCCCACTTTTTTTCCAATTTATCGGATATTTTTCCAATTCTGACTCATTTGCTCCGATGAGATCGACTTCATTTTATTTTTTTTTTCTTATAATTATCGACTTCTTATGTTAATTTCATTGATTTTTTCCAATGTAGGTCTATTTTTTCTTTATTGGATTCGACGAGATCGACTGAGTTGACGTTTATTCCCATTCATTCTTGAATGGATCTGATGAGATCGAGCTAATTTTACCTTTCACTTCTAATTATTATGTTGATTTCATCAATTCTTTTGAACTTAAGTTTATTTTTTCTCGTGCGAATTCATTTTTTTCACTTCTCGACTTTTCATCTCAATTGCATTTTTCATATTCAGGATTTTTTTTACCGGTTGGATCCAGTGAGAGACTTTTTTCCAATTTTGGATCTTATTTTCATCCATCTATCAATTTTTGGATATTTTTCAACTCCTTAACCATTTGCGATTGAATGGAACCGATGAGATCGACTTCTTTTTTTTATATCACCTATCGACTTTTAATTAATTGCGCTGTTTTCACCTATTCTAGTCCATTCATCTTTGAATGGATCCGGTGAGATCGACCCCATCCCATTTTATTTTTCAAATTCTTGATTTAACCTCAATCCATTTACTTCAAGATATTTTGATCATTTCAGCCCATTTGCTCCTAAGTGGATCCGGTGAGATCGACCCCGTTTCACTTTTTGCTTCAATTGTCAACTTTTAATCTTAATTTCATCCTCCATACCCATAAAAACTTACTTTTCTAGATCATTTTTATAGAGTGAAGTGTTATTTTTACAGATGTAAACATACAATCTGACTGGATCCAGTGAGATCGACCCATTTTAGATGGAACCGATGAGATCGACTTGTTTTTTTTTATATTTTTACTTCATTGGATACGGCGAGATCAACTAGTTTTGTCGTTTTTTCCTATTCCTGTCCATTTATTTTTGAAAGGATCCGACTTAATTTTTCAAATTTTATTCACTTTAACATTTTTTGTTGATTTCAGTAGGATCGACCTAATTTTTGTTTCATCCCAACATTATCCAGTTTTTTAAACTTATTCAATTAGACTCTTTTTTATCTTCAATGGATCAACTGGATCAACACCATTTTCTCTTTTTTTCCCATTTTCAGGTAATATTTGTCCAATGATCAAGAAACATTTTTTTATATTTCATCGTTAGTTTGATGTTCAAATGGAAATTTTAAATACTGATAAAATATATTTATTGAATAATATTTTCCGCAATAACTTATTGATAACTGTCACTTTTTTCCAATTATTCAAATTGGCCACTGTTATCACAACAGTTATCTCATTCCACAAAAATAATTGCCGCACTTCTACCGTAACTTAGAAATTAAACAGCAAACCAAACATAATCGGCTATTCAAAATAAACGTGAAAGTAATAACTTTTATGCAAATAATCCGTTATTGTTTTGTTTTTTCGCATTAATTGAAATTTGCTATTCAAAGTCGCACCGGCGCGGCATAACAATGGCTTTTTTGTTTTGTCCGCAAAAAAAAATCAATTCAAACTGTTGTTACTTGAATGCATAATTTTGCACACACCTTTGGAAAAAACTGCACGTGACTTTATTTGCGGAGATTTGGATTTGCATAAAGAAAATTGATTGCATAGAAATAGACTGCGAATAAAATAGAACGTGAAGGATTTTGTCAATTTATTTTATTTAGGAATTACTCAAATTTCCGAAATGCCTTGAATCATCTAACTTTTCAACAATATCAACAATAAATAAATTTGTGAATACTTTGCAAAGTGAAAAGTCACTTAAAATGATTCTCAATTATTGCAAAAATAAGAAATAAAAAATCACCGAAAACACTTCTTAATCATTGTAAAAATATCAAATAATATACATAGTGTCTCATGAAAACGTCAGTTCTGCTCAGCAAAATAATCAATAGACTGATGAAAATTTCACAAAAATTTGATTTCTGTACATTTTCTGCTTTGAATATTTTCCTGAGGTCAAAAATCACTTCTCAATCATTGTGAAAATATAAAATAACATACAGAGAGTCTCATGGAATCATCAATTTTGGCCAGCAAAATAATCAATAGACATGAAAATATCACAAAAAATTGATTCCTGTACTTTTTCTGCTATGAATATTTTCCTGAGGTTAAAAATCATCGAAAACACTTCTTAACCATTGTTAGTAGAAATATTAAAAAAATATATAGAGTGTCTCATGGAAACGACAGTTCTGCTCAGCAATATAATCAATAAACTGATGACAATTCCACAAAAAAAATATTCCTGCTGTGAATATTTCCCTGAGGTTGAAATTCACTAAGAAATTATTGTCAAATAATATGAATAATATACAGAGGGTCTCATGGAAGCGTCTATTTTGCTCAGCAAAATAATCAATACACTAATGAAAATTATACAAAAAATCAATTCCTGTCCTTTTTCTGATGTGAATATTGTCCCAAGGTTAAAAATAACTAAAAACTCTTTTTAATTATTGTGAAAATATAAAATAATATACAGAATGTGTCATGTTTACCCCAATTTTGTTCAGGAAAATAATCAGTAGACTAAAAATGATAAAAAGACTGATTCCTGTACTTTTTCTGCTGTCAATATTTTCCTGAGCACTTTACAGGCTTAAAAATCATCACCAAATACACCTCTTAATTATTGCAAAAATATAACACAATATACAGTGTCTCATGGAAACCTCAATTCTGCTGAATGCAATACTCGACGAAATGGTCATTTTGAATAGCATTTTCTTGGAGAAAAATAGAGAATCCCGGATTTTTTTTTGATAAATTGGGTAGGTATTGTTTGAGTTGTTTATTTAAATGTAAAATGTCAAATTCGTGTTTCCACATAATGTGATGTGTAATAAAGACCCAGATTCTTGTCAAGAGTTTTATAAGTGGTAGTTTTTCATATTTTTGTTTCTTTTTGGATGATTGTCTTATTATTTCATCATTCAATTATTTTTGATTATTTTTGACTTGGTTTTTTCTACACTTTAAATCAAAAATAAAAATTCAACATACATAACATAGGTACATAAAAAAAAGTTTAAATACCACATCCAACTTTAAAACGGTTTGAGATTTATGCTTGAGATTTTAGTTTGAACATTTCTTCATCATAAAAAGCTCATAACAGATCTATATTTCAGTTTTGAAGATTATTTTCAAATTTTCAAAACATGTAAAATGACTTGAAATTTTAGTGTTAAGAAGTTTGAACATTTTTCAATGGGAAAATTCTTGAGCTCAACTTTCGATTTTAGAAATTAGAACAAATTTTACAACATTGTAGAAAAAAAAAATGAAATTCCACACGTAACTTTGTTGGATCTGTCATTTCTGAACGGTTTGAAATTTGACCTTGAAATTCCTGTGAGAGGAAGTTTGAACATTTGTCCATTGAAAAATGTGCATTTCAAGTTTACATCTGGTTTTAAAAATTAAAACAAATTTTATAATATCAACTGTCAAAATTCCGCAAGCAACTATGATGAGCTGTCATTTCCAAACGGTTTCAAATTTACACTTGAAATTTTAGTGACAAAGAATATTTCTCAAATCTACGTCTTGATTTCATCTTAGTTTTAAAACTCAAGAGAAAATTTAAAAATTTGTATAATATGAAAATTGTCAAAATAGCACTTATAGTAACATTAGAAAGCTGTCATTTCAAAACGGTTAAAAATTCTGATTCAAAATTTTGGTGATAAGGAGTCTGAACACTTCTCTATTGAAAAATGCTCATTTCAAATCTACATCTCATTTTTCAAAATAAAGACAAATTTGATAAGATTTTGGAACAGCAAAAATGTCAAAATTCCACTGTAAAACTTTGACAGGCTATTATTATTTCGGTTTGAAATTTTGGCTTAAAATTTTAGTGAACAAGAGTTTGAACATTTCTCTATTAAGAAATATTGACTTGGAATTTCAGGAGAAATTTACAGGAATTTTTTTCTGCAGAAAAACATCCACTTTGAGTCATCGAAAAAATCCCTTAAAGAGAAAATTAGATAAATAATTCAGAAATTATCACAGCTGCGCAGCAAGATTTTAACATGTGTGGTCAGACTGCGCAGTAGGCAAATTTTTCCCTGGAATAAGTTAACTTGGTTCCACCCTCATCGAAAAAGTTAATATTGTTATCAAGTCAGATAAGCAGATTAAAAAGTCAACGTGACAACGTTGCGACTGTTCACTTAAATTGATGCGCATGCGACAACCAACTTGGTAAAGGCAATATTGAGGTTATGTGTGCAAGAGTATTTGAATTGACTAAATACTTGGATGATTTTTTTTTTATTTTTATTATTAGTTCTGGAAACGTTTATGATTTTAGGTGAGTATTGTGTTGATGTTATTCGTAATTATCATCTTATTTTTGAAGTCATAATTTGGCGCATGCGTAGAAGGGATATAATATTGAGGTTATGTACTAGTCAAACAGATGGTCGATACACTGTTGCAAGTGTGATTATTCAAACAGTATCCACAGCAAATTAATTACTGTAATAAATAACGCTATCACCTAAATCCGTACTTATTCATTATACGGCCATATATCGTAAATCAGCAGAATTCGCAATAACCAAGATAAAGATTACTTTATGTAACACCACAATTAATTTATTGTATTTCGTAATTTGAATTTTTTTAAATCAAAACTTACCTGCTCCACCTTAACAGACGACTGATTTCTGCAAAAAAAAATAAATTAGCAAAACAATTCATTCATCAATCTCTATTTGGACAAGGCGTCAATTTCCGATTGACTGGTGTTTGATGATGACCATTTCAATCGTTCTAGTTTCTAAAAATGGACAGAATCGATGCGAGACGTTGAAGACATAAAAACAAGATTTATTGGATTAGGAGCGGTGTTTTTTTGATTGATTTTTGATACAGTTGTTGACGTCATCGATACAGCTACCCGCAATAAAAACGTTTGGCAACACTGCCTCCTGTCAAGTTACACCTGAGCTTGCCAATACGATATAGATACTTTTGTCTCCCCTTATATCACTAAGACTAAACAATAACCCAAAGAATAGTCAATAAAGCATGTTGATCACGCGGATCATTAATTTATTCCATATTGTATGTATTTTTTATAAGAGTGCGAAAAAGGAAAAGCTGGGAAATACACAAACAGTGAGACAATTGCATTATCAATTGAATTGTATTTAATTATTTATAGGAGAAAAGTGATTTCGAATTGTCAAGGAATGTCGTTTGCGGTTTAGTGAGTCAATGATGAAATAAATTCAAAGTCACTTTGCTTCAGTTGTGGTTTTTCCGGTTATTGATATAGTAATGAGAAAAAAAAATACGATGCGTTACAAAAAAGTTTGACCTTGTACGCATGCTCAAATGACCTAATTTTATCATCGCTGAAAAAGAACAATCTCCAGCTTTTTGGGAATTTTCAGAATCATAATTCTGGTTATTACAAAACAGGTTCAATAATTCCGTTATTTCATTTTGAAAAAAAATCCTTGACAACGTCGCAACAGATTCATTGGGATCTATAGTGCTCATGCGTCAAAAATAATATTGAGGTTATGTACCAGATAAACAAACGGTTGATGGGCAGTGTTGTCATGTTTGGTTCTTTCGATTTTTTTTCAATCGTTGAATACAGAGGTTATTGTTTTTTCTTCAAGTATATACATGGGGAATTTGAAGAATGAAGAAAATTTTGTCGTGCGTTTTTTTAAAATTTTCAGAATTTGGAAAATCAAGTATTTTTCCATCAAGATGATTTATTTTGTTCAACATGACAACCTGACAACGCTGAATACGAGCACATGCGTTGAAGAAGCACAAATTGAGGTTATGTACCTACTTATTGAACAGATCGTTCATACAGTGTTGTCAATGATGAAAAATTTTGTATCAAGATAATATAAGGTGGGTTAGTTTTTTGCGCATGTGCAATGACTTGTATTCTCATTGATATATGAGTAATTCCTACTGCGCATGCGCAGTTGTAATTCGCACAGCCTCACTAATTCTTCAATGACTCAATACTGGGTGTCACAGTTGTTTGTGTATGTTTGACCGAGAGCACATGCGCAAATGACTGGTTTTCTTATCGATGTAACGTCACAAATGTTTTTGAAGTCCCTAATCCTACTGCGCATGAGTCTTCATTTATACATGAGGAAAATGCTTCATCAAGTCTTGCGCATGCTTGACCGATGTTTTCATTGTTGTTCGGAGTTGATAAACAGAGCGGTTTCTGGAATCAAAAACTATACCTAACCTCACTTTTGCGATTCCCGCGCGAGGAAGTTTGTGGTCATTTGTAGCGTTGATACATGCATGGAGTGTTTTATAGAGCGATATTTCAAATAAGGACACATAAACAACACACACATTTCAACAACAACAAATTAATAAACAGCACAAGAACAACAACAGCAGATGAACAACACAAGAAAACATCAACAACAACAATGCTTCTTTCCTCTTTTTTTTCCATGATTTTTCGTAGTTTATCAGTTGTTGTTGATGTTTTTTGTTGTTCCTGTGTGGTTTTTATGTGTTGTTCATTTATTTATTTACCAAGTGTGTGGATGAATAAATAAAATGAATAAATAAATGAATAAACAAGATAAAAAAACACAGGAACAACAAAAAACATCAACAAAAACAAATAAACTACATCAAACATGAGAAAAAATAAATAAGAGTAAAGAAGCATTGTTTTTGATATTTTCTTATTGTTCTTGTGTTGTTTATCTGTTCTTGTTGGTGTTTTTTGTTGTTCTTGTGCTGTTTATCTGTTGTTGTTGAAATTTGCAAGTTGTTTATGCGTGTTCTTTTATTCAACATATCACTCAACAAATAACCCAATGCGGCAACAGCGCCCCCACATCGATCCACACGTCACTCAGAATCAACGCTACAGATTACAACACCCGTCCTCGCGCGAGAATCACAAAAGTGAGGTTAGGTATAGATTTTTATTCCAACACCTGCTCTGTTTACATGCATGCGCCTTCGTTATAATTCGTATAACTGTGCATGATAAAAATGCTCCATTAGGTCATCACTGGGTATCCCAGTTTGCGCATGTTTCACGAAGTGCGCATGTGCAAACTATTTGTATTGTCATTGATGAAATCGACATGATTCTGTCAATTCTAATGCGCACTAAGCGCATGTGAAATATGCTTCATTAGGCCACGATAATTTGCGTTGATTGGCCGAGTGCGCATGCGCAAATGACTAGTAACATCGGAAGTTGTGACCTTTTTTTCAATCTCACTGCGCATGGGCCTTGGTTTAAAACTGTGCATGTGAAAAAAAATATATGTCAATGTGTCATTTTTGACAGAGTGTGCACGCGCAATTGACTTTGACCGAGTGCGCATGCGCATGTGACTAGTAGATATTCTCATTGATGTAACATCGGAAGCATATTTTATAACAGAGTGGATTAAGAAAAATTCTTCATTTTGATAAAAACAATTTTTTAATGAAATAATGGAAATAGTATTTGAAGGCAGCTGATAGAACTATAATCAGAATTGAGTGGAACATTAAACTTTGAATCTATAGGTAAGGAATCTGAGTATTCCACTAATTCCCAGAATATTGTTCCTCCAAGAAGGAAATTGTTGGAATTAGCTTTAATCATAATCAATAAAAATCATTTCTGATATTAGCAGAGGAATTACAGTAATTTCAAGTGAAATTAGTTGTTGTAGGTAGTTAGTTGTGTAACGGAATTAATGGAATTATGAAGTGGAATTATCACTCTAGGTGTATTATTTAGTTAAATAAGGGAGCAGGCGCCGCATTATGTTAATCAGTATAATTGCCCTCGAGGTAGTTAGTGGAAATATTAATTCCACATACTAATTCCAAAACTCTAACAATAATCTCTACCAGTTCTAAAAATAGAATTAGTGAGAGTCAAGTTTTAACTAATTTCTTCTTCCCAAACCTAGTGCCATAAATTTTGTTACGGTCTTCCTTAATTTAACTGAAATACACTTCAGAGAAACCTCAATTCGAGCAATTATACAATGTTTCCTAATTCCACTATCAATGGAATTAGTGGGGTTTTGTTTGCCAATCACTGGAATTATACAAGGAAATTAGTGGAAATGTAAAAAAGACGCTCCAAAGCAGAACTGGAATTGGTGAAACTGGTAATTCTACTTCCCATTCCACTGTTTCTTTTACCATCCTGACATTTATGGAATTAGTGAAACTCGTGATTACTGGAATCAAGCTAGGAATAGTAAGGAATTAAATGATTTGTCGTTGGAATTAGTGAACCTAGTAATTCTTCTTTCAATTCCACTCATTCATAATTCTGACGTTTTGTGTAACAATTTTACTGGTAATTTCACAGGCATGGTTACGATTTCCCATAATTCCATTAGCAATGGAATTAGTGAAGCTAGTATTGTCTGCCGATTATTGAAATTAAGCAAGCCTTAGTAAGAAATAAATGAAAGTAGTACATTGGTAATTCTACTTTAATCATTCAGAATAATTGAAATTAGAGGAATGTCTATGGGAAATGGATGAGCATGTTGTGATGTCTGGTATTATTATTAGTAGATAGTATTCCTCTCTTGGATTAACCTCAATAATTCTGCTTCCACTAATTATCATAAATGAAGAATTACTGGTTTTCAAAAAAAGTGAATGGTCACAAACGAAGCCTCAGACTACCAACTATTTGAATGAAATGAATTGCCAAAAAAAAGTTCAAAAGAGAAACTATGGATCACCTTTTTTAATCAATTCCACTAATTCCATAATTATTTTGACTTCAGCCCTTCTAATTTCTAATTTCTTTGATGACTTCAACTGTATTTCCACGAACTCTGATGATTCCACGAATTAAGTGACAGTCAGCAGTTAAGGGCTAGGAATTAGTGAAATCGGTATAGCGGAATTAGATAAGAATCCGAATAATTACTCATGGAATTGGTGAATCTTCACTTACAGCAGTCACAAATAATAAATGTAATAATTATTCCTCCTTATTTCTATTGAATATAATCACGGTAATTACTGGAATTATGAATAATGGGCAAATAATTAGTGAAAAGCTAAGAACATTACATCGTCAGTGGAAGCAGCAGTGAAGTGCTGGGAATTATTGAAATTTGTGGTGGAATTAGATAAGAACCTGAATAATTACTCATGTAATTAGTGGAACTTCACTTACAGCAGTTACAAATAATTAATGAAATAGTTATTTCTCTAAAATTTAATCACGGTAATTACTGGAATTATAATGGGCAAATTATTAGTGAAAAGCTAGGAACATTATATCGTCAGTGGAAGCAGCAGTGAAGTGCTGGGAATTATTGAAATTTGTGTTGGAATTAGATAAGAACCTGAATAATTACTCATGTAATTAGTGAAACTTCACTTACAGTAGTTACAAATAATAAATGAAATAATTATTTCTCCTTATTTCTATAAAATATAATCACGGTAATTACTGGAATTATGAAGTAATGGGCAAATAATTAGTGAAAAGCTAAGAACATTAACATCGTCAGTGGAAGCAGCAGTGAAGTGCTGGGAATTATTGAAATTTGTGTTGGAATTAGATAAGAACCTGAATAATTACTCATGTAATTAGTGGAACTTCACGTACAGCAGTTACAAATTATAGATTTAATAATTATTCCTCCTTATTAATCTGAAATATAATCACGGTAATTACTGGAATTATGAAGTGATGGGCAAATAATTAGTGAAAAGCTAAGAACATTACATCGTCAGTGAAGTGCTGGGAATTATTGAAATTTGTGGTGGAATTAGATAAGAACCTGAATAATTACTCATGTAATTAGTGGAACTTCACTTACAGCAGTTACAAATAATTAATGAAATAGTTATTTCTCTAAAATTTAATCACGGTAATTACTGGAATTATAATGGGCAAATTATTAGTGAAAAGCTAGGAACATTATATCGTCAGTGGAAGCAGCAGTGAAGTGCTGGGAATTATTGAAATTTGTGTTGGAATTAGATAAGAACCTGAATAATTACTCATGTAATTAGTGAAACTTCACTTACAGTAGTTACAAATAATAAATGAAATAATTATTTCTCCTTATTTCTATAAAATATAATCACGGTAATTACTGGAATTATGAAGTAATGGGCAAATAATTAGTGAAAAGCTAAGAACATTAACATCGTCAGTGGAAGCAGCAGTGAAGTGCTGGGAATTATTGAAATTTGTGTTGGAATTAGATAAGAACCTGAATAATTACTCATGTAATTAGTGGAACTTCACGTACAGCAGTTACAAATTATAGATTTAATAATTATTCCTCCTTATTAATCTGAAATATAATCACGGTAATTACTGGAATTATGAAGTGATGGGCAAATAATTAGTGAAAAGCTAAGAACATTACATCGTCAGTGAAGTGCTGGGAATTATTGAAATTTGTGGTGGAATTAGATAAGAACCTGAATAATTACTCATGTAATTAGTGGAACTTCACTTACAGCAGTTACAAATAATTAATGAAATAGTTATTTCTCTAAAATTTAATCACGGTAATTACTGGAATTATAATGGGCAAATTATTAGTGAAAAGCTAGGAACATTATATCGTCAGTGGAAGCAGCAGTGAAGTGCTGGGAATTATTGAAATTTGTGTTGGAATTAGATAAGAACCTGAATAATTACTCATGTAATTAGTGAAACTTCACTTACAGTAGTTACAAATAATAAATGAAATAATTATTTCTCCTTATTTCTATAAAATATAATCACGGTAATTACTGGAATTATGAAGTAATGGGCAAATAATTAGTGAAAAGCTAAGAACATTAACATCGTCAGTGGAAGCAGCAGTGAAGTGCTGGGAATTATTGAAATTTGTGGTGGAATTAGATAAGAACCTGAATAATTACTCATGTAATTAGTGGAACTTCACTTACAGCAGTTACAAATAATTAATGAAATAGTTATTTCTCTAAAATTTAATCACGGTAATTACTGGAATTATAATGGGCAAATTATTAGTGAAAAGCTAGGAACATTATATCGTCAGTGGAAGCAGCAGTGAAGTGCTGGGAATTATTGAAATTTGTGTTGGAATTAGATAAGAACCTGAATAATTACTCATGTAATTAGTGAAACTTCACTTACAGTAGTTACAAATAATAAATGAAATAATTATTTCTCCTTATTTCTATAAAATATAATCACGGTAATTACTGGAATTATGAAGTAATGGGCAAATAATTAGTGAAAAGCTAAGAACATTAACATCGTCAGTGGAAGCAGCAGTGAAGTGCTGGGAATTATTGAAATTTGTGGTGGAATTAGATAAGAACCTGAATAATTACTCATGTAATTAGTGGAACTTCACTTACAGCAGTTACAAATAATTAATGAAATAGTTATTTCTCTAAAATTTAATCACGGTAATTACTGGAATTATAATGGGCAAATTATTAGTGAAAAGCTAGGAACATTATATCGTCAGTGGAAGCAGCAGTGAAGTGCTGGGAATTATTGAAATTTGTGTTGGAATTAGATAAGAACCTGAATAATTACTCATGTAATTAGTGAAACTTCACTTACAGTAGTTACAAATAATAAATGAAATAATTATTTCTCCTTATTTCTATAAAATATAATCACGGTAATTACTGGAATTATGAAGTAATGGGCAAATAATTAGTGAAAAGCTAAGAACATTAACATCGTCAGTGGAAGCAGCAGTGAAGTGCTGGGAATTATTGAAATTTGTGGTGGAATTAGATAAGAACCTGAATAATTACTCATGTAATTAGTGGAACTTCACTTACAGCAGTTACAAATAATTAATGAAATAGTTATTTCTCTAAAATTTAATCACGGTAATTACTGGAATTATAATGGGCAAATTATTAGTGAAAAGCTAGGAACATTATATCGTCAGTGGAAGCAGCAGTGAAGTGCTGGGAATTATTGAAATTTGTGTTGGAATTAGATAAGAACCTGAATAATTACTCATGTAATTAGTGAAACTTCACTTACAGTAGTTACAAATAATAAATGAAATAATTATTTCTCCTTATTTCTATAAAATATAATCACGGTAATTACTGGAATTATGAAGTAATGGGCAAATAATTAGTGAAAAGCTAAGAACATTAACATCGTCAGTGGAAGCAGCAGTGAAGTGCTGGGAATTATTGAAATTTGTGTTGGAATTAGATAAGAACCTGAATAATTACTCATGTAATTAGTGGAACTTCACGTACAGCAGTTACAAATTATAGATTTAATAATTATTCCTCCTTATTAATCTGAAATATAATCACGGTAATTACTGGAATTATGAAGTGATGGGCAAATAATTAGTGAAAAGCTAAGAACATTACATCGTCAGTGAAGTGCTGGGAATTATTGAAATTTGTGGTGGAATTAGATAAGAACCTGAATAATTACTCATGTAATTAGTGGAACTTCACTTACAGCAGTTACAAATAATTAATGAAATAGTTATTTCTCTAAAATTTAATCACGGTAATTACTGGAATTATAATGGGCAAATTATTAGTGAAAAGCTAGGAACATTATATCGTCAGTGGAAGCAGCAGTGAAGTGCTGGGAATTATTGGAATTTGTGGTGGAATTCGATAAGAGCCTGAATAATTACTCATGTAATTAGTGGAACTTCACGTATAGCAGTTACAAATTATAAATTTAATAATTATTCCTCCTTATTAATCTGAAATATGATCACGGTAATTACTGGAATTATGAAGTAATGGGCAAAGAATTAGTGAAAAGCCAATAACATTACATAGTCAGTGGAAATCATGCATGTGTTGACTGATCCCTCATTCTTATTTTCAATGAGTAATGGCACAGTTTCCCTTAATTACATCCATCAATGGAATTAATGAGGAATCTGAGTAATTCCCTGAATAATGTTCCTCTACGAGAGGAATTTTGGGAAACAGCTATAAATTATAATGAACAGTGTAATGAGTTTGCGCACTAGCAATCGAGAGGACTTGCATGTGTTAATGTTAAGTGGTGTCCATACTTATAATTATTAATCACTTTCGCCACATCGATACATTTTTTATCAATTGATATTTCAACATTAAAATTCATAAGGCTTGATGATCCACTATGAAAGTGTTATGGTGAAATCTAACACCTGATTAATTTTTCCATGCGACCAGAATCGAACATTACTTGCGGCTTGATTAAATTAATATTGTTTTGGTTTATTCGGTCAAGTTCGTGATTTATTGTTCGATAGTGCTGCTCCGCCTAACCATCCGCAGGTTTTAACCTTCATTCTAGTCTAGTTTATAATATCGATTTGTGGCGGTTATAAATATTTAGTATGCAAATGAGCCTGGTATATGTAAACGAGAAATTTACTACACCGTTGGATGACAGTTTCCCTTTTCAAATGCTTTTTACACCTTCATTAATTTCATTTATTTATTATTGCCGGGAAAATGGATTTATTGTACTTTCTTGCGATGGTATTTGGGTATAAATGGTGGAAATTAATCTCACGTCACTCCCTGACTTCCTAATTAGACTGCGATGAGATGTTGCAATTCACACACTAACAAACCTCACACCGACATAAGTTGAGGAAAATAGATTAACATCTTTCACTTGACCTTAAAAATTTCAGTGTTTTGGAGTCATAGTGTCCCAAAGTGTGTTGTATGTGTTTAAACTAATTTTCAAAGACATTTGGACTAAATCGACAACAACTCCTCAATGATGAAAATTTGACACAACATACAAAAAGTTGAGGGAAATAAACTAACCTCTATCACTTGAAAAATTGAGTGTTTTTGAGTCATACAGCTACAAAGTGTGCGCGGTGAGTGTTTATAAACTCAGTTTTTCATAATCGAGTATAGCTTCTCAACGGATTTGTGTATCTTGATGAAAATTTGACACAACACACAAAAAGTTGAGGAAAATAAACTAACCTCGTTCACTTAACCTTGAAAATTTGAGTGTTTTTGAGTTATACAGATACAACGGCTGTGCTGACTGTTCAAATTCATTTATACTTAATCGAGTATAGCTCCTCAACGGATTTGTGTAACTTGATGAAAATTTGACACAACACACAAAAAGTTGAGGAAAATAAACTAACCTCGTTCACTTAACCTTGAAAATTTGAGTGTTTTTGAGTTATACAGCTACAACGGCTGTGCTGACTGTTCAAATTCATTTATACTTAATCGAGTATAGCTCCTCAACGGATTTGTGTAACTTGATGAAAATTTGACACAACACACAAAAAGTTGAGGGAAATAAACTAACCTCTATCACTCAACCTTGAAAAATTGGGTGTTTTTGAGTTATACAGCTACAAAGTGTGCGGTGGGTGTTAATAAACTCAGTTATACATAATCGAGTATAGCTTCTCAACGAATTTGTGTATCTTGATGAAAATTTGACACAACACACAAAAAGTTGAGGGAAATAAACTAACCTTTTTCACTCAACCTTGAAAATTTGAGTGTTTTTGAGTTACACAGCTACAAAGGCTGTGCTAAGTGGTCAAATTCATTTATACCTAATCGATTATAGCTCCTCAACGGATTGGTGTAACTCGATGAAAATTTGACACAACACACAAAAAGTTGAGGGAAATAAACTAACTCCCTTCATTCAACCTTGAAAATGTGAGTGTTTTTGAGTAATACAGCTACAAAGTCTGTAGTAAGTGTTAAGACTCATTTATACTCAATCGAGTTTAGCTCCTGAACGGATTTGTGTATCTTGATGAAATTTTACCCAATACACAAAAAGTTGAGGGAAATAAACTAACCTCTTTCACTCAACCTTGAAAATTTTAGTGTTTTTGAGTTACACACCTACAAAGTCTGTGGTAAGTGTTCAAACTCACTTATACTTGATCGAGTATAGCTCCTCAACGAATTTTTGTATCTTGGAGAAAAATTGATACAACACTCAAAAATTTGAGGGAAATAAACTAACGTCTTGCACTCAAACTTGAAAATTTGAATGTTTTTGAGTTATACAGCTACAAAGTGTGTGGCAAGTGTTTATAAACTCATTTATACTTGATCGAGTATAGCTCCTCAACGGATTTTTGTATCTTGATGGAAACTTGACACATTACACAAAAAGTTGAACGATGTTAACTAACCTCTTTCACTCAACCTTGAAAATTATAGTGTTTTTGAGTTATACAGCTACAAAGTCTGTGGTAAGTGTTTATAAACTTATTTATACTCAATCGAGTAAAGCTCCTCAATGGATCTGTGTATCTTGATGGAAATTTGACACAACAAACAAAAAGTTGAGGGAAGTAAACTAAAACCTCTTTCACTCAACCTTGAAAATTTTAGTGTTTTTGAGTTACACAGCTACAAAGTCTGTTTTAAGTGTTGAAACTCACTTATACTTGATCGAGTATACCTTCTCAACGGATCTGTGTATCCTGATGGAAATTTGACACAACACACAAAAAGTTGAGGGAAATAAACTAACCTCTTTCACTTAACCTAGCCAAGTGGAGTGTTTTTGAGTTATACAGTTACAAAGTCTGTGGTAAGTGTTCAAACTTACTTATACTTGATCGAGTATAGCTTCTCAACGGATCTGTGTATCCTGATGAAAATTTGACACAACACACAAAAAGTTGAGGGAAATAAACTTACCTTCATCACTCAACCTTGAAAAATTGAGTGTTTTTGAGTTATACAGCTACAAAGTGTGCGGTGAGTGTTTATAAACTCAGTTATACTTAATCGAGTATAGCTTCTTAACGGATTTGTGTATCTTGATGAAAATTTGACACAACACACAAAGAGTTGAGAGAAATTAACTAACCTCTTTCACTTAACCTTGAAAAATTGGGTGTTTTTGAGTTATACAGCTACAAAGTGTGCGGTAGGTGTTTATAAACTCAGTTATACTTAATCGAGTATAGCTTCTCAACGGATTTGTGTATCTTGATGAGAATTTGACACAACACACAAAAAGTTGAGGGAAATAAACTAACTTCTTTCACTTAACCTTGAAAATTTGAGTCTTTTTGAGTTATACAGCTACAAAGGCTGTGCTAAGTGGTCAAATTCATTCATACTTAATCGATTATAGCTCCTCAACAGATTTGTGTAACTCGATGAACATTTGACACAACACACAAAAAGTTGAGGGAAATAAACCAACCTCTCTCACTCAACCTAGCCAAGTTGAGGGTTTTTGAGTTATACAGCTACAAAGTCTGTGGTAAGTGTTCAAACTCACTTATACTTGATCGAGTATAGCTCCTCAACGAATTTGTGTATCTTGATGAAAATTTGACACATCACACAAGAAGTTGAGGGGAAATAAACTAACCCCCTTCATTCAACCTTGAAAATCTGAGTGTTTTTGAGTTATACAGCATACAAAGTCTGTGGTAAGACTAATTTATACTTAATCGAGTATAGCTCCTGAAGGGATTTGTGTATCTTGATAAAACTTTACCCAATACACATAAAGTTGAAGGAAATAGACTTACCTCGTTTCACTTGAGTTTTCTCAATAGAAAATTGACTACAGCAAATGCCAAATAACTTTCGATTCACGTCATAATTGCCACCAAGCGAGTTATTATGTGATTTGCTGGTGACCAAATTTGGCCACCAGCAAACTTCATAACAACGTGCTTGGTGGCAATTATGACGTAGATGGAAAGTTGTTTGCCATTTGCTATATTCTGAACTCGCTGCCTAATTAATATATGCCCAAACCATAAAAACACGCCTTTTTAATCTATTTATTAGTCCAATTCCCAGACCTTTTTCCTGTCAATAAATAATCGAAACCTCTCGGGCGTGTCCCACTTCAAGTGGGATCAATTACAAAATCCAACAACACGAGAAAAGGTGTGTCCCGAACAAAAAGTCATCCAGGAAAACCGTCTAATAAATAAACAAATTGCCAGTTGCTTCGATTGTTTGTAAATTTATTGTTATTTCAACCTGCTTAGAATGCCTACCTAAATGCATAGGGGTGTGATTTTTTGTTGAATTTATCACAATGATAATCGACGATTTTTTTAGACAATTATCTCAATAACAAATGACAAATCCTTTCACGGTTCGGAACGAAAAAGGTGTGTCGGAAGTAATAACTATGAAAAATGCTAAGCAGGTGTAATTAGCTTATTTTTTAAATTAAATGGGATCGGATCTAGATTAATCTTTGTCTTGTTACTAATCATTATTCGTTCGGCATACTGCATTTTGTTGTAGACGTGATGTACGACTTTTGAACTGACAACAAAATCACCAGGTCAACCTACAATCGCCGACGCCCTCGTTTTTTGACCTTATTTTCAGTTATGCCTTGACGATCGGAACGGATGCCTCGGTGGTAGGAACGGCACCTGCGCATAAACTGTCAAAGATGCGCAAAACAGAGATAAATGAGAGATAAATGAAGCCATGATAGAGCAAAGTGTAGAAGATATATGACAGATAGCTGGGTTTGAAGGTACAGCTGAAATAATGAAAGTATGATAAAAGTTCCCGTTTCAAAGTAAAAATTCAAATACGTGTACTGACGTTATTTTCAGAGATAGATAAGTCAATAATGGCGCAAATCAAAGATGATCTATTCGCCTTTAATTGTCTTCCATTGAAGATCTTTGCCAGATTGTTATTTTTGAAGATACAGCCGTGACAGTGGAAGAATGTCAAAAAAAACGTTGCAAATTTCCAATACGTGTCCTGACGTTATTTCTAGAGATAATTGAGTCAATGACATCGCAAATTGAAGATAATTTGTTGACCCTTAATTGTCTTCCATTGAAGATCTTTGCCAGATTGTTATTTTTGAAGATACAGTCGAGACAGTCGAAGGATGTCAAAATCAACGTTGTCAAATTTAAATACGTGTACTGACGTTATTTCTAGAGATAATTGAGTCAATGGTAGCGCAAATTGAAGATAATTTATTGACTTTTAATTGTCTCTCATTGAAGATCTTTGCCAAATTGTTATTTTTGAAGATACAGTCGAGACAGTGGAACGATGTCAAAATCAACCTTTCCAAATTTAAGTACGTGTTATTTCTAGAGATAATTGACTCAATGACAGCGCAAATTGAAGATAATTTATTCACCTTTAGTTGTCTTCCATTGAAGATCTTTGCCGGATTGTTATTTTTGAAGATACAGCCGTGACAGTGGAAGAATGTCAAAAAAAACGTTGCAAATTTCAAATACGTGACCTGACGTTATTTCTAGAGATAATTTAGTCAATGACATCGCAAATTAAAGATAATTTGTTGACCTTTAATTGTCTTCCATTGAAGATCTTTACCAGATTGTTATTTTTGAAGATACAGTCGAGACAGTCGAAGGATGTCAAAATCAACGTTGTCAAATTTAAATACGTGTACTGACGTTATTTCTAGAGATAATTGAGTCAATAATAGCGCAAATTGAAGATAATTTATTGACTTTTAATTGTCTCTCATTGAAGATCTTTGCCAAATTGTTATTTTTGAAGATACAGTCGAGACAGTGGAAGGATGTCAAAATCAACGTTGTCAATTTTCAAGCTAGACGCGAACCCTCTTGAAACCGTTCTCTTCAGTCTGACTTAGACCCATAGCAAAGTTTACTGAGTAAACTTTGCCCATAGCCATATACTGATGTGTCCTAGTAGGACGAAACGTATATGGATTGGTCATCGTCAGACTGAGGAAACAGTTTCAAGATTTTGCTGACGTCAGTTTTAGAGATAATTGAATCCATTATAGCGCAAATTGAAGATAATCTATCAATCATTGATTGTCTCCCATTAAAGATCTTTGCTAAATTGTTATTTTTTAAGATACAGTCGAGACAGTGGAACGATGTCAAAATCAACGTTGTCAATTTTCAAGCCTCGAACCCTCTTGAAACCGTTCTCTTCAGTCTGACTTAGACCCATAGCCATATACTGATGAGTCCTAGTAGGACGAAACGTATATGGATTGGTCATGGTCAGACTGAGGAAACAGTTTCAAGATTTTCCAATTTTCAAATACACATGCTGACGTCAGTTTTAGAGATAATTGAATCAATTATAGCGCAAATTGAAGATAATCTATTAATCATTAATTATTGTCTCCCATTGAAGATCTTTGCCAGATTGTTATTTTTGAAGATACAGCCGAGATAGTGGAAGGATGTCAAAATCAACGTAGTCAATTTTCAATTACATGTACTGACGTTATTTCTAGAGATAATTGAGTCAATGATAGCGCGAATTGAAGATAATTTATTTCACTTCAATTATTTTTGATTGAAGATCTTTGCCAGCGAGTTATTTTTGAAGATACAGTCGAGACAGTGGAAGGATGTCAAATTCAACGTTGTCAATTTTCAAATACGTGTACCAACGTTATTTCTGAAGATTACTGAGTCTATGATAGCGTAAATTGAAAATAATTTATTTGACTTCAATTGTCTTCCATTGGAGATTTTTGCCAAATTGATATTTTTGAAGATACAGTCGAGACAGTGGAAGGATGTCTTAGTAAACCTTGTCAATTTTCAAATACGTGTACTGACGTTATTTATAGAGATAATTGAGTCAATAATAGCGCAAATTGAAGATAATTTATTTGTCCTCAATTGTTTTCGTTCAAAGATTTTTGCCAGATTGTTATTTTTTAAGATACAGTCGAGACAGTGGAAGGATGACTTAGTCAACGTGGTCAATTTTCAAATAATTGTACTGACGTTATTTCTAGAGATCATTGAGTCAGTGATAGCAGAAATTGAAGATAATTTACTCATCTTCAATTGTTCTTGTATGAAGATTCATGTCAGAATGTTAATTTTGAAGAGACAGCTGACATATTGGAAGTATAACAAAAGTCGTTCTCAGAATTCAAATACGTGTACTGACGTTACTTTTAGAGATAAATGAGTCAATGACAGCGCAAAATGAAGATAATTTATTGACTTTTAATTGTCTCCTATTGAAGATCTTTGCCAAATTGTTATTTTTGAAGATACGGTCGAGACAGTGGAAGGTTGTCAAGATCAACGTTGTCAATCATTTTCAAATACGCAAATACGTCTACTGACGTTACTTTTAGAGATAATTGAGTCAATGACAGCGCAAAATGAAGATAATTTATTGACTTTTAATTGTCTCCTATTGAAGATCTTTGCCAGATTGTTATTTTTGAAGATACAGCCGAGACAGTTAAAGAATGTCAAAATCAACGTTGCAAATTTCAAATACGTGTACTGACGTTATTTCTAGAGATAATTGACTCAATGACAGCGCAAATTAAAGATAATTTGTTGACCTTAAATTGTCTTCCATTGAAGATCTTTACCAGATTGTTATTTTTGAAGATACATTCGAGACAGTGGAAGGATGTCAAAATCAACGTTGTCAATTTTCAAATACACATACTGACGTCAGTTCTAGAGATAATTGAATCAATTATAGCGCAAATTGAAGATAATCTATTGATCAATAATTGTCTCCCATTGAAGATCTTTGCCAAATTGTTATTTTTGAAGATACAGTCGAGACAGTGGAAGGATGTCAAAATCAACGTTGTCAATTTTCAAATACGTGTACTGACGTTATTTATAGAGATAATTGAGTCAATAATAGCGCAAATTGGAGATAATTTATTTGTCTTCACGCGTTTTCGTTCAAAGATCTTTGAAGATACAGTCGAGACAGTGGAAGGTTGTCAAGATCAACGTTGTCAATAATTTTCAAATACGCAAATACGTCTACTGACGTTACTTTTAGAGATAATTGAGTCAATGACAGCGCAAAATGAAGATAATTCATTGACTTTTAATTGTCTCCTATTGAAGATCTTTGCCAAATTGTTATTTTCAAAGATACAGTCGAGACAGTGGCAGGATGTCAAAATCAACGTTGTCAATTTTCAAATACATGTACTGACGTTATTTCTAGAGATAACTGAGTCAATGATAGAGCAAATTGAAGATAATTTATTTTTCTTCAATTTTTTTTGATTGAAGATCTTTGCCAGAGTGTTATTTTTGAAGATACAGGCGAGACAGTGGACGGATGTCAAAGTCAACGTTGTCAATTTTCAAATACGCGTACTGACGTCAGTTTTAGAGATAATCGAATCAATCATAGCGCAAATTGAAGATAATTCATTCGTCTTCAATTGTCCCCCATTGAAGATCTTTTCCAGATTGTTATTTTTGAAGATACAGTCGAGACAGTGGAAGGTTGTCAAGATCAACGTTGTCAATAATTTTCAAATATGCAAATACGTCTACTGACGTTACTTTTGGAGATAATTGAGTCAATCATAGCGCAATTTGAAGATAATTTATTCGTCTTTAACTTTCTTTCATTAAAGATTTCTGCCGGATTGTTGATTTTGAAAATACAGCTGAAATAGTGACAGTATGATAAAAGTCCCCGTTTCAACGTTGTCGTTAATAGGGAGTTTTTGAAGCTCTTATTTGACCCGTTATTAACGTTGCCGGTTATTCTGAGCTTGCGCAGAAGTCTGGAAATAACCGAATCGGTTATTAACCGATAACGTGTTACGCTATCTACGGAGCCTTAACGTTCGCTTAATAACCGTCGGTTATTTTCTTATGTTGTCATATTGATCTACAGTATTATTTAATTATTACATAAAAATCGTGAAACATACAAAGTACAATTAAAATTGTTAAAAATGACTACAGTTGCACTGGAATTGTAAGATTCTTGTCTTTTTATTAAATATTCAACAGAAACTGATCCTATATTTTACAGCTTGGCAACAGTGTAATTGATGTTGATGGAGATCAGCTGTTCATCATTCCAGTCGGTGTTTTGCCCATGATACTCGTGGTTTAGCCTGAGTTACATTTAATTTAACTTCGAAGTGGAAGTGACAGATTTCCGCTTGTCAAACGAGAAATATGTACTACCATCCACATTGAATTTGGCGTAAAAGGAACTTTGAACACAAATTCAATGTAGATGGTAGCATATTATTATGATTCCCGTTTGCCAAGCGGACGTGAAATAAGATGTTAACCTAACATTTTGTAGTCTGAATCTAGTCCAATTTGGACCAAATTATCTTCCATATTTCATAATTCGTGCTGCTCTGCTAGGAATTTGGCGAAAATATCACAAAATCAAAATCAAAACATCAAAAACCAAAAACACAACAAATCTGATCACTATGATGACAGATGACATGGTGATGACATGACACAACGTCAAACGTTAAATACGAGTTTCAAAATCTCTTTTTTGTGTCCTCTCCGTTATTAATGTTTTGTTTTCTGCGCATGCTTAGTATAGCGGGATACGTTAATAACGTTGAAATTAATAAGTGGTTCAAAAACTCCCTATTTTTAGAGACAACTGAGTAGATAACGGCTCAAATTAAAGATGATTTTAACAATCTCTAATGTTTCTAAAAGAAGATTTATGCCAGATTGTTAATTTTGAAGATGAAAATGCCCAAAAATATACAAAATGATTGATTGTTTTAATCGTGCGAAATCGGGGCGTTCCTAATAGTAACCCTGGTGACGTCATATCTGGATAGGAAATTTTAAAAAACTCGAGTTCCCTATTTATAAGACATCTAACGGGAAAAACTACCTTCTCATTACTATCCCTCTGCAGAAAACATTGCCCCCCAGCCAGACGTTCCTTGATCCCTCTTGACTAGCTTCGGGTTTCCCTCTTTGTATCAACGTTCGGATTCCCTAAAATCAATAATTCCTGTCGTCCTGAATGCAATTTTAGCAGGAAGCCGCAGGAAAGATTTGTTATCGCTTTTAAGGTTTATTATGGGTCTTTATGAGTAGTTTAGTTTGGGGACTGATTTTATCACTTCATCTGAAAAGTATCAATATTGCTTAAGTGATTTTTCAAGGTTGCATCACGACACTTTCTGTCTCGCAAAATGTTGTTTTGACGAAAAGTGGGGTTATGGTAGAACTATGACAGATAACTTATAAAATATGGACATGATTTGATGACTTTCTTATACAATATGGCGGGTTGTAGGCAGCTTTATCTGTCAAGCGTTGACATGAACATTCATTTCAACTGTCAATGTTGATGTATTCTTGTAGCTACTTATGATGTTTCATCTCAAATGTGATGTTTAGAATAATGATGTTGATGTTGAAGTTGCATGATGATCTTTATAAACATAGATTGCATGTGAATGTTGTTGATGGCAATGTTGGATGGTTGTAAATGTTGATATTGGATACTGCATGATGTTAATGTTGCATGTTTATGTTGGTTGTTGATGTTGATATTGGATGTCGATGTTGTTTATCTTGAAAATATTGATGTTTGTTGTTGATTTCGATAATGAATATGAATGGAATTATTGGAATGGTGGTTGATGTTCATATTGGATGGTGATGTTGGATGTTGATGTCAATTTTGCAGGTTGGTTGTTGTTGTTGATGTCCATGTTAGATGTTGCGATACTTGTGATTGTTGATATTGGATGTTGATGTCAAGTTTGCAAGGTTAGGTTTGTTGATGTTGATCTTGTATGATGATGTTGAGTGTGCACGTTGATGTTGGTTGTTGATGTTCATATGGATGCTGATGTTGATAATGTTAATGTTAATATTGATGTTATACTCCGATGTTGATATTAATATTAAGATTGCATGTTCATGTTGTATTGTTGATGACGTACCTAAATGTTCGAGGTTGCATGTAAATGTTGATATAGGATGTTGATCTTGCAAGTTGATGTTGAAGTTACATGTTGACGTTGACGTCATTGTTGGATATTTTTGTTGAAAGGTTTAATGTTGATGTTGGATTTAAATGTCAATATTTATGTTGAGGTTGCATGTTTTTGTCGATTATTGTTGTTGGTGTAAATGTTCAATGTTCTTTCTTGAATAATGTGGTTGATGCTACTTATGACGTTAGTTGTTTATGTTGACGTTATTATTGGATGTTTTTGTAGGCTGTCGATGTTTATTTTGTATGTTGAGGTAAAGGTTGCATGATCATGTTGGTGGTTGGTGTTAATGTTGTTTTTTTTATGTTAATCTTCGTTGTTCATCTTGAATGTTGATGTTGTTTCATTGTTGGATGTTTGTGTTGAAAAGCTACATTTTAACACTCTTGTTTGATGTTTATCTTGGATAATGATGTTACCGTTAAGGTCGCATGGTTAAGTTCATGTCATGCAATGTTGATTTTGGATTGGAGGTCGATTTTGAGGTTGCATGATAAAATCAGTTGTTGATGTTGATTTTAGATATCAATATCACTGTTGAATGTTGATGACAAGTTTGTAGGTTGATGTTGCTTGTTTTTGTTGTTGATATTGATGTGAGATGTTGATGCTTGCGTGAATGTTGATATTAAAATTGGTTATCGATGTTTATGTTTGATGTAGATGTCAATGTTACATGATCATGTTGGTTATTGGTGTGGAAATTGTTTCTTGATGTCGATATACGATGTTGATTTTGAGGTTTGCATGTTTATTGTTGATGTTGAACAGTAACATCACTACCTTGTATCGAAATCAACAGCCAACATCAACATTCCTAACATCACCAACATCGACATCCTACGATGTTGATGATGTGGAAAATGATGATTGTATATTGATATCACTGTTGAATGTTGATGTCAATGTTGGATGTTGATGCTTGTAAATGTTGCTTTGTTACGTTGGTTATTGTTGTCAATGTTTGATATTGATCTTGAAAGTTGTGTTGACGATGACGTCAATGTTGTATATTTTTGTTGATGTTAATATTAGATATTTTGATGTTGATCTTGATGTCAAGATTGCATGTCCATGTTGGTTATCAATGTTGATATCCAAATATGATGTTGTGGAATATCAATCTTAAATGTTGATGATGGATGTTGAATTCAAAATGAATGCCAGATAACCTACAGTGCACCTTACCTCTAAAACCGTCAATTTCCAACCTCAAAACAACCAACCACAACCACTCAACCCATCAAACTACCATCAACAAAACCATAACACACGCTCTTTTGTTTCTTTAAATGGTATTACGGACAAGTGATCCTTGATTTTTATTGACCATATGGTGAGATCATTTTACCATAATCATACCAATCTGTGGAATTTAGAACGGGGCGTCGTCATGACATGATCAACGTTTAAATTGATTTCGCACTGAATAAATCATCAATTTTCCGATGTATGAAAAAAGATGAAAATTTATACGTTAAGCCAAGTTAATCCAGCTCCTGATAAACCTCAGTTAGTAAAACAGAGCACCCACTATCTTACCTTAATTTCTCAATTCTCACTCAATGCAAATCCACACAACACGCGCTCAATTCCACACCAAAAACGGTAACTCACGATGAAGTACAAAACGGCACTAACCTCCTAAAACTTATCGGTCTTTGCCCGGTTTAGGGTGGATTTTTCAGACATGCGTTCGTTGCCACGAGACCCCAGATGTTGGATGCAACCCTACTTGAGGTGCAGGGGAGGAATAGGGGATAATTGAGGAGGGAACAATAAAAGAGTGAGGAGCAATTTTATTGAAAAATCAACAACCATAACCATCCATCATTGGTCCGAAAGAAATAAATCCTACCTTATTGGACTTGAAATGTTAATTTATTATCTCATAATCAGAATGCATGGATATTATTCATTTTCGAGCCTACGATATTTCGAAAAAAACTAATCAACTATTCCAATGAGTGATTTATGATGGACGTGAATCAATATTTTTATTGAGAAATTTAGGCTTGTTTGGAATTTTAATTCACTTTTTAACAAGTGATAAGTTATGAGTTTGTTGTGACTTTTAGTTCCAAC
Source organism: Orchestes rusci (assembly GCA_958502075.1). Classification (NCBI taxonomy): domain Eukaryota; kingdom Metazoa; phylum Arthropoda; class Insecta; order Coleoptera; family Curculionidae; genus Orchestes; species Orchestes rusci. Next base: position 7,734,272 of record OY293304.1, on the reverse strand, counting down.
ATATGATGGAGTGCGCATGCGTATTACCAGAACATAATATAATCTCAATCTATTGACGAATGTACAGAACTGTTCAAACAAAACAAATACACCAACCTCAGTCCTACCCTGTCCTATTCACCAACTAGGCCACTCGGGCCCTTTACATCTTAATTGAAAATCCGCCCACAATGGGTGTCATAACTATGGGAATTCCCTTTAGAATCGATCGCGTGCTTTATTGTCGCATTTTTATGAAACCTTTTTTTTGTATCCAATGTATTCTGTTTTCCAAAAAACCACGACATGTGCCTTGTTTCTAATTCCAGACGAATCAATTCCGAAATGTTTCCTGTTGAAATATTTATTTTCTTTTAGCCTTTGTAACATGGGAAAATAAACGGTGATGTATTGAGTTGAGCAGCTGTGGTTTTTTACGTGATTTAATTTGTGTCGAGATTTCAGAATTTTTTATTTGGAGAGTTCAAATCAATCCAACCATAAGTTCCACGGCAAACAAAGAAAATGTCACGAACCAACTCCACATGACAAAGACATTCAACATTTAAAAATAGCGTCCAAAATATCACATAAAGCCAGTTTAACTCGAAATGTCACTACACAACATAACATAAAAGCATGTGAGAAAACACATAAAAAGTTTAATGGAGAATAAAAACGGTTTTCTGGTTATTTTTAACTTGATAGGATTTAAACTGATTATAGTAGTTCGACCCATCCTTATAGATGGCATGGTTGAATTAAATGAAGCGCCATCGATTGCATCTAGTTCGAAATAGATGGCGTCTATTGTTTAATGAAAGTGCCATCTATTGCAATTATTTTAATCAAGCTTGTCAATAGCTGCCTCAGTGCGATAAGTCCTATCGTTGGAAAGTGGTCGTCATTCTCATAGATGGCGCGAAGGACTTGAATGAAGCGTCATCTATTGCAACCAGTTTGAAATTTGTCTTGTCAATAGATGCCTCCCATCGTTTAATAATAGTCGTTCATCATAGATGGCGAATCAAACTCAAGTGTATCGCCATCTATTGCAACTAAGCCTGTCAATGAATGTCACACTGGGATAACTCCTAGGTGGCGTGTGAAGCGCCATCTATTGCCAATGTTTCAATTAGGCTTGTCAAAAAATGACAACTATTACATTTTACTAGAATTTAACATGTCAATAGATGGCGCATTGTGATTAAATAATGGAAATTATAATAGTGGTTAATCGTCACAGATGACGTAGTGGAATTAAGTAGAGCACCATCTATCACAATTTTTTGAAATAAGCTTGTGAACTGAGTACTGAGAAATTCGTCAAACTATACTAAGGGAATTATTGAGGGTATATGTTACAGGGTTACCGTTCAGTTTTCCGTCACGACGGGGGCGGAGCTTATTTACCGTATAGTTGTCCATTTTGTTTTCCAATACTCTTTCTTGTCTACTGTCACTGGAAATTTTAATATAATGTTTTTCTGGGATATCATTTTATAAAGGGTTTCTGTTGAGGAATTCGTCGAAAGAGCTCAGAAGCAAGTGGGGATTTTTTCCAAAATAATTTTTTTATTAGATCAACCATGTTTTTAACATGAAAATTGCAGATGTTGCGACAATTTTTAGTAATGGAGTGGTCATGGGATAATTTTTTTTTTTTACTTTGGAAGGCTAGAAAGGGTCTTCACTTGGGTCTTTAGCACTGAGATTTGTTTATGTGAGCAAAAGCAATTCAACCCTTCATGCCTTCATCGGAAATACTACAATTTGGGAAAAGATGTATCCACCTCCTTAAGCGTTAAGTTACAGCAACTGTTTTTCTGTAAATCAATTCAAAATTCGAAAATTCAACCCTTTATCCTAAAACTTGCATCAGATTTAGTGATTTTTGGAAATTTATTTTCATAGAATTGGGTGGTCGTGGGATGATTTTTTTTACTTCGCAAGGCTGGAAAAGTTTTTTCTATGTTCTTCAGCACTGATATTTGTTTGTATGAGTTACAGCCACTATTTTTCTGTTAATCAATATAAAACTCAACCCTCTATCGTAAAAGTTGCACAATTGGGTGGTCGTGGGATTTTTTTTTTGGAAATCAAAGTTACACAATTTGGTTAGTTTGAGTTATTTTTTTTTTTTAAATAGCTCAATCCAAAATTCCTTCTTAATTGAAATTGCAGATTTGAAGGCATTGAATATACATTTTTTTTATAGTCAATGTCTGGAGGTGAATTTTGGAAATTAAAGTCACACAACAAAAGTCGTGGGATAATTTTTCTTCAATTTTGGAAGGTTAGAAAAGTTATTTTTTTGAGATTTGTTTACATGACATACATATAATTTTTTCTGTGAATCAATCCAAAATGCATATCTACCTTTATCATTAAAATTGCAGATTTGGTGGTAGTTTCCGTTAATTAAAGTCACACGATAGGGTGGTCATGAGTGATTTTTTTTTTTAATTAAATCAATCCAAAATTCATCCTTTTATTATCAAGATTGCAGATTTTTTGAAATTGAAGTCACACAATGGGTATAGCTTGCATCAATTTTTTTTTATCGCTGAATTCGAAAGTCCATAAAAAAAAATTACCCTTATTTTTTTTTTGTTGTTACTCGAAAATTGACGGAGATATAACGCTTTGGAGTGTGCTAAAATTGCAATATTATGACGTCATAGCATTGGAATACCATGCTCACTATATCTATACAGGGTGTCCCAGCAAGGGTGGCCACCGGCCATATCTCGGAAACTACTGGACCTAAAAGTTCAGGAAAAAAAATATGATCACTAAAGTGGCCACGAGAAAATGCTGGGAAATATTTATAACTTCGAAATTTTTCCGCTAGGGGGCGCAATCAAAGCTTAAATATTAAAATTCGAAATTTCTCCGGAAATTCTCAGATTGAGGTATATCTTTATCAACATGGTTAGAAAACCCAGACAATTTCACGTCTTTTTGGTACAGGGCTCATTGGCGTACCGATCTTCGTGTGAGTAGGGGAAGGTAGTGAAAGTGTAATTGTTCAAGTGGCTGTAACTTATAAACGACTTGTCCGATTTTGTTGCGTGTTGCGTATAGGCTTGTTTGGAAGATAAATGTGAGTACTTTCGTATATCGTATCCAGTGATGCGTGATTGTCTCCAGAAAAGTTGCTAGAAGGCGTAATTTGAATTAAAAACTGTTATTTTCGTTTCACCGCAAAAATTTAAATGGTACGGTATAATTCTGATAACAGAATCGAAATGAAGATTACATTTACAAGAAAAAACCTACAAAAAAAAAAAAAAAAACTTAAAAACCTTAAAACATTAAATTTTACATAATTTGGACTAGTTATTATTATCAGAATTATACCATACCATTTAAATTTTTGCGGTGAAACGAAAATAACAGTTTTTAATTCAAATTACGCCTTCTAGCAACTTTTCTGGAGACAATCACGCATCACTGGATACGATATACGAAAGTACTCACATTAATCTTCCAAACAAACCTATACGCAACAAAAACGGACAAGTCGTTTATAAGTTACATGCAGCCACTTGAACAATTACACTTTCACTACGCTACGCCAATGGGCCCTGTACCAAAAAGACGTGAAATTGTCTATTTTCTAACCATGTTGATAAAGATATACCTCAATCTGAGAATTTCCGGAGAAATTTCGAATTTTAATATTTAAGCTTTGATTGCACCCCCTAGCGGAAAAATTTCGAAGTTATAAATATTTCCCAGCATTTTCTTGTGGCCACTATTTTTTTTCCTGAACTTTTAGGTCCAGTAGTTTCCGAGATATGGCCGGTGGCCACCCTTGCTGGGACACCCTGTATACATATACAGAACTTTAAACTTGAATAACTAATGGCAAAATCATTTCGTAACGAAATAAAAAAATACGTATCACGTGGACATGGGATAATTTCTTTCTTGAATTGAATCAATCCAAAATTCATCCCTCTATCATTAAAATTGCAGATTCGGTGGTGATTTTTGGAAATTGAAGTCACACAATTGGGTGGTCGTGGGATATTTCTTTTTTACTCTACTGCCTCTGTTGGGGTGGTCGTGTGATGTTTTTTTTTCAATGAATCAATCTAAAATTCATCCCTTTATTAGTGAAATTGCAGATTTGGTGGTTATTTTTGGAAATTAAAGTGGTCGTGGGATTTTTTTTTTCAATTTGGAAAGCTGAAAAAGTTATTTTCACGTTCTTTATAGCACTGCAATTTTTTAATTTAAATCACAGCAACTTATTTTTCTGGAGATCAGAATCAAAAATTCAACCTCATCGTCAAAATTGCAGATTGAGTCATTTTTGAAAATTAGAGACACAGAACTGAGTGCTCGTGGAATAATTTTTCTTTCACTTTCTTTAGCACTGAGATTTGTTTATATGAGTTACAGCTACTTTTTTCTGTGAATCAATCCAAAATTCATCATTTTATCATTAAAATTGCAGATTTGGCGCTGATTTTTGAAAATTGAAGTCACACAACTGGATGGTCGTGGGATTTTTTTTTAAATAAATCAACCCAAAATTCATCCCTTTATAATGAAAATTGCAGATTTGGTGGTAATTTTTGAAAATTAAAATCACACAATTGGGTGGTCGTGGGATATATATTTTTTTTTAATTTGAATAACAGCAACTATTTTTCTGTGAGACAATTCAAAATTCAACTCTTTTTCGACAAAGTTGCATAACTAGCTATTTTAAAAAATTATAGACACAAAACTGGGTGGTCGTGGGATAATTTTTTTCACTTTGAAATGCTGGAAAAGTTATTTCCACGCTCTTTAGCACTGAGATTTGTTTATATGAGTTACAGCTACTTTTTTTCTGTAAATCAATTCAAAATTCATCCCTTTATCAGTAAAAATAGCTGAATTACCTACCCGCTTTCCGAGCAGCGATTATGAATGAAAAACGTATGAGCCGTCTCCAGGAATTCGAAGCTTAATATGCCCAGGCAAAACCCAATTTTGATTCAAATACATCTCAAAACTGAAATCCATCTTTAAAGGAGAAAAGAACTGACGTGCACCTTGTGCACAAAATGTAGATATCCTCAATAAAAAGAATTTTTTTTAATCCCTAACCAAAGTGAAACGTCCTAATCCTGATCGGAACCAACCAAATCCACCTATACCAACTAATTATTGTTAACGCTGTGAGTCCAAAACCACACAACACAATCGAAAAATCATCCAACAAATCACCGTCATCCGCCGTCGATCTGCTCCTATAGCGAATGAGATTCAAATATTCGGTCTTCGAGCAAGCAGTCGAAAGCGTCAGACGCGCCGCGCGCACCATGGCCATGCGAGAAGACGTAGCTATAAGTGTAGGTCGCTTCTGGCGTTGTCAAATTACTTTTTATAGTACCCCATGACTCCTAAGGGGGTTCTCTAGTGTCTTCTGTCTGTTTCCATATTTTTTTGCTATAATACTTTACAATAAGGATGTCCAACCCAACCCTTACCCTTGGGGTTAGCTGCTCCCTTTAATTTCAACACACGTCATTCCGACGACGGACGCTAGAAACTTTTTTTAAATCTTCCGCTAAAAGACAGTGTCAAAGAAGAGAAGGCAATTAGACGCTTTGATGCAAGAATGACGCCTCCTTTCTTCCACATTAGATACACGCATAATGCTATCTTTTTCACGGACAAACATACTTTGCCTTTTATAAATGTATATAAAAGAATAGATTGCATAATTTGATTTTTGGAAATTAAAGTCACACAATACACAATTGAGTGGTCGTGGGATACTTTTTTGAAAATGAATCAATCCAAAATTGATTTCCCTATTATTATTAAAATTCCAGATCTGGTGGAGATTTTTGAAGATTGAAGTCACATAATTGGGTGGTCGTGGTTTTTTTACATTCTTTATATCACTTATTTTTCTGTAAAACAACGTTCTTCAACACTGAGATTTGTTTATATCAACTATTTTCCTGTGAAAAAAAAATTATTTCTACGTTATTCAACACTGAAATTTGTTTATATGATTTGCAACAACAACTTTCCCTTTATCGTAAATATTGCATATTTGGAGGTGAATTCTGATCTAAAAGCTCGATACTCCCATAACGTTTATTCCAAATGGTTTTTTTTTTATATTTAATTTAAACCCTTCCACCCCTATTTACTCTACATTTGAACTGTGTAAATTTCGTCCTTGACAAACAATGAAATTAATATTATTAGCCCGGAGTCCCCTCTTTTATAGTTTTTAAATACGCGCGTGCCGTCTCCGGCCGACGATCGTCTGCACCAAAACAACGATCAAGTGAACATTCTGCCAATGATTTCTGTCAAAGTTGTCAAACAAAACATAAAAAATAAGCAAACAACACTTTTATTATAAAAGGATAGTTTGTCAATTGTTCAATAAATGAACACTCAAAGTGTACGTCTGTAACGTTATTGGTGCGGATAGTACTCATACCAATCAACTTTTTACTCAAATATCAGCAGCTGCTGTCGGCATAACTCAAAATAATTCCACCCCAGGGAATTTTGGGTTGTTTAACTTTATGAATCCGCAATGCCTGTAGCGTTTCACGCTATTGTCGCTCACCATATGCGACAAGCCCAACAATAGCTGGGTAATTAGCTTTTTTTGTTTGGTTAACATGAATTGGACAATAAATTTATAAACAGAAGAAAATTATTGAAGACCCCGTAAAAATGTCATAGCCTGGCAACGCTGTGTCTTGAAAGTACTTAGTTGTTTAATAATTGCTGTTTTTGGATTTGAGGAACTTACTGAAGTGTATTTCCAAAACTATCATGCTCAGAAAAAAAAAGTTGTAGACCAATTCATAATGTACAACATTTATTTGGGGACTTTAATTTATATTATATTAATCACTCTGTTATTGATGATAAAGATAAACTAATGAAAAAAACCATTCAATAATAAAAAATTGAATCTATACAATATACAACAAATCATTGACAAAAATGATACTGAACTCCATCAGCCCACAACTTATGACAAAAACTCACCCTTTTCTCAATGGTTAAATCCAAAAATTGCCAAAATAATCCAAAATCATTGGCACAATCACAATAAAGTCACTGCCGGCCCGTTATCGAATTTTCGAATGTGCCCTCCGGTTCTTGTCGAAAATATTTGCCACTGGATGTGGAGAGGACTTTGAGGTGAGGTTTTGGCGCCAGTGGTTGCCATAAACAAGTTTTATTCTTGCATTTCGTTTTATCAACTATTATTTTTTGGTTTCCCAGTTTGTTAGTATTGTTGTCTCCTTTATTAGTCCATCAATTTAAATTATTGATATTTGATATTTTTTCTTATTCACTATATTCTTTTTTGTTAATATTTTTTTGTCAAATTAAACTAATTTGATTAATTAAACTAAATTGGCGTTTCAAATTCATCGTTGATGAATCAATAAACGGTTTTTTGAAGAATTGTAAAAAATGTTTTCTCTTGAGCGTCTATAGCGATGGTCCGAAAATGGTAGTTTTTAAAAATAAAAAGTTTCTATTGACATTTTTTGTTTTTTTTCTGATTCATGTTTTACCTCAACGTAGTTAATCTAGTTATCTATAGAAAATACCATTAAATGAAAAAAAGAATTGATAATAGTATGATTACCATAGTGACACATACAATACTGAATTATTTTGAAAAATCTACTTAGTTCAACATGTTTTTTGCGAAAATGGAATTATCCAATTTAAAAAAATGCGTCATTGCACAATTCTACATTAAAATAAAATAAAAATGCTGTAAGATCTGAGGATCACTCTTGTTTTATGGCCACCACGATCCCCCCCCTGTCAAATTTTGTAAAACTCAAAATGGTTTTAAGTAGAGCTCAGAGAACTGCAAATTTTTGCCCATTTGAACTTTCTCGTATCAGCTATAGTTCCCGAGATCACTGTACTGAACATAATAAAAAATTCACCCTGTATAGGTATAATAATTCCTATTTTTCCAAAAAATTGAAGTTGCTTGGAATTACCTCTGCTGCTTTTAATAATTTTTAGTAATTCCGGATTAAGTTCCCATATACGATAATGATTATTGTAGATTTTGCTGGAATTATACAGGGTGTCTCACGGTCTATGGTACCTTAGACGTTTAGGGAAAACTAGATATAGGATCGATCTGAAAATTTGGCTCAGCACATAATCGAGTATGATCTATATTTTAAAAACATTTTCGTTTCTGCAGTGTTGCCGCTTCTACTCAAAAGTCTTGGCAACTTTCTTATTTTAAATGGACCACCCTGTATATTATTATTTTTTTGGATTCCTTGACTGATTCTTATCACTTTTGCTTGATATACTCCTATACCTATCGGCAGCGGTTGAGATATAAATTAATTTATAATATTTTTGTCGTAAAACACATCAGTGGATTGAGTTCAATAATTTCGTACTTGAAAACGGTGGAGAGTTGAAATTGCTATGCCAGAGGAAGGTAGGTTCATATGGTTCCAACGGAGAAACCGATCTGAGAATATACAGGGGTGCTTCAAATTTATTAATCTGTTTCCTTCCTCCACACAAAAATGATAAAAAATCATTTTTTTCAAATGGAACCCCCTGTATATTACTTGAAAAATGAAAAGACCAATAAATTTCCTTTCAAATGGTATTCCATGTTCCTATACCTAAACCTCCATGTTCTACAAGAAAAATGCATTTGTCTAAAAAATAAATTATATTGGTATTATTGATATGAAACATAACGTAGTTGCAGTTTGCTACTAAAAATAAATTGTTATTGTTGTGTGACCTGGCAACTATAGGTTGCCCTAGAAACTACATTATGTTTCATATCATGTATACCAATATAATTTATTTTTTAGTAAAATGCATTTTTCTTGTGGATCCTGAGGGTTTAGGTATAGGAACATGGGATACCATTTGAAAGGAAATTTATTGGCCTTTTCATTTTTCAAGTAATATACAGGGGTTCCATTTGAAAAAATTGATTTTTTATCATTTTTGTGTGGAGGAAGGAAACAGATTAATAAATTTGAAACACCCCTGTATATTTTCAGATCGGTTTCTCCATTGGAACCATATAAACCTACCTTCCTCTAGTCGGCATAGCAATTTCAACTCTCCACCGTTTTCAAGTACGAAATTATTGAACTCAATCCACTGATGTGTTTTACGACAAAAATATTATAAATTAATCTATATCTCGAAAACCGCTGCCGATAGGTATAGGAGTATATCAAGCAAAAGTGATTAAAATCAATCAAGGAATCCAAAAAAATAATAATATACAGGGTGGTCCGTTTAAAATAAGAAAGCTGTTACGACTTTTGGAAAGAAGCGGCAACTTTTGGAAAGAAGCGGCAACACTGCAAAACTGACAATATTTTTTTGTACAACCTACACGTAAAGTTCACTTTTCAATGCATGCAAAGCAGGCGGAAATTCGCTGATTTTGGCAGCCGGGCCTAAAAGTACTTTCGCACCCGCGGGCGCAAAAGTAGGTCGCTTAGCAACGCTTCCTTGGATCCCAACGCCTCTGAATCTAATAACCACGTGACAGCCTAGCATACTAAAAGGAACTAATCACGTGACAATCTCGGTGACAATGAATCTGCACCACAAAAGAATACGGGAACACACCTATTATTGTAACCATGTTGTCATTTAACTTGTCAGTTAGTCAGTTGTCTGACTTGTCAGCAGTATAGTGCAGTGTATAATAGTGTATCGATTATTTATTTTTGATTTTCATAATTATTCTTTTTCAAATTATTACAAACTGGTTGTACAAAAAGCACTGTTTGTACCACGGACGAAAGGTGATTTTGACTCGGCTAATATCTGCCCTCGCTTCGCTCGTGCTGCTACTTATACCCTCGTCAAAATCATCTACTTTCCGCCCTTGATACAAAATGTACTATTAAAATATAGATCATACTCGATTATGGGCTCAGCCAAATTTTCAGGTCGATCCTATGTCTAGTTTTCCGTGAACGTCTAACGTACCATAGACCGTGAGACACCCTGTAGAAGGTGCTAATTCTTTGAAAATGATCAGCAAAATACTTGAGATTTGTGGATGCCATACCAGTAAAATTATTCATTTTTGCAAACATCTTTACATATGATAAATAATTCCAGAATTAATTATTATTGTAAGCGGTGATAATACCTTTAAAAAGTTATCAAATCCACTTAATCTAGCGATAATTTTTTTAAAATATTTTTGTTGGATCTTTTAAGATATTGCTTAGCTTCCAAACATGGAATTACCGATTTTTGAATAATTCCGGAATTACTTAATTTCAAAATTATTTTTTTGAAGTTGTGATGATAACTTTCTAAAAATAAACATTTTCATTGAAGCAGGTAAAAATACTGAAACAGATACAAAATAACACTTATGGACTCTTAATTTAGGGATTACTGTTTCTAATAATAAATAATGTAACAGCTAAAAAAAAACAAATACAGGAAAATTTTTCTTGTTTTGGAAATGTGTACAAGGTTTTTTTTGGTCATGCTGATTAAGATTCCGTTGTGATTTTGTTTTCTAGAAAATCCCCCAATATTATTTTCTGAAATATGACCCGACAATTAAGATAAGTTTGCTCATGGAACGAGTATGTCATAAAAAAGTGTTTGTCGAGACCTATCAAACAAAATTTTTTTTTTCAAAATCGGTTCCTAAACAAAAATTTTACAGGGGTGGGAACACCCTGTATTTTGGGAGTAAGTTTTTTAAGGGAGTAATGGCGGGAGTTATAAAACAATGAGGATGAATACCCCTTTTCCTAAAACTCAATAACATTTGCAATCAAGAACTATTATACTTTTGAAATTATCGTTTATCGGGAGTTATTACTGCCACTGACTTTATTGTGATTTTTAGTATTTTCCTGAGTAAAGCAATAAAAAATACTTTTTGCATTTTTGGTTGTTTCATTTAGGAAAGACATTACAATTTCGTCAAAGTCAGTGGCGTACAACAAAAATTTTTGGTCACTGGTGTTTATAATTTTTAGAAAATTAACAATTAGGAAACACCCCGATAGTTTTGATATCGTAGAATGCCGTCAAGCTATTATTGATTGGATTTGTTTAGTTTGAACGATTAAATTTGAAATAATGTTTAAAAAATGATGAAATGATTATTTATAAAAGTATATAAAAACACGATTCCCCTTGGAATTCTCGGGGGGCGGAGTGAAAAATTATACCTAACATTTTTCATAAATAATAAAATAAATAAAGAAAATTAATCAACATTACCTATACCCGATTATTTGGAAAATAAAGCACCACTGGCGCAACGTTTCCACATCGCAATCCAGTCATGTTTTCGTAAATCCCGCGCATTCTCCGCTCCCGATCGATTCCTGTTGCAGGATCACAACAGAAGCAGAATTGCAGAAACACCGGGATTATTCGGCCAATGGCATTGAACCCGCTCAACTCGGATTAAATTAATCATGGACCGGCAATCTAGATAAAATCATTTATAAACCTATTGACACAATTATTAATATTATCAGAGACAATAAAATTTAAATATTGAGGACAGTTGTTGATGAATTTAATCAAAATTAGCAAAAATTTATTTTAGTTTCCAACTATTTTAAGAGGATTAACACCTGAAACCGTCGAAAGTTTGCAATCTAATTCAAATTAATTACACTTTTAATCCTCGCAATTTGATACCTACTGCGACTAATTTACATAACATAAGCCGGTTATTTATTGAATAATGAACATTACCGCGCCATCTATCATGCGTAACCGTAACTAATTATTGAATGCCATTACGAGTCGATATACATAATGTATGCGCTATCTCCCATGTCAAACATTAACTACATTATTGAACACTGTTGCGCCATCTTCCACCTAAATAATCAATTACAGCATCGTAGAAGCGCTCATTGTATCATTCACCCAAACGTCAGCAGATAGCGTTCAGATAGGGATTTTCAAATGAAACAACCTTCAAAGCAAAGTGATGGTAGTTGTAAGGAAGTGTAGTAGATGGCGCTTCAATATACATTTACATGATTATTGTATAGGATTCAAATCGGGTAATCTGTAAGGCCGAGGGAAACGGACACTCAATGTAAACACTTTTTTTTCCCAAAAAACACCGATAGCAGAAATTCCTGATATTACTTTGTGCACCAGTCTAGTTTTAACAATGTTTGTGAAAATCAGTATTTTATTTTTTATTCTGGAAATGTGCGATGGTTTTAGTGAATGGAATGAGTTTAATGGTTATTGATTAATACGTTAAAATGTTTTTGCTGATTTTTTTTTGTAGAATTAGTTGTAGACAAGGTGGAGGAAATTGTGAATTTCCATGTTAATTCCAAGGTGGAAAAATGGAAAACTATTAAGGAAGATGGGGTGTGCTACACTGGAGGTGTTGCCGCAAAAAAGGTGGTGCTTATTTTTTCCACTTTATCCAAAGAATCTCAGGAATTGGTGTTCACCCATAAATATTTTGGTAATACTTGTTACTAATTATTCATATTATATTATAATTAATTTGTAGATTTTAATGAAACTATCGTCAACATTGATTTTATCAAAGAGCACAGAAAAGTGTATTTAGTGGTGCAGCATCCCACCAAGTTTGTTTGGTACTCAATCTATGATCAAGAATTGGTAATTTTTTTACTGATGATTATCTTTTTGAATTGATTATATTTTTGTAGGAAAAACAATGGGCATGGTCGATGGAAGAACCAGTCAATTTTTTCCAGACTTTTTCATTGGCAATGCAACATTATTTTCTGGTTAGTTCCACCAATGAAGTGGGGATCAATAGTACGGTTATTTATATGTTTGATGTTTTGAAGAAAAGTCGCATGTGAGTATGTATTCACTTTCATTGAGATGATTTTGTGTTATTTAATTTTTTTTGTATCTCATTTTTTATCATTTAATACTTTTGTTTTAGTGTTATTTCTTTAATTGTTTGAATTTTGTTGGATTTGTTTATTTGCTTCATTTTGTTTCATCGAGTAAGGTTTTTTGATTTTAGAGATTTATTGGATTATTCTGATACGGATCTAGCTGATTTTTATTTTGAGTAATTTGCTAATTTCTATTTGTATTACAAATAATTTGTATACATTGCTATTTTTTTCAATTTATTTTTTTATTAAAGATTTTGTCTGCATCAATAATGTTGATTTTGGCAAGTTTGCCATCTTTTATTGATTGTATTGATTAAATCCATTTGATTTTTACAGTGTTTGTTTATTATTATCTTATTGTTCAGTTTCTAATTTTTTGCTTTAATTTTGTTTATATTAAGGAACTATCCAATCCAATTATTTTTTATCTCGAAATCTTTGTTAATATTTGTTTCACGATTATTGATTCAATTGACTCATTCACTTATTTATGGATCTTTTTATTTTCAATTTTGATTCTTTGATTACTTATCTTTATTCGTCCGTTTGGCCCCATTTAGCTAATATTATGATGCATTGATTGACCATGATGCCGATGATCATCCTGATGATTGATGATTTGATTGATTGATTAAGTGATGTTATTGATGTTGATGATGAATTATTGATATGTAATTTGATCATCAATGATTAATTATCGGTCGAATAATGATGGGGATGTTTGTTTGACGATGATGATCTTACTCAAGACAACCAGTATCGCAGTTCAGTTCAATTTTTGATTCTATTATTTTTGAAGATTCGCTTTATCGAGCAAACTAACCAACCAAACCAACCAAGCCAACCAAACCAAACCCTATTCTAACTAACCCAAACCAAACCAACCAAACCAAACCAACCAAACCAACCAAACCAACCAAACCAACCAAACCAACCAAACCAACCAAACCAACCAAACCAACCAAACCAACCAAACCAACCAAACCAACCAAACCAACCAAACCAACCAAACCAACCAAACCAACCAAACCAACCAAACCAACCAAACCAACCAAACCAACCAAACCAACCAAACCAACCAAACCAACCAAACCAACCAAACCAACCAAACCAACCAAACCAACCAAACCAACCAAACCAACCAAACCAACCAAACCAACCAAACCAACCAAACCAACCAAACCAACCAAACCAACCAAACCAACCAAACCAACCAAACCAACCAAACCAACCAAACCAACCAAACCAACCAAACCAACCAAACCAACCAAACCAACCAAACCAACCAAACCAACCAAACCAACCAAACCAACCAAACCAACCAAACCAACCAAACCAACCAAACCAACCAAACCAACCAAACCAACCAAACCAACCAAACCAACCAAACCAACCAAACCAACCAAACCAACCAAACCAACCAAACCAACCAAACCAACCAAACCAACCAAACCAACCAAACCAACCAAACCAACCAAACCAACCAAACCAACCAAACCAACCAAACCAACCAAACCAACCAAACCAACCAAACCAACCAAACCAACCAAACCAACCAAACCAACCAAACCAACCAAACCAACCAAACCAACCAAACCAACCAAACCAACCAAACCAACCAAACCAACCAAACCAACCAAACCAACCAAACCAACCAAACCAACCAAACCAACCAAACCAACCAAACCAACCAAACCAACCAAACCAACCAAACCAACCAAACCAACCAAACCAACCAAACCAACCAAACCAACCAAACCAACCAAACCAACCAAACCAACCAAACCAACCAAACCAACCAAACCAACCAAACCAACCAAACCAACCAAACCAACCAAACCAACCAAACCAACCAAACCAACCAAACCAACCAAACCAACCAAACCAACCAAACCAACCAAACCAACCAAACCAACCAAACCAACCAAACCAACCAAACCAACCAAACCAACCAAACCAACCAAACCAACCAAACCAACCAAACCAACCAAACCAACCAAACCAACCAAACCAACCAAACCAACCAAACCAACCAAACCAACCAAACCAACCAAACCAACCAAACCAACCAAACCAACCAAACCAACCAAACCAACCAAACCAACCAAACCAACCAAACCAACCAAACCAACCAAACCAACCAAACCAACCAAACCAACCAAACCAACCAAACCAACCAAACCAACCAAACCAACCAAACCAACCAAACCAACCAAACCAACCAAACCAACCAAACCAACCAAACCAACCAAACCAACCAAACCAACCAAACCAACCAAACCAACCAAACCAACCAAACCAACCAAACCAACCAAACCAACCAAACCAACCAAACCAACCAAACCAACCAAACCAACCAAACCAACCAAACCAACCAAACCAACCAAACCAACCAAACCAACCAAACCAACCAAACCAACCAAACCAACCAAACCAACCAAACCAACCAAACAAACCAAACAAACCAAACCAACCAAACCAACCAAGCCAACCAAACCAACCAAACCAACCAAACCAATCAAACCAACCAAACCAAACCACAAAAAAAAAGATTCTCTTTCCAGATTCTACCAATCACTCAACCTCACCAACACACCAACATCTGCTTGCCTATCAACTACCAGCGAAGGCAACTTTCTATCAATAACCCACCCCAACCAACTCACCATCTACCACTTCCAAAACCACTTCACCATATATCAAATTATCTCCAATCCCACCATCACCCAGGTGGTATGTTTCGAAAACGGCTTCAAATCCTTCCTGGTCATCAATGGGTTGAAACCTGGCATCCATGAGTTCAACCAGCATGGTCTGGAACAACAACCTGTTGACAAGAGCCTGGATGGTACTGATTTCTGGTTGAGCATACCAGTCAACATTGACAGAGATGAAAGTTTGTTGATTTGCCAGAGAAGAAACAAATTGGTTGACGTGGTGACCTACAATGGGAGGTTTATGGTGCAACGTTTCAACCAAGAGGTGGTTGCAGGTAGTACATACATAGCTGTGGAGGACCATCTGGCCCTTGTAGTACCACAACCCAACCAAAC
This sequence comes from Orchestes rusci, assembly GCA_958502075.1. Lineage (NCBI taxonomy): Eukaryota > Metazoa > Arthropoda > Insecta > Coleoptera > Curculionidae > Orchestes > Orchestes rusci. Next base: position 7,718,326 of record OY293304.1, on the reverse strand, counting down.
CAAGCTATACAAACTGGTCGTGGGCATGAGGATCTCCCAGCACCCCGTCATGAAGCAGCTTGATGGGTTTCTTCAAAAGAAGAAGGTTCTGGAGGCGATGATACTGGAGCAGAACCAAATGAAGTCGAGGGCCAGAGCTGCTGAAGATTCCCAAAAAATTGAGGAGTTGAATGATGAGGTTATCAAAATCAATGGTGGTAAGAAGTTTAGTAAGATTATCTTCAATGGACCAGTGGTGGTGGAAAAGAGTTTGACGGCCGACGTTGTCCCGGTGGATCTTCTGGAAGATTTTGTCAGAAGAGACCATATTGGCAATATAAACTCCCACAAAACCATCGACAACTTGATGGTGGATGGTATCATTTTTGAAAAAGTCAATGGTATGGATAGATCCCAGTTTGTAACAACTGAAAATGGTAGTGCTACCATTGATGGTGATGTTGTTTTTGATGGGGCGGTGATGATTGATGATCTCACTGATGCTGGTGTGATTCCTGGCAATGTAACTGTGGAAAAGCTAAATGGTCACAACGTGGAAGATTTTCTCAAAAAGCTCTGCCATGTTGATGTGGGTTGCCATTTGAAGAACTTAACCATCAATGGGGTAAGATCACCAGTAAAACACTGTTGGCCTCATAATTGCATTGTAGAATGTCAACATCACTGGCGATCTACAAACCAACCATATCAACCAAGTGAAGTTTCCTGAAGACTTTGCCTTGTTGGACTCTGAAGACCCCATCATTATAACAGGTTATAAAAACTTCACCAATAAAACCATAGGCTATAAAGTTACAACCAATACCATCAATGGAATCAAGTTGGATAACCTGATCAGCTTGAGCAGGGACCAAAACATTTCTGGATACATCACCTTCAATAACCTGGAAGTGTTGACAGATTGGAAGGTGGGTTGGCAACTACGATGAACCATTTGATCAATTTGTTTATAGGTTGATGGTCTGGTAAAGGCCAAAGGTTTGGAAAATTTCATCCCCAACGTTGGTCTTGGTGAGACCAAACACATTGAAGCTGATGTTGAGTTCCTCAACCTGGAGGTTCTGGGGGATATAGTGGTGGATGACGAGTATCTTGGCAACATTTTGTTGCATAACGACACAATGGTTGCTGGTGTTAAAACCTTTGCCAACGGCCTGCAGGTCAACAACCTACATACGTCCACCATCAACAATATTTCTGCTGACGAGTTCATCAGCAGGACCTCGCCGCAACATATATCAGGAAACATCCACATTGACAACCTACAAGTTGGAGGTCTCATCAACAATTACAACTTCACCAAATTAAATCAAACATTTGGGGCACTTACCATTGATGATGTGGCTGCTGACATATTGATCATCAATGATGACCAACGAGACTTCATTGAGTCAATAGACGTAGACGTGGCAGTTATTGAAGGAGACATTGATCTTGACCTGGACCTGAGTGACTATATGACGTACACTGGTGACCAGAACATCGACCAAGCCTACCACATACAAAGTCTCACGTCAGATGTGGTTGGGGGACTCGAAATGTTGTCCCTCAAAGACTATCTGGACAAAATTCTGGATATTTTAACATACAGAAACGCCACTGTTGAAGGTAAGTTAGGAAGTATTGAGGAGGTTGATAGAGACTGGTGATAGAGTTGCAGGTGCAGGGGTCGGTAAATTTGACCAACGTCAACGATAAGCAATTTTCCAAACTTATAGAAGATCACCTATTGATGAGACTACAAAGAAATGGCAGCAAGTTGACCATAGACGTAAGTCCAACCTAGAACAATAACCTCAATTGTTAAACCATTATACAGGGTGATGCACATTTCAACAGCCTCAACATCGACAATCTGGCCCAGGCCCACTTCAACAACTACATTGACACCATTGTCTTCAAAAATAACTCCAACGTCCTGTTCCATAACTCCCTTACTTTCAAAACTGTCGTGGTAGATCATCTACTAGAAACCACAACCCTCAATGGAATTAGTCTGGACAATATTCTTAGAACCACTGGCAACCAGACTATTGTAGGTTCGATAAACATAGCTGGGGACATTGAAGCTGACCAAGAACTAGCAGTAACAGAAATGCTCAACAACGTTCACACGTCCAGCTTATCCCAGTACATCATTGACCAAAACCTCATCCAAATAACTGGAGAAGTCCTTTTCAACCGTCTGGCTTACATCAACAACCTTGACGTCCATGGTGTTAACTTCAGCTTGGATCAGTTGGTCTATACCAACAACATTAGTCTATCCAACCTCAACTTCCTCCACCATGTGATATTAAATGGTAATATTACCACCACCAAGGGTATCAACAATGAATCCCTCCACGAGCTGATACCAAGGATGGTTGGTTTGACAGAAAACACCCAGGTTGTGGGTCCAGTTGAGTTTACCGGTCCAGTTGACTGCACTGGTGTACTTAAAGTGGACAAAATGTTCACTGAGGTCCTTTTCATGAGAAACTTCACCAAGGTGGTTGAGGAGGGGGTTTTTGTGGACAGGGGGTATCTTCCAGGGGTGTACCACTTCAACAATGTGGCCATAGACGATGGTCTATCCACCAAGTTCATTAACAATTTGGATATGGACACCATCATTACGTTGAAGACTCCACAAGTGATCACTAGGTTGAATGTAGTGGATGGTAGCTTTACTCATGACGTGCCAGTCAATGGTACCATCAATGGTGTGGATTTGGCACAAGAGAGGTCCAGATCTCTTATGGCAAGTGATATCCAGTGTAGTCATATAAAAAGTGATTTTTAGGCCAACACAGAGCAACACCTAGCTAACATGGTGTTTGACCATGTGGAGGTGCAGGATTTGGTGGTTGAAAGCATCAATGGCAAACCAGCTAAAGATGTGGTAACAACCAACTCTGAGCAAACTCTGAAGGGGCCTGCGTTTGATGGTGGAATGGTTATAGAAGGAAATCTGACTACTGGTTTGATCAACAACATCAATCTGACCACCTGGCACAACCAGGCCATTCCTGCCCACAGTCCATCACCGCAAAAAGTCAACCAAAGCTGGATGTTGAAGGAAATCACTTTGGACACCAGTCAGGACATTCTGGTCAACAACGTCAACTTGACTCAGCTAAATCAAGATGTCCAGGACAGACAATTAATGGAGAAACAGATTTTGGTAAGATGACTTACTTGACTTACAAGGCGGTCTGTGATCGTTGGCTTGAATTTCAAATTGCAAACGACTATTCGCACGTCTGTCGTCTATACGATGTGTTCAAGTTTTTTTTTTGGGTTCCTTGAGGTTTTTCCAAGTTCTTTTGGGTTCTTTCGGATCCTTTGGATTTCTTTCGGGTTCATTCGGGTTCTATCGGTTCGTTTCGGATTCGATGGTTCTTTCGGTATTTTCCGGGTTTTCTCGAGTTCTTTCGAGTTCTTAAGGGGTTTTTTCGGGTTCTTTCAAGTTCGCTAGGGTTCTTTAGTTCTTTAGTTCTTTGAGGTTTTCTGGTGTTCTTTCAGGCTCTTTTTAGTTGTTTCGGGTTCTTTCGAGTTCTTCCAGGTCTTTTCAAGTTGTTTCGGGTTCTTCCGAGTACTTCCAGGTTCTTTTGATTTCTCTTGGATTCTTTCGAATTCTTTCAGGTTCTATAGGTCTGTTTGTCTGTTTCGGGTTCTTTGGTTCTATTGGGTTTCCTTCGGGTTCTATAGTTTTTTGGGATTCTCTGGGGTTTTTTCGGGATCTTTGAGATTCTCTTGAGTTCTTTGAAGTTCTTTAGGGGTGTTTCGAGTTTTTATAGGTTCGGGTGGGTTCGTTCGGGTTTTTTCGTGCTCTTTCGGATTCTTTGATTTTCTGGTTTTTTCGGGGTCTATCGAATTGTTTCAGGTTGCTCCGGGTTCTTTCGCATTTTTTTGGGTTCTTTGGGGTTCCTTCGGGTTTTTTTCAGTTCGTTCGAGTTCTTTCCTAGAAGGTTCGTTTGGGTTTGTTCGGGTTCTTTCGTGCTCTTTCGGATTCTTTGATTTTCTGGTTTTTTCGGGGTCTATCGAATTGTTTCAGGTTGTTCCGGGTTCTTTCGCATTTTTTTGGGTTCTTTGGGGTTCCTTCGGGTTTTTTTCAGTTCGTTCGAGTTCTTTCCTAGAAGGTTCGTTTGGGTTGGTTCGGGTTCTTTCGTGCTCTTCCGGGTTCTTTGATTATCTGGCTCTTTCGGGGACTATCGGATTGTTTCGAGTTCTTTGGGATTATTCCGGGTTCTTTCGAGTTCTTTCGGGTTATACGGGTTTGTTCCGTATTGTTTGGTTCTTTTGAGTTCTTTCAGGTTCTTTCGGGTTCATTGAGGTTTTTTCGAGTTGTTTCGGGTTCTTTCGGGTTCTTCCGAGGTCTTCCGGGTTCTTTGAAACTCCTCCGGGTTCTCTTCAGTTCCAGTGGCAACCCGAGCAAGACGCTTAATTAGCATTCACTCAATGATAATTGTGGGTGCCAGTGGCGTCCAGAGGGACAGTTTCCCGAAGAGAATGTGGAAAAAAAACTGCGCCACTGTTTTTTTTGAATCTTCAATTTTTCAGATTGAGCAGCTAAAACTACAATTTTTTTGTCTTCTCATACTTTTTCGTATCTGTCTTCGTTTTCGAGAAAAAAAATAAAAACCACTTTATTTTAACAATTTTTTGACTTGCGTGGTTTTGATCTATTTCCTCGAAACGAAGAAAGATACGAGAAAATATAAAGATACAAAAAAATTGTATTTTTTAGCTATTCTATCTGAAAAACATAAAACAAATTTTAGAAAACGTCAGTGACGCACATTTTTTTGACAATTTTATTCGTGAAACTGACCCTCTGGACGAGACTGAGTCAAAGTATCCGAACGAACCTGAAAGAATCCCAAATAAGCCGATACAACCCGATAGACTCCGAAAGAACCTGATAATCAAAGAGTCCGAAAGAACACGAAAGAACCCGAAATACATTTTCCGCATGTGCTAGGTACAATGTTTTTCTTATGAGCACGTGCACAATGTTTTTGTCCAACTTACACATAAAAAAAAATGTTTAATTCTCAAAGTTTTCATAATCATGCTACAAAATGACACATAAGATAGAATAGGAGGATCATCTAATAAATCCTAAATATCTTCATTTTGAACAATACAAAAATCGTGCGTAAAACTAGCTTTTCAGCACTAGTGCGAAAAAGTACAACTTTCAAAACTAAAAATCGTGCGGAAAAGTTTCTCTTCCGCTGGTAAGTAAAATCTAAACAAGTATGCGATCACAATCAGGTGGACTACAACCACATGTGCCAGGACATGGTCTACATGAGCACCAAGCCCGTGAAGTTCGGATATTTTGAAGAAGCTTTAACGCTGGAACTGTCCAATGATGTCAGCTACTTCAAACATTTGTTCCTGGAACAGCGACACCATGTGCTGGTGAACGAGAGGGGCAGCTCCTTTTCCAAGCTATTCCAGCTAGATGGCAGCTGGAAGCAAGTGAGACAGCTACAGACTGGTAGCTTGGCCCAGGTAGAGGTTATCCACGATGATAAGCACGATTTTCTGGTTGTGAGTGGAGACAACAAAACTGAAGTTTGGAGATGGGACACTTTGGAGGTTGTTGCTAGTGTGGACCATCAACAACTCCTCTTAGCACCTCCAGGTGATACCTTTTATGGTTTAACTCATGGGTTGGTGAAGGGGTTTAAAGTGAATAGCTCCAACGCCTTGGTGGTGCAAGAGTTTGCAAAGTGGACGACCGAACCAGATGAAGCTACCTTGATATCCATTGGTGAAGATGTGGTTGTCAGTACCAAGCACAAATTACTCCTGCTCAATACAACAACAGAGCCTGAGGAGGTGGACTTGGAAACTGAAGTTGTGGCCAAAGCGAGTTTCCGGGAGGTTTCCAATCCAATTTTGCCAAATCATGATGTTATGGTTGTTGTCAATGTTGGAGTGGGCGAAACTAGGAGAGCCTTGCTGGCTGTGGCTAGACGGAGAAAGGGGTCAAAGGATTTGGTGGAGGTAATTGACTAGGATTCAAGAATATTTGCTATAACTGTTGCTTGTAGATTTACTCTGATGCCTTCAACGGGGAGCTGTTGGATCAGATCCCCGCCTACAGACCGTCAGGTTTAACGTCAATTGAATTCGACAATGGAGAAACACTGTTGGCTTTCATGGAGGATGAGAGGGTTTTGAAGATTTATGAATATAAAGGTGAGTTTACACTGGTTATCCCCATGTGGAATGTACCAGTTTACACCGGCTTCCTCTTCATGTGTGTCTTGATAACTTACAGAACTCCATGCCAAATCTCAACCCTGTTTTTAAGATATGGAGGATTGACAAATTTATACATAGGTACATACTTTCCTTTAAATCTTAAGAACGGCTTACATTCATATTGATGTATCGCAGCTGATGTATTAATTTGACAGTGATCACGTCATAAGAAAGTGAAGGAAACTGGTATAGAATTGAATTATAGCGATGTTACAGTTTACACCAGCTTCCCCTACATAATAATCATAAGAAATGTGCCTCATCAACTTGTAGAACTCCACGCCAAATCTCAACCTTGTAGCTGCATAGGTTCTAGAGATATGAGGAATTAAAAAAACCATAACAGACGTATATACATGCAAACATACATACTTTGTTGTATAACTTTGAAACGGCTTGAGATATCAAGTTGAAATTTTAAAGATACATTGATATTGATGTATTGAAGATGACATATCAATTTGGCAGTGATCCCGTCAATAAGAAGTGAGGAGAGTTGGTATGTAAGCGAACTGTAGCTATGTACGAGTTTGCACCTGCTTCCCCTACGTCTAAATCATGAGTAATGTGTTCCCTAATAACTTGTGCAGCTCCGTGCCAAATCTCAACCTTGTAGCTTCATTGGTTTTCGAGTTATGAAGGTTCGAAAAATGTATAACAGAGAAACATTCATTCAAATATTTTCTTCATAACTTTGGAACGGCTTGAGATATCAAGTTGAACTTTGAAAGATACATTGACATTGATCTATGTCAGCTGACATATGAATTTACCAGTCATCGAGTCAAGAATAAGTATAGGGAGAGTTGGTATGTAAGTGCATGGATTATAGCGTTGTACCATGTTTACACCAGCTTCCCCTACGTCATAATCATAAGAATTGGGCCTCAATAACTTTTAGAACTCCATGCTAAATCTTGACCCTTTAGCTTCATTGGTTCTTGAAATATAGAAGATTGAAAATGTTGTAACAGACGTGTATACATGCAAACATACATACTTTGCTATATAACTTTGGAACGGATTGAGATATCAAGTTGAAATTTGAAAGATACATTGACATTGATCTATATCAACTGACATATAAACTTGGCAGTGATCAAGTCAAGAATAAGTGTGGGGAAAGTTGGTATGTAAGTGAATTATAGCGTTGTACCCGTTTACACCAGCTTCCCCTACGTCATAATCATAAGAATTGGGCCTCAATAACTTGTAGAACTCCATGCCAAATCTCAACCCTGTAGCTTCATTGGTTCTTGAGATATAGAAGATTGAAAATGTTGTAACGGACATATATACATGCAAACATACATACTTTGCTGTATAACTTTGGAACGGATTGAGATATCATGTTGAAATTTGAAAGATGCATTGACATTGATCTATTTCAGCTGACATATGAATTTACCAGTCATAGAGTCAAGAATAAGTATAGGGTTGGTATGTAAGTGAATTATAGCGTTGTACCAGTTTACACCAGCTTCCCCTACGTCATAATCATAAGAATTGGACCTTGAGAACTTGTAGAACTCCATGTCAAATATCAACCCTGTAGCTTCATTGGTTCTTGAGATATAGAGGATTGAAAATGTTGTAACGGACGTGTATACATGCAAACATACATACTTTGCTGTATAACTTTGGAACGGATTGAGATATCAAGTTGAAATTTGAAAGATACATTGACATTGATCTATATCAACTGACATATAAACTTGGCAGTGATCAAGTCAAGAATAAGTGTGGGGAAAGTTGGTATGTAAGTGAATTATAGCGTTGTACCCGTTTACACCAGCTTCCCCTACGTCATAATCATAAGAATTGGGCCTCAATGACTTGTAGAACTCCATGCCAAATCTCAACCCTGTAGCTTCATTGGTTCTTGAGATATAGAAGATTGAAAATGTTGTAACGGACGTGTATACATGCAAACATACATACTTTGCTGTATAACTTTGGAACGGATTGAGATATCATGTTGAAATTTGAAAGATGCATTGACATTGATCTATTTCAGCTGACATATGAATTTACCAGTCATCGAGTCAAGAATAAGTATAGGGTTGGTATGTAAGTGAATTATAGCGTTGTACCAGTTTACACCAGCTTCCCCTACGTCATAATCATAAGAATTGGACCTTGAGAACTTGTAGAGCTCCATGTCAAATATCAACCCTGTAGCTTCATTGGTTCTTGAGATATAGAGGATTGAAAATGTTGTAACGGACGTGTATACATGCAAACATACATACTTTGCTGTATAACTTTGGAACGGATTGAGATATCAAGTTGAAATTTGAAAGATACATTGACATTGATCTATATCAACTGACATATAAACTTGGCAGTGATCAAGTCAAGAATAAGTGTGGGGAAAGTTGGTATGTAAGTGAATTATAGCGTTGTACCCGTTTACACCAGCTTCCCTTACGTCATAATCATAAGAATTGGGCCTCAATAACTTGTAGAACTCCATGCCAAATCTCAACCCTGTAGCTTCATTGGTTCTTGAGATATAGAAGATTGAAAATGTTGTAACGGACGTGTATACATGCAAACATACATACTTTGCTGTATAACTTTGTAACGGATTGAGATATCATGTTGAAATTTGAAAGATGCAGTGACATTGATCTATTTCAGCTGACATATGAATTTACCAGTCATCGAGTCAAGAATAAGTATAGGGTTGGTATGTAAGTGAATTATAGCGTTGTACCAGTTTACACCAGCTTCCCCTACGTCATAATCATAAGAATTGGACCTTGAGAACTTGTAGAACTCCATGTCAAATATCAACCCTGTAGCTTCATTGGTTCTTGAGATATAGAAGATTGAAAATGTTGTAACGGACGTGTATACATGCAAACATACATACTTTGCTGTATAACTTTGGAACGGCTTGAGATATCAAGTTGAAATTTGAAAGATACAATGACATTGATCTATGTCAGCTGACATATGAATTTGGCAGTGATCAAGTCAAGAATAAGTGTGGGGAAAGTTGGTATGTAAGTGAATTATAGCGTTGTACCCGTTTACACCAGCTTCCCCTACGTCATAATCATAAGAATTGGGCCTCAATAACTTGCAGAAGTCCATGCTAAATCTCAACCCTGTAGCCTCATTGGTTCTTGAGATATGAGGATTGAAAATGTTGTAACAGACGTGTATACATGCAAACATACATACTTTGCTGTATAACTTTGGAACGGATTCAGATATTAAGTTGAAATTTGACAGATACATAGATATTGATGTATTGCAGCTGACATATCAATTTGGCAGTAATCCTGTAAAGAAAAAGTGGTCAGAGTTGGTATGTAAGTGAATTTTAGCGATGTACCAGTTTACACCGGCTTCCCCTACGTCATAATCATAAGAATTGGGCCTCAATAACTTGCAGAAGTCCATGCTAAATCTCAACTCTGTAGCCTCATTGGTTCTTGAGATATAGAGGATTGAAAATGTTGTAACAGACGTGTATACATGCAAACATACATACTTTGCTGTATAACTTTGGAACGGATTGAGATATTAAGTTGAAATTTGAAAGATACATAGATATTGATGTATTGCAGCTGACATATCAATTTGGCAGTAATCCTGTGAAGAAAAAGTGGTCAGAGTTGGTATTTAAGTGAATTTTAGCGATGTACCAGTTTACACCGGCTTCCCCTCTTGAGATATGAAGGTTTAAAAAAGTAGTAACAGACGTACATACAAGGAAACATACATACTTTCCTTTATGATTATTAAGATTAAGATATCAACTTGAAATTTGATAGGTATATTCATATTGATGTATCTGCTGATGTATCAATTTGGCAGTGATCACGTCAATATAGGGAGTGATAAGGATTGGTATAAAAGCGAATTACAGCGATGGACCAGTTTACACCAGCTTCCCCTACTTTATAATCACAAGAAATGAGTGTTATAAATTTGTAGAACTCCATTATAACTACATGCAAACCTACATTCTTTTCTATATAACTTTATAACGGATTGAGATATCAAGTTGAAATTTGATACATACATTCACATTGACATATCGAAGGGATTGAGCTATAAACTTCAAACAATCTTTATATTATAAGTACATCCTGAACATAACAAAGTTAACCTTCTTTCATTACCAACAGGATTTTTACACTTGTTTTATGACTCATAAACCGTAGTAAACAGTAAACAATTTTTTTTTTTTAAACAGGTATCGAAGGATTTCAGCTACGCACGTCAATAAAAACCCAGGCCAGCCAAATGACGTGCATCGAATTGCCCGGAATGGAGAAAGTTTTGGGCCTTGTTTTCGAAAATAAGGTCACTTTTTTGCAGGCTGTTATGGTTGGTAGTCAAAATCAACAAAATTTGGAAAAATGTGAAAATTGAATTGTTTTAAATTTGTTTTATTATGGTGTTGCCAATAAATGTTTTATATTATTATAGTTCTTTCTTTAAATGTGTGTAACTGTGAGAGATGGCGTAGTATTACAACGAATAAACCATTGATTTTATTAAATGCGCATGAGCGTTTAAATCGAAGTAAACAAAGAGTGAATCATCAATAAACCCTTTAAATTAATGTTGATTATAAATCGTAAACCTAAATCAACAATTTTGATGGTTCTAGAATATGGCTTCAGAGAAATTTTGCACAACATACTGTTATGTTTTACTTATTTTTTTTATTTTTTAACAGCAAGGTTTACGACCATGATTGATAAGACAACACGTGGTTGAGGTTCGTATGTATAGGATTACAAAATGGCAATGGAAATGGTGGGTAGGTGTATGTACAGGGTGAACCCATAAAAACTGAGTATATGTATTCATTTATTAATTTAGGTTAGGGATCTTCTATCCTCACACTTTTGTAATTTCCAACTTTTGTGAGATACAAATTTTGTAACTTTGTAGCATGAATATTACAGTGTAAATTTGTAAATATTTAATTTTGCATCCTTTGTAGATATGTAAGTTGGTAACATTCCTTTTTAACTTTGCATGTTCTCAACTCTCCAACTTTCTAATTTTTTTATCTTTTCAACTATGTAATTTCGTTTCTTCGTAACTTCACAACTTCGCAGTTTTTTAGTGAGTTTGTAAATAATCTTGTAGCTTCGCAACTTTGTAACCTCTAACTTCATCACATCGTAAGAATGTTTTGTAACTTTGTGAGTTTGTAATTATGTAGCTAAATTATCTTGTTACTTTGTAGGATTTTAACTTTGTAAGTTGATGGATTTGTAAAATTGTAAATTTGCTTCTATTCAACTTCGTAACTTTGTAAGTAAATTCTTATAAGAATTGTAAGTAGGTTTGTGAATTTCAAACTTGGTAAATTTGTAACTTTGATGCTTCTCCAATCTATAGACTTGTAGCTTTGTAGATTATACCTTTCTAAATATGGCAATTTGTTAGGTTGTATATCTTTTTTCTGTAACTGTGTAAGTGCTTGGTAAGTTTGTAACTTGATTGCCTTTATCTTTGTAAATTTGTATGTTCATAGATTTGTAAGTATGGTGCTTTGTAAAGGTGTATAAGTAAGATTGTGAATCTGTTACCTACTTCTTAACTCTGTAGATTTCCTGGAAACTTTGTAAGTAAGTTTGCGAATTATGAACTTTTCAACTTGGTAAGTTTGAAACTTGATTACTTCTTAACTTTGTAAATTATTACCTTTGTAAGTTTATAGATTTGTAACTATTTGCACGTTTGTAAAGTTGTAAATTTGCGTTTCTTCTTCTTCGTAACTTTGTTAATGAATTTGCAAAAAGTTTCCAAGTAATTTTGTGAATTTTCAACTTTCCAACTCGGTAAGTTAGTGACTTTGTTAATTATTAGTTCTGTAGATTTCTAACAATGAAAGTTTATTCCTTCTTCGATATGAATAAAGTTTTGTTAAGTTGTACATTTGTTCTCTATAACTTTGTAAGAAAGTTTGTAAGTAAATTTGTGAATTTTGAAGTTTTTAACTTGGTGTGTTTGTAACTATGGAGCTTTGTGAGTTTGTAACTTGATTACTTTTCAACTTCGTAATTTTGCAGCTTTGTAACTATGGAGCTTTGTAGGTTTGTAGCTTGATTGCCTCTCAACTTTATAATCTGTAACTTTGTAAGTTTATATATTTGTAACTATGGAGCTTTGTAAAGTTGTAAATTTGCTTCTTTCCAACTTTGTAACTTATTAAAAAAGATTTTTGAGTAAACTTGTAAATTATTCCTTTATGAATATGAAGATTTGTCAAGTCGTACATTTGTTCCTCTGTAACTTTGTAAGTGTGTTTGTAAATTTTGAACATTTATCTTGGTAAGTCTGTAACTATGGAGCTTTGTAAGTTTGTAACTTAATTAATTTCTAACTTTGTGAGTTTGTAGCCTTGTAACGATACAGCTTTGTGAGTTTGTGACTTGATTGCTTCTTTACTTTGTAATATTGTAACTTTGTAAGAATATAGATTCTTAGTAACCATGTAAGTTGTTTATTTGTTTCATAACTTTGTAAGTAATTTTGTAAGTGGGTTTGTGAATTTTCAACTTAACAACTGGTTTGTGACTTTGTTGCTTCTTAACTTTGTAGATTACTTTCTAACTTTGTAAAAAAAATGTTACGGTTCGATAATTTTGAACTTTTCCAACTGGTAGCTTCGTAAATTAAGGTTGATGACTTTTCTACTTTGTAAATTTGTTACTTTGTGAGTTTATGAATTTGTAACTATGGAGATTTGTAATGTTGTAAATTTGCTTTTCTTCAACTTCGTAGCTTTGTTATTAAATTTGTGAGAGGGTTTCTAATTGTCAATTTTCAACTTGCTGATTTGGTAGTTTTGTTGATTATTAGCTCTGTAGATTAACAACATTGCAAGTTTATTCCTTTTTGAATATTTACATGGAGCTTTGTCAAGTTGTACATTTTTGTTCCTCTATAACATTGTAAGGAAGTTTGTAAATAAGTTTGTGAATTTTAAACTTTTTAACTTGTTTTGTAACTATGGAGCTTGTAAGTTTTTGACTCGATTGCTTCTTAACTTTGTAATTTCATAGATTTTTTGTAACTTTGGATTTCGTCAAGTCGTGAATTTGCTTCTCAACTTCGTGAGTAGTTTTGTGAGAAACTTGGTAAGTTTGCAACTGGGTTGCTTCTTAATTCTGTAGATTTCTCTGTAACTTTGTAAGAAGATTTGTGAAACAGTCTGTAAGTACGCTTGTGAACTTTGAACTTTTCAACTTCGTTTATAATTATGGAGCTTTGTAAGTTTGCCTGTTGGCCTCTTGCCTCAACTTTGTAAATTTGTTACTTTGTAAGTTATATATGTAAGTATGGAGTTTTGTGAAGCTGCAAAATATATTTGCTTCTCTTCATCTTTTTAAGTAAATTTGTAGAAAAATTTGTAGGTAAGATAGTGACATTTCAACTTCCTACCATGATAAGTTTGTAATTTTGTTACCTCTTAACTCTGTAAATTTCTAATTTTGTAAATTTATTTCTTTGTAATTATGGAGCTTTGTTGAGTTGAGAAGTCAAAATTTGTTTCTCAGTAACTTTATAGGAAAATTTGTGAATAGGCTTGAATGTAAGTTCAAGAGTTTTCAACTCTTTAACTTAGCAACTTCTTAACTTTGTAGATTTGTAAGTTTATAGCCTTGTAAAAATGGGGCTTTGTAAGTTTCTAACTTTGCTTATCTATAACTTCGCAACTTTGTTTAAGTGAAGTTATAATTACGTCTGGAAGTAGCTTTGTGAATTTGTTAAGTTTGTATAACTATGCAGCTGTGTAAGTTTGTTTATTGGATATTTTTTACCTTTGTAAGTTTATTGCCTTGTAAATAAGGAGTTTTCTCAGTTTGTAACTTTGCTACTTTATAACATCGCAACTTTGTAAGTAAATCTGTCAGTAGTTTTGTGAGTAAATTTGTGAATCTTCAACTCTGTAACTTGTAAAGTTGGTAACTTTAGAACTTTTTTAAGTTAAAAATGTTGTAAATTTGTAACTTTGAAAGTTTCTGCTTTGTAAAGATTAAGTTTATAAATTTGTTTCTCTGTTATTTCGTAAATATGTAGGTGAGTTCATGAGTATGTTTGTAAATCATCCACTTTGTAACTTGATTAGTCTGTAACTTTGTTAGTTGTAGTGATCTTGTAAGTAAGTTTGAGAATTTTCAACTCTGTAGCTTGTAATGTTGGTGACTTTAGAGCTCTGTAAATTAAAAAATTTGTAACTTTGAGAAATTACTGCTTTGTTAAGATAAAGTTTGTAAATTTGTTTCTCTGTTATTTCATAAATATGTTTGTAAATCTTCCACTTTGTAACTTGGTTAGTCTGTAGCTTTGTTAGTTGTCGTAAGATTGTAAGTAAGTTTGTGAATTTTCAACTCTGTAACTTGTAATGTTGGTAACTTTAGAGCTCTGTAAATGTAAAATTTTGTAAATTTGTAACTTTGAAAGACTACTGCTTTGTAAAGATTAAGTTTGTAAATTTGTTTCTCTGTTATTTCATAGATATGTAGGTATGGGTTCATAAGTATGTTTGTAAATCTTCCACTTTGTAACTTGGTTAGTCTGTAGCTTTGTTAGTTGTCGTAAGATTGTAAGTAAGTTTGTGAATTTTCAACTCTGTAACTTGTAATGTTAGTAACTTTAGAGCTCTGTAAATGTAAAATTTTGTAAATTTGTAACTTTGAAAGACTACTGCTTTGTAAAGATCAAGTTTGTAAATTTGTTTCTCTGTTATTTCATAGATATGTAGGTGGGTTCATAAGTATGTTTGTAAATCTTCCACTTTGTAACTTGGTAAGTCTGTAGCTTTATTGTTAGTTGTAGTAAGATTGTAAGTAGGTTTGTGAATTTTCAACTCTGTAACTTGTAATGTTGGTAACTTTAGAGCTCTGTAAATGTAAAATTTTGTAAATTTGTAACTTTGAAAGACTACTGCTTTGTAAAGATCAAGTTTGTAAATTTGTTTCTCTGTTATTTCATAGATATGTAGGTGGGTTCATAAGTATGTTTGTAAATCTTCCACTTTGTAACTTGGTAAGTCTGTAGCTTTGTTAGTTGTAGTAAGATTGTAAGTAAGTTTGTGAATTTTCAACTCTGTAACTTGTAATGTTGGTAACTTTAGAGCTCTGTAAATGTAAAATTTTGTAAATTTGTAACTTTGAAAGACTACTGCTTTGTAAAGATTAAGTTTGTAAATTTGTTTCTCTGTTATTTCATAGATATGTAGGTGGGTTCATAAGTATGTTTGTAAATCTTCCACTTTGTAACTTGGTAAGTCTGTAGCTTTGTTAGTTGTAGTAAGATTGTAAGTAAGTTTGTGAATTTTCAACGCTGTAACTTGTAATGTTGGTAACTTTAGAGCTCTGTAAATGTAAAATTTTGTAAATTTGTAACTTTGAAAGACTACTGCTTTGTAAAGATTAAGTTTGTAAATTTGTTTCTCTGTTATTTCATAGATATGTAGGTGGGTTCATAAGTATGTTTGTAAATCTTCCACTTTGTAACTTGGTAAGTCTGTAGCTTTGTTAGTTGTAGTAAGATTGTAAGTAAGTTTGTGAATTTTCAACTCTGTAACTTGTAATGTTGGTAACTTTAGAGCTCTGTAAATGTAAAATTTTGTAAATTTGTAACTTTGAAAGATTACTGCTTTGTAAAGATTAAGTTTGTAAATTTGTTTCTCTGTTATTTCATAGATATGTAGGTGGGTTCATAAGTATGTTTGTAAATCTTCCACTTTGTAACTTGGTAAGTCTGTAGCTTTGTTAGTTGTAGTAAGATTGTTAGTAAGTTTGTGAATTTTCAACTCTGTAACTTGTAATGTTGGTAACTTTAGAGCTCTGTAAATGTAAAATTTTGTAAATTTGTAACTTTGAAAGACTACTGCTTTGTAAAGATTAAGTTTGTAAATTTGTTTCTCTGTTATTTCATAGATATGTAGGTGGGTTCATAAGTATGTTTGTAAATCTTCCACTTTGTAACTTGGTAAGTCTGTAGCTTTGTTAGTTGTAGTAAGATTGTAAGTAAGTTTGTGAATTTTCAACTCTGTAACTTGTAATGTTGGTAACTTTAGAGCTCTGTAAATTATTTTTTTTTTAAATTTGTAACTTTGAAAGATTACTGCTTTGTAAAGATTAGGTTTGTAAATTTGTTTCTCTGTTATTTCGTAAATTTGTAGGTGGGTTCATAAGTATGTTTGTAAATCATCCACTTTGTAACTTGGGTAGTCTGTAACTTTGTTAGTTGTAGTAGGTTTGTAAGTAAGTTTGTGAATTTTCAACTCTGTAACTTGTAAAATTGGTAACTTTAGAGCTCTGTAAGTTAAAAATTTTGTAAATTTGTAACTTTGAAAGATTACTGCTTTGTAAAGATTAGGTTTGTAAATTTGTTTCTCTGTTATTTCGTAAATTTGTAGGTGGGTTCATAAGTATGTTTGTAAATCATCCACTTTGTAACTTGGGTAGTCTGTAACTTTGTTAGTTGTAGTAGGTTTGTGAGTAAGTTTGTGAATTTTCAACTCTGTAACTTGTAAAACTGGTAACTTTAGAGCTCTGTAAGTTAAAAATTTTGTAAATTTGTAACTTTGAAAGATTACTGGTTTGTAAAGATTAAGTTTGTAAATTTGTTTCTCTGTTATTTCGTAAATTTGTAGGTGGGTTCATAAGTATGTTCGTAAATCATCCACTTTGTAACTTGGGTAGTCTGTAACTTTGTTAGTTGTAGTAGGTTTGTAAGTAAGTTTGTGAATTTTCAACTCTGTAACTTGTAAAATTGGTAACTTTAGAGCTCTGTAAGTTAAACATTTTGTAAATTTTTAACTTTGAAAGTTCACTGCTTTGTAAAGATTAAGTTTGTAAACTTGTTTTTCTGTTTTTTCGTAAATTTGTAGGTGGGTTCATAAGTATGTTTGTAAATCTTCTACTTTGTAACTTGGTAAGTCTGTAGCTTTGTTAGTTGTAGAGGATTGTAAGTAAGTTTGTGAATTTTCAACTCTCTTACTTTTAATGTTGGTAACTCTAGAGCTCTGTAAATTTGTAACTTTGAAAGATTACTGCTTTGTGAAGATTAAGTTTGTTAACTCGTTTCTCTGTTATCCCGTAAATTTGTAGGGGGTTTCATTCATGTAACTTGGTTAGTCTGTAGCTTTGTTAGTTGTAGTAGGTTTGTAACTATGGAGCTTTGTAAGCTTACAGCTATGTAACTCCTCGACTTTGTGATTTTGTAACTTTGAAAGTTTATTGCTTTGTAATTATTATGAAGTTACGTAAGTCTGTAACTTGTTAGTATGGATTTTAGTGAATTTTCATTTTCGTATAACTTGATAAGTTTGTAACTATGCATGTGCTCTGTAAGTTTTTGACCTTGTTAGGTACTTCTTATCTTTGTAAATTTGTAACTCTGTAAATTTATGGCCCTGTAAATGTGGAGCTTTGGTGTGAGATAGGAAAGTTTGTAGTTTTGTAGCTATCTAGCTTTGAAGGTTTGTAACTTTGTAACTATGGAGCTTAGAACTTTATAAGATTGTTGATTTGTAATTATGGAACTTCATCAGAGTGTAACTTCACTACTCACTAACTTTGTAAATTTGTTACTTCGTAAATTCATAGCTTTGTAGCTATGGAGCATGATAAGTTTCATAAATTTGTTTCTCTGTCTGTATTTAGTATATGGAGCTTTGTGAATTTGTAACTTTGTAACTTCGTTACTATGTAATTAAATAATAAAGAGTCATGTAAGTAATTTAAGCTTTGTAGCGTTGTGACTAATGTGACTTTGTAGTTTTCTATATCTGAGTCCATGTAAATATGCTAGTATAAAACTTTAAATTTTTCAATGTATTGAAGTGTGCGTTGACTAAAAAAGTTGAAAGTTGAAACGATCGTGTATTGGAATTCGAGATGAGCGACTTCATTAAGTTTTTGTGGGCGTATATCAATAAGCATTCATCAAAAAACCTCCTAATTTTTTTATATATTCCCGAAGGAAAACAGCTATGGTGAGCTTGACCCTTGGCTCGTCATTCTAGAATAAACATCGATTATCATGTAAAAGTGAGGTCAAAAAGTTATGAATATCAAGTCCATTTTAATACCCCACATTAATTAGTTTCGATCAATTTATTTCCTTTTCCTAACAAGAAACATCCATTGTTGCGTGAATTTTTCCTTGACGAAATATTTATGGGATCGTACTTGATACTTTCCGCGGTCATTAATTTTTTTTCAATAGATCAATATCCAAACAGTGTCTAGAATGTGAATCGAAAAAAATCCATATATCTAAAAATAACTTCTTCAGTCCACCCTATATGGTAGCCTGTCCACCCGACCAGTCTTCTCGGGTTGCATCTTCTGCATCAAATCCATAATTCTTCAGTTTATGCGTACCGCGCATAATATAAACCAGCTCGTTCAAGTGTCTTTTTCAAGTTGTTGAACTTTTATATATGTTGATGTTCTGCGGCCGCATCTTCTCGGTTTTTTTCTTTGTTTTTCTGCAACCCACGTTGATGGTCCTGTGTGACTCTGATCAGCAGCATTTTGTGCTGGCCGAGGGCTTGAAGGTAGGTTTTATTCATTATTCTTTCAATAATTGAGCAATTTTTTCGTTTTTTATTCAATGTTTGGTTTTGTTTTATTTTTTACATCACATTTTTTTCTTTCAATTATCATAATTATTGTTTAAATCATTCGTTTAACGTTTTTGTGTAAGTTTTCATTGTTTAAAAAAATCTTCAGATTATTTATTTCCTCTTTAACTTTCTTATTTTTATACATAAATATATTTTTAAAACATATTCATCATTCTTATTTCTTTTATTCACTTATATTTAATTAGAAATCAATAATTTGTTATTATTTCTTACTTTCAATATTCTCCTTTTGTAATCGATTTTATTTTTTTTTTTTATTTTTTAATATTTTATAATCATTCAGCTCTTCAGTGCTTTGTATTCACTAAATCATCAATTTCTTCATCGAGACCAACCTGACAACAATCGAAATTAATCTACTTATTGTATACCTAACCCAACTTTTATTTCTATTGGCGTCATTCATTTCATATTTTTTTATATACTAATCCAAAGGACCAGGCAAAACTAAAAATAATGCATCTAATATAAGACTATATTTTCGTTAATATTAATATTTTCATTATCATCTTTATTGTATTGTATTTGTCACGTTTTTGTTCTTTATAGTTTCTTCATTCAATATTTGAAATTGTTGGCGTCATTCAACTCTTTCATCCATTTTATATTTTTATACGTAATTTTTTTTCTGTATTCATTGTTTTGAATTATATTTTTCCATTTGCTACCCAAAAATAAACCATTATTATAACAATACCTAATCCAGAAAATGACTTTAAATAAATGACAAAAAAATAAACAACTTATTTATAATTTTCAATTTTAATTGCCTCATTTTCCTAATTATTATTCCTTTGTCGTTGTTTTTGTTTTTTTTCTTCATCTATCAAATACTCAATCGCTATTTTTCACTTATTTTTTTATTATTTTTTATATTTATTTATGTAAGAAACTAAAAACAAATTATAAATTAATCTAATGCAAAACTAAAAATAAAACGCAATATATACAATAGAAATTACATTGATGAAATTAATCATGTATAATTTAGATTTTAATGGACATGTAAGAAAACACTCAAAATAATTCACAAAACAATCTATTCTCCACGAATCGACAAACGTGACATTCAATACGGAGGACAGTAAGCAAGTGTCTTCTAAAATGCTACCAATCCCTTTTCCCCTCACATTGAAAATATATTCGTTGTTGGTTCCCACGTCATAAATCTAACTCCAAACCTCTGATAACTATTCCATTAGCCTAAGTACTTGAGGTATTCCAATTATATCACATCTTAAATTTAACAAACAAACAGAAAAGTTCTTATGCCATAAATCCTTTGAGCACCCAAACAATATCTACAATAAATCCTTTTTGAATACACTCTAATAATGGGCATTGATTAACAACTGGTCTGTGTGCCTGGGCTTCTGGGATCGATTATGAATTCGCAGAATTTCTTACACGGCCAACCTGAGACATAATTCGCTCTCGAATTATCAATGTCGCCATATATCTGAAACAATGATAAAACAGCGGCAGATTTGGTTTTGTTTTGTTCTTATAGATTATGAGGTGAGCCGATTGTGAACGATCTGGATGTGGAACATAAATATATCATCATAGTACATGGAAATATCATCGTAGAAAATAAATACATAATCGTAGAACATAAATATATCATCGTAGACAATAAATATATCATCGTAGAACTTGAATATATCAACGTAGAACATAAATATATCATCGTAGAACTTTAATATTTCATCGTAGAACAAAAATATATCATCGTAGAACATAAATATATCATCGTAGAACTTTAATATTTCATCGTAGAACAAAAATATATCATCGTAGAACATAAATATATCATCGTAGAACAAAAATATATCATCGTAGAACATAAATATATCATCGTAGAACTTGAATATATCATCGTAGCACATGAATATATCCTCGTAGAACATAAATATATCATCGTAGAACATGAATATATCATCGTAGAACATAAATATATCATCGTAGAACATGAATATATCATCGTAGAACATAAATATAGCATCGTAGAACATGAATATATCATCGTAGAACATAAATATTTCATCGTAGTACAAAAATATGTCATCGTAGAACAAAAATAATATATCGTAAAATTCAGTTATTTCTCTTTGACTTTTATGCAAACAAAAAAATAATGTTTCATAAAACCATCATCGTCGGTCACAATTAGCTCACATTTCAACACAAAAAATAACATTTATTCGCCTATTACAATTCTATGGAATCAGAGAATTCCCCAGGCCATATACGGAGCATATCTTTGGCAACAATACTTTTGCGATTCGTTGACAAGTTTTTAAGCTCGAATCGTTCGTTGTCCAATACTTTAACGATCTCAAAGGGACCTTCATACTTCTGGTCCAACTTAGCTAAGTGACTATTACCCGATGGATGAAATACTAGGTCCCCAATATTCATAATTTTGTTGGACCTGCGCGTCTTATCGAACAAAGCCTTAGCATCGTCAGCACATTTCCTTATTAGTTCGTATCCCAGTTTTCGATTTGTTTCTAAACTTTTGGAGATATCAATGTTCGGTGTAGATTTGGTCAGTCTTTTAATGTCGGGCACACTACCTTCGAAGCCCGTCAATAAATAAATGGGCGTAAACCCCGTAGTTTTTTGAATTGTCGTGTTAAGCGTTGTTTGTATTTTTATTATTGATAATGGCCACTCTGCTTTGTCGCTGATTTCAGTGCGTAGCATATTTAAAACCGTTTTAACATATCTTTCTACCTGACCATTACCACGAGGAGCACCTGTAGCAATCAAATGTTGATTAATGCCCAGTTCAGTTAACATTTGTTTGACAGACTTATCGGTGAAGTTGGTGCCTCGATCGCAAATAAATGTCTTTGTTATGCCGAATAAACTCAAGTGCGTCTTAAGAGCTTCGCATGTTTCGGGTCCTGAAAGAGTTTTCAAAGGTACCAGTAGCAAAAATTTCGTAAATGCATCTATTATTAGTAATAAATGTTTATAACCCTCGACGGATGCTGGGAACGGACCTACGCAATCTGCATGAACTACCTGAAAAGGGATCGGTTTTTTATCAATAGGGTGTAATTGACCCTGTTTAGGACCAGTGTGGTCTTTTCCGACGATACACTTCAAACAATGGTCGCAATATTTTTTAATAAATTTTGCCATTTTCGGAAACCAGAAATAATGATTGATCTTGGCTAACAACTTGTCTGGACCCACGTGACATTGTTCATCATGGAACAATCTCAATAACCCTAAACGACTGGCTTTAGGTATAAAAGCCCTATAAATAGTTGGATTTTGACCAGGATTTATTTTTCTGAAAAGTATGTCATTTTGACAGAAATATTGTGTAGTTAATTGGCCCTCTTGAAGTTTTTGTTTTATGTCAGTTGTTTCACGGTCATGCCTTTGAACCTTTTTTAACCAATTGGTTGTTGAAATGACATTGACATTTACATCACTACTTGCGATGGTCTCAGGAATAGTGGCTTCATTGGACATAGGATTTCTACTGAAATGATCAGCATGTTGTAAATATTTACCTTTTCTATAGTCAATTTCAAAATCAAATGACTGCAAATAAAGCCACCTACTGGCAACCCTGGGAATAAGTTCTTTCTCATGTTGAGACAGCTTCAAGGAATTACAATCGGTGATCACTTTGAATTGCACACCTAACAGGTAAACACGATAATGCTTTATAGCAAAAAAAAACAGCTAAAGTTTCTAACTCATAGGAGTAATATTTGGACTCTACAGCTGACGCGTGCGCTTTGAGAAATATGCGACCACCCTTAATTGATTTTCATGACGCTGAAAGAGGATAGCACCATATCCCAGACTACTAGCATCGGTATGCAATTCCGTTGGTAACTTGTGGTCAAAGAAAGTTAATAAAGGTCGTTGACTCAAAAATGCACAAACATAGCTTTTTGCAATTTTTTGATCGTCGCCCCAAACAAATTTTTCGTTATTTTTCGTCAATTTTGTAATGCAAGCTGTCCTTGACGATAGTTCTGGTATAAATTTTCGAAAATAATTCACAAGACCCATAAATTGCCACACTTGTTTAACATCTTGCGGGTCGGATGCCTTTAGTAAAGCTTCAACTTTATTTTTACCAGGACGCACGCCCTGCTCAGAAATTTCTTGACCCAAGTACTCGATTTGCGTCTAAAAAAAAATGACACTTTTTAAGGTTTAGAGAAAATCCGGCGATAGACAAGGCGTTCAATACTCTTTCTAATTTTTCGAGCCCCTCGGAAATAGACTTAGAATGGTGTCGTCGGGGTAAATAAGCGCGTCATGGTCTTTCAAATCACCTAAAGCTTTACATATGGCTCGTTGATGAAATACCGCGGGGGCGTTGGCCAATCCAAAAGGCATTCGCAGGTATTCGTAATGGCCATCTGGAGTAACGAACGCCGTCTTTTCGGTAGAATTTTGAGCAATAGGGATTTGATGAAAACCCGACGCCATATCTAAAGTTGTGAAGAATTCATTGCCCTTTAAATTGTCAATTTGGTCTTGAATCAGCGGTAGAGGGTATCTTTCTTTAACTGTAATTTGTTTGAAAGCTCTAAAATCGCAACACATACGCGCCGTGCCGTCCTTTTTATGAACTAAAACAATGGGACTTGCATAGGGCGAACTACTTTCTCTAATAATATTATTGTTTTTAAGCAGATCTTTAATTATTAATTTTACTTTCTCCCGTTCACATAGTGCCATTCTATATGGATGAAAATATATTGTTTTATCTTCTTTAAGTTTTATGTTTAATTCGGCGGTTGTTATTGGTGAAACAGAATTTCCTGTGGTAATATTTTCATTAAATTTACAAAGAAGGGTCAACAAGCTATTTAAGTCGTCATCTATTAAAGGGGTATTAACAGTTTTTGAAGAAATTGTTACACGGTTAATTATTTGCTCAATTTGACCTGAGTTTTCCTTCGAAATCTCGTTCGAAATTATCCGACTTCCGGTATGGTCACTACGAATTTCAATACCTTTGTGATCAAAAAGATCACGCCCAATTATATAGCATCAGGAGTCATAACAGTAACATTAACTATACAAAAGCAAATATCGAACGCAGTACCATTATTTCTTTCAAATTTGCTTTACTACTTACAAAAACATTATTATTTCCAATTCCCTTCAATGTAATAAGCGCAGGCTCAAAGTGACACTCGAGTCTTTTAGCGACCTTTTCAGACAATAAACTGCATTCTGCCCCAGTATCTATTAAACAATTTACTTTGACCCCTTGAATAACAAAATTCGTGCAAAAATCTCGATCCAACTGAACTGAAAAATAGTTAACCTGTGACGAAGACGATGGTCGGTCGCGTTTTCTAAGAAAACAGTCAGAAGCATAGTGGCCACGTTTTTTGCAAAAAACACAAATAACTTGGGCTTTATTATATTGCTGTGGAACACGATCTAATCCAGCATAAAAAGAGTTATTAAACTTGCGTCTTTTTGGGCAATCTCTGCTCAAATGACCCCTCTTTCATTACAAGAATAGCACAAAACGGATTTATTACCCCGTAAGTCCGTCATATCTTTCGAACTGTAAGTATGACCTCTCTTTAAATTGATATCTTCTGATTTTTTTTACTGGAACCAAACATATTAAAATTGCCCAAAAGTGAAAGAAGTTGACTGACCGACTCTACATTGCTGTTCAATGCCGCAGTTTTGACGTGAATGTCAGTGATATCTCCGATCACGATTTCCAAAATTTGACCAATAGATAAATCAAAATTCAACGAATTCAGTAGAAATAGTTTTTTCCTGTCATATATACTCACAATAAGACTTCGCCTCTCTGCTGGTATATTGACTAGCTTTGCGAAGTTTTTCGTTCAAGTTTCGTTTGGCAGGATACAGGCTGGACAACTCCCTGCGAAACTCCTCCCAAGACTTCTCCAACGGCTTCCACATCGCAAACCATTCTTTAGCTTCCCCAGCAAGGGCGGCGGCGCTTCTCACTAGTAATTCGTGGCTTGACCAACTGAAAGTCTCTCCCAACTATTCCAATTCATCGCACCACTTAGCTGCACCGTCATCATCGCGATTTGGTTCAAAAGTCGGCACATCAAAATTTGTTGGTACCGCCGATCGCACTCTAGTTGCGTCTTTTAAGTCTTGGATAGATTCGGTCAAAATTTTCGCGAATTCCTCCATCATGGCACAACTTGTAATCACCAATATCACGATAGTCGTATAGGTCGTTCAATCGCACACTAGCAAAAATATGTCCAACGGCAACTTGTCTTGGCACTTGGAAATACACGGTACTTCCAACACACGTAACCTCACACCTGTGGTACTTCTAGCGAGATGATCCCACTTCTGATGTAAGAAAACACTCAAAATAATTCACAAAACAATCTATTCTCCACGAATCGACAAACGTGACATTCAATACGGAGGACAGTAAGCAAGTGTCTTCTAAAATGCTACCAATCCCTTTTCCCCTCACATTGAAAATATATTCGTTGTTGGTTCCCACGTCATAAATCTAACTCCAAACCTCTGATAACTATTCCATTAGCCTAAGTACTTGAGGTATTCCAATTATATCACATCTTAAATTTAACAAACAAACAGAAAAGTTCTTATGCCATAAATCCTTTGAGCACCCAAACAATATCTACAATAAATCCTTTTTGAATACACTCTAATAATGGACATTGATTAACAACTGGTCTGTGTGCCTGGGCTTCTGGGATCGATTATGAATTCGCAGAATTTCTTACAGACAAGTTTTTACACGTTTTGTTAAATTTAATCGTGATTATTATATGATGACGTATGATTATCCCTAAGAATACCTTTGATAACCAAAGATCCCCCTTAATTAGCAGAGATTACCATTGATTTATTATCTGTGATCCCCCATAATTATCATTGTTAAGATCTTTCAAATGCACCGTATGAATTGGGAGATGATTACTTGGAATTATCGCAGATTACTTAATTATTTCATTTACTTTTCACTCATAGAAGATATGATTACCATTAATAACGGATGATTACCCCCTATAACCAATAAGATAAGGGATAATAAGGTACCTGATAATAAGTGGGGATAAGCCAAGATTTCAATGATTCCAGTGATAATACCGACGTAGATTTATATCTGAAATTATCGCAATTACCCATGATCACTTGAGATTTCCAATCAATATACCTGATATATTATGATGACGATTACCATTACTTCGCTGGGATGACCCTATGATTACCATTATTTAAAAATAATTATCCCTATAACCAATAAAATCAACGATAATTACCACATATATGATCACGAGGAATTAGCACAAGAATTTCATCAATCATCATACTGTTTGACGTAGATTTATACCTGACATTATCGCTAATTACCCATGATAACTTGAGGTTTCCAATAAACATCCTTGATATGTCATGAGGATTACCCTTGATTATCTAGGATTGCCCTATTTAGAAATTATCACTTCCTATATGTAACCAATAAAATTATCGATAATTGCCATATTTTGAAACTACCTGAGATTATTAAATAGTTTTCGTGATTACTGTTTGACGGAGATGTCTAAAAATTATCGTTGATTATCGATGATTTTTGGAATTTTCATTCAACATCCTTGACATAAGAAGATGATTGCCCTATGATAACCATCATTTAGCAATGATTAACCAATGAAATTATCGATAATTACCTTATCATAACATGGAATTATCAAAGATCACCAAATAACCTCAGTGATTACACATAGATTTATGCGAAGCCCCAAAATTATCGATGATTACCCATGATAACTTGAAGTTTTAATCAATATGATATGATGACAATTACCCTTGATCAGCTAGCATTGCCCTATGATTACCATTATTTAGCAATGATTCCCAATTAAATTAACGATAATAACTGATAAATACCTGGGATTACCAAATGATTTCAGTAATTTCTGTTTGACGGAGATGTCTAACATGATCGTTATTACCGATGATTACTTGAAATTTCGAATCAGCTAAGATTGTCTTATATGATTACCATCGATAAGTGATGATAACCCCTCATAACCAATGAAATAAGCGATTGTCATCACAATATGATTACTAGGGATTATCAATTATTTATCCTTGATAAGTCCGATGATTACCATTAATAGGCGATGATAACTTTTTTTTGATCGATGATCATCATTCAAACATAATCATTCTCAAATTTTGAGTGATGTTTAGATGATTTTGAATGTGATGACATTCCTGTCGGTATAACGATTACTCCTAATCAGCTAAGATTGCCCTATGATTACCATTAATGAAGGATGATTACCCCATATAGCCAATAAAATTAGCGATAATTACCATATAAGTATGTGAATACTGGCGGTTACCAAGGCATTTCAGTGATTGTACTGTTTGACGTATATTATCCTTGATTACCTTAATTTAGCAATGATCACCACCTATAATTACTAAATCATTACTAAGAATTACCTGAGATTACCAAATAATTTTAGTGATTCTGTTTGATGGAGATGTCTAAAATTATCGTTAATTATCGATGATCAATTGAAATTACCAATCGGTTTGTTTGATATAATAACGATTATACTTAATCAGCTAAAATTGATTTATGATTTCAATAATAACGGATTATTACCTCCTATAACCAATAAAATTACCGATAATTACCATACCATCAATCGGAAATACCCAGGATTCGAATAATGCCTGTGATTATACTGTTTGACGAAGATTTTTACCTACATTTTTCGTCGATTATCCATGGTAACTTGACATTTTCAATCAAAATTTTTCATATATGATGATGATTACCCTTGATTACTTTTATCTAGCAATGATTACACTCTATAACCAATGAAATGATCATATCAATACTTGGAATTACCTGAGATTACCAAAAAATTTCAATGATTTTTGTTTAACGGAGATCTCTACAATTATCGCTTATTTTATCATAGATGATTACCCTTATAATTATATTGTAATGATTTTTGCTTATTTCATTGGTTATAGGGGGTAATTAACGCTTATCAATGGTAATCATAGGGCAATTTTAGCTTATTGGCAATTTCAAGTATAGATATTTTTGGTGATGTCCATCATAAAAAAATATAAAAAATAATTTAGTAATCTCAGGTAATTCCTAGTAATGATATTATAATCATGAATCATCTCATTGGTTATCGGGGGTAATAATTGCTAAATAAAGGTAATCAAGGGTAATCGTCATTAAAATATGTATATCTAGAATATTGATTGGACATTTCAAGTTATCATGAGTAATTAACGATGAATTCATATATCTAAGTACCTCAAACAGTATCATCGTTGGGATGATTGAGATCTTTTGTAATTCCCAGTGATTATGTGGTAATTATCGCTAATTTTATTGGTAATGAGGGATTACCATCCTTTATCAATGGTAATCATGGGGCATTCTCCAAACTTCGCGACGTCAGAACAGTTTTTAAATTTACTTTTTCCAAATTTACAGGAAAAATAAACATAAAAAAGGCAGAAAGATAAAAATAGACTTATTAGAAAAAAAACTATAATAATAAAGGATCACAAACTATTTTAAAACTTGAAAAAAACAAAATCGACATATTATTAAAAACTTTAATCGAGGCCCAAGTATTTAAATGAGGATGATCAAGGAGATTCGCTTTTTACAATTTATAATAAATCGATAAATAAAACATTAAATAATCTGATTTTTTCATTTAAATTATTAATTACATGAATTAGTCAACACCTAATATCCTTCAAATTCAAATCTGACAACCTTCCCCTTTTGATTTTTGTAATCAAAATTTGAAAATGAGGTTTTTGTTGATAAATAGAAAAGATACGCAATAGACGACATTGAAAATATTTGATTTAGATTTTGTCCAAATAGATTTTATTCAAGGTTATGCTCATTCGATTTTGAATTGAAAACATACAAAAATCATAAAAAATGTATCAATTTTTATTGTTATACTTTTCTTGTTCGTCCACTTTGTAGGCTTCATATCTTTTGCTTCTAACTTCCGATTTTTTTTGACCAATCTATATATAAAAATGATTTTTAAAAATAAATTCTAAAAATATCAAAACATGTGTACCAATGTTGACACAGGCATTACAAATAATAATTTTTCAATATTTACGTAAACAATGGAAATTTATCCGCGGGAAATAATCCAACCTATTCTTAGTTTTGTTTAATTAATTTACAAGTACTAGCGTCATTGTCCATTCTTCTATAAAATGTTGCTAAATAATTCTTTATTTGTGTTTCACTGATTATCAGAAATTAAACTATGTAGTGCGTACGCCATATTTATACACAGTGGACCAAAATGAAAAATATCAATGAACTGAAGGGGCAGTAATTTCATAAAAAAAAACATATTGTGAATTTCTTATGTGAATTTATTATTTTAACGTCCTATTTTGACCTTAAAATGTATAATGTTGATGAGCATTTTGAAAATTGTCAGTTTTCTTTTAATTTACATTTTTGAAATATCATGATTTTTTTGTCTCCATTTTTTTGTTAATTGAATATCAGTTATCACTTTCCATTTTCATCGTTTTTTTTATTATTTTTTCTGACTGCGACGAAATTGTCAAGATTCGTGAAAAACATCATGTAACACAAACAGAGCTTCATGCTTCATGGAAATAATGATTCATCATAAATGTTTCATGATAACCGTCATGCGCCTTGGCAAATGCGTCATGCTCCTGCAAAAACACATTATGTTATTGATAATCACTACATAATTCATGCGCCACTGCGGCATGCTTCATTAAAAACGTCATGTCCCTTGAAACATGCATAAATGTCTTGAAAAATGTCAAGCTTCATGAAAATCACGCTTATCGATATTATTGATGCGTCATGCTCATTGGAAAAATGCCATCATTAATGCGTCATAGTTCATGACAACCGTCGTGAAAAACCGACCATGAAAATACGTCGTGTTTCATGAAAAACACGTCACGTCATGATCTATAAAATTCATGATTATCGTCATCATTAATCTGTGAAAACCGTCAAGCGTCATGATAAATGCGTCATGCTTCGTAAAAAGTCGTCGGCAGTCGGCACGTCATGAACTATGAAATTCACGATTACAGTAATAAATCATGCGCCATAATGCTTCGTGAAAATCGTCAAGCGGCATAAAAAATGCGTCATTCTTCTGTGGAAAAAGGCATGCGTCTTGAAGATTGATTTATTCTTAGTGAAAAAAAACATGCTTCATAAAAACTATTCTTATCGTCATCATAAATGCGTAAAACTTCGTGAAAAACAAAGTGCGCCTTGAAAAGTTCATGCTTCATGCTTCGTGAAAAACTCGTCATGTTCAATCATCAACGACCATCGTCATCATTATTGTCAGAAGCTTCTTAAAAAAAATCATGCGCCTTGAGAAATGCATCATGCTTATACAAAACCACGTCATGTTTCATGAAAACTTCGTCATACGACTTAAAAATGCATGACACTTCATAAAAAACAACGTGAATATTGAAAAATGCGTCATGCTTTATTGAAAACCAAGATTAAAGTCAACAATAATGCGTCATGCTTCTTGAAAATCGTCATACAGCTTAAAAATTGCGTCATACCAAACGGCAAGCTTTATGAAAACCACGATGATCGTCACCATAAATGCGTCATGCTTCATGGAAAACGTCACGCGCCCTTGAGACTGCATCATGTTTTGACAGAAACAAGTCATGCGCCCGCAAAAAATCGTCATGACCGTTGAAAAAGGTGCCATGCGTTATGAAAACTACACGCTTATCGTTATAATGAATGAGCCACGCTTCGAGAAACCATCACGCATGTGCAATTCTAGAAAAACACGTCATGTTACATGATAATGACGCCTTCGTCATTATTACTTGAAAAATGCGTAATATATGCGAAGCTTTGACCGAAAAAGACGCTTATCTTCATCATAAATACGTCATACATTTTGAAAAATGTCATGCTTCTCACAATTATTGTCATCCAAAATACGTCATGGTGCGTGAAAAAAGTCATGCGCCTTGAAAAATGTCTCATGATTTAGTCGTAAACAATGCGTCATGCTTCATCGAATTCGTCATGCAACACGATAAAAATGCCATTCAGCAACAAGAACAAGTCATAGTTCATGAAATCTACTAGAATCGTCAACAAAACTGTTATGCTTCATGAAAAATGCGTTAATCTATATTAAAAAAAACACGTCATGTTTCATAAAAAGCCCGCTAATTGACATGACAAATTCAATACGTCATTCTTAAAAAAAAACAAGCTAAGCGTCATCATCAATGCGTCCGTCGTGCTTATTAAATACGTCATGAATCTTGAAAAATATGCTCCACATTATCATAACTAGTTTTGATAATGGGACATTCTTTATGAAAACTATGCTTATCGTCATCGTCAAAACGTCATGCTTCATGAAATCCACGCTTATCGTTTTCATAAATGCTTCATACTTTCGGAAAAAAAATCATGCGCATCATGCTTTTCAGAAAACACGAACGCTTCATGTTTTGTAAAAACGAATCATGTTTTGAAATAAAAGTCATGCGTCGTGAAAAACATCTCATGCTTCATTAAAACTATCATGCACCATGGAAAATGTGTCATGTTTCATAAAAACCGTTATGCGCCATGAAAAATGCGTCATAGGTACACAAAAACACGTCAAGCGTGTAAAAACCCCGTGCGTAATAGAAAATGCCCCATGCTTCTTTGAAACGTTTGAAAACGTCATAATACTTGGATATTTGGGTAACAATTTCCGTACGATTAGTGTCATCATCAATGCGTCATGCGTCATGTTTTATGGAAAATATCATATCGAAATATTAATAATGCGTCATGTTTTGTGAAAACGTCGTACGTTATAATTTTCGAAAAACACGTTACGTTACTTGAGTCACGTACTCGACCAGCGTCATCATCGATGTTTTATGCATTATGACAAATATCATTCTTCGTGGAAATCACGTTTCTTGTTATCATGAATGCGTCACGCTTCGTGAAAAATATTATCAGTAAGTAGGTTGTGGTATTTTGTTAAGTTTGCTTGATAGGGCTATTTATGTATTTAATGCCTATGTACTTAACATTCGCAAAGATATAAATCGGAAATTACGAAAATAAAAGCTCAGAATGTATACAACTCGGTAAACCAAATCTTGATTAAAAATGGAAATGATTTGATACGGAAAATACCTTAAAATAAAATTAGAGAATTAATATGTTTTATTCAAAACTCGAAATTATTTGTGGTATTATTTGACTGTCTATCTTATTTTGTGTCATAATTCAAAAAACCGTTGTGCGCCATAAAAAATGAGTCATGCGTATAAACCTCAAGTTACTACTTGAATTACGTAATAATCAATGTGTCATTAATTATTATGGAAAGTTTTATTTTTTTTTCAAATGCATCATGCAATGTTCAAAACATGTCAAGGTTCCAAAAACCTACTTCTCTTAACAAAGTCATAAATGCGTCAAGCTTCGTGGAACCCGTCATGCGCCATGGAAAAAGCGTCATGATTCAGAAAACCACACGATCATGAAATTCACGATTATCGTCATGAATAATGCGTCTTGAAAAATCTAACATACTTTGAAAATAAACGTCATGTCACTCATCGTCATGCTTAGTGAAAAAAGTTAAAACACGTCATGTTTCAGCGTCATCATAAAAGCGTCATTCCTCTAGAAATACTCGTCATGATTCATGAACATCAAGCACATCGTCATCATTAATGAGTCATGCTTCGTGACAAACGTTATATGCCAAGAAAAATGCGTCACGCTTCGTGAAAAAATCAGGCATGTTGAAAAAACTTCATGCGCCTTGAAAAATGTCAAAATTGTTAAAACACGCCATGCATTTGAATACGACGCTCAAAATTTTCAAAACGATCATGGGAACCACGTTGTCATCATAAATGCGTCATACTTCATCATGCAACATGCGACATCAAAACACGCTTATCGTCATCATAAAATGCGTCATGCTTAATAGAAAATATGAAAAACACGTTTCTTGAGACACTTGATTAGTGTCATCATCATTGCTTCACCCTTTATGGAAAATATCAAGTTTATAGAAGAATCGTCATCATAAATCTTGGAAAATGCGTTATTTTTCTAGAAAAACTCGTCATGTTTCAAAAAATCAAGCTTATCGTCTTCATCTATCATGTACCTCGAAAAATGCGTCATGCTTCGTGAAAAATGTCAAACATTATCGTCATCATAAATACGTCACACTTCGTGACAAAAGGCGTCAAAATGAACTGAAACATGTCATGCTTTTTATAACGATCATGCTTCGTGAAAACCGTCATGCATCATAAAAAGTACGCCATGCGCCTTGAAGACATAAGGTCATGCTCACTTACGGTTACGTCATAACCACGTCATCTTTCATGAAAAACACGCTTATCGTCATCATAAAATGCGTCATGCTTTATAGAAAATATGAAAAACACGTTTCTTGAAACACTTGATTAGCGTCATCATCAATGCTTCACTCTTTATGGAAAATGTCAAGTTTATGGAAGAATCGTCATCATTAATTTTGGAAAATGCGTAATTTTTCTAGAAAAACTCGTCATGTTTTAAAAAATCAAGCTTATCGTCTTCATCTATCATGTTTCTCGAAAAATGCGTCATGCTCCGTGAGAAATGTCAAACATTATCGTCATCATAAATACGTCACACTTCGTGACAAGATGCGTCAAAATGAACTAAAACATGTCATCCTTTTTATAACGATCATGCTTCGTGAAAACCGTCATGCATCATAAAAAGTACGCCATGCGCCTTGAAGACATAAGGTCATGCTTACTTACGGTTACGTCATAACCGCGTCATCTTTCATGAAAAACACGCTTATCGTCATCATAAAATGCGTCATGCTTTATAGAAAATATGAAAAACACGTTTCTTGAAACACTTGATTGGCGTCATCATCAATGCTTCACCCTTTATGGAAAATGTCAAGTTCATAGAAGAATCGTCATCTTAAATCTTGGAAAATGCGTAATTTTTCTACAAAAACTGGTCATGTTTCAAAAAATCAAGCTTATCGTATTCATCTATCGTGTTTCTCGAAAAATGCGTCATTCTTCGTGAAAAACGTCAAACATTATCGTCATCATAAATACGTCACACGTCGTGACAAAATGCGCCAAAATGAAATGGAACATGTCATGCTTTTTATAACGATCATGCTTCGTGAAAACCGTCATGCATCATAAAAAGTACGCCATGCGCCTTGAAGACATAAGGTCATGCTTACTTATACGGTTACGTCATGACCGCGTCATCTTTCATGAAAAACACGCTTATCGTCATCATAAAATGCGTCATGCTTTATAGAAAATATGAAAAACACGTTTCTTGAAACACTTGATTGGCGTCATCATCAATGCTTCTCCCTTTATGGAAAATGTCAAGTTTATAGAAGAATCGTCATCGTAAATCTTGGAAAATGCGTAATTTTTCTACAAAAACTGGTCATGTTTCAAAAAATCAAGCTTATCGTCTTCATCTATCGTGTTTCTCGAAAAATGCGTCATTCTTCGTGAAAAACGTCAAACATTATCGTCATCATAAATACGTCACACGTCGTGACAAAATGCGCCAAAATGAAATGGAACATGTCATGCTTTTTATAACGATCATGCTTCGTGAAAACCGTCATGCATCATAAAAAGTACGCCATGCGCCTTGAAGACATAAGGTCATGCTTACTTATACGGTTACGTCATGACCGCGTCATCTTTCATGAAAAACACGCTTATCGTCATCATAAAATGCGTCATGCTTTATAGAAAATATGAAAAACACGTTTCTTGAAACACTTGATTGGCGTCATCATCAATGCTTCACCCTTTATGGAAAATGTCAAGTTTATAGAAGAATCGTCATCGTAAATCTTGGAAAATGCGTAATTTTTCTACAAAAACTGGTCATGTTTCAAAAAATCAAGCTTATCGTCTTCATCTATCGTGTTTCTCGAAAAATGCGTCATTCTTCGTGAAAAACGTCAAACATTATCGTCATCATAAATACGTCACACGTCGTGACAAAATGCGCCAAAATGAAATGGAACATGTCATGCTTTTTATAACGATCATGCTTCGTGAAAACCGTCATGCATCATAAAAAGTACGCCATGCGCCTTGAAGACATGAGGTCATGCTTACTTATACGGTTACGTCATGACCGCGTCATCTTTCATGAAAAACACGCTTATCGTCATCATAAAATGCGTCATGCTTTATAGAAAATATGAAAAACACGTTTCTTGAAACACTTGATTGGTGTCATCATCAATGCTTCACCCTTTATGGAAAATGTCAAGTTTATAGAAGAATCGTCATCGTAAATCTTGGAAAATGCGTAATTTTTCTACAAAAACTGGTCATGTTTCAAAAAATCAAGCTTATCGTCTTCATCTATCGTGTTTCTCGAAAAATGCGTCATTCTTCGTGAAAAACGTCAAACATTATCGTCATCATAAATACGTCACACGTCGTGACAAAATGCGCCAAAATGAAATGGAACATGTCATGCTTTTTATAACGATCATGCTTCGTGAAAACCGTCATGCATCATAAAAACTACGCCATGCGCCTTGAAGACATAAGGTCATGCTTACTTATACGGTTACGTCATGACCGCGTCATCTTTCATGAAAAACACGCTTATCGTCATCATAAAATGCGTCATGCTCAATAGAAAATATGAAAAACACGTTTCTTGAGACACTTGATTAGTGTCATCATCATTGCTTCACCCTTTATGGAAAATGTCAAGTTTATAGAAGAATCGTCATCATAAATCTTGGAAAATGCGTTATTTTTCTAGAAAAACTCGTCATGTTTCAAAAAATCAAGCTTATCGTCTTCATCTATCATGTACCTCGAAAAATGCGTCATGCTTCGTGAAAAATGTCAAACATTATCGTCATCATAAATACGTCACACTTCGTGACAAAAGGCGTCAAAATGAACTGAAACATGTCATGCTTTTTATAACGATCATGCTTCGTGAAAACCGTCATGCATCATAAAAAGTACGCCATGCGCCTTGAAGACATAAGGTCATGCTTACTTACGGTAACGTCATAACCGCGTCATCTTTCATGAAAAACACGCTTATCGTCATCATAAAATGCGTCATGCTTTATAGAAAATATGAAAAACACGTTTCTTGAAACACTTGATTAGCGTCATCATCAATGCTTCACTCTTTATGTAAAATGTCAAGTTTATAGAAGAATCGTCATCATTAATTTTGGAAAATGCGTAATTTTTCTAGAAAAACTCGTCATGTTTCAAAAAATCAAGCTTATCGTCTTCATCTATCATGTTTCTCGAAAAATGCGTCATGCTCCGTGAGAAATGTCAAACATTATCGTCATCATAAATACGTCACACTTCGTGACAAAAGGCGTCAAAATGAACTGAAACATGTCATGCTTTTTATAACGATCATGCTTCGTGAAAACCGTCATGCATCATAAAAATTACGCCATGCGCCTTGAAGACATAAGGTCATGCTCACTTACGGTTACGTCATAACCGCGTCATCTTTCATGAAAAACACACTTATCGTCATCATAAAATGCGTCATGCTTTATAGAAAATATGAAAAACACGTTTCTTGAAACACTTGATTGGCGTCATCATCAATGCTTCACCCTTTATGGAAAATGTCAAGTTTATAGAAGAATCGTCATCGTAAATCTTGGAAAATGCGTAATTTTTCTACAAAAACTGGTCATGTTTCAAAAAATCAAGCTTATCGTCTTCATCTATCGTGTTTCTCGAAAAATGCGTCATTCTTCGTGAAAAACGTCAAACATTATCGTCATCATAAATACGTCACACGTCGTGACAAAATGCGCCAAAATGAAATGGAACATGTCATGCTTTTTATAACGATCATGCTTCGTGAAAACCGTCATGCATCATAAAAAGTACGCCATGCGCCTTGAAGACATAAGGTCATGCTTACTTATACGGTTACGTCATGACCGCGTCATCTTTCATGAAAAACACGCTTATCGTCATCATAAAATGCGTCATGCTTTATAGAAAATATGAAAAACACGTTTCTTGAAACACTTGATTGGCGTCATCATCAATGCTTCACCCTTTATGGAAAATGTCAAGTTTATAGAAGAATCGTCATCATAAATCTTGGAAAATGCGTTATTTTTCTAGAAAAACTCGTCATGTTTCAAAAAATCAAGCTTATCGTCTTCATCTATCATGTACCTCGAAAAATGCGTCATGCTTCGTGAAAAATGTCAAACATTATCGTCATCATAAATACGTCACACTTCGTGACAAAAGGCGTCAAAATGAACTGAAACATGTCATGCTTTTTATAACGATCATGCTTCGTGAAAACCGTCATGCATCATAAAAAGTACGCCATGCGCCTTGAAGACATAAGGTCATGCTCACATACGGTTACGTCATAACCGCGTCATCTTTCATGAAAAACACGCTTATCGTCATCATAAAATGCGTCATGCTTTATAGAAAATATGAAAAACACGTTTCTTGAAACACTTGATCAGCGTCATCATCAATGCTTCACTCTTTATGGAAAATGTCAAGTTTATGGAAGAATCGTCATCATTAATTTAGGAAAATGCGTAATTTTTCTAGAAAAACTCGTCATGTTTCAAAAAATCAAGCTTATCGTCTTCATCTATCATGTTTCTCGAAAAATGCGTCATGCTCCGTGAGAAATGTCAAACATTATCGTCATCATAAATACGTCACACTTCGTGACAAAATCCGGTAGAATGAAATGAAACATGTCATGCTTTTTATAACGATCATGCTTCGTGAAAACCGTCATGCATCATAAAAAGTACGCCATGCGCCTTGAAGACATAAGGTCATGCTCACTTACGGTTACGTCATAACCGCGTCATCTTTCATGAAAAACACGCTTATCGTCATCATAAAATGCGTCATGCTTTATAGAAAATATGAAAAACACGTTTCTTGAAACACTTGATTGGCGTCATCATCAATGCTTCACCCTTTATGGAAAATGTCAAGTTTATAGAAGAATCGTCATCATAAATCTTGGAAAATGCGTAATTTTTCTACAAAAACTCGTCATGTTTCAAAAAATCAAGCTTATCGTCTTCATCTATCATGTACCTCGAAAAATGCGTCATGCTTCGTGAAAAATGTCAAACATTATCGTCATCATAAATACGTCACACTTCGTGACAAGATGCGTCAAAATGAACTAAAACATGTCATGCTTTTTATAACGATCATGCTTCGTGAAACCGTCAAGCATCATAAAAAGTACGCCATGCGCCTTGAAGACATGAGGTCATGCTTGATTACGGTTACGTCATAACGGCGTCATTTTTCATGAAAAACACGCTTATCGTCATCATAAAATGCGTCATGCTTTATAGAAAATATGAAAAACACGTTTCTTGAAACACTTGATTGGCGTCATCATCAATGCTTCACCCTTTATGGAAAATGTCAAGTTTATAGAAGAATCGTCATCGTAAATCTTGGAAAATGCGTAATTTTTCTACAAAAACTGGTCATGTTTCAAAAAATCAAGCTTATCGTCTTCATCTATCGTGTTTCTCGAAAAATGCGTCATTCTTCGTGAAAAACGTCAAACATTACCGTCATCATAAATACGTCACACGTCGTGACAAAATGCGCCAAAATGAAATGGAACATGTCATGCTTTTTATAACGATCATGCTTCGTGAAAACCGTCATGCATCATAAAAAGTACGCCATGCGCCTTGAAGACATAAGGTAATGCTTACTTATACGGTTACGTCATGACCGCGTCATCTTTCATGAAAAACACGCTTATCGTCATCATAAAATGCGTCATGCTCAATAGAAAATATGAAAAACACGTTTCTTGAGACACTTGATTAGTGTCATCATCATTGCTTCACCCTTTATGGAAAATGTCAAGTTTATAGAAGAATCGTCATCATAAATCTTGGAAAATGCGTTATTTTTCTAGAAAAACTCGTCATGTTTCAAAAAATCAAGCTTATCGTCTTCATCTATCATGTACCTCGAAAAATGCGTCATGCTTCGTGAAAAATGTCAAACATTATCGTCATCATAAATACGTCACACTTCGTGACAAAAGGCGTCAAAATGAACTGAAACATGTCATGCTTTTTATAACGATCATGCTTCGTGAAAACCGTCATGCATCATAAAAAGTACGCCATGCGCCTTGAAGACATAAGGTCATGCTCACTTACGGTTACGTCATAACCGCGTCATCTTTCATGAAAAACACACTTCTTATCGTCATCATAAAATGCGTCATGCTTTATAGAAAATATGAAAAACACGTTTCTTGAAACACTTGATTAGCGTCATCATCAATGCTTCACTCTTTATGTAAAATATCAAGTTTATAGAAGAATCGTCATCATTAATTTTGGAAAATGCGTAATTTTTCTAGAAAAACTCGTCATGTTTTAAAAAATCAAGCTTATCGTCTTCATCTATCATGTTTCTCGAAAAATGCGTCATTCTTCGTGAAAAACGTCAAACATTATCGTCATCATAAATACGTCACACGTCGTGACAAAATGCGCCAAAATGAAATGGAACATGTCATGCTTTTTATAACGATCATGCTTCGTGAAAACCGTCATGCATCATAAAAAGTACGCCATGCGCCTTGAAGACATAAGGTCATGCTTACTTATACGGTTACGTCATAACCGCGTCATCTTTCATGAAAAACACGCTTATCGTCATCATAAAATGCGTCATGCTCAATAGAAAATATGAAAAACACGTTTCTTGAGACACTTGATTAGTGTCATCATCATTGCTTCACCCTTTATGGAAAATGTCAAGTTTATAGAAGAATCGTCATCATAAATCTTGGAAAATGCGTTATTTTTCTAGAAAAACTCGTCATGTTTCAAAAAATCAAGCTTATCGTCTTCATCTATCATGTACCTCGAAAAATGCGTCATGCTTCGTGAAAAATGTCAAACATTATCGTCATCATAAATACGTCACACTTCGTGACAAAAGGCGTCAAAATGAACTGAAACATGTCATGCTTTTTATAACGATCATGCTTCGTGAAAACCGTCATGCATCATAAAAAGTACGCCATGCGCCTTGAAGACATAAGGTCATGCTTACTTACGGTAACGTCATAACCGCGTCATCTTTCATGAAAAACACGCTTATCGTCATCATAAAATGCGTCATGCTTTATAGAAAATATGAAAAACACGTTTCTTGAAACACTTGATTAGCGTCATCATCAATGCTTCACTCTTTATGTAAAATGTCAAGTTTATAGAAGAATCGTCATCATTAATTTTGGAAAATGCGTAATTTTTCTAGAAAAACTCGTCATGTTTCAAAAAATCAAGCTTATCGTCTTCATCTATCATGTTTCTCGAAAAATGCGTCATGCTCCGTGAGAAATGTCAAACATTATCGTCATCATAAATACGTCACACTTCGTGACAAAAGGCGTCAAAATGAACTGAAACATGTCATGCTTTTTATAACGATCATGCTTCGTGAAAACCGTCATGCATCATAAAAATTACGCCATGCGCCTTGAAGACATAAGGTCATGCTCACTTACGGTTACGTCATAACCGCGTCATCTTTCATGAAAAACACACTTATCGTCATCATAAAATGCGTCATGCTTTATAGAAAATATGAAAAACACGTTTCTTGAAACACTTGATTGG
The DNA here is from genome assembly GCA_958502075.1 of Orchestes rusci. Classification (NCBI taxonomy): domain Eukaryota; kingdom Metazoa; phylum Arthropoda; class Insecta; order Coleoptera; family Curculionidae; genus Orchestes; species Orchestes rusci. The sequence goes on along the minus strand of OY293304.1, from coordinate 7,677,598 downwards.
CGTCATCATCAATGCTTCACCCTTTATGGAAAATGTCAAGTTTATAGAAGAATCGTCATCGTAAATCTTGGAAAATGCGTAATTTTTCTACAAAAACTGGTCATGTTTCAAAAAATCAAGCTTATCGTCTTCATCTATCGTGTTTCTCGAAAAATGCGTCATTCTTCGTGAAAAACGTCAAACATTATCGTCATCATAAATACGTCACACGTCGTGACAAAATGCGCCAAAATGAAATGGAACATGTCATGCTTTTTATAACGATCATGCTTCGTGAAAACCGTCATGCATCATAAAAAGTACGCCATGCGCCTTGAAGACATAAGGTCATGCTTACTTATACGGTTACGTCATGACCGCGTCATCTTTCATGAAAAACACGCTTATCGTCATCATAAAATGCGTCATGCTTTATAGAAAATATGAAAAACACGTTTCTTGAAACACTTGATTGGCGTCATCATCAATGCTTCACCCTTTATGGAAAATGTCAAGTTTATAGAAGAATCGTCATCATAAATCTTGGAAAATGCGTTATTTTTCTAGAAAAACTCGTCATGTTTCAAAAAATCAAGCTTATCGTCTTCATCTATCATGTACCTCGAAAAATGCGTCATGCTTCGTGAAAAATGTCAAACATTATCGTCATCATAAATACGTCACACTTCGTGACAAAAGGCGTCAAAATGAACTGAAACATGTCATGCTTTTTATAACGATCATGCTTCGTGAAAACCGTCATGCATCATAAAAAGTACGCCATGCGCCTTGAAGACATAAGGTCATGCTCACATACGGTTACGTCATAACCGCGTCATCTTCCATGAAAAACACGCTTATCGTCATCATAAAATGCGTCATGCTTTATAGAAAATATGAAAAACACGTTTCTTGAAACACTTGATCAGCGTCATCATCAATGCTTCACTCTTTATGGAAAATGTCAAGTTTATGGAAGAATCGTCATCATTAATTTAGGAAAATGCGTAATTTTTCTAGAAAAACTCGTCATGTTTCAAAAAATCAAGCTTATCGTCTTCATCTATCATGTTTCTCGAAAAATGCGTCATGCTCCGTGAGAAATGTCAAACATTATCGTCATCATAAATACGTCACACTTCGTGACAAAATCCGGTAGAATGAAATGAAACATGTCATGCTTTTTATAACGATCATGCTTCGTGAAAACCGTCATGCATCATAAAAAGTACGCCATGCGCCTTGAAGACATAAGGTCATGCTCACTAGGGGTTCGCGAGACCGAGACCGAGACCGAGACTAACGTAGTCTCGGTCTTGGTCTCGAGGAATGAATCATGGTCTCGGTCTTGGTCTCGGTCTTGAAACCGAGACCGAGATCGAGACCATGGATGGTCTCGGTCTCGGTCTCGGTCTTGTCTCGTTAAGTCTCGGTCTCGAAATTTTCAAAAGGTGTCTTCCAATATTCAGTTTCACAGAGCAAAATAATCATATTTTTCAATGTGTGCTGGGGTAATAGTGAGTATAAAATAAAACAATATTTTGATAAAAAATATTATTATACTAAATTAAAGTTGAAAGTGATGTCAGACTGTTACATTTAATAATTATTGATTTCGTTAACTCAAGTATTCTTTAGAATACAAATGGAATTTTATCATGACATTTCATGGTGCATTATTTTGTTAGCATCTTGATTAGGAAATGATGAAATGAAGACAATTAATGAACAGTGATGCGTTGTAGACCGCCTTCACGATAGAAGCAGATTCAAAAATGCAAACTCATATTAGTTGTATTTTGAGAGGTCTGCTGCAAAACAACCTCTGCAGATTCTAGTGGTCATTTTTTAGGCAATTCAAAGCCATGTATAATTCTACTTTGAATTTTCGTTCAGGGAGCATTGTCTTTTCGTTTTCAAATGTATAGGTAGATCAAAATATTATCAATTTTTTGTAAAGGATTATAATCTAAACCAAAAACATTTAATCAAAAATGTCATATACTTTCATATATACAGTTCATTTTTTATTTAAAGTTACAGTGACAGATCAAAATTGGAGGTTGAAGGTTGGCAAAAAATAAATAAATGCCATAAAGTGCTCGCTAAATGAAATGATAAAATAAAATATTCGTTTATAAACTTCATTTTCTCAATTAAAGAAGGATTTTGATCATCAATTCCAAAATTATCATCACAATCTATTCTTGAACGTTTTTTTCTATCGAATCAAATACTTTTTGAGCAAAGCAAAATAAAACGAATCACAGCTCAATTTATGACTATCGTTATAAAACAAGCTTGCCAACCTTTAACCTACAATTTTGATCTGTCACTGTAACTTTAAATAAAAAATGAACTTTACGTGCGTTTTTTTTAAGACGGAACATAGGGATTCCCATGCTAAATTTTCAAACCCATGTTAGCAGTACTTCCGTTCGTAATACACAGCTGAAACTTGCCGTAGATGAACTTTGGTGCTTCGAGACTGTGTTAGTTCATCAATTACGCCAGAATAACTAGGAAGAAGACTCAAAAAATGCTTTGATTTATCAGAAAGTGATACTTTTAACATGCCTTGTATATGACGATGACAACACATTTTCTGAAGTGACTAACTTCAATGTCAATTTTTTTAACCAAAAAATTTCATTTTCATTTTTATGACCGTTATGAATACTCTTTGGCCGTGAATAGGGGACCCTTTGAACAGGTTATCCAAGAAATAATGTTTGATTTTTTATTGCATGTATTATACTGTTAAAATTTGATGTTATCACAATTTGACAATGAAGTTATTGGTTTACAGTGGCATATACAAGGCTAGTAAAAAGTTGTCACTTTTCAATAATTAATACAAGCGTTTTTTCAATCTTTTTTCAAATTATTCTGTGCTAATTGATGGAATAACATAATCTCTAGATACCAAAGTTTATTTACGGCAAGTTTCAGCTGTGAATTTTGAATAAAAGTACTGATAACAAGGGTATGAAAATTTTACATGAGAATTCCTATGTTCCGTCTTAAAAAAAACGCACTGTATATACAAAGCCGTCTTGATATTGTCCGTAGAATCGGAAGCTACTTTAATAGATTCAATAAACTGGTAGGTACCTGAAAATTCATAAGAATCGTGTTGAAATCTACTGCAGTTACATGTTTCGAGAGAAGCCAGTCCAATGTGTAATGACTTTTATCTCATATACTACGAATAAACTGAAATAAAACTAACTAAATGAAAACCAGCTAAAATAAAGGGTCAAATACGGAAAACATCATCGTTTGAGCTCTAGTCCATATATAGTCCATCGTAAAATCAAATTTTTCAAAAATGATTTTTTGAAAAAAAGTTTTGTTACAAACAACATTTTCCCAACAAGTCAACAAACCAAATGTATTTTTTGAGACCGAGACCGAGACCGAGAGTCTCGGTACCTGGGTCTCGGTATTGGTCTCGATCTCGATGTGTAAGTCTTGGTCTCGGTCTCGAGTCAGATTCTACGTCTCGGTCTCGGTCTTGGTCTCGATTTCGAGACCGAGACCGAGACAAGACCGAGACCAAGACCAAGGTCTCGCGAACCCCTAATGCTCACTTACGGTTACGTCATAACCGCGTCATCTTTCATGAAAAACACACTTATCGTCATCATAAAATGCGTCATGCTTTATAGAAAATATGAAAAACACGTTTCTTGACACACTTGATTAGCGTCATCATCAATGCTTCACTCTTTATGTAAAATGTCAAGTTTATAGAAGAATCGTCAACATTAATTTTGGAAAATGCGTAATTTTTCTAGAAAAACTCGTCATGTTTTAAAAAATCAAGCTTATCGTCTTCATCTATCATGTTTCTCGAAAAATGCGTCATGCTCCGTGAGAAATGTCAAACATTATCGTCATCATAAATACGTCACACTTCGTGACAAAATGCGTCAAAATGAACTAAAACATGTCATGCTTTTTATAACGATCATGCTTCGAGAAAACCGTCATGCATAATAAAAAGTACGTCATGCGCCTTGAAGACATAAGGTCATGCTTACTTACGGTTACGTCATAACCGCGTCATCTTTCATGAAAAACACGCTTATCGTCATCATAAAATGCGTCATGCTTTATAGAAAATATGAAAAACACGTTTCTTGAAACACTTGATTGGCGTCATCATCAATGCTTCACCCTTTATGGAAAATGTCAAGTTTATAGAAGAATCGTCATCATAAATCTTGGAAAATGCGTAATTTTTCTACAAAAACTCGTCATGTTTCAAAAAATCAAGCTTATCGTCTTCATCTATCATGTACCTCGAAAAATGCGTCATGCTTCGTGAAAAATGTCAAACATTATTGTCATCATAAATACGTCACACTTCGTGACAAGATGCGTCAAAATGAACTAAAACATGTCATGCTTTTTATAACGATCATGCTTCGTGAAACCGTCAAGCATCATAAAAAGTACGCCATGCGCCTTGAAGACATGAGGTCATGCTTGATTACGGTTACGTCATAACCGCGTCATTTTTCATGAAAAACACGCTTATCGTCATCATAAAATGCGTCATGCTTTATAGAAAATATGAAAAACACGTTTCTTGAAACACTTGATTGGCGTCATCATCAATGCTTCACCCTTTATGGAAAATGTCAAGTTTATAGAAGAATCGTCATCGTAAATCTTGGAAAATGCGTAATTTTTCTACAAAAACTGGTCATGTTTCAAAAAATCAAGCTTATCGTCTTCATCTATCGTGTTTCTCGAAAAATGCGTCATTCTTCGTGAAAAACGTCAAACATTATCGTCATCATAAATACGTCACACGTCGTGACAAAATGCGCCAAAATGAAATGGAACATGTCATGCTTTTTATAACGATCATGCTTCGTGAAAACCGTCATGCATCATAAAAAGTACGCCATGCGCCTTGAAGACATAAGGTAATGCTTACTTATACGGTTACGTCATGACCGCGTCATCTTTCATGAAAAACACGCTTATCGTCATCATAAAATGCGTCATGCTCAATAGAAAATATGAAAAACACGTTTCTTGAGACACTTGATTAGTGTCATCATCATTGCTTCACCCTTTATGGAAAATGTCAAGTTTATAGAAGAATCGTCATCATAAATCTTGGAAAATGCGTTATTTTTCTAGAAAAACTCGTCATGTTTCAAAAAATCAAGCTTATCGTCTTCATCTATCATGTACCTCGAAAAATGCGTCATGCTTCGTGAAAAATGTCAAACATTATCGTCATCATAAATACGTCACACTTCGTGACAAAAGGCGTCAAAATGAACTGAAACATGTCATGCTTTTTATAACGATCATGCTTCGTGAAAACCGTCATGCATCATAAAAAGTACGCCATGCGCCTTGAAGACATAAGGTCATGCTCACTTACGGTTACGTCATAACCGCGTCATCTTTCATGAAAAACACACTTCTTATCGTCATCATAAAATGCGTCATGCTTTATAGAAAATATGAAAAACACGTTTCTTGAAACACTTGATTAGCGTCATCATCAATGCTTCACTCTTTATGTAAAATGTCAAGTTTATAGAAGAATCGTCATCATTAATTTTGGAAAATGCGTAATTTTTCTAGAAAAACTCGTCATGTTTTAAAAAATCAAGCTTATCGTCTTCATCTATCATGTTTCTCGAAAAATGCGTCATTCTTCGTGAAAAACGTCAAACATTATCGTCATCATAAATACGTCACACGTCGTGACAAAATGCGCCAAAATGAAATGGAACATGTCATGCTTTTTATAACGATCATGCTTCGTGAAAACCGTCATGCATCATAAAAAGTACGCCATGCGCCTTGAAGACATAAGGTCATGCTTACTTATACGGTTACGTCATAACCGCGTCATCTTTCATGGAAAACACGCTTATCGTCATCATCAATACGTCACACTTTGTGACAAAATGCGTCAAAATGAATTGAAACATGCTTTTTATAACGATCACGCTTCGTGGAAACTGTGATGCATCATAAAAAGCGCCTTGAAAACATAAGGTCATGCTTACTTACGGTAACGTCATAACCGCGTCATCTTTCATGAAAAACACGCTCATTGTCATCATAAAACGTCATGATTCTTAAGAAATGCGTCATCCCTCATCAAGAACAAATTGAAAACAAGCCTGCTTGGAAAAGGAGTTTATTTTTGGAAAAATTTGATAAACTCCCTATTTTCTAGTCCACCATATATTTCAATCGTCCAAACACAACAAAGTCACGATATTCATCCCAAAAATCATGACCAAAAATCATGATAAACGTGCCTCGTATTTAATCCACAACCAAATTATTTAAATAGAGATATAAATTGTTTAATGTTAATTTTATTGCAGCAAACATTCCTGGTATAAAACAGAAGCGGGGAAAGCCAGTGCTATTCCAGACAATGCTGTTCAGCTGATACTAGCTGACAGTTAATAGTGCCATACAAACATGGGAGTACAAGGTTTTCTGGAAAAAGACGATGGACGACAAATCACCCAATATTTGACTGTCTTGACTGGTAATTGTTATTAATTAATTAATCCGAGTTAACAATAAATTGAATTTGCAGCAACAATTACACTGTTCACCGCAGGAATCCACCAAGGATGGGCTGGTCCATCTCTAATGAAAATCCTTTCGGACGAATACCCTATAAGTGTAACAGAAGAGGAAGCTTCTTACATTACAATAATCGGACCAGTGGGCCATGTCATTGGTGGCTTTTTGGCTTCATTCCTGTCGGACTTCATTGGCCGCAAGAACACCGTTCTGTCCATTGGAGTACCCCAGCTGTTGTCCTTCATCTTTATATACTTCTCCTACCACAGCATCCTCCTCCTCTATATAGCGCGTATATTTGGAGGGATGGGGGAAGGGGCATCCCTTGCCCTCCTACCAAGCTACATCGCTGAAGTTGCTGAACCTAGAGTGCGCGGTACTTTGTGTACTTTCGTCAACTTGCTGCTGTTGATGGGACAATTATTTATCAACAGCGTGGGCTCGTACTTTTCAATCCACATCACCGCCATCATCTGCCTGGGTTTCCCCATAACCTTCTGGTTCACCTTCATGCACATGCCTGAAAGTCCCTACTGGTGTCTGATGGTGGGGGACCAAAACGGCGCACGGCAGTCACTGCAGCTGCTGCGCAGACAGCACAACGTCGACAAAGAGCTGCTCCAGCTAGCTTCGGACGTACAACGACAGATGTCAGAACGGGGCAGCTACACAGACTTGTTTACCATTCCCTCCAACAGACGGGCATTTTTGCTTGTGAGTGCCACAAGAACATTCCAGGTGTTCACGGGGAGTATAGCCTTGATGTCCTACCAGCAAATAATGCTGGCCCAAGCCACAGACTTATCACCAATTATGGGATCTACTTTGCTGATTATAGCAGGAATTGTTATGCTGGTTGCTGCTCAGTATTACGTGGACAAGTTTGGAAGAAAACCCATATTTGTTGCCTCGGCAGCAGCAACAGCAGTAACTCTTTACCTACAAGCCTTGTTTTTAACCTTGAGAACCCCCACCTCCATCGCGTGGCCTCCATTGTTGATAATGATTTTGAACAATCTAGCTTACAGAGGAGGCCTTGGTGTTACCACGAATGTTTTCATCAGCGAAATCTACTCTACAAGCATCAAGGCAAAGGCCATGAGCCTTGGTAGTCTTATTTTTGCCTTAACAATGATAGTCAGCACCAAGTTGTATCAGTTTACAGCTGATAATGTGGGTTTGGCTGTGCCTTTTTGGATTTTTGGCTCTACCACCTTGGTGGGGATGATGTTCTTTTACTTTGTGCTGCCCGAGACGAAGGGGAAGAGTTTGGAGGAGATCCAGCAAGAGTTGAAGCTGAAGAAGAACGAGGTTACTGAGAGTAAAATCAATTTTCTTGAGGAGGTGTGATTTGTTGTGGGGGTCAAGGCGTATCTGTGATGTGTAGATTAGATTATTTATGCTTTAGATAAAGGGTTAAGTGTAGGTTAGGTTTTTGTACGTTTTAATATATTTATAATAATTATCAGATGATTTTTTTTTTCTTCATTTAGTGGTGATGGCATGGTGAAGAAGTGTCTTCTCAGACGGCTGGTGGATGCGCCAGAGCAATCTTATAATAGCTTCCAAATAATGATTTTTATCCAAATTTCTTTTTGGAAATTTTAGAAAATCAAAAATTGTTCTCTAGATCTTTTATGAAATCAATATAACCCCTAAACTACTTATTCAGTTAAGTACTGATACTTGCCCACCCCCTACTGGGCTACTGGTAGGGTCACCCATGCCGAACAGGTTGATGGGGAGAGACCAGACCAAGAGAGATACCCTTAAAAGAGCCGGTAACCGGGAAAGGGGAAACCCAACAGGACAGGGTTTCCCACTTTTCCCCTTTTTGTGAAACAAGGCAACAACCACCTCGATGGAGAGGACAACCTCGGAGGAAGGAGCCGGGCTCGGAAGTCGGAAGCTCGGCAACGGCGGCAGAGAGTGAGCGGACAGGCTCTGTGAAGTCGTCAGCCAACGACTGTTCAAAAAATCCGGTGGATGCGACTGATCAGAACAAAGCGGAGGACGACTGTTAACCGGAGGATACGGGTATTCAAACCCAGTATCGACTCAGCGGACGAAGATGACTTGTCATCAAAAGGCAGCACCGTTGATATGGAGGTTTCGAAACTGAGGCTAGAATGCTGGGAGAGGAAGACACAACTCTAACCCCTGGGGAACAGTCAACCTCCAAAAAACCAGAGCCTAAGGCTAAAACCTCGCCGCAAAAAGCTAGAAATAGCTATAACAGCGCCAAGAACTACCTTAGGCATATGGAAGGATGGAAAGAAGGATGAAGAACTCTCCAAGAAAGAGAAAGACTTCATCAAGAAAAACAGGAAGATTGTTGCAGCAAGGGTAAAGCAACATGGCACCGCAGACGTAAGAGCAACAGCAAAAGCTGAAGCGAGAGCCAGAGCGGAGGCCGCTGGTATGCTTGTAAGGTATAATGCGGTATCATTCCCAGCTGCAAACGTACCGGAGGAGCAAAATCCCCCAGCTTCTGGGAGGAAAATGCAAAGACTGATGCGTTCTAGCGAGGAAGAACAGAACGTAGAAAGAGGCCAAGAACTCCATAACCTTCGATACGCCAGAAAAGCTGCAAGTGGCCATCGTGGATCGATCATTGCAGCCGACAGGTGGCTTGAAGTGGAAGCGAGGATATTTGACGCCATACTCCAGCTAGAGCGACGGGGCTGGCTGGCAGAAAGGAGTTGCAAGTTGACAAGCAGAAAAAGGGCCTGAACACGCAAAGCTGGAGAGTTATCTCTTCGACAAAGTGCAAGTTTGGGCCAGAGAACGAGATCGTCTGCACGGTGGAGGACGATACCTTCGAGATACTGGGGAGCAACAACGCACAGTGTCAGATATCGTGATTCTAGCTAGACAAAATTCAGAAATAATATCAAAATCGAGCTCCTCGAATTAAATTATCTTCAATGCAGGAAGATACCCTTTAGTTCGAAAAACAATTTGACTTCTTGGAATCGGCTAAGGAACATAGTAGGGTCAGGTAGTGTCGTAAAAGTTATTCCAGTGAGACTTCGATCGTGAAGGTGGTTTAAACAATCGAGTGAAACGTGATACTTTTTTTCTGCAATGGATAATGTTAATCAAGGTATGTACTATAAACAGTGAGGTTCAAAACAAACCACGTTAATTTTTTGGATATACTATAGAATATTTCATAGAAATACCTAAAAAAAAATAAACGAATTCATTTAAATTTCTCTTCAGATCATTGTATCTATGGAATGACGGCAAATGACGTCATCAGTTTATATTTTTCGAATAATAGGATTCATTAAAAATGACAATTCAGCTGCGTCCACTTGCGTCCCCGATCATGGAATTCATTTTTTTAACGATTCTATTTAACTTTATACGTATGTAGCTATCCATCAATTATAGTAGTTGCTCGTTTTTTTCTCTTTCCCATTAGCTAGAGACTTGAAATTTGTTTAGTGCATAGAGTTCTGGTGACGATAGGAAATGATATTTTTTAAGAGTCTTCATATTTTTTTGAAAATTCGCACGTAGGGGTAAAATTGAATTCTGAACAACTTTTCGCGTAGTCTCACCATTCGCATATTAAGGGTGGGATTTCTTGATCTGCCACCGTGACAGTCGTCACATGACATAGTGCCTTTTTTGTCATTTGTTATGCATAGTTGAATTGCCATATTTTTCTTCCAATATCTCAATAATAAAAAAAATCCCGTTAGTTGCAAACTTTTTGGATGGCCCTGTATAAAAGTCAAAAGTATTTGAATAAATTCTCAATTTGCTTGAACGTGCTGTTGATTATCAAGTCAAAAAAATCCTCTGTGCATTATTCTGTCCAATATAATATTGCCCAGGTAGAATCTCGATATCTGACACTGTGCAACGGGAGCATCAAGTTCGGGTTAGGCACCCTGAAAGCGAGGACCAAAAAAAAAAAATCTCAATGGCTCTATCGGGTTTTGATATACTGGATCCAAATCCAAGGTTTGCCTCCCCGACAGTCGTAGTACTAACCCAAACCCTACAAAATCTGCAAAAACCTTATTTTTTGCTATTTTGGCACGAAACTTTCGTAACCAATATTTTTTTTAGACGAAGAATCCAAAAGTTACTTTTGGTCTACGAATCAGCCCCACCCCTTGAAATAGAATGAAAGAAAAATAAATAAAAAAAAGGGATGAAACTTTGTGAATTGCTTCCTTATGACAAGTGTACTATAACCAGTGGCGGCTATTCAGGTGAAGTAGGTGCCACTTCACCAAAAATGAATGGTGAAACATACCTACCTATAATCCACAGTTTTCAATTTAAAGACTTTATTTTCAAACATTTATTATCTAACAACCGCTGGTGTTCGCGGTTTCCGTCCGTTAACTACGAATATTGCTTCGAATGATCAGAAATGAACCACTGGCGCGACAACCTTTATCCATATGGTATGCTGTCTACCCATTTTATAAGACACCATACTCCATATACAGGGTCCTTCATTAGTGCGTCGGGCAATCCTAGCGTGGTTATTTACAAAAGTAGAAAAAAAAGTTTTATACAAAAGTTGTATAATGTGACTTTATGCATATTTTAAAAATATTTTCAAACATACAGGGTGCGTCACAAAAGTATGGCACGAAAAAGTATGATTTTTTTAAATGGAACCCCCTGTATATTGATTGATATTTCAATTCTTTTTTCAATTTGGAACAAAAATTGTGATACAACTAATGTTCCTAAATTCAACCGTTATCGAGATATCGCGTTTTAAAAATGGCATTTTTGCAACTTTGACATGCTATAAAACTCAAACTATTCAAGTTAGAGAAAAATGGATTGCACATTCCTATCTTAACTTTTCAAGAGCTATTCAAGGAGATTGAATCCATTATTGTGAAAAAATGTCAAAATGTGCCGAAAAAAGTTGACAGTTGACGTTACCTTCTATCCAAATGACAGAAGAGCTCTTGAAAAGTTAAGATAGGAAAGTGCAAACCATTTTCCTCTAACTTGAATAGTTTGAGTTTTATAGCATGCCAAAGTTGCAAAAATGCCATTTTTAAAACGCGATATCTCGATAACGGTTGAATTTAGGAACATTAGTTGTATCACAATTTTTGTTCCAAATTGAAGAAAGAATTGAAATATCAATTAATATACAGGGAGTTCCATTTAAAAAAATCATACTTTTTCGTGTCATACTTTTGTGACGCACCCTGTATGTTTGAAAATATTTTTAAAATATGCATAAAGTCACATTCTACAACTTTTGTAAAAAACTTTTTTTTCTACTTTTGTAAATAACCACGCTAGGATTGCCCGACGCACTAATGAAGGACCCTGTATACCTAAATTTTATTTTTAGGTGTATGCCATACCCATACACAATAGTGAGAGACGTGGAAAATTATGAATCAGCTGATGCTTCATTATGTCGGTTGTCATGGCGACGGCTGATGTTGTCAATAAGTCAATTCAGAACATTGCGAGATACGTCCGTTTTGTGGGGACTGGTAAACCGTGTTTTCTATGTTTGGTCCACGTGACGTTCGGTCGGATGTCGAATCTTGTTTGTCTCATATTAGACGGTTTATTGCTGCGTTGCCAATGATGCAGATTTTGCGGTGTTCATACGGATTAACAACCGTTTGTGCTCGCGGTTTCCGTCCGTTAACTACGAATATTGCTTCAAATGATCAGAAATAAACCACTGGCGCGACAACCTTTTTCCATATAGTATGCTTTCTCCCATAGACTCAAAATAACAAGACACGTAACGCCTATACCTTTAGCATTGAATGTTTTGGTCCCAACACAATGATGATAGGCCAGTTTTGTTTTTGTTTACTTACCGGTGAAACGCCCGATTTTCGCCTGTTTTTTCTCTTGCCACACACTACACACTTTTTACGCACTGTTTATCAATTAAACACTAAATCCCGCAATTTAGAACAGACATCAGAGCAAGACTTTTTCTAAATAATTGAGAAATAAGCTTTACTTACCGGTGAAACGCCCGATTTTCGCCAGTTTTTTTTCTCTTGCCACACACTACACACTTTTTAGGCATAGTTTATCAATTGAACACTAAGTCCCGCAATTTAGAACAGACAGAGCAAGACTTTTTCTGAATAATTGAGAAATAAGCAAACTATAAACGCATTTACCTCACTTAAGCGGACGTTTGTAAACAATGCGTCAGCCGGTCCGTCCTCAAAGTTGCGACCGGATGTTGCCATATTTCATCATGAAATGTAGAGCTTCACACAAATGTTCACCTTCAACAATGTTTTTAAACGACAGAGAAGTCATTTGTGACCGAAAACTGAGAATACGGAATTCTAGGTGTTCAAGATTGATGATTTGGTAGTTGAATTAAATTATTTTTGCCGGTATTTTTCATGAACCTCTAGAACATTAAGAGCACATGACAACGGCGCTGAAAGAAAGTAAATATCTTCATGAGGGAGATGTTGGGGTTACCAATATTTGTTTTGTTACTTGTCTTGTTATTTTAAGTCTATGCTTTCTCCCCATTTTATAAGACCATACACAATAGTGGGAGACGTGGAAAATTATGAATCAGCTGATGCTTCATTATGTCGGTTGTCATGGCGACGGCTGATGTTGTCAATAAGTCAATTCAGAACATTGCGAGATACGTCCGTTTTGTGGGGACTGGTAAACCGTGTTATCTATGTTCGGTCCACGTTCGGTCGGATGTCGAATCTTGTTTGTCTTATATTAGACGGTTTATTGCTGCGTTGCCAATGATGCAGATTTTGCGGTGTTCATACGGATTTGTATAGCTTTTAATATGGAATTTTGCACATTGTCTAATAATTGTGCTCATACTTATGAAGGATATGATAATTTTTTTCATGATCTAGTTTGATATAGGCATTGTTTCAGAACTCGAGCCTTTTTGCCATCTGGCCTGACAATAGTGTGAAATTAAGAAATGTTATGATATTCAAATTCTAAATAGATATTCAATAAAACTAGTCAAGGCACAGGCAATAGATTGAAACATTTTTTTTTCATTAATACCTATTACTATTATTGGAGTTTACAAACGCTTTTTTGCCTGATGCAATTTGTTAGGAGATGAAGGCGCAACATAATGACGTCATATGCCATACATCATGGCCCGCTGCAATGTCGCCAGCTCAAGCTGTAGTGTGTTTGATGTCTGATTTATGTAAGATTAATACCTGGTTTAGGTACATTCAATTCTATTTCTAAGTGGAACTGTCAAATATCCGCTTGAGAAACGGGAATCATATGGTACCATCGACATTGATTTTGGCGTAAGCGTGATTTTGAACACAAATTCAATGTAGATGGTTACATATGATTCCCGTTTGCCAAGCGGAAATTTGAGAGTTCCAATTTCCAATTCGAAAACAAGCTGAAAGGAAACGTCACATTACATTAAATTTCACGTAGAAGTGGAAGTGGCAGATTTCCGCTTGCTAAACGGGAACCATATGGTACCATCTACATTGAATTCGACTTAAAAGTCAAGCTTACACCAAATTCAATGTGGATGACGAAAGGATTGATTTTGTGTATAAAACATAGCTGAGTTTAGAAATTGACGTTTTTCATTCACACCATCTTAATTTATCTTGATAAATATCAGCAACGTAGCTAAAATGGCGAATGCGCATTTTTTTTTGTCTCCTGCACTTCACTTAATTTACAACTCGCGAGCCGCCACTGGTATTAACCCCTGAAAATAGTAACTTTGGGGTGGCCATGTCTTCGCACAAGCAACCTCTCAATTTTCATTACGAGGCGATATACAGGGTGTCTCACGGTGACCGTCCATTAGAATATCTCGTGAAATAAAACGATTGGAATTCTGAAAATTTGTATGGTGAGGTTTAAAAGGATGCTCTCTTCAAATGAAATAATAGCTACGTTGCGCGACTTCCGGTTATACCGGAAGTAGGTGCCAACTCACTTGTTTCAAATGGAACACCCTATATATTATTACATTTTTGGATTCTACGTAAAATTCTAGGCAGATTTCATGTATCATGTCCTATACCTAAGTATGAGCGTTTTTGAAATATTTTAGTTTTTATGTCAATAATGACGTTTGAAGGCTTCTATTTAAATGTGAATTTCACATACTATAAGAAAGCCTTTATTATTTGATTTGTATTGGATTTCTTGTTGAAAAGGACCTACTTTGATAGGTTATTCACAGCAATATGAAAACTATTATCACAGGGTGGCCCAAAAATTAAATTCAGAAAACGGCCAAAAATCAATTTTTTCAAATGGAAACCCCTAATTTTTATGATTTTATCTTATTTGTGAACACAGTCAATCTAAGACTAAAACAAATGTTTTATTTATAATATTTGTTAGGGAAAATACAATAATCAGTCTTTGACTTCGTAAAACCAAAAACGTGGAACAGAACCAGAAAATCAATGACATCCATCAATCCCCAAACGTCAGAATCGTCGACTGTTCAGTGTTGCTACCTTCTTCCCAAAAGACATCCCACGTGGCCGGTATCGATTGAGGTGCCAATAGAATATGCCTTTTCTCCAATGTCGTTCACAAGATACACTGCTTGAACAAAGATTCTCCGATCCCAAGGTTGACAATAGGATATACTGCTAACACTCGGCCATTCTGACTCAAAAAGAGTTTCCATCATCTGATATTTCTTCTCATCGTCCACAAGTTGATAACCTATAACAAAAAATTTGTTAAACGTTTTCATTTATACACTACTCTTATGAATCTGTTAATCTGTTTGGTGTTTATGCTTACGCAGTCATAAATCCACTCATTTTCTTTCTGAGTAGCCATGTTCCCTCAGTCGTGACCTACTAATTTTCCTCTAAGTAGCCACACTCACACAGTCGTGACCTACTCTACCTGCTCTTAGTAGCCATGCCCTCACAGTAACGACCTACTAATTTCGCTCTGAGCAGCCACGCTCACACAGTCGTGACCTACTCCACCTGCTCTTAGTAGCCATGCCCTCACAGTAATGACCTACTCTTTTTCTCTGAGCAGCCACGCTCACGCAGTCGTGACCTACTCTACCTGCTCTTAGTAGCCATGCCCTCACAGTCATGACCTACTCAATTTATTCTAAATAGCCACGCTCTCGCAGTCGTGACCTATACTCATTTTGCTCTAAGGACATGCCTTATCAACCTACCCATATTAATTTTATGAAAAATCGCTCCCTTGACATGGATCCCACAGCTTCATATGTTCCGAAGCATACACGCCCTTATAAACATTCCTACAACGAGTTGAACCTTCTAGCTCAACCACTTCATATCTATCATTTTCCATCTGTTGGGAAACCTTGAATGGTCCCTTCCATTTAGGCACTAATTTTCTACTAGATCCACTTCCCACTATTGAAGAAATCTGCACCAAAACAAGATCTCCAATTTCAAATATAATCGGCTTGCCACGGCGAGCATCAAACTGATCTTCCTGCTTTCTCTGAGCGCTCAATATTCGCTCACTCACAATTTTTCTTAGATCTGTAACATCCACAATCTCACTCTGTTCATCGGTTCCTTCCTCATTCACCATGCCTATACGGAATCCAAACAAGACCTCACCGGGTGATACTCCCAAACTTTTATTTATCGTACCATTCAACCCAATCTGTATTTTTGGAATATTCAAATCACACTCATCACTTTCTTTATCACCACCCATAGCTGCCAATGCATTCAGTATGGTTGCATTGTATCTTTCTACTTGCCCATTTCCTCTGGGCATTCCAACTGCATTCAAATGATGTCGAATTGTAAACTCCTCACAAAATTCTCGAAAGGTTTTTGAGTTGAATGCTGTTCCCGTATCCGTGATGATCCTTTTTGGTGAACCAAAAATCTTGACCATTTCTTTCAATTTTTCCACAACATACTTTGATTTCGTATTCTTGACTGCATAAATAAAACAAAATTTTGTATAACCATCCACTAAAATAGAATTTGAGTATTTCCCTTCTTTGACTTAACGAATGGACCCACATGGTCTGCATGAATGATATGAAAAGGTCTTGGAATTTTCTCTACAGGGTGTAGATACCCAGGTTTCCTTCCAGCAGCTTTCTTATAGTACAAACAGTTAATGCAATTTTGCACATACTTCTTAACGAACCGACGCATCCTTGGAAACCAAAATTTTTGAAGACAGTAATTCATAAGTCTTATCATAGGAAAAATGTCCCACTTCATCATGATTCAGGCGTGTCGCTTGCCAACGAGCAGATTTTGGCAGTACTCCCCTGTTCTCTTTCTCCGTCTTACGATAAAGTTTATTGCGTCTAATATCAAATTTGCTGAATATTTCTTTATTCTCTAATCGATTTCCAGACAACAAAATAGTCTTGATGGTTTTTATCTTTGCGTCCACTTCTTGAACCGCTAATAACCAGTCATCTTCTGAAATGACAGAAACCAAAACATTTGCAGTCTGCGAAGGTGGATTGCGACTCAGCGCATCTACATGTCCCATCTGTTTTCCTGGCCTATAAACCAACTCAAAGCTGAACTCTTGTAAGTCCAAAACCCACCGTCCTATTCTTGGGTTCAGTTCCTTCTTGAGCAAAGCATTTCGAACTGCAGAACAGTCCTTAACAATCTTGAAATGAGTTCCCAGCAAAAAGTATCGAAATCTTTTTACGGAAGCAACAATAGTAGTTAGGGCAAAGCCGATTCGGCCTCATTTCCCAAAATGCCCGCTAGGTGGCGCCACGATACGGTGGCGCCACGATAGCGCGACCGTCACCACGTGCGCGTGACGTCATCCGTCGTTGGCGTGTTGTGTGGGGGTTGAGGTGGGGTGTGGGGGTCTTTGCGACCACGTGCGCGTGACGTCATCCGTCGGTGGGCGGTGTGACCGTTGGTGGGGGTGGGGGTGGGGGGTTTGGGATGACATTACATTTTATGAACAGTTCAAGCCTTGAAGAAATTGAATATTGCGGGTAAGTGTTATCATCATTCAGTTCTAAATTTAGCTCACGGTTCTCTTATCAGTAACAAACGAGTCTCAGCACGCGGTATTCTTATCACCAGTAGACAGCATGTGGTTTTCACGTCACACTCCTCTTATCAATAGTTCTAAATTTAGCTCGAATGCGCGGTGTTCTTATCAATAACTGACGCCTCATGGTCTGCAGGAAACTATAGTTTGATATTTATCCATGTAAAATTATCTCATTTCAATTTTATTCATTTTTTCAGAACCAATATATCAGTACGAAAATTCAATGCAAATAATTGTGGACAATTGTCAATCGAATTTCTATATAATAATATGACATGATCGAGAACCATCAGTAGCGTTGAGAGTGTCATCATGACTAGAACTATAACAATAACGGGAAATACTTCTGTGTTGAAAGCAGAATTCAATCCACCCATATTTTTGGATGAAAATAAAGAATATTTTTTGGGGTTGGCTGATTTTGAATCGTTTATGAGTATACCTAACATACAACCGGGTAGCAATAAAATATATGTAGCGGATAAAGTTATCACAATTCCAGAAGGAACTTACGATTTAAAAGATATTGAAACATATATTAATTCTGTAATTGATGACATTTTTGGAGAAAAAGTTGGGTTTAAGATGAAAGCAAACCCCAATACATTAAAATGTCAGCTTTATTGCACAAAGGAAATAGATTTCACACCAAGTGACTCCATAGCGAAAATATTGGGTTTTAAGAAACGAAAAATTGCATCAAATGAATTTTCTGAATCGGATGAAGTTGTTAATATATTTAAAGTTAATGCAATTTGTGTTGATTGCGACATTTGCATTGGATCATATAGTAATGGTCTACCCGTTCATATAATTCATCAGTTTTTTCCTTCTGTTCCTCCAGGGTATAAAATAGTGGAATCACCATTACCAATACTTTATTTCCCCATCAGCGTCAAGACAATCAACAACATCACTGTTAAAATAGTAGATCAAGACGGTGATTTGATTAATTTCCGAAACGAGACCATAACAGTTCGATTACATCTTAAACATTAGAAAATATTATGGTTATTAAATACAACTATCGCTATTTCAAACAATCGCCATATAAAAGGGAGAAGCTGTCTATAGAAACCAGTCCAAGACGAAACTCCAACCAGTTAACATCACAAGAAACCAGCCCAAGACGAGACTCCAGCAAGTTAACATCACAAAATCACCAATTTCTTATATCTCTGGGGTTAAAAGTATTGAAATAATGGATATATTAAACGTTGATGAAAAATTATATGTAGATAATTCAATAATAAGCTCTGAGCTTCATTCATATCAACCGTTTGTCTCTTCAAAATTTGAATACAATGATGAAATTCGCATACCTGTTCAAGAACTTGATATATACACACTACCTTCAGGGAGTCATCTTTACATTGAAGGTACCTTGACCAACAATAAGGGTGCCTATTCTAAAAAATTACAATTTGTCAACAATGGTATAGCTTATTTGTTTCGAGAAATTCGCTATGAACTTAATGGAGTTACTATAGATTCCGTAAGAAATGTTGGTTTAGCTTCAACCTTGAAGGGTTATCTTTCATATAATACAAATGAAAGTCTAAAGCTGCAAAATGCTGGATGGTTTCCAAATAGAGATGAAAAGGAAAACATTTTAGTTGATGATAAAGGAAAATTTAATGTATCTATACCTTTGAAAATGTTGATGGGATTTTTTGAAGACTATAAAAAAATAATCTTGAATATGAAACAAGAACTGGTTTTGATCCGAGCCAGCGATGATGTTGATGCAGTTTTATATGTTGAAGATATGCAAAATCCGTCACCCGAAGCGGAAAATCCAAAAGTTACATTTGACAAGATCTATTGGAAAGTACCTCATATTCAAGTTGATATACCACAACAACTAGCTTTAACACAAATTCTTGAAACAAATAAAGATCTGTTACTTGGATTTCGTAGTTGGGAAATTGTTGAATATTCCTCACTACCTGAAGCGACCCGTCATACTTGGCCTGTTAAAACAAGTAGTAAACTTGAAGCACCTCGTCATATAATAATTGGTTTTCAAGAAAATAGAAAAGGACACATCATGAAAGATGCTAGTCAATTCGATAATATAAATCTCTCAAATATTAGAGTATTTTTGAATTCTGAAAGATATCCATATCATGATTTGTATTTGAATTTCAATGATAACAAGTTTTCAGCTCTCTATGAAATGTTTGCAAACTTTAAAAATTCCTACTATGATATACCAAACGAACCAATTTTCAACCCTCAAAACTTTAAAAATAAGTGTCCAATCGCACATATTGATTGTTCCCACCAGAAAGAAACACTTCAAACAGGTACTGTTGTTTTGAGAGTTGAATTCGAGACAAATAATAATACAAAAAAGGATACATCAGTATATTGTCTGATTTTACATGATAAATTATTTAGCTACAATCCTTTAACAAAAATAGTCAAGCAATTGTAATACGCATGTTCTCAAATAATTATATAAACCATTTTATTTCTCTAAATGATGTTCAGTATGTCTCGAGAATTGAAGCTCTGCTTATCTTACCATTTAAAGAGATCGAAAGAATTGAAAAACAAATTCAAGATTATAGTGGTGAATAGCAGATGATGGTGAAATTCTCACAATTGAAAATATGAAACTACTCGTTTTGGATGTACAAGGATTTATAATTGAAAACAAAAAATTTATTCCTAAAGAACTGGCTGCCTATGATGGAGAAAAAATATGTCATTATATATTTAGATGTCCCTTTTCTATGGAACACTTGCCTCCAGAACTGCGTAAACAAGCAAACTGGTTGATGAAAAATCATCATTGTATTTCATGGAATGAAGGATTTACGCAATCACATAAGTTTTCCGACATTGTGAAAAACATAACAAGAAACGTGGATCATGTGTACGTGAAAGGAAAAGAAAAGGCGCAATACATTGGGAAATATTCATCGAAGCCCGTTATCGAACTTGATGACAAACCACCTTTATCGTTGGAAAAACCACATTGTCTATACCATTTATCATCACCCGCAATGTGTGCACTTACTAATGTTTTTAATTTGTATAAAACATGTTTAATGATTGAATAAATCACATTTTTGATTACATTTTTTATTTTATTTCAAACACCTTTTTATAAATATTTACAGGTAGGTATTCACAAATTTTCAACCCTCAAAAATAAGTGTCGAATCACACACAGTGATTGTTCTCATCACAAAGAAACACTTCAAGCAGGATATACTGCTTTGTTTTGAGAGTTGAATTCGAAACAAATAATAATATACAAGAAGGATTCATCAGTATATTGTCTGATTTTCACATGATAAATTATTAAGCTATAATCCTTTGACAAAAATAGTCAAGCAGTTGTAATTCGCATGTTCTCAAATAATTATATAAACCATCTATTTCTCTAAATGATGTTCAGTATGTCTCCAGAATTGAAGCTTCGCTTATCTAACCATTTAGTATGAGAATTTTATGGTGACTTACTAATAAAAGGTTCTGTATTGATTGAAAATAAAACAGTTCAATAATGAATACTATCAAAGAAGATGTGGTGAGTGAGCTACACAAACCAGCCAGAAGATTTTTTAAAAGAAGAGCAGTAATTGTAAAGGGGATCAATGATCTTTTTCAAGCAGATTTAGTTGAAATGCAACCATATTCAAAAATAAACAAAGGATATAGATATATTCTGGTTATAATTAATGTGTTTTCAAAATTTGTTTGGGCAATTCCTGTCAAAACAAAGACTGCTAAAGATGTAACCACAGCCATGAAATTAATTTTAAACAGTGTAAAAACACCCCCTAAAAATCTGCAGACTGATCAGGGAAAGGAATTCTTTAATACAGAGTTCCAAGATTTGATGAAAAAATTCAACATCAATCACTACTCAACATTTTCCAATATGAAAGCTAGCATCGTAGAGAGGGTGAACAGAACATTGAAAAACAGAATGTGGAAAAAATTCAGTTTGCAGGGAAACTATAAATGGTTAAAAATATTACCTGAGATAGTATCAGAATACAATAATACCAAACATTCTGTTATTGGAATGAAACCTATACAAGTATCTAAGGAACATGAGAAGCACCTACTATCAAAAGTTTATGGTCGCATAAAAACAGTGAATCCTTCCAAATATGAAAAGGGAGACTATGTGCGAATAAGTAAGTTTCGTGAGATGTTTTCAAAAGGGTATACACCTAACTGGTCAAATGAAATCTTTGTGATTAAAAAAATAAAAATCACAAATCCAACAACCTACATATTGGAGGATCATAGAGGTGAAGAGATACAGGGTGCATTTTATAAGGAGGAGTTGCAAAAAGTTAAACATCCTGACGTGTATTTGGTAGAAAAGATTCTAAGACGGAAGGGAAATAAAGTTTATGTTAAATGGTTGGGCATGAATAATTCACATAATTCATGGGTTATGAAAAATAATGTATTGTAATATCTTGTAATTCAATAAAAAACACTTGCTAGTAGATAATTCTTTTATTTCTATACAAATATACTCCTAGAATGGGTAGCATGATACAAAAAATGAATGCAAAGATTGATATAATAGCGAATTCTATATGATTTTTACATTCAAACGAATCAATAAGTACATTCCAGTTTGTTGGTTTAAAATTTTCATCTACAAAATAAAGTCTTAACTTAAAAGCTAAATATGACAAATTTTTAATTGACTCATCAATTTTTAGCCAATCAATCCATTATTAACAATTAATTTTTCTCAGTTTGATGGTCAAGAGTCATTATGATTGGTTGATATGCAAATAAACGTTTCTTGTATATTTGAATCCACTTGTATATACAAGGTATTGTTAAAAAGGCGCTCAGAAACAATACTTTTGCTGGAAGTCCTGTTGTCATTGCTAATTTTTATACTAAGGGATATATCGTGGCAATATTTATGTGTTCTAGTGTTCTTGTTTTCTTGTTGTCTTGTTTTCTTGTGTTCTAGTGTTCTTGTTTTCTTGTTTTCTTGTTGTCTTGTTTTCTTGTTTTCATGTTTTCTTGTGTTCTTGTTTTCTTGTGTTCTAGTGTTCTTGTTTTCTTGTTTTCTTGTGTTCTAGTGTTCTTGTTTTCATGTTTTCTTGTGTTCTTGTTTCCTTGTTTTCTTGTGTTCTAGTGTTCTTGTTTTCATGTTTTCTTGTGTTCTTGTTTCCTTGTTTTCTTGTGTTCTTGTGTTCTTGTTTTCTTGTTTTCTTGTGTTCTAGTGTTCTTGTTTTCATGTTTTCTTGTGTTCTTGTTTTCATGTTTTCTTGTGTTCTTGTTTTCTTGTTTTCTTGTTTTCTTGTGTTCTAGTGTTCTTGTTTTCTTGTTTTCTTGTGTTCTAGTGTTCTTGTTTTCATGTTTTCTTGTGTTCTTGTTTTCTTGTTTTCATGTTTTCTTGTGTTCTTGTTTTCTTGTTTTCTTGTGTTCTTGTGTTCTTGTTTTCATGTTTTCATGTTTTCTTGTCTTGTGTTCTTGTGTTCTTGTTTTCTTGTGTTCTTGTTTTCTTGTTTTCATGTTTTCTTGTGTTCTTGTTTTCTTGTTTTCTTGTTTTCTTGTTGTGTCCAATCACACACACACACAGTGATTGTTCTCATCACAAAGAAACACTTCAAGCAGGATATACTGCTTTGTTTTGAGAGTTGAATTCGAAACAAATAATAATACAAGAAGGATTCATCAGTATATTGTCTGATTTTTACATGATAAATTATTAAGCTATAATCCTTTGATAAAAATAGTCAAGCAGTTGTAATACACATGTTCTCAGAAAAGAAAATGACTAGATTGAAGGCTATTTGTGATTGACAGCTCCTTGATTTTGAAATCTTCTGCCAAATTGAAGCCCTGCATGTCTATTGCAATGATTGTTTCATACGAATACCAGGATTCATGGACTTTGTAATGAGTTCTCAAATAATTAACGAGTTTGATAGGTGGTCTCAAGTTTCCATAACCATCAAAATAAAACGCTTAATTTTCATTTATTATGTATGCAGTACAATGAGTTCCATGATTTTGTTAACTTTCTAGATTCAAAATACCACATTCCTTCACTTTAAATTTTTTTGAGAAGGTTGTCACACATAAATACACCTCTTTAATGTGAGATATTCAATATTTTCACATATTTTAGTATATCGTTATTTGAAAGGGATCTCTGCGAAAATATTATTTGATTTTTTTTATGGTTTTTTTCTTGATAGTGCCTCCTTTGTAGGGTTTAATGTATAATCCACCACCCTGCTTGGAAAGTTTTTCCATTTCTTTATTGTGTCGATGTAATTCTTCGAGTTGCTCCTTTGATACTTTAATATCATTAACGGCCTTAGCTATTCCAGCTGCACCACCGCCTAAAGCTCCTAGTGCACCCAAAATTGGAAGTAATAATGGAAGAAATCCACCAATTTTTTTGGGGGGTTTGATAACTCGTGTTTTCTTTTTTCTTTCGGTTCTCTTGATCCCCATTCCAAGTTTCCGTTTACCTTTCATAATTCCACTTACTGTTAGAGCAGCAATTCTTTCTCCTACCGAGGAATCTTTTGCTCCAACTCTCTGCCAAGCTTTATCTGCTAGAGCTTTATCCGCTCGATGTCGTTGAGGTAAATCAGTTGTTTGTGAGTATGCGATATCGTGTTCTCGACACGCAGCATCCAATGGATTGATACCAGTTTCTCCCCTATTCAATCTTTCTTCTAAATTTGTACCAGGACCACAAAATTGATAGCCAGGAATATGAAGCTCAACAGGTAGTCTATTAATCAGAGTGTTTATTAAACCTCGACCTTCCCTCTTGGAGTGTTTGGAGGAAGTGTACTTTCGTGAAGCGTGTACAATCATTTTATACCTATAGAGGTTTGTGTGTATCATTTAAATACTATTTTCAGTTTAAAAATTTGCAACACGATTGTCTATCGATTTCATGCTATCTGATCAATATGTCCATCTGATAAATGTATAAATACTTTTGCAAAAAACAATTCTGTTTATTGATATCTAGAATGCGGATAGAAAAACAATCGTTTTCCTTACCCATCACAAACCATGATGTGAAGGATTTTACGAAACCAATTCAAAAACATGGCGATTTATTTGGTGGGGAATCGAAAAGATGTCTCATTGTTGGACCATCTGGTTCAGGTAAAACCAACGTGATGTTGGCTTTACTTGAGCATCCAAATGGAATAAGATTTGCAAACGTGTACCTTTATTCCAAATCATTACAACAGCCAAAGTATGAATATTTAAGACAACTATTGGCACCCATGGAAGAGATTGGATATTTCGAGTATGAGAGCGATGAAAATATCATTCCTCCTCATGAAATAGCACCAGAAGCGGTCATCATATTTGATGATATACCATGTGGAACACAAACTATAATAAGGGACTATTTCACACATTCGAGAAAAATACAGACTGCTTTTTTATTTTTCAAGGTTATTCATCAATTCAGAAAAGACTTATACGTGAGAACGCTAATTTGCTAATTTTATTCAAGCAGGATTCTATGAATTTGAATCATATATATAATGATCATTGTATGCTGGATATGTCATTTGAGCAATTGAAGCAACTCTGCGCACACTGTTGGAAAGAACCTTATAATTTTCTGGTTATTGATAAAGATTGTGAACTGAATTGCGGAAGATATAGGAAAAATTTTGATTCATTCATATATCTATAAAATGGATAAGCGGTTGGCTGAGGAATTGATGAAGTCAAGAAAAGCTGTCAAGGATAAATATAATAGTCTAAAATTAGCTATGACCACTACACAATCACAACTAGAGCAAGCTTACAAACCAATAACTCAACCGCTACAACAACTTTATTTCCAAAATAAATGAACCTTTCAACATAAAGGAAGAATTCAAAGAAGAAGAAGAAGAACCTGAAACTTCTATGTTTCACACAACACCATTAAAACCTAAACCAAGTTTTTCAAGATTATTTTATGAGACATCAACACCTACAAGACCTACAAGAACTGGTAGAACTCCTATTCTACCGATGGAAATACCATCATTTTTTGATACAAGCCTTGCATCTGTTAGCCAGTTACCATCTATACAAGAACCTAGTCAGTTACCTAATACTATACAAGAACGTAGTCAGTTACCAACTATACTAGAAACTAGTGTTATAGCTCAAACCAACCCCTTCGAAAGCTCGGAAAATCAAAATCTTTCAGATATATTGGAACAGTCAAGGCAATCGGTTCAAAATTTAATCGACACGCAACCATATGAAATATGGTTAAAAAGTTTTGATCCACTACCAAGAGATTATATTGATGCTAGTGTGAAGGATACTGAACATAATTTTGATCATCATTATGGAATAGTACATGACATAGATACTGATAAATTCTATTTGGGGACCACACTTAAATTTGTAGAAATTATTGGAAAAAATGTGAAAGTAGATGGAAAAATTTATGATGGTACAAAAGGATTGTATGAATTACTATTTAAAAAATATCCTAAAGACTATGAAGATGAGGATTTGGATAATTATATGGATATTTTAGCTAAAACCAATGCATATCGAAGAAATAATGATCCAAATGAACGTGTGCAGGGAAATGGATCATCAAAATATATAACTATAATAGGACCATACCTACAAAAACATGGCATAACAAAAACACGATACATCAAACCATTATATTCTCGTTTTTTAAAGAAACTAAAACCTCCAATAACTAGAATGCGAACGGGAAAGGGGTTGTGGAATATCAATAAAAACGATATAGATTATGTTTATTGGGATAATATCAACGAACTTGTTGATAGATTGAGACTAATAACAGCTTCCATGAGAGCTGGTCATACTGGTCATAATAATGAAATACTATCAATAATCGAAGAGTTACGTGAAGCTAAAGTAATTGCATAAATACATCCTCAAATACGTAAAACGAATCAATCCGAAAATGTCACTCAACAAGTTCGGTTCTCATTTATTCAAGAGAGATGAAACAGAAAACAATATCAAGTTATTTAATTTTTCTGAGGTTAATTTATCTTATGTAATGGTTTTACCATTTATTGGTCGCTATACACCAACAGAAAAAAAATTTCGTGTTGATGCAAGATGGAAGAACTTCATACCGTTTCCCATTTGAAAAAGGAATCATTTTATTCGGTGAATATCCTAAAAAAGACGTTTCCATGTTGGTTAATGGAAAAGCAGGAAAGCTGGAAAATAGATCTATCAAGAAAGGTGATTTGATAGCGTTTAGACGTGAAACGGATAGTAAAATAACATAATTTTATGGTGAATTACAAATAAAATGCCCCGTAGTGATTGAAAATAAAACAGTTCAATAATGAGTACTATCAATGAAGATGTGGTGGATGAGCTACCTACACAAACCAACAAACAGATTTAGATGAAATGTAGCCATATTCAACAATAAAAAAGGATATTATACCTAGATATATTTTAGTTATGAAAAAACACATTTTCTATACCATTTATCATCACCTGCAATGTGTGCACTTACTAATGTTTATAATTTGTATAAAACATGTTTATTGATTGAATAAATCACATTTTTGATTACATTTTTTATTTTATTTCAAACGCCTTTTTATAAATATTTACAGGTACGTATTCACAAATTTTCAACCCTCAAAAATAAGTGTCCAATCACAGTGATTGTTCTCATCACAAAGAAACACTTCAAGCAGGATATACTGTTTTGTTTTGAGAGTTGAATTCGAAACAAATAATAATACAAGAAGGGGAAAAATTGTGGATAATGAGTTTGAAATCAAAAATGTTCACCTCAAAAGCTCTACCGATTCGTCTACTACTTAAATTCCTGCCACCGTTTGAAAAACTAACAGCTGTGTATAAAAGACCATCGGGGCAGATAGCTGTAGTTATAAATGATTATTTATATATACTTAGCGAGGATAGATTTAGATTAATTGACCGAATCAATATAACAAAAAGATTTGAACCATTTGTGGATGGTAGAAAGTTACTTGGAGCAGTCAATACCTATTCTGGAAAAACCATCTTCTTTTATGATGATAATGCCTTTGTAAATTTGGATGAGTGTACTCTACAGCCAGAGTCCTTTGGCTACACATCAATACATTTTAATGGTATACCACCCCTATTCACCACAGTTTTTCGATATGTGAATGGATTGTTATACTTCATTCAAGATGGTCGCTTTTTTGAATATAATGAATTTGAAAATTCCCTACAAAATTCCAGTAAATTGGAGTTCAATACATTTGGTATAGAGTGTCCCATGATATCTTTATATGAACAACTTAGACTGTTACTTGGGCAAATTGTAAGTAAAATTCCTATGAATTCATAGTTTTAATTTATTAATAAAGTACAGCAACTATAGCGCCAAGTTCAAGGTTGTGGTTGACTGATAAAGAGACACGCGTCCGATGTGTTATTGTGAATAAAATTCTTGTGAAATAAAACATTGTTTGTTTTAATTAAATAACTTGATATTGTTTTCTGTTTCATCTCTCTTGAATAAATGAGAACCGAACTTGTTGAGTGACATTTTCGGATTGATTCGTTTTACGTATTTGAGGGTTGTAATTTCAACTAGGTGAATCAATTTATAGTCGAGAAAAAACCAGAGGCTGACACATGTTACTGATATGAACACTGCATTTGAGCTAAAATTGTTGTCTACTGGTGATAAGAAAACTGCAGGCTGAGACTCGTTACTGATAAGAAAACCGCGAGCTAAATTTAGAACTGAACGATGATAACACTTTTACATAAAATGTAATGTCATCCCAAACCCCCCACCCCCACCCCCACCAACGGTCACACCGCCCACCGACGGATGACGTCACGCGCACGTGGTCGCAAAGTCCCCCACACCCCACCTCAACCCCCACACAACACGCCGACGACGGATGACGTCACGCGCACGTGGCGCCACCTAGCGGCCATTTTGGAAAATGGTTCAGAGGTCGCGAAGACCCCCACACAACACGCCGACGACGGATGACGTCACATCTCGCGCATTCACCATTTCATAGCAAATTTGGTCTAGAACCGCCACAGCTCTTACTACTAACAATGACCAAAGCTTCTAGCTCGAACGAATGATACCCCTGTTCACAAGCAGTTGTGTGTCTACTAAAATATCCCACAACATTTTCTTTTGAACTTTTCTTTGTTTTCTGTACCAACATCCCAGCAATCCCTATCCGACAAGCATCAGTGTATAGAATACTGCTCTTACTTGGATCGAACAAACTTAATATAGGCCTCGCTATCATTTCTTTGATAAGTGTCTCAAAAGCAACTTGTTGGGCTGATTCCCAAATCCATTCCTGTCCCTTCCTCAACAACTTAGTTAGAGGATGTGCTTTAAAAGCAAACTTTTCAATGAATTTTCGAAAATAACCCACCAGCCCCAAAAACTGCCTTACTTGGTGAATGTCTTTTGGTCTAGGGAATTTTTCAATACTCTCTATCTTTTCTTCGTTAGGTTCTTATCTGCCATCTTTTATTTTATATCCTAAATACAAAATCTCATCTTGCAAAAATTCACACTTATTTAAATTCAATGTGATGTGGTTTCTACGAAAAATCTCGAGAACCTCCCTCAAAATCATTAATCCTTCCTCTGGTGTTTTGGAGGGAATCAATACATCGTCCAAGCACAAAAGAACCTTCGTAAAACGTAAATCCCCCAATATGTTATCAATAGTTCGTTGAAATGCAAAAGGGCCGTACTCAAACCAAATGGGACTCGTAAATATTCATATTTCCCATCGGGTGTCACAAACGCAGTGTATTTAACTGAATTTTCTGCAATTGCAATTTGATGATATCCACTGAGAAAATCCAGTGTCATAAAATATATACAACCAACAAGCCGATCTATCAAGTTCTCAATGACTGGTAGAGGGTAAGGCGCTTTGATGAGAAGTTCATTCAAAAAAGTATAATCTACGCACAGACGTTTTTGTCCTGCTTCTTCTTCACCAAAATGGTAGGGCTTCCTACCTATAAGGCGAAAACGAAGGCCGAATAATTTTATTCGCCACAAGGTCATCGATTATTTCTCGCAGTTCCTTCTTCTCACTCTCGGCCATTCTATAAGGTCGGCACTCAACAATTGCATCTTTTTCTAACTTAAGTTCCATTTCAACATTTGGAATAGCCCTTAAACCTGTTCCATCGGTCGCAAAACAATCTTCGAATTCCGTAACCATTTGGCCCAATTCCTGATGTAACCCTATCTCAACATTTCCAACACACACATCGAAATTTTCTCCATCATCACGAATTACATTGACCTCACAACTTGGAAAAAAGTCTAGTCTTGGACCCACTCGTTGGTAATCAACTTGAAAACTTTCTGTAAAATTTTGTCCTATCAGCACCTCCGCCTCTGGAACACATCTTTCCGTAATTAATAAATCGATTATCTCCACCACATTATCAATTTTAACGGAGACTCCCATAACAGTGTCTTCTACGATGATTTCAGTGCCTCCAAAAACTGTTAGTATGATAGCTTTGTCAAGCCGTGTCATTTTCAAGTGCAAAGCCTCCCTGAGTTCTGGTAATCAGAGAGCATTCGCTCCCAAAATCTACAAAAACCGTGACTTCCTTTCCATTGATCAATCCAGTTTTAATGAACTTCTGTTTTGCACCCGAACGCGTTATCAAACTTACCGTCGTTTTTGTTTGACTACTGCCTGGTTTTTCGCCTCCTCCCTTGTTTTGCATTCTCTTTAGACTAAAGCAATTTTCTGCTACATGACCCATTTTATTACAAAAAGTACACTTGGATATTTTCTTCAAAAGTGGACAGTCATTTTTCCTGTGTCCTTTTTGCTGGCAATTGAAACATTGTGTTTCACTCATCGGCGCATTTCCAACGGTACAGTTCATACTTTTATGTCCTAGCCTACCACAACGATAACATTTTACACCTTTTCCAAAATTTGAAATTTTTCCCAAATCACTATTTCCAGATAACTTTCGCCGATTATTGTTTTGGTTATGCAAACGTTCACTCGCGTTGTCAGTCGAGAACGATTTCAAATAAACAGCCAATGCAGATGGGTTAGCAATTTGAGCCGCTTTGACACTTAGTTTTATGGACGCGTCTTGAATGTCCCCAATAATCAAATCCACCTTATCTTTTCCCGATAAATTCAAATTCATTTTCCGGATTGCGCCTAATTTTTCGTAACAATACTCAAATAAGTTTTGACCAGCCTTAGGTTTAATTTTCAACATGTCCATTAATAATTGATGTAAATCACGAGTCGTTGGAAAACTTTGTAATAAAAGTTCTTTAAATTCTGGCCAAGTATAACTGAAAGAGTCTTGTACCATAGTTCTGCAGAACCTTGCAGTTTATCAATTACCAAATGACACAAAAATTCATCGTCCCATTTAAACACCCGTGCCCTGTCCTTAACTTGTCTTAACCACACATTAACGTCATCAATAAAAGGATCAAATGTACTCACGTCTTTATCTGGAGATCTACCATACCGAGTACTAGCTAACTGGGTCATTTTTTCCAACATGTTATTATAACTCACAGTTTCTGATGACGGTCCTCCTACCATTCCATTCAAACTATCCACTCCAGCTTTGACTCCGGCTGTGTGAGTCACACCATCCCCATGAGTTCCACAATCCTCCACATTGTCCAGCCGTTGTCTTCTTGATGGAGGTGAACCTTCGGGAGTGAGGGAACGTCCCAAAGAACGTCTCCTGCTGGATCCCCTTTCGTCAGAGTACATTTTGTTTCCAAAAACACTTTCACTGTTTACAGCACGTGAAATATCCCACTTCTGATATGAACACAGTCAATCTAAGACTAAATAAAACAAATGTTTTATTTATAATATTTGTTAGGGAATAGTACATTTTGTATTAAGGGCGGAAAGTAGATGATTTTGACCAGTGGCGTATCCAGGGGGGGGGGCAAAGGGGGCAATTGCCCCCCCCAGACATATCTGGTTAGCCCATAAAGTCTTATTTTGTCACGATATTATTCATGTATATCACTAAATACAACATACGAACTGAGAGCGTTTTCGTATTTTGTCGATATTTGTATGTAGTACCCAAACTGCGTCAGATTATTACTGATTATCAGTCTTCATTCCTTTTTTAGATCACGCAATATTACAATTATTGGAAGAGAGATTTGTTAAGCACAAAGACATACTTCGCTCATTTAACTGTCTTATTCCAACCCCACACAAAAAATCTCACAATGAACTGTTCGGTCTTGAATACCTTCTAGGTTTTTATAAAAATGACTTAGAAAACTCCTCATCAACAATAGTTTCTGCTGAATTCATGCTTTGGCATAGACAATTTGAAAACTATGCACCAGAAGATTATCCAAGTTCCGCTCTCGATGCCCTCTTAATATGTGACCAGGTCGTATTTCCCAACATATTTCTCCTTTAAAAAATTTTTTGTACTTTACCCGTTAGTACAGCTACACCTGAGAGAAAATGTTCCACGCTTAAGTTGTTGAAGTCCTACTTACGTAATACCATAAGCCAGGACCGACTAAATGGCTTATCTCTTTTGTATGTTTATCCAGAAATCTCGGTTAGTACAGAAAAAGTACTTAACGAGATGCAGTTGAAAGCCAGAAAGCTTGACATTGTTCTTTAGTCTGTCTGAAGTCAGACAGATATATGCTTTAATTTATGTTATCCTGTTTTGTATTACTTGATATTTTATGTTTTTGTTGAATCAAAGATTATTTTTGTTTTTGTTTTGTTATGCTGAGATGGAGTCCTTTCAGTTATACATTCTTGTTGATTGTACTTATTTTATTTTGATGTTCATTATACTTTAATTAATAAACCCATTTTTCCAAAGTATGTCTATACAATTAATTATTATCCCTACCAAAGTACCTATTTTACACTTTTGAATAGTAAAAAAAAATAATTACTGTGAGATATTCAAGTGTATAAAAAAGACAAGAAACAACTGTTTATTTAGTTCAATAGGAATAATGTGTTTTTTATCGTCGTACCGGTCTGGTACCACACGAGGCATTGCGGAGAGAACACTTTTGTAGTAGATTTAGACGTGTGTGAATATAAAATATATTCCTGATTTCCGTCTTGTGATTTTCCCAATACATGGTTAATCAAAGTATTTTACAATTACGTAAAAATGACCATACATAATAATATAGTAGATAATAATATGTTTGTTTGCCCCCCCCAGAAACAGATCCTGGATACGCCACTGATTTTGACGAGGGTATAAGTAGCAGCACGAGCGAAGCGAGGGCAGATATTAGCCGAGTCAAAATCAACTTTTGTCCGTGGTGCAAACAGTTCTTTTTGTACAACCAGTTTGTAATCATTTAAAATAGAATAATTATGAAAATTAAAAATAAATAATCGATACACTGCACACTGCACTACACTGCTCACAAGTCAGACAACTGACAACTGACAATCATGGTTACAATATAGGTGTGTTCCCGTATTCTTTTGTGGTGCGGACTCATTGCCACCGAGATTGTCACGTGATTAGTTCCTTCTAGTATGCTAGACTGTCACGTGGTTATTATTTTCAGAGGCGTTGGGATCCAAGGAACCGTTGCTGAGCGACCTTCTTTTGCGCCCGCGGGCGCGAAAGTACTTTTAGGCCCGGCTGCCAAAATAAGCGACTTTCCGCCTGCTTTGCATGCATTAAAAAGTGAACTTTACGTGTAGGTTGTACAAAAAATACAATAATCAGTCTTTGACTTCGTAAAACCAAACACGTGGAACAGAACCAGAAAATCAATGACATCCATCAATCCCCAAACGTCAGAATCGTCGACTGTTCAGTGTTGCCACCTTCTTCCCAAAAGACATCTCACGTGGCCGGTATCGGTTGAGGTGCCAATAGAATATGCCTTTTCTCCAATGTCGTTCACAAGATACACTGCTTGAACAAAGATTCTCCGATCCCAAGGTTGACAATAGGATATACTGCTAACATATTGTGCATCAAAAATAAAGGTGAGTTTACCTAATATTGTTCATTCCAAAAATTCAAAAAAAAAAATTAAAAAAAATAATTTTTGGAGAGGACAATCTTATACAAACTCACCTTTATTTTTAATGCACAATAAGATAAAATTATAAAAATTAGGGGTCTCCATTTGAAAAAATTGATTTTTGACCGTTTTCTGAATTTAATTTTTGATCTTATTTTTGGCCCACCCTGTAATAATAGTTTTTATACTGATTTGAAAAATCTATCAAAGTAGGTCCTTTTCAACAAGAAATCCAATACAAATTAAATAATGAAGGTTTTCTTATAGGTGAAATTCACATTTAAATTGGAGCCCTCAAACGTCATTTTTGACATAAAAACTAAAATATTTCAAAAACGCTCATACTTAGGTATGGGACATGATACATGAAATCTACATAAAATTTTACGTAGAATACAAAAATGTATTAATATATAGGGTGTTCCATTTAAAATAGGCGAGTTGACACCTACTTCCGGTATAACCTGCAACGTTGCTTTTATTTCATTTGAGAAGAACACC
Organism: Orchestes rusci; assembly: GCA_958502075.1. NCBI lineage: Eukaryota > Metazoa > Arthropoda > Insecta > Coleoptera > Curculionidae > Orchestes > Orchestes rusci. The sequence goes on along the minus strand of OY293304.1, from coordinate 7,643,448 downwards.
TATGAATATCCCACCATACAAATTTTCAGAATCCCAATTGCTTTATTTCCCGAGATATTCTAATGGACGGTCACCGTGAGACACCCTGTATATTTTGGTGGCCGAGTATACCATTCTTTCAAAAACAATCGAATGAATCATTTTTGACGACAAATATTTCGAACAGGGGTTCCCAAACTGGACACGTTCTTATGGGAGTACCCTTTTTTGAAGATATAGAAGAAAATAAACTAAGGTGTCCAGAACTCAAATTCAATGAGAAACCCACTGGCACCAACAAAACTTTCCTATCTCTTATTGTTTGGCCGCTAGAGGGCGTTTCTGATTTCTAATTAAAAAAAAAAAATCGAGTGCGTACAAAAAAGTTAGAACTGTTTGAATGAGTGGAAAGATGTGTAAGTGGCGCCACCTACATGTGAGACCCATATCAAGGCCAGATATGAATTTTGCATGTCAAACAACCCCCATATACGAAATTTCATCAAAATAACATGATTATTTCAAAAGTTATTTGAAAAAATCAACTTTGGCAACCTGTATTTCTGTTAATATCAACTTTCAGATTTGACAAGTTGAGGTCTATCGCAATATTTTACCGTATGTCCCATTACTTCTGGTCCACCCATGGAAAACTTTTACTCAAAAATTGAGGTAGTTAATTGAAAAATAATAATATAAACTCCAACAACTCCCCCTACAAAAGAGTGGAAATTTGTTTTTTTATTTATAAAAACGTTAAAGAAATGTGGAAACTTTCAATCCAAAACTAATAACCAAATAACTGTCACTCCCAGCAACGACCTTGAATTTGGCAACAAAACCTTAACCCACTGGGTGAATCTCCAATCAATCAGTAAAATCTGAAAATGACCCCAACCCGGCGCCAATAGTTTTCCGAAAACCAAGTTCACGGTTGATCCACTACCACAAGACAACCAAACCAAGTCGATGGACTTTTGCGGAGATCCATCAGTATGGTTCGCAGCCGAATCACGATATGACCCGAATTTGAAGTTGATATTGTCAAGTCGACATGGTTCGTATGGACGGTGTGGTGCTGTGGTTGGTGCTGTTCGAGGGTTCGTGTTGCGGGTTTAGTTTTACGGAGTTTTTTGTGGGGCCCAGAATTGGTCGCGGATTTGGTAGGGCGAAGAGTGTCCAAGTTTCTGTTGCTGTAAGTTTTTATTTTATATATTTCATGGAGAATTTAGTTATACAAAAAATCAGCACGATTTTAATACTTTATCGAGATTCAACCTGGTTTTTCTCAAAAATTTTCATATTACTCTGTATTTTTTCACCTGATCTACTGGGAAATTTCTTGGTGAACTCGATGGTACAATAATCAAAACGATACCTTCAATGATTGGTGAGTTATGGCATTTTTTATAGCACCATCACCATGATGTGCTTCTTGATTTTTGTAACAACTCAATATGCAACCTGACTTTTCCATTTTTTTTATAACGCCCTGTATATTTTTTCACTGAACTCTATAGAAAATTTCATGGTGAATTCAATGGTACAAAAATCAAAACGATATTTTCACTAGTTTGTGAGTAATGGCATTTTTCATAGCACCATGACGTGTTCCTTTTGTACACATCAAAATTCAACCTGATTATTCTCCAATTTAATCATCAACACTCTGTATATTTTTTTATTGAAATTTATGGAAACTTCCATGGTGAACTTAATGGTACAAAAATCAAAACGATATTTTCCGTGGTTTGTGAGTAATGGCATTTTTCATAGCACCATAACGTGTTCCTTTTGAACACATCGAAATTCAACCTGATTTTTCTCCAATTTAAACCTCAACACCCTGTATATTTTTGTATTTAAATCTATGGAAAATTTCATGGTGAATTCAATGGTACAAAAATCAAAACGATAATTTCACTAGTTTGTGGGTAATGGCAATTTTTTATAGCACCATGACGTGTTCCTTGACTTTTGTACTCATAGAAATTCAACCTGTTTTTTTCCAATTTAATTCTCAACACCCTGTATATGTTTCCATTGAAATCTATGAAGAATTTCATGGTGAATACATTGGTATAAAAATCAAAACGATATCTTGTAGAGTTTCTGCGTGATCGCATTTTTTATAGCACCATGACGAGCTCCTTGACTTTTATACACATCGAAATTCAACCTGATTTTTTTCCAATATAATCCTAAACACCCTGTATATTTTTTTCACTGAAATCTATGGAAAATTTCATGGTTATTTTAATGGTACAAAAATCAAAACGATATTTTCAGTGGTTTGTGAGTAATGGCATTTTTCATAGCACCATAACGTGTTCCTTTTGAACACATCGAAATTCAACCTGATTTTTCTCCAATTTAAACATCAACACCCTGTATATTTTTGTATTCAAATCTATGGAAAATTTCATGGTGAATTCAATGGTACAAAAATCAAAAAGATAATTTCACTAGTTTGTGGGTAATGGCAATTTTTTATAGCACCATGACGTGTTCCTTGACTTTTGTACTCATAGAAATTCAACCTGTTTTTTTCCAATTTAATTCTCAACACCCTGTATATGTTTCCATTGAAATCTATGAAGAATTTCATGGTGAATACATTGGTATAAAAATCAAAACGATATCTTGTAGAGTTTCTGCGTGATCGCATTTTTTATAGCACCATGACGAGCTCCTTGACTTTTATACACATCGAAATTCAACCTGATTTTTTTCCAATATAATCCTAAACACCCTGTATATTTTTTTCACTGAAATCTATGGAAAATTTCATGGTTATTCTAATGGTACAAAAATCAAAACGATATTTTCAGTGGTTTGTGAGTAATGGCATTTTTCATAGCACCATAACGTGTTCCTTTTGAACACATCGAAATTCAACCTGATTTTTCTCCAATTTAAACCTCAACACCCTGTATATTTTTGTATTTAAATCTATGGAAAATTTCATGGTGAATTCAATGGTACAAAAATCAAAACGATAACTTTACTAGTTTGTGGGTAATGGCAATTTTTTATAGCACCATGACGTGTTCCTTGACTTTTGTACTCATAGAAATTCAACCTGTTTTTCTCCAATTTAATTCTCAACACCCTGTATATGTTTCCATTGAAATCTATGAAGAATTTCATGGTGAATACATTGGTATAAAAATCAAAACGATATCTTGTAGAGTTTCTGCGTGATCGCATTTTTATAGCACCAAGACGAGCTCCTTGACTTTTATACACATCGAAATTCAACCTGATTTTTTTCCAATATAATCCTAAACACCCTGTATATTTTTTTTACTGAAATCTATGGAAAATTTCATGGTTATTTTAATGGTACAAAAATCAAAACGAAATTTTCAGTGGTTTGTGAGTAATGGCGTTCCTTTTGTACACATCGAAATTCAACCCGATTTTTCTCCAATTTAATCATCAACACCCTGTATATTTTTCCACTGAAATCTATGAAAAATTTCATGGGGAATTCAATGGTATGAAAATCAAAGCGATATTTTCAGTAGTTTGTGAGTTATGACTTTTTTTATAGTACCATGACGTGTCCTTGACTTTTGTACATATCGAAATTCAACCTGATTTTTCTCCAATCTAATCCTCAACACGCTGTATATTTCTCAAAGGAATCTATTCAAAATTTCATGGTGAATTCATTGGTACAAAAATCAAAACGATATTTTCGTGAGTGAGTTATGGCATTTTCCATAGCACCATGACGTGTTCCTTTTGTACACATCGAAATTCAACCTGATTTTTCTCCAATTTAATGCTCAACACCCTGTATATTTTTTCACTGAAATCTATGGAACATTTCATGGTGGATTCAATGGAACATAAATAAAAACGATATTTTCACTAGTTTGTGAGTAATGGCATTTTTTATAGCACCATGACGTGTTCCTTGACTTTTGTACACATTTTTATTTATTTATTTATTTATTTATTTATTTATTTATTTATTTATTTATTCATGTATTTATGTATTTATGTATTTATTCATTTATTTATTTATTTATTTATTTATTCATTTATTTATTTATTCATTTATTTATCCATTTATTTATTTATGTATTCATTCATTTATCTATTTATTTATTTAAAGTCATACAAAACACCCTGAAGTTACCACATTGCAAGACTTAACACATAATAGCACCTCAAATTTAATCCTCAACACCTTGTATATTTTTTCACAGAAATCTTTGGAAAAGTACAAAAATCGAAACGATATTTTCAATAGTTTGTGAGTTATGTCATTTTTTATAGCACCATGACGTGTTCCTTGACTTCTGTACACATTTGTCTTAAATTTCATCCTCAACACCCTGTATATTTTTTAACAGAAATCTTTGGAAAATTTCATGGTTAATTTAATGGTACAAAAATCAAAACGATATTTTTACTAATTTGTGAAAAATGTAATTTTTCATAGCACCATGACGTTCCTCCACTTCTGTGCACATTTTTCTCAAATTCAATCCTCAACACCTTGTATATTTTGTCAAAGAAATCCATGTAGAATTTCATGGTGAATTCAATGGTACAAAATTCAAAACGATATCTTCACTAGTTTTTGAGTTATGTCATTTTTTATAAAACCATCACCCTGATTGTTCTCTTTTTTTTTTCAAGACACACAACTTGAAAAAAATTATCGGCAAAGTGAAAAAAAAATTGAGCCTTTCATCAATGTAACGATACTTGAAAAAAAGAACCTCTAAAAGTCCACTACAAAATAATATAATGAGTGAAGAACAAATAATTAAAAAATAAATAACAAATTAGAAAATGGAAAATTAATAATGCTGGGGTTGATTAGTTCTTGTAAATTTTCAAAACATCAATTTATATTTATTGATCAACACACAAAAACAAAAATCATCTAGAATGTAAAGAGTTAAGAAAACAATAGTTTTTAATTAAAAAAAAATCACCCAAAAGTTAGGAGATATTTATAAACATAAAACTACGAAATTGATTGAAAGAAAAATACGAAACGATTCAAAATTGATAAAAGTTTATAGAAAGCAGCAGCAGAAATTCTAATTAAAAAAACGTCAGTATCCTATAAAAATTCCATAACTCATTTACTATCAAAGATATCGTTTTCATATCAGTGAATTCAACATAAAATTATCCATAAATCTTAATGAAAATATATACCAGGTCTAATGGAGAAGTTTCAAGAAAAATGACTTTGATTTGTAGTTGAACAACCAAGTAAAACGTCAATATTCAAAGATATCGTTTTGATGTTTCTACCAGTGAAACCAGAATGAAAAAATATACAGGGTCTTATGAAAAAGTTTTGAGAAAAATTACTTTATATCACGACAGTTATATATTACAAATCAAAATTGTTGAAATTTCGAAAGCGTCTGCGTCAAAACGAGGAAACACGAAACCCAATAATTGGTCAAATGAACTCATCAGCATGAAAGCAAAAGCCATAAACCACTTTCCATGATGGTGTTAATTGGCTGAATAAACCAATTACGTTATGTGCCGACAATTCAAAAAATTTCCCCTCCCCACCAACCGGATTTAATGATAATAAGTGAGGTCAGGGTTTGCGGAGAGAAATTCACTTATAACCTCAACATTTCACATTCCGAACAATCCTTACATAAATGTTACAATATGACTCATAAATATTTATAATCTGATATACAATGAACCGTTTAGTGAATTAACATAGGTTGGTCGTTCGCCCGGTATATTGACATTCCACAACCGCCAAAATAAATGGAAATTTCACGAAAGCTCGCAAACTAAAAATGTTTTACTGTTACCCGAAACAAGCGCCCATAATCGCGTATAGTCGCCATGAGGTCAATTTTCAATTTTATTCGTGTCATTAACACAGATGCAATATTCACCTCATAAGCCGAGTGAATGTTAATGTTAAGGATTTTGTCTGAAAATAAATACGAGAGGAATTCGAGTGCGTTCAACTTAATTTGGTGCATGTGGGGCAAAGTGTGGCGGTGGGTGATTATGACCCATCATTTATGTTAAAAATTACATGAGTCACTAATTAACATAAAATTCACAGTCTTGTAGAAATTTCCTACAGACCTCTGGAATGTTCAAAATCGCTCTTCAGATCCTCTCTATAGAAAATTTCCTCCTCTTTCCAATAAAGTTTGCCTCTGTAGTTTTTGAGTTATAGAGGTGAAGGTGAGGAACATTGATGATGAATGCCTATGTTATGAGTAAATTTCAACGCCTCTCATTCATTTTTGATGCAAAAATACACAATAATAAAAAACATCTACATGAATGAAGTTTGAATTTTTTAATCAGGGATCGATTTAAACTCAACTGAATAAACCAGAGTAAGATAAAATAAATTGAAAATCTTTATGTAGGCCAAAGCGTCGCGAAGGGTGATTCAAACGGTTATGTCAAATAATTTTCCATAAAATTCATAACCCCACCTTCAGTCAAAACAGAAACGTAAATGCTGTCACTCATTAATCATTTACCTTTTTTGCGAGACGAAAAGTGACGTGACGCGACCTTGAAATCATTAACCTCAAACATTTCAGCAATCGATGACTTTGGAATAATATGATAAAGCTCGTAATTGAGTATTAAACACGGTTTTCTAGTTAGCAGCTCATTAAAAACTAATAAATATTTGATTCGGATTTGATTAATGATTTTAATGAATTAATCATGAATAAATTGCTTATTTGAAGGAAATTTACAAATAGATAAGGTCACTGAAATAATAATTCGCAGAAATCACAGAGTTAAATTTTATCACCTTTTTGCAAGAAGATTCACAAAGAAAAATTTAATTTTTCAGTTTTTTGAGTATAACACAAAAACGATAACGTTTTTCAAAAAATTGTTGAGAAACATTTTTGAAGGCGTGATAATTTTCTACAACTTTTATTTGAAGTACTTTTTCATAAATTGTAGCACTTGTACTACAGAGCACGACGAATACGACCTTTGAAAAATTTGTATTTGTTTCACTTTTTCGAATGGAACTCAAAAACGATGAGGAACATTCTTGAAGACCAGTGAATTTCTTACAACTTTTATTTGAAGTACTTTTTGATTGATGAATTGATTTTTTTCACGAATTTAATTTCAAGTACTTTTTCATAAACTGTAGTACTTTCACGTTAGAGACAACAAAAGAAATTTTGCACTTGATTCACCTTTTCAAAAATAACTCAGAAACGACGGACTTTTTGGGAATTTTGTATAGGAACATTTTTGAAGACAAAATAATTTTCCACAATTTTCATCTCAAGTGCTTTTTCATAAGTTGTAGTACTTTCACGGTACAGTTCGATCAACACAACCTACCAAGTGAATAAAAAAAATTGTTTGTGATTCACTTTTTCGAGAATAGAACTCAAAAACGACGGACTTTTTTGGAGTTTTGTATATGAACATTTTTGAAGAAAAATTAATTATCCACAAGATTCATTTGAAGTACTTTTTCATAAGCTGTAGTACTTTCACGTCAAAGACGACTGAAAAAAATTATGTACCCAGTTCACCTTTTCAAGCATAACTCAAAAACGACGGACTTTTTTGGAATTTTGTAAAAGAACATTTTTGAAGACAACATGATTTTCTACTAGTTTAATTTGACGTACTTTTTCGTAAACTGTAGTGCTTTCAGGTCAAAGTCGACTGAAAAATTGTACACCCAATTCATCATTTTCAAAATAGCTCAAAAACGGCGGACTTTTTGGGAATTCTGTATAGGAACATTTTTGAAGACCAATTAATTTTCCACAATTCTCATTCGAAGCGCTTTTCATAAACTATAGTACTTTCACGGTACAGTACGTCAAACACGACCTACCAAGTGAATAAAAAAAAAATTTGTAATTCACTTTGAAGAGAATAACTCAAAAACGACAGACTTTTTTGGAATTTTGTATATGAACATTTTTGAAGAAGAATCAATTATCCACAAGATTAATTTAAAGTACTTTTTCATAAAGTGTAGTACTTTCATGTCAAACACGACCAAAAAAAATCTGTACCTAGTTCACCTTTTCAAGCATATCTCAAAAACGACGGACTTTTTTGGAATTTTGTAAAGAAACATTTTTGAAGACAACATAATTTTCTACTAGTTTAATTTGAAGTACTTTTTCGTAAACTGTAGTGCTTTCAGGTCAAAGTCGACTGAAAAATTCTACACCCAATTCATCATTTTCAAAATAGCTCAAAAACGGCGGACTTTTTGGGAATTCTGTATAAGAAGATTTTTGAAGACCAATTAATTTTCCACAATTCTCATTCGAAGCGCTTTTCATAAACTATAGTACTTTCACGGTACAGTACGTCAAACACGACCTACCAAGTGAATAAAAAAAAAATTTGTAATTCACTTTGAAGAGAATAACTCAAAAACGACAGACTTTTTTGGAATTTTGTATATGAACATTTTTGAAGAAGAATCAATTATCCACAAGATTAATTTAAAGTACTTTTTCATAAAGTGTAGTACTTTCATGTCAAACACGACCAAAAAAAATCTGTACCTAGTTCACCTTTTCAAGAATAACTCAAAAACGACGGACTTTTTTGGAATTTTGTATATGAACATTTTTGAAGAAAAATCAATTATCCACAAAATTAATTCAAAATACTTTTTCATAAAGTGTAGTACTTTCATGTCAAAGACGACCAAAAAAATTCTGCACCTAGTTCACCGTTTTAAGAATAACTCGAGGAATAACTCTAAAACGACGGATTTTTTTGGAATTTTGTAAAAGAACATTTTTGAAGACAACATAATTTTCTACTAGTTTAATTTGAAGTACTTTTTTGTTAACTGTAGTGCTTTCAGGTCAAAGTCGACTGAAAAATTGTACACCCAATTCATCATTTTCAAAATAGCTCAAAAACGGCGGACTTTTTGGGAATTCTGTATAGGAACATTTTTGAAGACCAATTAATTTTCCACAATACTCATTCGAAGCGCTATTCATAAACTATAGTACTTTCACGGTACAGTACGTCAAACACGACCTACCAAGTGAATAAAAAAAAATATTTATAATTCACTTTTCCGAGAATAACTCAAAAACGACAGACTTTTTTGGAATTTTGTATATGAACATTTTTGAAGAAAAATTAATTATCCACAAGATTCATTTGAAGAACTTTTTCATAAACTGTAGTACTTTCACGTCAAAGACGACTGAAAAAATTATGTACCCAGTTCACCTTTTCAAGCATAACTCAAAAACGACGGACTTTTTTGGAATTTTGTAAAGAAACATTTTTGAAGACAACATAATTTTCTACTAGTTTAATTTGAAGTACTTTTTCGTAAACTGTAGTGCTTTCAGGTCAAAGTCGACTGAGAAATTCTACACCCAATTCATCATTTTCAAAATAGCTCAAAAACGGCGGACTTTTTGGGAATTCTGTATAGGAAGATTTTTGAAGACCAATTAATTTTCCACAATTCTCATTCGAAGCGCTTTTCATAAACTATAGTACTTTCACGGTACAGTACGTCAAACACGACCTACCAAGTGAATAAAAAAAAATGTTTGTAATTCACTTTTTCGAGAATAACTCAAAAACGACGGACTTTTTTGGAATTTTGTATATGAACATTTTTGAAAAAGAATCAATTATCCACAAGATTAATTTAAAGTACTTTTTCATAAAGTGTAGTACTTTCATGTCAAACACAACCAAAAAAAAATCTGTACCTAGTTCACCTTTTCAAGAATAACTCAAAAACGACGAACTTTTTTGGAATTTTTTATATGAACATTTTTGAAGAAAAATCAATTATCCACAAAATTAATTCAAAATACTTTTTCATAAAGTGTAGTACTTTCATGTCAAAGACGACCAAAAAAATTCTGCACCTAGTTGACCTTTTTAAGAATAACTCTAAAACGACGGAGTTTTTTGGAAATTTGTTCAGGAACATTTTTGAAGAAAAATTAATTATCCACAAGATTTATTTGAAGTACTTTTCCAAAAACTGTATTACTTTTACGTCAAAGACGTATGAAGAAATTTTCTACCCAGTTCACCTTTTCAAGAATAACTCAAAAACGACGGACTTTTTTGGATTTTTGTAAAGCAACATTTTTGAAGACAAAATAATTTTCTACAAGTTTCATTTGAAGTAATTTTTCGTTAACTGTAGTGCTTTCAGGTCAAAGTCGACTGAAAAATTCTACACCTGATTCACCATTTTCAAAATAGCTCAAAAACGACGGACTTTTCTAAAACGTTCATAAAACGACAACATACAACCACATTTATTTGAAGTTCTTTTTCATAAACCGTAGTACTTTCACAATATAGTTCGTCCAATACGGAAAATCACAGAATTCTGCGTTTTCTCCACTTTTTGGAGAATTACTCAAAAAACACGCACTTTTTTGAGTTTTTGTATTGAACTGATTTTGATGACAAGATATTTATCTACAACTTTTACTTGAAGTACTTTCTCATAAAGTGTAGTACCTTCGTGCTATTATCTGTCAAAAACATTTACTCAACAAACCAACAAACAAAAACTTTCCCTTGGAGCACCTTGCACATCTACCAATTAAAACATTTTCTTCCCAAGACCTCAACAAGTACCATCCATCATCCATTAACGTAGTGATTAACATACATAAATTCACAATAAGATGAAAAATTACGACAGATGTCTAACGATAAAAGGACGACTTTAAAAAAAAATCACGACTAAACCATTTATTTGATAAAACATGAAATGACCAAGGATGGCAAATATTTAGCAATTGCCAAAAAGAGGACAAGGGACGAATTTGTGTTTATTTTGCGGTTGTATCCGGTAGAATAATGTTTGTAGCACACGATTGTTTTGTAAACAAGATCTCGTCAGAATGATCAGGCGAATCAATCGAACTGTTCCATGCAATCGATTATAATCGATTGCTTAACCACCGTGACCATTCTGCGGTAACCGAGTGGAATGCTTCCGTGACCTTGTATGGTTACTTTAGAAAAAATAATGAAGAAGCAAATAAGGAAGCAAAAAACAAGCTGTGGAAAGCAACAAACACTCAAAGAAAAGACCACAGAACTAACGAACCTAAAGCCGCGGGCGGTCGTGAAAAGGTCAGTTTGATGACGACCCTACACCTCAGCACGCTCGTGTTAAAAGCCGGTCAAATTCCAAATTATTTTGTTTGTTTTATTAACGATAATTGTTGAATTTATTGGTGAAATTGTGTGACTATACTACAACACCTGACTAGATTTATTAATTTCAAACAATATTATTTTCACTATTCATCTTTTTTGCATTAACAAATTGAGAATAAGAACAATTCTAATGATAATATCAAATTAATTCTGAACTTTTCTAATTAGGTTTATTGATTCACAACCAACTTTTACTTTATTTAAAATGTATTTAAATTGTTTAGTGTTTTACTTAAGTAATTTTTATATTATTATTCTGTCTCGTTTCCAAAGATATTTTTTTAATTTTGTTGAATTGTTTGATTTTTGAATTATTAATCGTTGTTTCATATTTTCTTATTTTTTTTTCTTTGTCACCTTTTATCCAAGCTTTTTTTTATATAATTTGAATTTAAATTTACCACATAACTAAAAACGATAAGGTGAGTGACGCCTGACAAACCTTCGAAAAGCTCTTTAAATGTTTCTATGAGCTTCAAAAATGGATTTCGGAAAAATTATAAAGGAAATTATTTCAAGACTTTTTAAAAATCGTTGTGGAGGATTTTGATTTTTGTTGCATGAATCTTCAAACAAAATATTTGGAATTGTCAAGGGGATAATTTTTGTTTTGGAAATGTTTACACTTTTTGTTTCTTGGTTTTGTTCTGAATTTAATTTTGTTGATTTTTTACTCACTTTTGTTTATTTTGTTTTTTCTCATTTCTTTGCTCCTTTATTTCTTTTGCGTCATTGCTTATTGTCGGTTTTGTTCATTTTTTGCTGTTACAATTTCCAGCTTTTTTTATTTTTTTTAGAGCTTGCACATTTATGTTTCTTTGCTCTTTTACTCCATTGCTCCTTTACTAACTTTTGATTTAGCCTTTTTTATTTCTTTGCTCTATTTCTCTTTTCCTTATTCTCCTTCGAAATTGTCTTTCCCTCTTCAATGAAATGTCGTCCCTTTTTTACTTTTTTGCTCTTCTACTTCTTTGCTTTTTTGCATTTCTCTTGATACTGTTTTGTTGGTTTGATTTTCTTACTTATATCGAGTAGGTTTGTTTTCTTTGTTTTTTTTAGTCCTTCTTTTCTTATAATTATGCTCATTTACTATTTTGCTTTCAGTACTTTCTTTTCTACTCTGCCTCTTTGTGAAATTATGTGTTTATTTTTTTTAACTAATTATTTGTTGCTCATCTTACTTATCACCTGTTTTGCTCTTCTTTTTCAACTTTTTTACTCATTTTGGTAATTTGCAAATTTTTGTTTCTCTGCTATTCTACTGCTTGTTTACTTCTTTGCTTTTTTGCATTTGTTTCTTAACTTTTTTGTTAGTTTGGTTTTTTACGTATGTTGGATTGTTTTTTTTTGTTCCTTTGACTTTCTTTCGTTTATTTTCTTTTCCATTGTGCTAAACTGGCGTATTTGCCTTTTTCCTCACTTTTTTGTTACTTTGCTTTCTTCCTTCATTGGTTATCATGAGATTCTGCCCTCTTTTTTTGCATTTTTACTTTTTTGCCAATTTTGAAAATCTGCGCTTTCTTGCTGTTTTCTCCCTTTCTTGTTTTTTTTTTCGCTTGATTGCCTTTCTTCTATTATGAAAAATTGTTTCTTTTTCTTTGCTCAAAGTAGTCTACTTATTTTGGAGATTTGCACTTTTTTTTTTGCATCTTTTTTTCTTTGATGATTTAGGGAGTTTGCCAATACTCTTGCTTTTATTCTTATTTTCTTTTTCGCTTGTTCTCTGTTTTTTTTCTTTTTTTTTACTTTTTGCTCTTTTACTCCTCTGTTTCTTCACTTGATCTCCTTTTACCTTGATTTGATTAGCTTCCTTATTTATTTTGGGTCGGTTTAATTGTTTAGAGTTTCTTTTCTCCTTTTCTTCTTCTGCTCATTTCCTATTTTGATTACTTAATTGATTTTTTACTCCCCTTTTTTCATTCATTGTCTATTTTGAGAAATGTATCTGCTTCTTTGCGCAATGGAGCAATTAGTTTTTTTTCATTTGCTTATTTTGGTTCTTAGCTACTTTGCTTTTTTTATGTTTGGACGTTTTTTGCATTTTTTATGGAACATGCATTTATTTTTGCTACTCCGATCTTTTTATATTTTACTTTTCTACTTATTTTCTCATTCCTTTTTTTGCGTCTATTTTGCTTATTTTTAGTCTTATTTTTGTTTTTGATCCTTTGCTTCTCAATTTTTTAGCTTTTCTTATTTGCTCATTTTCTCTTTTGCTTCTTTTTTGACTCGTTTCATTATGCTTGCATTATTATTTTGCTTCTTTGATTTTCGTCTATTGTTTGTGTTTCTTCACTCCTCTTTGCTTATCTTGGGATTTCGTCAATTTTTTGTGAATTTGCCTATTTAATTTTTTGCTCCATTGGTTATTTCGGGTAATTTGTCCCTTTTTTTTCATTCATTTCTTATTTTGAGGATTTGTACTTTTTTTTCTTGAATACTTCTTTTCTCTTTTGCTCATTCGCTACATTTGCTTCTTTGCTTTCTTGACTTTTTTTGGTTTGGCTTTTTCTTTCATTTTTCCTTCAATATTTTTTTTGTCAGTTTGATTTTGTTTACTCATGTTGGGTTAGTTTGTTGTTTTTTTTTCTGTTTCTTTGTTGCTTCTTTTCTTTTAATCATTTTCTAGTTAACTTTAATGTCTTTCTTTTTTTTTCTATTCTGCTTTTTTAAAAAATTATTTTTTTTGTCTCTAATAATTGTACTTGTTTGTTTCCCACATGCTTATTCCACATTATCATTAGCTGTTCTATTTTTTTTATCCTGGAAATTTGCACTTTTTTGCTAATCTGCTTTTTTACGTTTGTTGTGTAGGCTGTTCCTTTTTGTGCAAAACTTTTGTTCATTTTTTATTTTGCTCAGCTCTCTTTTCGCCGCGTATTTTGCGAAATCCTTTTCAACTCATTGCTTTTTCGTTTTTTCACCTTTTTGCTCCGTTTGATTCTATACTTTTTTTATTTGCTTATTTGATGATCCACTATTATTTTTCATAGCTTTTATTTTGAGTATTTTGCTTGCTTTATTAATCGCTCCTCTGCTCATTTGCATTTTTTTTCATACTTTACTTCCTCGTTTCATGGCATATCTGCATTATCGGTTTTGTTATTGCTTCACTTTTTTAATGTTTTGTTAATTTTGGAAATGTGCACTTTTTTGCTTCTTTGCTCTTTTAATTCTTGGCTTTTTTTACTAGTTCTCTTTTTTACTTTTTTGTCTTCAAATCAAATCAAATCAAATCAAATATGCATTATTGCCACAGAAAAATTTAAATACATTTTATGGACAAAGCAAATACAAATGCATAATGCTAAAGTAAAAACAATACAAAACATGATAATAGTATACATTACGTGAACAATTAGGTGAACAATAAAACAAAACTAGTACAAATATATTCTCCCAATATTTTGTTAAATTTAAATTTAACTGGATTGATTTGATTCTGTGCTTATTTCGAGACTTATAAGCAATTTTTTTTATTCTATTTTGGCATCTTTGTCCTTCACTTACCTACCTATTTTTTAACGGTTGGTATTTTTTTTGTGTCTTTGCACCCTTTTTGTTCTTTTTTTTTGCTTTGTGGTCTTTGCATAACTTTATATTAGCTTATTTTGCTTTTTTTATGCTTTTGGTAATTTGTCGGTATTCCTGCTTCTTTGCTTCTTTACTCATCTGCTTATTTTCTTGTTCGCTTCTTTTCTTGTTTATTTTTTCTCTTGCTTCTCTTTTTTTACTTCTTTGCTCTTTTACTCATTTTTGCTTCTCTGCTTGTTCTACTTTTTATTGATTTATTTTTTTGCCACTGCTTCTTATTTATTTGTTATGGATCAGATTGGTGGTTTTTAGTTTTTCTGCTCCTTTGCCTCTTCCTCTTATTGTCTATTTTGTTCAATTGATATTTCACTTTCCTTGTTTTATTCATTGCCTTTTTTCGGTTTTTGACGCAAAGCATACTGGAATGTTGCATAATTTTGATTTATTTTTTCATTATCTAATTTTGATTCTTTGATCTTTTGCTTATCGGCATCTTGTTCTTAATTTTTTCACTTTTTTTGGATGTAAGGACCTCTTCATGATTTTGGGGATTTTTCCATATTTTTGCTTCTTTCTTGTTTTTGCACTTGTGCTTCGTTCTTGGTTTTGTTTCTTTGCTTCTTAATTTGTTTTGCTTTTTTGATTATTTTGAATGCTAATTGTTTCGTATTTGCTCATATCCTCTTTTGCTTATTTGTAGCTCTTTAACTTATTTCCCTACTTTGCTTCATTTCTCATTCGCATTTCTTTTTTCGATTTTGCTTCCGTGCCACTTTGCTCTTCAAGTCAAGTAATTTTTTTTGCTTCTCTGCTGATTTTGCGAGTTTTTTTACTTATTTTGTGCCTTTGAGTCCATTTTCTCTTTTGCTTCTTCTTATCATTCGCCTTTTCTTATTAACTTTACTGCTTGTTTTGTATTTTCACAAATTTTTTTTTGCTGGTCTGTTTTTTACATTTTTACCGTTTTGCTTATTACAATGTTTTTTTGTTTGCTTTATGTTTGTTTTCACTTGTTCTTATTCGCATATTTTTTTGCAACTTTGCACTTTTATTTGATTCTTTGCTATTTTACTTTGAGTAGGTCTTTTTTAAAAATTCGTCAGCCCTTTTTTCTTGGCTTTTTTGCTTAAAATTGTGTAAAAGTGCACATTTTTTTTGGCTCTTTTCCTTTTTGTTCATTTTGCATCTTTGATCTACAGCTTATCCGCATTTCTTTCCTTTTTTTACGTTTACTTCTTTGCTCTATTTATCTTTTGCTTCTTTATTGGCTTATTCACTCCTTTTTTGCCTATTTTTTTTCTTCATCTTTGCTTTGTCTTTCTTTTCTTTTTAACTTCTTCACATTTTTTAATTCTCTGCTTATTTTTCTGCCTCTTTTGTTATGTTATTGTTCTGTTTTTTTCATTGCTTGATTTCATTTTGGCTATTTTTTCAACTTATTCTGCTTATTCCTTTGATTATTAGCATTTCTTAAATTTTTTGCTTCTTTGTTGATTTTGAGTCTTGCCCATTTTTATTTTTGCTTGTTTGTTTTTTCACTTTTTCACAGTTTTGATTTATTTTGGAATCTTGCCTTTTTTCTGCCACTTGCTCCTTTTTTTCCACTTATTCACCATTTTCTTCTTTTCAGCAACAACTAGTCAACTCCCACAACTACCCATTTGAAGAACACGAGGTTACATCAGAAGACGGTTACATCCTGAGCTTACATCGAATACCAAGAAGCAAACACGAAAAAAATTCCAACAAAACCAGAAGACCTGTAGCTCTGTTCCAACATGGCTTGTTAGCGTCCAGCGACGCATTTCTCTTCAGAGGCCCTGAACATGATTTACGTGAGTTTCAACCAACCATCCATCCTCAATGTAGGTACCATTAAATTACAGCTTACATCCTGGCGGACGCTGGGTACGACGTGTGGCTGTCCAACATGAGAGGCAACATCTACTCCCACAAACACACAAGATATGACTCGCAACGACAGCCAGATTATTGGAAGTTCTCGTGAGTAAACTTCAGTTAAATAATTTTATTTAATTAACTAATTCCAGTTTGCACGAGGTTGGCTACTATGACCTTCCGGCAGTGATGGACTATGTTCTCAACGTCACCAGTCAAAACTCGCTGTTTTTCTTGGGACACTCTGTAGGTTCTACCGCAGCTTTTATCATGGGGTCACTGAGGCCAGAGTATAATTCAAAAATTAAGTTACATCTTGCTCTGGCTCCGCTGGTTTATGTGCTGCACGAGCTGTCCTTCCCCCATAAAATTTTCCTGGGGAGCTCTGTGTCATTGACTGTAAGTTCCTTTGACGTACAATTCCTAATTACTTTTGAACTGCCTGAGATATCAAGTTGATATTTGGAAGGTACATCGGCTTCAATATCAAGCAACTTTTGGTAAAAATTGAGGCAAATTTAACAAGGGGAGGGGAGTGTAATCTAGTCAAAAAGGGATATTGTCCCAGTTTACACCGTCTTCCCCTTTATTAATTTGTCTTGTGAATCCCCAAAAATATGCCACTCAACCCCACAAAAACGTGTGCCAAGTGTCACTGCCTTACCTCGAAGGGTTTTTGAGAAAAAGCGGCTTAAAGCAAACGTACAGGTCGTCTAATATAGCTTGGAGGGTGAAAAATGGGCGCACATCAAATAGAATACAAAAATAAGTTGGGAGCTCAGATTTATATAAAGTTTAGACCCCACACTCGGGTGCACGGTCGGTACTGCTATAAACTCGCGCAGTTCATCCTCCGAGCTACAATAGTCGACCTGTACTTACATAGAAAACTGACATACAATCATCCATAACTCTGGAACGGTTTAAGATATCAAGTTGAAATTTGGCAGGTGAATCTGCTTCAATATTTGACAACTTATGGTGAAAATTCAGGCAGATCCAACCAGGGGAAAGTTGGGTAATGAGGCCAAAGTGGACATTGTCCTGGTTTACACCGTCTTCCCCTTAAATATTGTTTTTCGTTATTCTCCAAAAATATGACAATGAACCCCATAAAAACGTGTGCCAAATTTCACTGCCTAAGCTCGAAGGGTTTTTGAGAAATAGCGGCTTAAAGCAGACGTACAGGTCGTCTAATATAGCTTGGAAGGTGAAAAATGGGCGCACATCAAATAGAATACAAAAATAAGTTGGGAGCTCAGATTTATATAAAGTTTTGACCCCATACTCGGGTGCACGTTCGGTAATGCTAAAAACTCGCGCAGTTCAGCCCCTGAGCTACAATAGTCGACCTGTACTCACATGCAAACTGAAATATTATCATTCATAACTCTGGAACGGTTCAAGATATCAAGTTGAAATTTCCCAACAAGGGAAAAGTAATGTTATCAAGCCAAAAGTGGACACTGTCCTGGTTTACACCATCTTCCCCTTGATTATTGTTTTTCGTTTATCTTCAAAAATATGCCACTCAACCTCGCAAAAACGTGTTCCAAAATTTCACTGCCTTAGCTCAAAGGGTTTTCAAGAAATAGCGGCTTAAAGCAGACGTACAGGTCGTCTAATATAGCTTGGAGGGTGAAAAATGAGCGCGCATCAAATAGTATGCAAAAATAAGTTGGGAGTTCAGATTTATATGAAGTTTTGACCCCACATTCGAGTGCACGCTCGGTACTGCTATAAACTCGCGCATTTCAGCCTCCGAGCGACAATAGGCGACCTGTAGTCGAATGCAAACTGACATACCATCATCTATAATTCTGGAACGGTTTGAGATATCAAGTTGAAATTTGGCAGGTGAATCGGCTTCAATATTTGGCCACTTATGGTAAAAATTCAGGCAGATCCAACAAGGGGAAAGTGGTGTAATATGGCCAAAGTGGACATTGTCCTGGTTCACACCGTCTTTCCCGTGAATATTGTTTTTCGTTAATCTCCAAAAATATGCCACTCAACCCCATAAAAACGTGTGCCAAATTTCACCGCCTTTGCTCGAAGGGTTTTTAAGGAATAGCGGCTTAGAGCAGACGTACAGGTCGTCTATTGTAGCTTGGTGGGTTAAAAATGGGCGCGCAATAAATAGAATGCAAAAATTAGTTGGAAGCTCAGATTTATATAAAGTTTAGACCCCACACTCAGTTGCACGCTCGATACTGCTATTAACTCGCGCAGTTCATCCTCCGAGCTACAATAGTCGACCTGTACTTACATAGAAAACTGACATACAATCATCCATAACTCTGGAACGGTTTAAGATATCAAGTTGAAATTTGGCAGGTGAATCTGCTTCAATATTTGACAACTTATGGTGAAAATTCAGGCAGATCCAACCAGGGGAAAGTTGGGTAATAAGGCCAAAGTGGACATTGTCCTGGTTTACACCGTCTTCCCCTTGAATATTGTTTTTCGTTAATCTCCAAAAATATGCCACTCAACCCTCATAAAAACGTGTGCCAAATTTCACTGCCTTGGCTCGAAGGGTTTTTGAGAAAAAGCGGCTTAAAGCAAACTTACAGGTCGTCTAATATAGCTTGGAGGGTGAAAAATGGGCGCACATCAAATAGAATGCAAAAATTAGTTGGGAGCTAAGATTTATATAAAGTTTTGTCCCCACACTCAGTTGCACGCTCGATACTGCTATAAACTCGCGCAGTTCCTACCCCGAGCTACAATAGTCGACCTGTACTTACATGCAAACTGACATACAATCATCCATAACTCTGGAACGGTTTGAGATATCAAGTTGAAATTCGGCAGGTAAATCGGCCTCAATATTTGGCAACTTATGGTGAAAATTCAGGCAAATCTAATTAGGGGAAAGTGGTGTAATAAGGCCAAAGTGGATATTGTCCTGGTTTACACCATCTTCCCCTTGAATATTGTTTTTCGTTAATCTCCAAAAATATGCCACTCAACCCCATAAAAACGTGTTCCAAATTTCATTGAGTTAGCTCGAAGGGTTTTTGAGAAATAGCGGCTAAAAGCAGACGTACAGATCGTCTAATATAGCTTGGAGGGTGAAAAATGAGCGCGCAGTAAATAGAATGCAAAAATAAGTTGGGAGCTCAGATTTATATCAAGTTTTGACCCCACACTCAGTTGCACGCTCGGTACTGCCATAAACTCGCGCAGTTCAGCCGCTGAGCTACAATAGTCGACCTGTACTTGAATGCAAACTGAAATGCCATCATCTATAATTCTGTAACGGTTTGAGATATCAAGTTGAAATTTGGCAGGTGAATCGGCTTCAATATCTGGCCACTTATAGTGAAAATAGAGGCAAATCCAACAAGGGCAAAGTGATGTTGTCAGGCCAAAAGTGGACATTGTTCTGGTTTACACCGTCTTCCCCTTGATTATTGTTTTTCGTAAATCTCCAAAAATATGCCACTCAAACCCACAAAAACGTGTGCCAAATTTTACTGCCTTAGCTCGAAGGGTTTTTGAGAAATAGCGGCTTAAAGCAGACGTACAGGTCGTCTAATATAGCTTGGAGGGTGAAAAATGCGCGCGCAGTAAATAGAATGCAAAAATGAGTTGGGAGCTCAGATTTATATGAAGTTTTGACCCCACACTCGGGTGCACGCTCGGTACTGCTATAAACTCGCGCAGTTCAGCCCCCGAGCGACAATAGTCGACCTGTACTCGAATGCAAACTGACATACAATCATCTATAATTCTGGAACGGTTTGAGATATCAAGTTGAAATTTGGCAGGTGAATCGGCTTCAATATTTGGCCACTTATAGTGAAAATAGAGGCAAATCCAACAAAGGCAAAGTGGTGTAATAGGTCCAAACATGGATATTGTCCTGGTTCACACCGCTTTAAGCCCAACTTAATGATGATTTTCTTAGAAATAAAAAAATATAGATGTTTTATTTTCCAGGAGGGAGTATTGGCAAGGGATATTTTCAACGTGTTCCCCCGCAGAGAGTACTTTTCCAGGTTTATGGGGGCCCTTTGCGCCAATGGGGCCCCCACCCAGTTCCTGTGTCTAATTTTTGTCTATTCGCTGGTCGGCATTGATGGGCAGCAGTTTAACAGTGTATGTACGTTCTATCAAAAGATCATTCTTAGTTATTTCCATGCAATTTCAGAGCTACATTCCTGACTTGTTATCGTACTTTCCTGCAGGAAGCTCGGTTTATCTGACGTTGCATGCTACGCAGATTTACTCAGATGGTACGTTACAACCCACCAGTTAGTTGTCAATTATCTTTTATAAATTTAAAGGAGAATTTAGGGCTTTGGACTACCAAAACCCCTTCACCAATCTGCAAAAGTACAAGGGGCTGACGCCCCCTGAATATAATTTGAGTTTGGTGCAACACCCTGTATCTCTGCACTACGGGGATGGGGATACGCTAGTCACTGAGGAGGTAGTTTTTCACGAAACACTGTAATTGTCCGTAATAATGTATTTTAGGATATGGCCTACACGGAAAGCATGTTGCCAATATCGATGGGGAAGTATCGGGTGCCGTTCAAACATTTCAACCATATGGACTTTATGGTCGGATCAAATGCCAAAGAACTAGTTTATAATGAGTTAATTTTACTAATGAATAAATGTAGGTAGTAGATTGTTTTTTTGTACTGTCAAAAAGCAAACTGTATCGAGGTAAACACGGTACGGTGTAGAAAATATGTATATTAGCAAGACAAGTGAAAAAGTCTCTGAGAGGACGAAATTCTCAAAAAGCATGAAAGCGATCCGATCTAACCCTTTGGGTACGATCAGGGGATGGTGGAGATTGGTGAACGTTGCCAACTCGTGCGGAGAGTGGCCGTGGGTAGAAACTCAAAACATGAGAAAACTGCTGCAACGACTAGAATTGCTCAGAAATATACAATTCATTAGCAACTATGTAATATCAACAAAATATACCCTTATCAAAATCACTTGTCGATATCGATATAGCTCAATAAATTCTAGTATTATTCAAACTCACACCTGTTTAGCGCCAAAAATGACTGATAACAAATAAATCAGATGACGCGGGTTTTTATAAATATGAAATTTCTTCGATATTCACTGTCAATCGGAGCAAAATTACCCAGTTAAAAATACACCAAATTGATTTTAAATACCGCTAAGTGATCACTAGGCGTTTACAGACTTGAGTGCAATAATAATGTGCCGGTTATGTGTTGAGAGTGACAGTGAAACGTAAGTGAATTTAATTAAATCTGAAAGATATCACATAACGAGTGCACAGAGAGGTCTATATATAAGCCAAACGACAAAATAGAAAGGACTCACCAAATAAGGATTGTTTCGGTGACGTCAGCAAGTTACGGTGCTTTAATGTACGTTCTAATAGTCCAAAGTTTCGTAGGGGCTGGGCGGGGTGAGTGGAAGTGGACCTACCCTTGGAGTACCAAAGAGTTCAGAGACAGGATTGTCCAATTTTGATCCAGTGAGAGAGATTTGAACGAAGAATCACTGACCATCGCAACACAGTCTTCAGCGGTTCTTCGGGTTTTCCAGGTCCTTACTAAGGTTGGCCTTCGATAGCGGTAGAGGGGTGACAATGGAAGTCTTAATAATCTCGCTCACTCCGGTGCAATCAAGATGTATGTCCCGGTGGCTAAAGGACGCCATGAAGATTAGTGCCCAGACAGGAGCTCATTTTCACCAGTTTGTGAACTTAATTCAAAATAAAATTTCTCAAAAAAGGGTGGGGTTTTAAGGGTTAAACGCTACATGGTTATTGAGGTATGGTGTGATGATTATTGTGTATGAATTTTATCAAAAAGCGCCAAGGGGTTTGGGAGTTATAGCATTGTAAGTGTGATGTCAAGTTGTCAGAGCCAAAATTCAAAATTTGTCCTTGTTGCTTTGACTTCCACTAGATGACGCTACTGCACCCTAGTGTCGATGGTAAACATGTTGATATTTTGACCTTCACCAGGTGGTGCTGCACAGCGATCATTACGTTACTTACGTGTCACATACTGATTGGAAGAAACAAAAGCCATGAACAAAACACATTTATTCCATAATATCGTGTATACAAATCATAATTATTTATTGCTAACATCCAACATACAATTCTTACAGTGTTTAAGTACAATTTGAAGTAATAAAATAATACATATCAAGTTAAATGCCTTTTAATACACCTCGTATGCAGCTTAATACTATCGCTCCCATAAAAAAGGAAAACGATTTTCAATTTATTTACACGTACATAAGTTTGATTTATATTTGGACAGATTTGCAGTTTATAATACAATTGCTGGAGGGAATGTTTTAATGGGCACCTTATGAGTATTTTTTGACTTCAACAGATTGTCAATGGTTTAGCTGGAAAATCACCATAAGATGCCCAAAAAGGTGCGCCATTTTTATGACAAATGGCTTAATAAATTGCTGGCATGGATGTGCTGTAAGCTGAAGCAGAAATCTTTTCTAGGTATCCTTCAAACTGTGAACTACATCAGGAGTAACCAGAATTTTTTTCACTGGACAACCATCAGTTTATATTGAAGAAGATTCTTCTACTCTTTTGAAAATTTAAAGATAAAGCTGCTTCAAGTATCGGTGTGACTTTCACCCTCTATAGCAAGAACTGCTGAAACCAGCTCCATGCTCCAAAATTGATACCACAAAGACTTAAAATTTTGATGTCCTCCGAGGAATTCAACATAAATTTCACATAACTTACCTTTGGAGTGACTAAAGATGGGAACAACCCTCCACCTTGAAAACCTTGAACATTGGAAGCAAAAATCTGCAGGGACTGAGGTGTGGACTTCTTCAATTTCTGCTCTTTCCGCACTTGTCTCTTCCCTAGAGATCAAAATCTTGGGAAGAAGAGTGATAATCTGGTAAATCCAGAGACACTAAATCGGGATCTTCAGAAGGACATAATTCTACAGCTGCTGATTGTTCCAGGAAAATAATTCTGTGCTTCGATGGTTCACAGTTTCAAAGACCAAATTCGTCAAAAGTGCTCAAACTTACCCAAAAACCAGCGTTTGATTGACAATGGTAATTAATAAAACGGTAAAAATCCTTAAAATCTAGTTTTAAAAATATTTTTACTTTTATTTTTAGTATCGGCTATTCCTTAAATGAGCCTCATTGAATAGTCAAAGCAGATTTTTTTAGTGTTTTTGCGATTTTTTAAAATAGAAGGGTTGTGGGGACTAGAAAAGAATGGGGTTCTAATATACCAGTGACCCTTCAAAAATCTACACGCGATTAATTATATAAAAAAACTAATCAAAAAACCCCCTAATTGGCTAGTTAAACTCAACAATATTGCACAAAAGTTATTTAGAAAAATAATGAACTACATTAATAGTTATTGGAATGTGGGAGTAATTCATTTAGAGACTATAGTTGTAGATTTTTCTATAAAAGCATTTTCGGTGTTTTTTTACGTGTGGGATTCTGCATCAATATCGCTGTTGGAACTCGTGGTGCCAACGGTTGAAATCGATGTGGAATACGACTATTGAACCAAGAGCTAGACCAGCTAAAAGGAATCTGAAAAAAATAAAATTTCCCAATTACCTCTCTATGGATTATCATACCTCAATTACACCAACGTTTCGTTTTCATTAAACCAGGTGATTACACAATTTTTCCCGGAAATTTCCTTCATGTCGCAAACTTTCGCAACAATGTTGAAAATAAATGTTCATTATTGTTTGACATGATAAAAATCTTCTTTTCACTAAAATACGTGATTTCTCCGATTTTCGCAAAAAATCCTTCTATTTTGAACAATTTCGAAACAAAATTGAAGACAATTTTTCATTATATTGAGTGAAGTTTTTCATCATTCGTATTTCGTACTCAGTTAAATGCGCGATTCCTTGATTTTTCGCAGTGATTTCTTCCATATCGCAAAATGTTTAAAAATAATTTTGTATTATTGAGTGAAAATTGACGTGATCATGATCCTCACTTAAATACGTGATTGCTTAATTTTTCGCAATGATTTCTTATTTTTCGTTTACTTTCGCAACAAATTTCAAGATTATTTGTGCATTTTGAGTAAAGTTTTTCATGAATGTACTCGGTTCTAGATAAAATACGCGATTGCTGGATTCATCGCAAAGATTTCTAATTTATCGCATAATTTCGCAACAAGCTTAAGAATAATTTTTGCATTGTTGAGTGAAGTTCATCATGATTGAGATTTCGTTCTTGAAAAAATAGTCGTTGCTCAAGTTTTCGCAGTGATTTCTCCCATATCGCAAAATGTTTGGTAATAATTTTGCATTATTAAGTGAGGATTGACGTGATTATGATCTTATTCTCACTACAATACGTGATTGCCTAATCGCAATGATTTCTTATTTTTCGTATAATTTCGCATCCAAATTATTTTTGCATTTTTGAGTTGAGTTTTCCATGATTGTAATTTCGTTCCAAATAAAATGCGCGATTGCTTGATTTATCGCGGTGATTTCTCATTTATCGCAAAGTTTCGTTCATGCCGCAACAAGATCGAAAGAAGTTTTTATTATTGAACGCAGTTTGACATGATTATGACCTTGTTCTCACTGAAATACGTGATTGCTCAATTTGCCGCAATGATTTCTTAGTTTCCGTATACTTTCGCAACAAAATTCAAAATTATTTTTGCATTTTTGAGTTGAGTTTTTCATGATTGTAATTTTGTTCCAAATAAAATGCGCGGTTGCTAGATTTATCGCGGTGATTTCTTATTTATCGCACAGTTTCTCTCATGTTGCAAAATTTCGCAACAAGGTTGAAAAGAAGTTTTCTCTCGTTCTAATTGAAATACACGATTGCTCGATTTTTCACAGTGATTTCTTCTATATCGCAAAATGATTGGAAATAATTTTGCATAATTGAGTGAAGATTGACGGGATTGTGATCTTATTCTCACTTAAATACGTGATTGCTTAATTTTTCGCATAATTTCGCAACAAACTTGAGAATAATTTTTGCATTGTTGAGTGAAGTTCATTCATCATGATTGAGATTTCGGTCTTGATAAAATACGCGATTGCTCAATTTTTCGCAGTGATTTCTTCCATATCGCAAAATGGCTAGAAATAATTTTGCATTATTGGGTGAAGATTGACGGGTATGATCTTATTCTCACTTAAATACGTGACTGCTTAATTTCTCGCAATGATTTCTTATTTTTCGTATACTTTCGCAACAAAATTCCAAATTATTGTTGCATTTTTGAGTTGACTTTTTCATGATTGTAATTTCGTTCTGAATAAAATGCGCGATTGCTCGATTTATCGCAGTGATTTCTCATTTTTCGCAACAAACTTAAGAATAATTTTTGCATTGTTGAGTGAAGTTCATCATGATTGAGATTTCGTTCTTGATAAAATCCTTGATTGCTCAATTTTTCGCAATGATTTCCCCCATATCTCAAAGTTTGGAAACAATTTTGCATTCTTGAGTGAAGATTGATATGATTATGATCTTGTTCTCACTTTAATATGTGATTACTAAATTTTTCGCAATGATTTCTTATCTATCGCATTATTTCGCGACGAAATTAGAAAGAATTTCGCATTATTGAGATAAATTTTCATGTTCCTAATCGAGTTTTCAGTGAAATACGCGATTGCTCAATATTTCGCAGTGATTTCTTATTCATAGCATGATTTCGCAACAAAATTGAGGAGGATTTGGCATTATTCAATGAAATTTTTCAAGATTCCAAGTTCGATCACGGTAAAATTTTTCGCAATGATTTCTTATTTATCGCATAATTTCGCAACAAAATTGAGAATAATTTTTGGATCATTGAGCGAAGTTTTTTATGATTGTAATTTCGTACTGGCCAATATTATATATGTTTCGCAACAAAATTTGAAAAAATTTTGCATTTTTGAGTGAAGTTTTTCAGGATTCAAATTATGTTTTCAGTAAAATAGTGATAAAATAGGCGATTGCTCAACTTTCGCAACATTTTACAATAGGGAAACAGTTTTGTATTATTGAGAATGATAATGATTATGATCGTGTTCCCACTAAAATATGAAATTTGAAGTTTTTTCGCAAAGATTTCTTCCATTTCGCAAAAAGATTTCAAGGGATTTAATCATTGAATATTATGATTTTTCATTATTTAAATTTTGTTCTAAACTGCGTTAGAGATTTCTCCATTTTTCCCAATGAGTGAAGTTCTTCATGATTGTAGTTTTGTGCTTAGCAAAAAAATGCGATTGCTCAATTTTTCGCAGTGATATCTTTCATTGGATAAAGTGCATGATCTTGTTCTCGGTAAAATACATGATTTCTTGTTTTTTTCTTCAATTTCGCAAAATTTCGTTAGAAAAGTTATAGGAATTTAGCAATAGTTGAGCGAAATTTAACATTACTGAAAATAGTTTTCTATGATTTTGCTCTTTTCTGCACTTTTCGCACGAGATTCTTTCAAAATAGTTTTTTCAATTTCGCAGAATTTAATTTCTCAATTTTGCGCAATGATTTTTCTCTTTTCGCAACAAGATTGAGTTCATTATTGTGTGAAGTTTTCTATGATATTGATTGATTCTGGTAAAATGCTTGATTTCTCATTTTTTCTCAATGATTTCTTTCTTTTCGCATCCATGATATTGATTGTTTCTGGTAAATTACGTGATTTCTCAATTATTGTTTAATGATTTCTCTCTTTTCGCAACAAAATTGAGTTCATTATTGTGTAGTTTCTATGATATCGACAATTTCTGGTAAAATGCGTGATTTCTCAATTTTTCGCAATGATTTCTTGCGTTCTGCGATAAGATTGAGTTTATTATTGTCTATGATACATAGTGTTTTTGGTAAAATGCGTGATTTCTCAATTTGTCGCAATGATTTCTTTGTTTTCGCAAAATAATTGAATTCATCATTTTGTAAAGTTTTCCATGATATTGATTGTTTGTGGTAAAATACGTGATTTCTCAATTATTGTTCAATGATTTCTTTTTTTTCGCAACAAAATTGGGTTCATTATTGTGTAGTTTCTATGATATCGATAACTTCTGGTAAAATGCGTGATTTCTTGATTTTTCGCAATGATTTCTTGCGTTCCGCAATAAGATTGAGTCCATTATCGTCTATGATATAAAGTGTTTTTGGTAAAATGCGTGATTTCTCAATTTGTCGCAATGATTTCTTTGTTTTCGCAAAATAATTGAATTCATCATTTTGTAAAGTTTTCCATGATATTGATTGTTTGTGGTAAAATACGTGATTTCTCAATTATTGTTCAATGATTTCTTTTTTTTCGCAACAAAATTGGGTTCATTATTGTGTAGTTTCTATGATATCGACAACTCCTGGTAAAATGCGTGATTTCTCAATTTTTCGCAATGATTTCTTGCGTTCCGCAATAAGATTGAGTCCATTATCGTCTATGATATAAAGTGTTTTTGGTAAAATGCGTGATCTCTTAATTTGTCGCAATGATTTCTTTGTTTTCGTAAAATAATTGAATTCATCATTTTGTAAAGTTTTCCATGACATTGATTGTTTCTGGAGATATACGTGATTTCTCAATTTTTCGCAATGATTTCTTTCTTTTCGCAAACCATGAAATTGATTCTTTCTGGTAAAATACGTGATTTCTCAATTATTGTTCAATGATTTTTCTCTTCCCGCAACAAGATTGAGTTCATTATTGTGTAGAGTTTCTATGATATCGACAATTTCTGGTGAAATGCGTGATTTCTCAATTTTTCGCAATGATTTCTTTCTTTTCGCAATTATGAAATTGATTCTTTCTGGTAAAATACGTGATTTCTCAATTATTGTTCAATGATTTTTCTCTTTTCGCAACAAGATTGAGTTCATTATTGTGTAGAGTTTCTATGATGTCTGGTAGAATGCGTCATTTCTCAATTTGTCGCAATGATTTCTTTGTTTTCGCAAAATAATTGAATTCATGATTTTGTAAAGTTTTCCATGATATTGATTGTTTCTGGTAATATACGTGATTTCTCAATTTTTCGCAGCTATGATATTGATTGTTTCTGGTAAAATTCGTGATTTCTTAATTATTGTTCGATGATTTCTCTTTTTCCGCAACAAGATTGAGTTCATTATTGTGTAGGATTTCTATGATATCGATTATTTCTGGTAAAATACGCGATCTCTCCATTTTTCATAATGATTTCTTACCTTTTGCAGCTATGATATTGATTGTTTCTGGTGAAATACGTGATTTCTCAATTATTGTTCAATGATTTCTCTCTTTTCGCAACAAGATTGGGTGCATCATTGTGTGAAGTTCCTATGATATCGAAAATTTCTGGTAAAATGCGTGATTTATCAATTTTTTGCAATGATTTCTTGCGTTCTGCAATAAGATTGAGTTTATTATTGTCTATGATATGAAGTGTCTTTCGTGAAATGCGTGATTTCTCAATTTGTCCCAATGATTTCTTTGTTTTCGCAAAATATTTGAAGTCATCATTTTGTAAAGTTTTCCATGATAATAATTGTTTCTGGTAGAAAACGTGATTTCTCAATTTTTCGCAATGATTTCTTTCTTTTTGCAGCTATGATATTGATTGTTTCTAGTGGAATACGGAATTTCTCAATTATTGTTTGATGATTTTTAACTTTTCGCAACAAGATTGAGTCAATTATTTTGTAGAGTTTCTTTGATATCGATTATTTCAGATAAAAACCGCGATTTATCAATTTTTCGCATTGATTTCTTGCGTTCCACAATAAGATTGAGTTTATTTTTCTATGATATTAAATGTTTTTGGTAAAATGCGTGATTTCTCAATTTATCGCAATGATTTCTTTCTTTTCGCAAAAAGATTGAATTCATCGTTTTGTAAAGTTTTCCACGATACCAATTATTTTTGGTAAGATACGTGATTTTTCTATTTTTCGCAACACACATTTCATTGTTCTGTAAAGTATCTAAGATCGGGAGTTTTCAAAGTTGCGCACTAAAAGAATACTTAAGAGAAATGAAATGAAACTCCTCCACATTTTTCGTCCCAAACACTGATGTCACTCTGAACAGCAACATCAATTTAAGTTTTGAAAATTTTTTCGCGTTCATCACTCGATCGCAACAAAATCGGGAGTTACTGAAGTTGCCCAGTGAAAGCACACCAAAGCAAAAAGTTTGAGAAGTAACTCCTCCAAATTTCAGCTCTTCCAACCTTTTATTTCAAGTAATAAACAAAAGTACTTACTTCTGATCATGTGACAAAGCCAACGACCTAATACTACTATCACACGCCGGAAACGCATACAGCAGTGCCAAATTGAACGTCCTCCACACCTCCACAATCCCCTTGTCTCCTCCCGTCATCAAATACTCTCCATCGCGACTCAAAAGCAGGCACTGCAAAACAACCATCAAAACGTACCCATCACCAAACCCAACTCACCTGCAGATTATCATTGTGCGACTCATGCCGCAGTCTTTTACCATTAATAGTAAAACTGGCAACGTTGCCTTTTTCGTAGTTAACCACAATAACCCCCTCGCGGGACATGGCGATGTTTTCCGGAGAATTAAACCCATTTGGCGCATCCAAAGACCGCAGCAGATCTCCGAAGGTGGTATGGACTAGAACTGGACCATGGTAAGATCCAGAAACCACCAATCCGAGCTCCGCGGATATAACCACACTGGACACTGGTTGTTCGTGTCCGGTCAATGTGGCTCGTGGCGTAGGAACCTCTCCTTCTCCAACTATCGTCTGGGTTCTGGCGTTCCAGTGCCACAACAACACCGTGCAATCAGCGGAACCGGAAGCAATGTAGCAGTCGGAAGTGATGTTGCACTCGGATCTGGACAAACAAGTGACCACGCCGTAGTGTCCAAAGATGATCTGGACGATTTTGGCACTTTCGGTGGAGAAGACGCGGAAACTGTTGTCCCAGAAGCCGCAAGCGATGAGGAACTTGGAGTCGACGGTAGTGACGAAGCAGTTGGAGCGGATTTTGAGGTTTTGACTGAAGTTGTCGCCGAGGTTGCGCCGTTGGAGGTGGGTTTGTTGGGTGGTGCTGTTGTTGGTCATGGCTGGGGAGAAAATTGGGGGTTGGTGTTTACGAAAACTTTGAAAAGGTATTTATTTGAAAGCATCGTGAATAACTCCTTTGATTTTTCTTTGTCAAGGTTGATAGTCCAACTGCAAATTAACGACACTTTTCCGTTATTTTCAGCCTTCAGGCCTCAATTTGTCTGAGCTATCCTCAGTACCTTGTCTATCCGTCCGTATTGTTAGAGATAACACTCTTGTGGTTTTTGACTTTTACGATTGTTATTTTAACCTCAATTTCATAGACATTTGAGGCTCTTTTCCCGAATTTTCTAGCATCCAGGCCTTGATATGTCTCGAGTTATCATTGAATAAGTCAGTAACTCAGTGAAGTCTTTTTTTATCTATTAGTCCACGGAAGTCAGGATAACTCCAGTAATTTTTGAGTTACAAGGTTGATACTTGAGGTCAGAGTTACTGAATATATGAGGATACTTTCCTGAAATTTTCAGCCATCAGACCTCAATTTATCAGGAGTTATGACTGAATATCTCAGTGAAGTCCATTTTATCTATTCGTTCACAGAAGTCAGGATAACTCCAGTAGTTTTTGAGTTACAAGGCTGATACTTGAGGTCAGAGTTACTGAATATATGAGGATATTTTCCTGAAATTTTCAGCCATCAGACCTCAATGTATCGGGAGTTATGACTGGATATCTCAGTGAAGTCTATTTTATCTATTGGTCCACGGAAGTCAGGATAACTCCAGTAGTTTTTGAGTTACAAGGCTGATACTTGAGGTCAGAGTTACTGAATATATGAGGATACTTTCCTGAAATTTTCAACCATCAGACCTAAATTTATCAGGAGTTATGACTGAATATCTCAGTGAAGTCCATTTTATCTATTGGTTCACAGAACTCAGGATAACTCCAGTAGTTTTTGAGTTACAAGGCTGATACTTGAGGTCAGAGTTACTGAATATATGAGGATACTTTCCTGAAATTTTCAACCATCAGACCTCAATTTATCAGGAGTTATGACTGAATATCTCAGTGAAGTCCATTTTATCTATTGGTTCACAGAAGTCAGGATAACTCCAGTAGTTTTTGAGTTACAAGGCTGATACTTGAGGTCAGAGTTACTGAATATATGAGGATACTTTCCTGAAATTTTCAACCATCAGACCTCAATTTATCAGGAGTTATGACTGAATATCTCAGTGAAGTCCATTTTATCTATTGGTTCACAGAACTCAGGATAACTCCAGTAGTTTTTGAGTTACAAGGCTGATACTTGAGGTCAGAGTTACTGAATATATGAGGATACTTTCCTGAAATTTTCAACCATCAGACCTCAATTTATCAGGAGTTATGACTGAATATCTCAGTGAAGTCCATTTTATCTATTGGTTCACAGAAGTCAGGATAACTCCAGTAGTTTTTGAGTTACAAGGCTGATACTTGAGGTCAGAGTTACTGAATATATGAGGATACTTTCCTGAAATTTTCAACCATCAGACCTAAATTTATCAGGAGTTATTACTGAATATCTCAGTGAAGTCCATTTTATCTATTGGTTCACAGAAGTCAGGATAACTCCAGTAGTTTTTGAGTTACAAGGCTGATACTTGAGGTCAGAGTTACTGAATATATGAGGATACTTTCCTGAAATTTTCAACCATCAGACCTCAATTTATCAGGAGTTATGACTGAATATCTCAGTGAAGTCCATTTTATCTATTGGTTCACAGAACTCAGGATAACTCCAGTAGTTTTTGAGTTACAAGGCTGATACTTGAGGTCAGAGTTACTGAATATATGAGGATACTTTCCTGAAATTTTCAACCATCAGACCTAAATTTATCAGGAGTTATGACTGAATATCTCAGTGAAGTCCATTTTATCTATTGGTTTACAGAAGTCAGGATAACTCCAGTAGTTTTTGAGTTACAAGGCTGATACTTGAGGTCAGAGTTACTGAATATATGAGGATACTTTCCTGAAATTTTCAACCATCAGACCTCAATTTATCAGGAGTTATGACTGAATATCTCAGTGAAGTCCATTTTATCTATTGGTTCACAGAAGTCAGGATAACTCCAGTAGTTTTTGAGTTACAAGGCTGATACTTGAGGTCAGAGTTACTGAATATATGAGGATACTTTCCTGAAATTTTCAACCATCAGACCTCAATTTATCAGGAGTTATGACTGAATATCTCAGTGAAGTCCATTTTATCTATTGGTTCACAGAAGTCAGGATAACTCCAGTAGTTTTTGAGTTACAAGGCTGATACTTGAGGTCAGAGTTACTGAATATATGAGGATACTTTCCTGAAATTTTCAACCATCAGACCTCAATTTATCAGGAGTTATGACTGAATATCTCAGTGAAGTCCATTTTATCTATTGGTTCACAGAAGTCAGGATAACTGCAGTGGTTTTTGAGTTACAAGGTTGATATTTGAGGTCAGAGTTACTGAATATATGAGGATACTTTCCTGAAATTTTCAACCATCAGACCTAAATTTATCAGAAGTTATGACTGAATATCTCAGTGAAGTCCATTTTATCTATTGGTTCACAGAAGTCAGGATAACTGCAGTGGTTTTTGAGTTACAAGGTTGATATTTGAGGTCAGAGTTACTGAATATATGAGGATACTTTCCTGAAATTTTCAGCCATCAGACCTCAATTTATCAGGAGTTATGACTGAATATCTCAGTGAAGTCCATTTTATCTATTGGTTCACAGAAGTCAGGATAAATGCAGTGGTTTTTGAGTTACAAGGTTGATATTTGAGGTCAGAGTTACTGAATATATGAGGATACTTTCCTGAAATTTTCAGCCATCAGACCTCAATTTATCAGGAGTTATGACTGAATATCTCAGTGAAGTCCATTTTATCTATTGGTTCACAGAAGTCAGGATAACTCCAGTAGTTTTTGAGTTACAAGGCTGATACTTGAGGTCAGAGTTACTGAATATATGAGGATACTTTCCTGAGATTTTCAACCATCAGACCTAAATTTATCAGAAGTTATGACTGAATATCTCAGTGAAGTCCATTTTATCTATTGGTTCACAGAAGTCAGGATAACTGCAGTGGT
Source organism: Orchestes rusci (assembly GCA_958502075.1). Lineage (NCBI taxonomy): Eukaryota > Metazoa > Arthropoda > Insecta > Coleoptera > Curculionidae > Orchestes > Orchestes rusci. The sequence goes on along the minus strand of OY293304.1, from coordinate 7,609,698 downwards.
TTTTGAGTTACAAGGTTGATATTTGAGGTCAGAGTTACTGAATATATGAGGATACTTTCCTAAAATTTTCAGCCATCAGACCTCCATTTATCAGGAGTTATGACTGAATATCTCAGTGAAGTCCATTTTATCTATTGGTTCACAGAAGTCAGGATAACTGCAGTGGTTTTTGAGTTACAAGGTTGATATTTGAGGTCAGAGTTACTGAATATATGAGGATACTTTCCTGAAATTTTCAGCCATCAGACCTCAATTTATCAGGAGTTATGACTGAATATCTCAGTGAAGTCCATTTTATCTATTGGTTCACAGAAGTCAGGATAACTGCTGTGGTTTTTGAGTTACAAGGTTGATATTTGAGGTCAGAGTTACTGAATATATGAGGATACTTTCCTGTGATTTTCAGCCATCAGACCTCAATTTATCTGGAGTTATGACTGAATATCTCGAGGAAGTCTACTTTATCTATTGTTCCACGGAAGTCAGGATTACTGCAGTAGTTTTTGAGTTACAAGGTTGATATTTGAGGTCAGAGTTACTGAATATATGGGGAAACGTTCCTGAAGTTCTCATCCATCAGACCTATATTCATCAGGAGTTATGACTGGATAACTCAGTGAAGTCTATTTTATCTATTAGTCCACGAAAGTCAGGATAACTACAGTGGTTTTTAAGTTACAAGATTGATATTTGAGGTCAGAGTTACTGAATAAATGAGGATACTTTCCTGAGATTTTCAGCCATCAGACCTCAATTTATCTGGAGTTATGACTGGATATCTCACTGAAGTCTATATATTTTATCTATTGGTCCACGGAAGTCAGGATAACTGCAGTAGTCATTGTAGTAACTGAATATATGGGGATGATTTCCTGAAATTTTCAGCCATCAGACCTCAATTTATCGGGAGTTATGACTGGATAACTCAGTGAAGTCTATTTTATCTTTTGGTTCACAGAAGTCAGGATACCTGCAGTGGTTTATGAGTTACAAAGTTAATATTTGAGGTCAGAGTTACTGAATATATGAGAATACTTTCCTGAAATTTTCAGCCATCAGACCTCAATTTACCGGGAGTTGTGACTGGATAACTCAGTGAAGTCTTTTTTATCTATTAGTCCACAGAAGTCAGGATAACTACAGTGGTTTTTGAGTTACAAGGGAGGTCTGAATATCTGAGGCCGATATCTTGAAGTTTTCGACTTCCAGACCTCAATATATCGGGAATAACGACTTCATAACTCAGTACCTTGTCTATAACCTTCATTAATCTAGATAAGAGTGGATAAGTTTCGTAGTTTTTGAGTTATAAGCTCAAATTTTCAACCTCAATTTGATGAGTATTTGAGGTAACTGTTCTGAAATTTTCAACTTCCAGACCTCAATATCTCGGGAATTACAACTTCATAGCTCAGAACCTTGTCTATATCCTTCATTGAACCAGATATGTGTGAATAAGTCTCGTAGTTTTTGAGTTACAAGTTTACAATTGTGACCTCAATTTAATGAATATTTGTTGTCACTGTTCTGATATTTTCAGCTTCCAGACCTCAATATCTGGGGAATTACGACTTCATAATTCAGTACCTTGCCTATGTCCTTCATTGATCCAGATAAGTGTGAATAAGTCTCGTAGTTTTTGAGTTACAAGCTTACAATTTTCACCTCAATTTAATTAATATTTGAGGTCATTGTGCTGATATTTTCACTTTCCAGACCTCAATGTCTCGGAAATTACGACTTTTTAACTCAGTACCTTGTCTATCCCATTCATTGATTCAGATAAGTGTGAATAAGTCCCGTAGTTTTTGAGTGACAAGTTTAAAATTTTAGCCTCAATTTATTGAATATTTGAGGTCACTGTCCTGAGGTTTCTAGCTTCCAGACCTCAATATCTCGGGATCTATGACTACATAACTCAGTAGCCAGTCCATCCCCTTCATTAGTTCAGATGAGTGTGAATAACTCTCACAGTTCTCGAATTACAAGGCTAATATTTCAACCTCAATTTAATGAATATTTGAGGTCACTGTCCTGAAGTTTCTAGCTTCCAGACCTCAATATCTCGGGATCTATGACTAAATAACTCAGTAGCCAGTCCATCCCCTTCATTAGTTCAGATAAGTGTGGATAACTTCAAAAGTTATTGAGTTATAAAATTAATATTTTAACATCAATTTCATGAATATTTGAGGCAACTTTCCTCAAATTTTCAGCCTCCGGACGTCAATGTTTATGGCTTGATGAGTCAGCAAACTAGTATCTGACTGGTTTGCAATACAGAACTGTAAATGACTCTTCTTGAGGTACAACAATAATTGCAGCTGCCTCACTTCAATATCCAAGGAGTTACAGTTAACCTCAGTTTCAAAAACAAAGGCAAAATAAAAAGAAACACCAGCAAAGCACTACCAAAGCTACCAACGTAGCTACACTACAGTGCAAAGCAATAGGAAAGTGAAGTATAGCTTACATTCCAACTTACACAGAACAGGATCCATGCTCAGCGGCAGATTAGCTGTCTGGTCCTTGGGCGTATCCGCGTAGCTGGGCGACTGAGCTACAGCCGCATAAGCTGAGTTCCACTTATTAACAGCAAACTGTTGGTGCATCGAAACAGTCACCACTGAAGGATTTGGCAACTGCGGATACGTATTGGCGGAAATATGCACAATGGGGCTGTTGGACAAAAACTTCATCGTCATACAAACATCATCCGGAATAGCTGAGAACATCATCGGCGACAAATGCATGGCGGAACTCCTAGGCGGATGTGGCTCCATCAACAGCTGCGACGGAGTCTGGCCGAAGTTCCTGATTTGGTTCTCCACAGCTTCGCGCATTAATTTATCCTGGATCGATTCCAAATCCACGCTGCCTTCATAGGTCAAGTAGTAAAAGCAGTTGGTGGCACGCACTGCTTCAGGTCCTTTTTGCTTGTAGCCAAAAATCAGGTCGATCCATTGGTGGAGTTGGCAGGAGACAAACTCCGACTCCAGCGCCATGCGGTTTACTCGTACAAACTCCTCAGGGGTGTTGGCCCAAGGAGGCAACTCCACGTCTCCAATCTGCCGTCCATCTTCGTTGACTCCTAGTCTGTAGCGGTTGGAGTTGACAAACATCTCCGGAAGGAAGTAGAACTCCGGAATCAGCTCCTTGACATCAGACGTATCTCTTTGACAGTTCTTCCACGAAGAAGCTATGGAGGAGAAAAGTCGGTTGGGGTAGTCAAACTTTCCTCCTTGCAATGCCAGGAACATGGACGTGAAGGGCTCCTGGAAATTGTTTTTACCTCAGACTCATATTTATGAATATGATATTTTTAATGTCAATCGAAACCCTAATTCCGGTCTCATCCCAAATAGGGATCATCAGTCAGGCATGATGTAACCACTTGAACGAATGTAACCCTCGATACGATTACCCCCATTTGGGTAGATGCGCCCTGTTGACTGATGATTCCTATTCGGGATGTAAGTGGTGTGAGGAGAGCGTGAAAAAAAAACAATGAAAAATAAACAAAAATGATAAAATCAAACATGAGAAAAGTTCAAACAATCTTGATAAGAAAAATTTCGAAAAGATAAATCAATACGGAACAAAGACAACAATAACATTAAAAATGCAAAACAAAAAAAACAGGAAGAAGGATGAAACTTCAATTATACTGATGAAGAAAATATCTATACACAAAAAAATGTAATAAAAAATCCACAAACAAGTGTAAGAGATAAAAAAAGCAAGGAAAAATTTAGAAATAAGGAACGGAACATAAATAAATTGAAAACAAAATATTTCAACAAAAAAGGAAAAAATAGAAAAATTAACGATAGAAGCTTAAAACAACAAACAAGATGATGAATAAGCGAAACAGAAGAATGGTAGAAAGTTAGAACGTGCAGAACAATTATTAAAATTGAGAGAACAAAATAAGCGATAAAATGATTAAACAAATATTTAATTAGCAAACAGAAAAACTCTCGCCATATAAATTAATCAAAGATTGATTGAAGAAAAGAAAGAAAACAAACAAACACAAAAGTGATAGAATAGCTAAAAAGAATAATTAATTATATAGAAACAAGAATAATCAAAGACAAAGTAGAAAATTGGAAGGACGTTATAGAAAAACAATCAATACGATATAGTATCATACAATCAAAAACTAAAGCCACTAAAATAGTTAAAAAAAAAAAATAGGAGAACAGCCCGCTATAGAAAATTATAAAAATTACAGCAACAGATATAGCGAAAATTAATTAACTAAAAACAACAAAAAAGTGCTTGGCAAATTAAAATTTCATCAAAGAACATCGTAATAAAAGGCGAAAGAGATTGAAAATGAGGGAAACAACACAATTCAAAATCAGTGATGAACTACTAAAACGAATTGACAAAAAACAAGAATGATGATAAATAAAGCAATTCCCTGTATACAAAAATCACAAAAAAAATGCTTAAAGAAAATGAATAATAAAGTCATGACAGTTTTGGAAGGAGAAACAAAAATAAGAAAGTCAAACATGAGAAATTGAGTGAAAAATCGTTAATTAAAAATCATGAAAGAAACAAGAGTGAATACATTGGAAAGTAAAGAATCAATATACAAGGTGAAGAAATAAAGACATTCCAAATAATAATTATTTAGGAATGAAGACGAGAATAAGAAGATAAAAATTATTTGAATGATAAAATTAATCTAAAACAGGAGGACAAAAACCAAAATAAATAAAAAAATTGAAATGAAAATGAAGAAAGTTGACAAATAAAAAATGCAAAATCACTTAAGTCATCAAATGAACTATCAATCAATATTCAATCAAAAATAGGTAAGTAGTGGAATGATTGAACAAATATTTAATGAGCAAGAAAAAAAAAGAGCAAATAAATAAATTGTCCTTTTGGCAAAATTCTAAATGATACAAAAGAAAAAAGGATAAGAATACCTATAATATAGAATAAATAAATACAAAAAATGACAAACATTATTAGCTGAAAGAAAATAAACGATAAAATTCACAGATTTAAATATTCAGATTAATCAACAAGAGAACAGTTAAAAAAAAATCATAAAAAATAAAAATGAAAACAGTTACAAAAAGAAAAAATTGCGTTAGGGATAGTGAAAAAAAACAAATAATTGAATAAACTTCAACATGATAATCGAGAAATGTTAAATAAATGCAAAACAATCAAGGTAAACAAATATGGGGACACTAAAAAATTAACAAGTGATAAAAGTAAAAATAATAAGCTTGACATTGGAAAGTAGAAAACAAATAAAATTACAATGAATGAAAATAAAAGTCTTTGGATAAAGAAAATGAACCAGTGGACAAAAAAAAGTAGAATCATGAAAGTGAAGGGAAAATCTTGAAACCAACATATCAATAGTACCATTAATTATTTATTTATTAGAAACAAAGTCAATAAGAGAATAAAAGAGTAAAATTATTTTAAACCAAAAAACAAAATCAAATTTCATTATCATAAAGTCAACAGTAAAATTGTAAAAAGCTTAACAATGGAGAATGAAAAATAAATATAAAAGTAGGAAAAAAAAGTTGAATACAAAAAAGGAAGAAGTCAGTAAAAACGCGTTGATGAGAGATAATGACAGCAATAATAATAGAAACATAAAAAAAAAAACAACAAAGTGGAGAAATGAAGAGAATTTTCGAAATTATATTTTGATGTTGAAATTAATCAAAAAAAAAAACAGATAAATAAGTAAATAAACTTCAACAGGAAAATTTATGATGAAAGTGAAAACAAATGCAAAAGAAATATGAAGAAACAGTGATAAATAACTGAGTGATAAAATAAACAATGAAAAAATCAACATTGAAGAGTGAAAATTAAATAGAATCTCAATGAATAAAAATAAAAAAATTATCAACTGAAGAAAATAAAATCTTCAAGATTTAACTGGATATAAAAAAAAAAACTAAAATTCGCAAAACAAACAATTGGAGAAAGAAAAGAGAGCAAACGCGGAAAAGAACATAAAATTGATTAAAATATGTAACTGAAAAATAATAATTGCGAAAGCAACTAAATTGAATAAGGAAACAATAAAAAAATATAATAATAGAAGCTAAACCATTTAGCAAAACATGAACAAACATGGAAAAATAGAAAAAAATAAGAAAATCCAGTAAATTTGAATGTTAACTTGAAATAATTAATAAAAAACAAAAATAATAAAAAGATAAACTAAAGACCAACAACGTTGAATGTCTTATGATTATAATAATTACTTACCATCCTAATTAACCAATTGTAAACAAACGCCGAAGTGGAATAGTGAGTACCATAATGGAAAGGAGGTATACTCTCGTGCTCCCATGTGCCGTATCGTTCCTCAAAGTACGCCCTCCTACTTGGATTGAGGGCTCCAATGGGTTTGGACAGGTCGCGGTAGTTGTTAGGTTGGCTCAGGTCAAGCTCTTTGGACTCGAAGTTGGTAAGAACCCATGGGAAGACTGGGTATTGGTTGAGGTCATTGTAGGTACGACCTGTAATGATGTTGATTGGATGGTGAATGTGCCATATCAAAAATAGTGATTCCACGTGACTTTCAAGGTTTAATTTTTGGGGTATGTAGGGTATGGTATGGTTACTTTTTGAAATTATTTTCATAAGTGAGGGTTGTCCAAAAAGCCTTAAAAGTATCAAAATTTTGTTTTTTAAAAAGGAACACCCTGTAATTTATTGTATTTTTTGATTCTCTCAAAATAAGTGTATGTTTTCATGAGGTTTATAATACTACCTAAACCTCAAGGTTCATTGAATAACTTGAATTTGTTATTCAAGCGGAATTTGTGGTAAGTGTTGTTTATGTCCTGACCTTAATAAATTTGTCATTTCATATAGGTCCAAAAAAATAAACCAAATTGGGTGGCGAATGCGCCATCAAACTTATAATTTGATTGTAAAAATAATTTTTGAAAAGTCTGATTTTTGGGTGTAAAAGACATAATAAGTCAAATATCATAATAAGAAACGTTAAAAAATGTGTGGAATAAAAATTGTAGAGGAAGAGAATAAACATGAAAAGAAATATTAAATTTAAAATTATAATTAATTGAAAATGAAGAGGAAACCAACAATAAGAAAAATAGACAACATTTGGATGTTGATAATCGAAAACAAAAGGACAATATAAAATAAACAAAAATAATAAAATCAAACATAAGAATCAAAAAGTCGAAACAATCCAAGAAGGAAAATAAAATAAAAAGATTGAACTTAGTTTTGAAATGGTCAACAAGAAATTAATACGAAACAAACGAAAAGTGAAACCATTAAAGAAGTAGAAAACAGAAAATTAAACGATGTAGAAAAAATTAAATTATTATAAAAATTGGTGTTTTTTTTCTTTTTTTTTGCTATTTATTATATATTTTTTTCTTCTTCCTCAGTTGGTATAACTGTTCATTTACACAGTGTTTTCTGTGATTTTAATTAACATTTTTCATTTTATATTTTTATTTATTATTTTTATTTGTTTGGCAGCTGTTTCTATTGTTTCGCTGGTTGCTACAGAGCCCTGAGGCTCTGAGGATGGTTTGAAATAAACCGAAACGTCAGCAAAGGAAAAAGTTGTTTTTCTTACAATCTTTTCGACCCTTAACCCAACAAATCGACTCATTTTCAGATTACTTTGGGTCACTAGAACTTTGGAATTAAATTATTATATACAAGAAAATTTAATAATAAAGCCACAATCAACTGTATAAAAGAAGACAAAACTAGGAAACATGAAAATGAAAAAAAATGAAATAAAACTAAGATACATACATACTTACTCTTATAAGACAACAATAAAGAAATTAATAATAGTAGCTTAAAAATAAAAAACATGATAAACAAAATATAGATAAAAGTTATAGAACAAATAATTAATTAGCAACAAAGACCAAATACAACATTGACATTTATAAAAATCGGAGCATTAAACTATAAAACAAATAATTTGATAATGATATACAAAAAATCGTTACTAAAAACAACAAAATTACAGATTGAGACTAAACATGGAGAACGAAACAAACATAGAAAAACAGACTAAGATTAGATAAATTAACCTAAAAAGAATAACTTATTGGTCAATTAAGACAGGAATAACAATATAAACACAAAAACATTGGAAAAGAAAATACAGAATATGAAAAATGTATAGACTGGGGACACAACAATTGAATCAACGTAAAATATCATCAAAAATAATAATAACAAAATCAATAATAATTAGAGATAAAAAAGTTGTTACATATTTGATAAAAAAAAACATGAAAGACAGAACAAAACGACAAAAAAAAAAGAATAATAAAGAGACCACACTTGGAAGATTTAACTTAATTGAATTAATTATAATATATAAAAAAAAGATAGTCAAAAATAGCAAACTAAAATATAAATATTGAAAAAGTTGACAATTTGCAGACAAAAAAAAATAGCTGAAACAGATAATTAATTGATAAGGACACGAATAACAGTAACAATAAAAACAACGTTTGTACAAAATGTAATAATACACAAACAAAGCCACAATAAAATAATATGTGATATAAGAAAAATAAACAAAAAAAATAATTCAAGAAAGAAGAAAATGTAACATTGAAAAAAAAAATGGAAAAGTAAAATAGTAGAACAAATAATTTTACAAAAATAAAATAAATGAACTAAAATTGAAAATGCCCAAAAATATTTCATGCTCCGTTTTGGGACATTTGGAAACAAATTTTGCTACAACTTTCTCAAAAATGATAATGAAGGGTTGGTTCGAGAAGCAAATTATAAACAAATTGATGGGCTATAAAAAGTATTTGAAAGTTATTTCTCTTTTTCACTTTTGAGAAGTAATCAATAAAAATATAAGACAATACAAAACCCAAATAAAATGTCAAAAAAATGATCAAGTCAAAAATAATAGCTAAAACACGCAAAACAAATAAAGAAAGTAGAGAGAACATGAATAGAAAAAAAAATAAAATTAGTGATAAAATAACCTATTATTTGAGTATAAAAAACTCGTTTGTGTCAAAAATAATTTAAAACACAAAGACATGTGAATTAAAAACATTATTTGAATTGACAAAAAGACGGAAAATAAATTAAAATACCTCGATAAAAGGTTGAATGATCAAAAATTAAAATATCATCAAAAGAAATTATGGAAACAATGGAACAATAAAAAATCAATAATTGGAGCTAATCAAAGAATACGGAAAACAATAGCAGAAAAAAAAATTAATATAAGGAATAACAGTAAAAAATCAAAACAAATTTTTAAATATCCACAAAATCCTTTCAAAATAGGTTCTGAGTAGTTTTTGAATGTGAATAGTGTGGGACGTTTACTTCAGCCAAACATTAAGTTGATATCTCAAGTTGATCAGAATGACGTTCCGAAACAATTTGATTTAAAACTTCCTCTTTTCGCAACTTCAAAGCGAACCAAAATGAAGCCGTCAAACGAACGAAAAAAAATCTCCGATCACTTTAACGAGTTTGTACGTTACAAGGTGGAAAAAAAACGAAGATTAAATGCGTTCGGAAATATCCTGGTCGCGTCCAATTAGTTGTAAATTAAAACGCGACGCCGGCTCGTATTCTTGGTAAGGAGGAAATAATTTGAGCGCGTGTCGACGGCGCATAAATTCTGAGCTAAAACCGAAACGTCTTATGCAAAATTAGCGCTTGTCAGAGAGGCTGGTTTTAGATTAAAAACATATTCGTCTTGTCTTGCTTGTTGTTAATGATGTTTGCTTGTGGATGTCGGCGTTATTTGTATGTTGCAGTTGCGGTAATCAAATTCACATTTTTTCATGACTTATTTGGCACCCTGTATATTGAAACTTGTACCTTATAGAGGAAAATGCCTCAAATACAAGCTGAAGGAAATTTTGTTCTTTTCGAAAAAGTTGCCATATAACTTTTTGATAAACCTCGTTGTTTTTGAGCTATATTCAAAAAACTTGAATGTGGTCATGAACCTTTAAAATTGGTTTTTTGGCGCCCTGTATACGAAAATAGGTATGTTATAGACGTAAATTATTCATCAAATAATAGGATAATCATCTTCTTTGAAGGCCTTGAAAAAAAATCAACCATAAGAGGAGGAGGTTGGAGGGGCACTGGACTGTCTTTGCGAATTTTCGATTTACAATTTTTTTACTCTAGCCTTATTCCTAACTTGAAAAAATCATCTTTTTCTTTGGTGACCTTTAAAAAGTACACTTATAGAGGAGGGGAGTTGTTATTTTGGAGAGGCACCCTGGAACCTTCCTCAATCACTCATCCCATTTTCACTGGACTGTCTTAGCAAATTTTAAATTCACGATTTTTCAGTCTTGCTCTATTCCTAACTTGAAAAAATCATCTTCTTCTTTGGAGGCCTTTCAAAAATCAACTAACAGAGAAGGAGAGTTGTTATTTTGGAAAGGCAGGCCTGGAACGTTCCTCAATAACTCATACCAGTTGCACTGAACTGTCTTTGCAAAATTTCAATTTACAATTTTTTTAGTCTGACCTTATTCCCAATTTGAAAAAATCATCTTCTTCTTTGGAGGCCATTAAACAATCAACTATAGAGGAGGAGAGCTGTTATTATGGAGAGGCAATACTGGAACCTTCCTCAAACACTCATCTCATTGTCACTGGACTGTTTTTGCAAATTTTGAATTTACAATATTTTAGTCTAGCTTTATTCCTAACTTGAAGAAATCATCTTCTTCTTTGGAGGCCTTTCAAAAATCAACTAACAGAGAAGGAGAGTTGTTATTTTGGAGAGGCAGGCCTGGAACGTTCCTCAATAACTCATACCAGATGTACTGAACTGTCTTTGCAAAATTTCAATTTACAATTTTTTTAGTCTGGCCTTATTCCCAATTTGAAAAAATCATCTTCTTCTTTGGAGGCCATTAAACAATCAACTATAGAGGAGGAGAGCTGTTATTATGGAGAGGCAATACTGGAACCTTCCTCAAACACTCATCTCATTGTCACTGGACTGTCTTTGCAAATTTTGAATTTACAATATTTTAGTCTAGCTTTATTCCCAACTTGAAAAAATCATCTACTTCTTTGGAGGCCTTTAGAAAACTAACTAATAGAGAGGGGGCTGTTATTTGGAGGAGGTAATCCTGGAACCTTCCTCAATAACTCATACCATTTGTACTGGACTTTCTTTGCAAATTTTCAATTTACAATTTTTTTAATCTAGCCTTATTTCTAACTTGAAAAAATCGTCTTCTTTGGAGGCCTCTCAAAAGTTAACTAATAGAGGAGGAGAGTTTTCATTTTGAAGAGGCGATGCTGGAACCTTCCTCAATTACTCATCCCATTTTCACTGGACTGTCTATGCGATATTTCAATTTACAATTTTTTTAGTCTAGCCTTATTCGTAACTTGAAAAAATCATCTTCTTATTTGGAGGCCTTTAAAAAATCAGCTAATAGAGAAAGATAGTTGTTATTTTGGGGAGGCAATCCTGGAACCTTCCTCAATCACTCATCCCATTTTCACTGGAAGGTCTTTGCAAATTTTTAAGCCTTATTGCTTACTTGAAAAAATAATTTTCTTCTATGAAGGTCGTTAAAAAATCAACTGATAGATGAGGAGAGCTAATAGAGAAAGGGGGTTGCTATCTGAAGGAGGAAGTACTGGAACCTTCCTCAATAACTCACACCATTTGCACTGCACTGTCTTTGCGAATTTTCAATTTACAATTTTTTTAATCTAGCCTTATTCCTAACTTGAAAAAATCATCTTATTTGGAGACATTTAAAAAAAACAACTAAAAGAGGAGCAAGGTAGTCATTTTGAGGGGGTAATCCTGAAATCTTCCTGAATTCCTTATAACATTTGCATTGGACTCTCCTTGCAAGTTTTTAGTTTACAATTTTTTTTTCTACACTTATTCCTTTCTTGAAAAAATCACCTTCTTCTTTGAACGCCTAAAAAACTCAACTAAAAGAGGAGGAGGGTTAACATTTTGAGGAGGTAGTCCTGGAATCTCAATCAATACCCCGTACCATTTCCACTGAAATGTGTTTGCAAGTTTATAGTTCATAACTTTTTAAGTCTAGCCTTTTTCCAACTTGAAAAAATCATCTTCTTCTTTGAAGGCTTGAAAATATGAACTAAAAGAGGAGGAGGGTTATCATTCTGAGTAGGGAATCCTGAAATTTTCCTGAATAACTCATACCATTCGCATTGGACCGTCTTTTCAAGTTTTTAATCTACAATTTTTTAATCTAACCTTATTCCTATAACTTGAAAAAAAAATCTTTTTCTTTGGAGGCATTTGAAAAATCAACTTACGGAGAAGGAGGGATGTCATTTTGAGGAGGTAATCATGAAACTCTAACTCGTACAATTTGCATTGCACTCTCTTTGCCAGTTTTCAGTTTACAATTTTTTTTAGTCTAGACTTATTCCTAATTTGCAATAATTATCTTTTTTTTTGAAGGCTTATTGAAAATCAACTGCAAGAAGAGTAGAATTGTCATTTTGAGGAGGTAATCCTGGAGCCTTCCTCAATAACTCATACCATTTTTGCAATGGACTGTCTCTGCGAATTATTAATTAATCTTTTTTTTAATTTAACCTTATTCCTAACTTGAAAAAATCATCTTCTTTTTTGAAACCCTTCAAAAAATAAACTTTAAGAGGAGCAGGGTTGTCATTTTGAGAAGATAATCCTAGAATCTTCCTGAATAACTCTTATCATTTGCATTGGACTGCCTTTGCAAGTTTTTTATTGACAATCTCTTAAATCTCACCTTATTTCTTACTTGAAAAAAATCATCATCTTCTTTGAAGGTCCATGAAAAATCAACTAAAGAAAAAGGAATGTTGTGATTTTGAGGACAAAATCCCGAAATCTTCCTGAGTAACTCATACAATTTGCATTGGACTGTCTTTGCAAGTTTTTTATTGACAATTTCTTAAATCTAACCTTATTTCTTACTTGAAAAAATCATCATCTTCTTTGAAGGCCCATAAAAAATCAACTAAAAGAGGAGGAGTGTTGTGATTTTGAGGACAAAATCCCGAAATTTTCCTGAGTAACTCAAACCATTTGCATTCTACTGTCTTTGCAAGTTTTTTATTGACAATTTTTTAAATCTAACCTTATTTCTTACTTGAAAAAATCATCATCTTCTTTGAAGGTCCATGAAAAATCAACTAAAGAAAAAGGAATGTTGTTATTTTGAGGACAAAATCCCGAAATCTTCCTGAGTAACTCATACCATTTGCATTGGACTGTCTTTGCAAGTTTTTTATTGACAATTTCTTAAATTTAACCTTATTTCTTACTTAAAAAAATCATCATCTTCTTTGAAGGCCCATAAAAAATCAATTTAAAAAGGAGGAGTGTTGTGATTTTGGGGAAAAAATCCCGAAATCTTCCTGAGTAACTCATACCATTTGCATTCTACTGTCTTTGCAAGTTTTTTATTGACAATTTCTTAAATCTAACCATATTTCTTACTTGAAAAAATCATCATCTTCTTTGAAGGTCCATGAAAAATCAACTAAAGAAAAAGGAATGTTGTTATTTTGAGGACAAAATCCCGAAATCTTCCTGAGTAACTCATACCATTTGCATTGGACTGTCTTTGCAAGTTTTTTATTGACAATTTCCTAAATTTAACCTTATTTCTTAGTTGAAAAAATCATCATCTACTTTGAAGGCCCATAAAAAATCAACTAAAAGAGAAGGAGTGTTGTGATTTTCAGGACAAAATCCTGAAATCTTTCTTAGTAACTCATACCATTTGCATTGGACTGTCTTTGCAAGTTTTTCATTGACAATTTCTTAAATTTAACCTTATTTCTTACTTGAAAAAATCATCATCTTCTTTGAAGGCCCATAAAAAATCAACTAAAAAAGGAGGAGTGTTGTGATTTTGGGGAAAAGATCCCGAAATCTTCCTGAGTAACTCATACCATTTGCATTCTACTGTCTTTGCAAGTTTTTTATTGACAATTTCTTAAATCTAACCTTATTTCTTACTTGAAAAAATCATCATCTTCTTTGAAGGTCCATGAAAAATCAACTAAAGAAAAAGGAATGTTGTTATTTTGAGGACAAAATCCCGAAATCTTCCTGAGTAACTCATACCATTTGCATTGGACTGTCTTTGCAAGTTTTTTATTGACAATTTCTTAAATTTAACCTTATTTCTTACTTGAAAAAATCATCATTTTCTTTGAAGGCCCATAAAAAATCAACTAAAAAAGGAGGAGTGTTGTGATTTTGGGGAAAAGATCCCGAAATCTTCCTGAGTAACTCATACCATTTGCATTGGACTGTCTTTGCAATTTTTTTATTGACAATTTCTTAAATTTAACCTTATTTCTTACTTGAAAAAATCATCATCTTCTTTGAAGGCCCATAAAAAATCAACTAAAAAAGGAGGAGTGTTGGGATTTTGGGGAAAAAATCCCGAAATCTTCCTGAGTAACTCATACCATTTGCATTCTACTGTCTTTGCAAGTTTTTTATTGACAATTTTTTAAATCTAACCTTATTTCTTACTTGAAAAAATCATCATCTTCTTTGAAGGTCCATGAAAAATCAACTAAAGAAAAAGGAATGTTGTTATTTTGAGGACGAAATCCCGAAATCTTCCTGAGTAACTCATACCATTTGCATTGGACTGTCTTTGCAAGTTTTTTATTGACAATTTCCTCGATTTAACCTTATTTCTTACTTGAAAAAATCATCATCTTCTTTGAAGGCCCATAAAAAATCAATTTAAAAAGGAGGAGTGTTGTGATTTTGGGGAAAAAATCCCGAAATCTTCCTGAGTAACTCATACCATTTGCATTCTACTGTCTTTGCAAGTTTTTTATTGACAATTTCTTAAATCTAACCTTATTTCTTACTTGAAAAAATCATCATCTTCTTTGAAGGTCCATGAAAAATCAACTAAAGAAAAAGGAATGTTGTTATTTTGAGGACAAAATCCCCAAATCTTCCTGAGTAACTCATACCATTTGCATTGGACTGTCTTTGCAAGTTTTTTATTGACAATTTCCTCGATTTAACCTTATTTCTTACTTGAAAAAATCATCATCTTCTTTGAAGGCCCATAAAAAATCAACTAAAAGAGGAGGAGTGTTGTGATTTTGAGGACAAAATCCTGAAATCTTTCTTAGTAACTCATACCATTTGCATTGGACTGTCTTTGCAAGTTTTTTATTGACAATTTCTTAAATTTAACCTTATTTCTTACTTGAAAAAATCATCATCTTCTTTGAAGGCCCATAAAAAATCAAGTGTTGTGATTTTGAGGACAAAATACCAAAATCTTCCTGAGTAACTCAAACCATTTGCATTGGACTGTCTTTGCAAGTTTTTTATTGACAATTTCTTAAATCTAACCTTAATTCTTACTTGAAAAAATCATCATCTTCTTTGAAGGCCCATAAAAAATCAACTAAAAAAGGAGGAGTGTCGTGATTTTGAGGACAAAATCCCGAAATCTTCCTGAGTAACTCATACCATTTGCATAGGACTGTCTTTGCAAGTTTTTTATTGACAATTTCTCAAATCTAACCTTATTTCTTACTTGAAAAAATCATTATCTTCTTTGAAGGCCCATAAAAAATCAACTAAAAGAGGAGGAGTGTTGTGATTTTGAGGACAAAATCCTGAAATCGTTCTTAATAACTCATACCATTTGCATTGGACTGTCTTTGCAAGTTTTTTATTGACAATTTCTTGAATTTAACCTTATTTCTTACTTGAAAAAATCATCATCTTCTTTGAAGGCCCATAAAAAATCAACTAAAAGAGGAGGAGTGTTGTGATTTTGAGGACAAAATCCCGAAATCTTCCTGAGTAACTCATACAATTTGCATTGGACTGTCTTTGCAAGTTTTTTATTGACAATTTCTTAAATCTAACCTTATTTCTTACTTGAAAAAATCATCATCTTCTTTGAAGGCCCATAAAAAATCAACAAAAAAAGGAGGAGTGTTGTGATTTTGAGGAGCAAATCCCGAAATCTTCCTGAGTAACTCATACCATTTGCATTGGACTGTCTTTGCAAGTTTTTTATTGACAATTTCTTAAATTTAACCTTATTTCTTACTTGAAAAAATCATCATCTTCTTTGAAGGCCCATAAAAAATCAACTTAAAAAGGAGGAGTGTTGTGATTTTGAGGAGAAAATCCTAAAATCTTCCTGAGTAACTTATACCATTTGCATTGGACTGTCTTTGCAAGTTTTTTATTGACAATTTCTTAAATCTAACCTTATTTCTTACTTGAAAAAATCATCATCTTCTTTGAAGGCCCATAAAAAATCAACTTAAAAAGGAGGAGTGTTGTGATTTTGAGGAGAAAATCCCAAAATCTTCCTGAGTAAGTTATACTATTTGCATTGGACTGTCTTTGCAAGTTTTTTATTGACAATTTCTTAAATTTGACCTTATTTCTTGTTTGAAAAAATCATCATCTTCTTTGAAGGTCCATGAAAAATCAACTAAAGAAAAAGGAATGTTGTGATTTTGAGGACAAAATCCCGAAATCTTCCTGAGTAACTCATACAATTTGCATTGGACTGTCTTTGCAAGTTTTTTATTGACAATTTCTTAAATCTAACCTTATTTCTTACTTGAAAAAATCATCATCTTCTTTGAAGGCCCATAAAAAATCAACTAAAAGAGGAGGAGTGTTGTGATTTTGAGGACAAAATCCCGAAATCTTCCTGAGTAACTCATACAATTTGCATTGGACTGTCTTTGCAAGTTTTTTATTGACAATTTCTTAAATCTAACCTTATTTCTTACTTGAAAAAATCATCATCTTCTTTGAAGGCCCATAAAAAATCAACAAAAAAAGGAGGAGTGTTGTGATTTTGAGGAGAAAATCCCGAAATCTTCCTGAGTAACTCATACCATTTGCATTGGACTGTCTTTGCAAGTTTTTTATTGACAATTTCTTAAATTTAACCTTATTTCTTACTTGAAAAAATCATCATCTTCTTTGAAGGCCCATAAAAAATCAACTTAAAAAGGAGGAGTGTTGTGATTTTGAGGAGAAAATCCTAAAATCTTCCTGAGTAACTTATACCATTTGCATTGGACTGTCTTTGCAAGTTTTTTATTGACAATTTCTTAAATCTAACCTTATTTCTTACTTGAAAAAATCATCATCTTCTTTGAAGGCCCATAAAAAATCAACTTAAAAAGGAGGAGTGTTGTGATTTTGAGGAGAAAATCCCAAAATCTTCCTGAGTAACTTATACTATTTGCATTGGACTGTCTTTGCAAGTTTTTTATTGACAATTTCTTAAATTTGACCTTATTTCTTGTTTGAAAAAATCATCATCTTCTTTGAAGGCCCATAAAAAATCAACTTAAAAAGGAGGAGTGTTGTGATTTTGGGAAAAAATCCCGAAATCTTCCTGAGTACCCCATACCATTTGCATTCTATTGTCTTTGCAAGTTTTTTATTGACAATTTCTTAAATCTAACCTTATTTCTTACTTGAAAAAATCATCATCTTCTTTGAAGGCCCATAAAAAATCAACTTAAAAAGGAGGAGTGTTGTGATTTTGAGGAGAAAATCCCAAAATCTTCCTGAGTAACTTATACTATTTGCATTGGACTGTCTTTGCAAGTTTTTTATTGACAATTTCTTAAATTTGACCTTATTTCTTGTTTGAAAAAATCATCATCTTCTTTGAAGGCCCATAAAAAATCAACTTAAAAAGGAGGAGTGTTGTGATTTTGGGAAAAAATCCCGAAATCTTCCTGAGTACCCCATACCATTTGCATTCTATTGTCTTTGCAAGTTTTTTATTGACAATTTCTTAAATCTAACCTTATTTCTTACTTGAAAAAATCATCATCTTCTTTGAAGGCCCATAAAAAATCAACTAAAAAAGAAGGAGTGATGTGATTTTGAAAAGAAAATCCCGAAATCTTCATGAATAACTCATACCATTTGCATTGGACTGTCTTTGTTGGTTTTTAATTCGCAATTTTTTTAATCTAGCCATATTCGTAACTTGAAAAAATCTTTTTTTTTATGGAGGTCTTCAAAAAATCAACTAAAAGAGGAGGAGGGTTGTCATTTTGAGAAGGTAATCCTGAAATCTTCCTGTCTTTGCAAGTTTTTGATCTACAATTTTTTTAATCTAGCCTTATCCCCTAACGATAAAATGGAAAAAGTCAATAATGAGAATAATCAAATGAAGATGGAGAAACATTTCTACATTAAACAAAGAAAAACAAATACATAAATCAAAAAAATGTATCTGCAAAAAATCAAAGACATGTAAAGAAACATAAAAAAAACCTAAACATACAAAAGAATGATAAAATAATGTGGACAAAGAAGATATCGAATAAATTACCTTTAATACTTGCCCCGAAACATCTCAATTTAACCGACAAATTAACACACCCAAAAAACTCCATACCTCTAAATAATGTCCCTTTTCCATTAAACTTTGATATCACAAATTCCAAACAAAAATTCAAAGACAGCCTATTTAAGCGCTGAATAATTAACGTCTAAAAGCATCTCAAACGAGGTTTTCTCCGTAATTAATTGAGTAATTACTTTGACTTATAGCTTGTTTGGAGGCGCGTTTGAATTTGTATTGAGATTAGATTGAACCTGCACTGGTCCCCCCGATTTCCCGACATACTCACTCTTGACTGCACATAAATTAGTCAAAATTGAGCTGTTAAGTCTACAAAATGTTTTTTAAGCCTTTGGGGACGTTTAACACACTTCCATATGGTTTTGTTAATCTTTTAAGCTGGTACAAATTGGGCGCATTTGTTGAGTTTTACACTGAATGCCAAATATTATTTTGATTAGTGCATAAAATCGTTTTGTTTTATGGAAATTGATTTGGTGTGTTGCCAAAGTGGAAATTTTGGATTTTCAATTTATTTCGGGTTTGAACTGGGTAGATTATTTGATATACTTGACAGTTATCATCGGACCACTTAAGATATCAACTTGATATTTTACTGCAATGAACTTTTTTCCAAATCATAAATCATTCATTATACATTTTGGAAATTGGATTAATTATTGATTGTCGGTCGTACTTGGCACGTTATTTTTATTTAACCATTTGAAGTATCAACTTGATATTTGACAGTACTGGATTTCAATCCCACAAAGAAAATTTATTCAAATTTGACTTGGGAAAATTTGTATGAAACTTAATATAAAAAATTAAATGAATCCCTATAATCCTACTTCCATACTATTTTGAACACTGTGTGAGGTAGATATCAACTCAAGATTTGGCAGTGGTAAACATCGAGATACACTCTTCCATTCCCCCTTTCTGGAAATTTGATAAAATGAACCGTACCTTCATAACATGCTATTTTAAACCAACCGTTCAAGATATCAACTCCATATTTGGCAGTAGGAAACTTCAAAGGACATTTCACCATTTCTTCATGACAATTGATTGAAAAATCACTTTGGTAACATTTTGTTGATTTTCGGAAATTTGATAAAATAAATCGTCCCCACTTAACACGCTATTCTAAATCAACCAAGAGGGATATCAACTCCATATTGGGCAGCATTAAACTTCAAAGTACAGTTAACAATGCCTTCATGACAAACGATTGAGAATTATTATTAAATTTTTTTAAACTGTTTGTTGATTTTTCGAAATTTGATAAAATGAACCGTACCTTCCTAACACGTCATTTTAAACCAACCGTTTGAGATGTCAACTTATTTGGCAGTAGTAGACTTCAAAGAACAGTTTACCATTCCTTCATGACGAACGATTGAAAAATCACTTTGAAAATATTTTGCTAACTTTTGAAAATTTGATAAAATGAAACGTACCTACTAAACACGATATTTTAAACCAATCGTTTGAGATGTCAACTCCATATTTGGCAGTGGTAGATTTCAAAGTACAG
Organism: Orchestes rusci; assembly: GCA_958502075.1. NCBI lineage: Eukaryota > Metazoa > Arthropoda > Insecta > Coleoptera > Curculionidae > Orchestes > Orchestes rusci. The sequence goes on along the minus strand of OY293304.1, from coordinate 7,589,760 downwards.
TTCACCATTCCTTCATGACGAACGATTGAAAAATCACTTTGAAAATATTTTGCTAACTTTTGAAAATTTGATTAAATGAACCGTACCTACTAAACACGATATTTTAAACCAATCGTTTGAGATGTCAACTCCATATTTGGCAGTGGTAGATTTCAAAGAATAGTTCACCATTCCTTCATGACGAACGATTGAAAAATCACTTTGAAAATATTTTGCTAACTTTTGAAAATTTGATAAAATGAAACGTACCTACTAAACACGATATTTTAAACCAATCGTTTGAGATATCAACTCCATATTTGGCAGTGGTAGATTTCAAAGTACAGTTCACCATTCCTTCATGACGAACGATTGAAAAATCACTTTGAAAATATTTTGATAAACTTTTGAAAATTTGATAAAATGAAACGTACCTACTAAACACGATATTTTAAACCAATCGTTTGAGATATCAACTACATATTTGGCAGTGGTAGATTTCAAAGTACAGTTCACCACTAAACACCTACTAAACACGATATTTTAAACCAATCGTTTGAGATATCAACTCCATATTTGGCAGTGGTAGATTTCAAAGTACAGTTCACCATTCCTTCATGACGAACGATTGAAAAATCACTTTGAAAATATTTTGCTAACTTTTGAAAATTTGATTAAATGAACCGTACCTACTAAACACGATATTTTAAACCAATCGTTTGAGATATCAACTCCATATTTGGCAGTAGTAGACTTCAAAGTACAGTTCACCATTTCTTCATGACGAACGATTGAAAAATCATTTTGAAAATATTTTGCTGATTTTTGAAAATTTGATAAAATGAACCGTATATACCTACTAAACACGCTATTTCAAACCAATCGTTTGAGATATCAACTCCATATTTGGCAGTGGTAGATTTCAAAGTACAGTTCACCATTCCTTCATGACGAACGATTGAAAAATCACTTTGAAAATATTTTGCTAACTTTTGAAAATTTGATAAAATGAAACGTACCTACTAAACACGATATTTTAAACCAATCGTTTGAGATATCAACTCCATATTTGACAGTGGTAGATTTCAAAGTACAGTTCACCATTCCTTCATGACGAACGATTGAAAAATCACTTTGAAAATATTTTGCTAACTTTTGAAAATTTGATAAAATGAAACGTACCTACTAAACACGATATTTTAAACCAATCGTTTGAGATATCAACTCCATATTTGGCAGTGGTAGATTTCAAAGTACAGTTCACCATTCCTTCATGACGAACGATTGAAAAATCACTTTGAAAATATTTTGCTAACTTTTGAAAATTTGATTAAATGAACCGTACCTACTAAACACGATATTTTAAACCAATCGTTTGAGATATCAACTCCATATTTGGCAGTGGTAGATTTCAAAGAATAGTTCACCATTCCTTCATGACGAACGATTGAAAAATCACTTTGAAAATATTTTGCTAACTTTTGAAAATTTGATTAAATGAAACGTACCTACTAAACACGATATTTTAAACCAATCGTTTGAGATATCAACTCCATATTTGGCAGTGGTAGATTTCAAAGTACAGTTCACCATTCCTTCATGACGAACGATTGAAAAATCACTTTGAAAATATTTTGCTAACTTTTGAAAATTTGATTAAATGAACCGTACCTACTAAACACGATATTTTAAACCAATCGTTTGAGATATCAACTCCATATTTGGCAGTAGTAGACTTCAAAGTACAGTTCACCATTTCTTCATGACGAACGATTGAAAAATCATTTTGAAAATATTTTGCTGATTTTTGAAAATTTGATAAAATGAACCGTATATACCTACTAAACACGCTATTTCAAACCAATCGTTTGAGATATCAACTCCATATTTGGCAGTGGTAGATTTCAAAGTACAGTTCACCATTCCTTCATGACGAACGATTGAAAAATCACTTTGAAAATATTTTGCTAACTTTTGAAAATTTGATTAAATGAACCGTACCTACTAAACACGATATTTTAAACCAATCGTTTGAGATATCAACTCCATATTTGGCAGTGGTAGATTTCAAAGAATAGTTCACCATTCCTTCATGACGAACGATTGAAAAATCACTTTGAAAATATTTTGCTAACTTTTGAAAATTTGATTAAATGAAACGTACCTACTAAACACGATATTTTAAACCAATCTTTTGAGATATCAACTCCATATTTGGCAGTGGTAGATTTCAAAGTACAGTTCACCATTCCTTCATGACGAATGATTGAAAAATCACTTTGAAAATATTTTGCTAACTTTTGAAAATTTGATTAAATGAACCGTACCTACTAAACACGATATTTTAAACCAATCGTTTGAGATATCAACTCCATATTTGGCAGTGGTAGATTTCAAAGAATAGTTCACCATTCCTTCATGACGAACGATTGAAAAATCACTTTGAAAATATTTTGCTAACTTTTGAAAATTTGATTAAATGAACCGTACCTACTAAACACGATATTTTAAACCAATCGTTTGAGATGTCAACTCCATATTTGGCAGTGGTAGATTTCAAAGAATAGTTCACCATTCCTTCATGACGAACGATTGAAAAATCACTTTGAAAATATTTTGCTAACTTTTGAAAATTTGATTAAATGAACCGTACCTACTAAACACGATATTTTAAACCAATCGTTTGAGATGTCAACTCCATATTTGGCAGTGGTAGATTTCAAAGAATAGTTCACCATTCCTTCATGACGAACGATTGAAAAATCACTTTGAAAATATTTTGCTAACTTTTGAAAATTTGATTAAATGAACCGTACCTACTAAACACGATATTTTAAACCAATCGTTTGAGATGTCAACTCCATATTTGGCAGTGGTAGATTTCAAAGAATAGTTCACCATTCCTTCATGACGAACGATTGAAAAATCACTTTGAAAATATTTTGCTAACTTTTGAAAATTTGATTAAATGAAACGTACCTACTAAACACGATATTTTAAACCAATCGTTTGAGATATCAACTCCATATTTGGCAGTGGTAGATTTCAAAGTACAGTTCACCATTCCTTCATGACGAACGATTGAAAAATCACTTTGAAAATATTTTGCTAACTTTTGAAAATTTGATTAAATGAAACGTACCTACTAAACACGATATTTTAAACCAATCGTTTGAGATATCAACTCCATATTTGGCAGTGGTAGATTTCAAAGTACAGTTCACCATTCCTTCATGACGAACGATTGAAAAATCACTTTGAAAATATTTTGCTAACTTTTGAAAATTTGATTAAATGAACCGTACCTACTAAACACGATATTTTAAACCAATCGTTTGAGATATCAACTCCATATTTGGCAGTGGTAGATTTCAAAGAATAGTTCACCATTCCTTCATGACGAACGATTGAAAAATCACTTTGAAAATATTTTGCTAACTTTTGAAAATTTGATTAAATGAAACGTACCTACTAAACACGATATTTTAAACCAATCGTTTGAGATATCAACTCCATATTTGGCAGTGGTAGATTTCAAAGTACAGTTCACCATTCCTTCATGACGAACGATTGAAAAATCACTTTGAAAATATTTTGCTAACTTTTGAAAATTTGATTAAATGAACCGTACCTACTAAACACGATATTTTAAACCAACCGTTTGAGATATCAACTCCATATTTGGTAGTAGTAGACTTCAAAGTACAGTTCACCATTTCTTCTTGACGAACGATTGAAAAATCATTTTGGAAATATTTTGCTGATTTTTGAAAATTTGATAAAATGAACCGTATATACCTACTAAACACGCTATTTCAAACCAATCGTTTGAGATATCAACTCCATATTTGGCAGTGGTAGATTTCAAAGTACAGTTCACCATTCCTTCATGACGAACGATTGAAAAATCACTTTGAAAATATTTTGCTAACTTTTGAAAATTTGATAAAATGAAACGTACCTACTAAACACGATATTTTAAACCAATCGTTTGAGATATCAACTCCATATTTGGCAGTGGTAGATTTCAAAGTACAGTTCACCATTCCTTCATGACGAACGATTGAAAAATCACTTTGAAAATATTTTGCTAACTTTTGAAAATTTGATAAAATGAAACGTACCTACTAAACCTAGGGGTAAGTACATGGGGCAATTTGGTGTACAGCCTAAGGGCATTGCAGGCCAATTCGAGGCATTGTGGGGAATTGTAGAGGCATTGTGAGGCATTGCGAGGCATTGTGAGGCATTGCGAGGCATTGTGAGGCATTGCGAGGCATTGTCGGGAATTGTAGAGGCATTGTGAGGCATTGTTGGGTAATGCGAGGCATTGAAAGGGCAATATGGTGCAATGTTTAGGCATATTTTGTTGCGCGCGCATCCATTTTTGTTCGATGTGATGCCCACGCTTTCAGTTTGAGCGCTTCACGCAGCATTCAGCCTACTCGCGACTGGATGTAGCTCCCGCTCCCTAATAATCACAATGTTGCCCTACTCATTTGAAGATTTTCGCAGGATTTTCAAATATCTTGCGCTGTTTATTATTCGATAAAGTAGGCAACTTTTAGCCAGATATTCTTTGCAGCAGATAATTCTTCAACAAAGAGGAACGTTTTGATAGCAGGTCCGGATCAGATTCTTGATAGTATAATATCCAAAAACACTAGTCCATATAGCGAAGCCATAGTAGATGTGCTTCCGAGTGAGCCTCATGTGAATTGGTCAGATCAGGATCATGAAAAATTTTCTGGAAACTCATCAATAGCTACCACACTAGAAGACAAATCAGGTCTTGATCATATTGTTACTGGCATGAGCGAAAACAGACATTCAGCTAGCCCAATATCACTAGATATGTCAATTTATTCGTCACAACAAGAGCAAGAAAAATGTGCTGAAGACTCATGCGGAGCTATCGCACCAGACGACAAAGTAGCTTCTGAAAGTATTCTCAATAGCTTTACTGAAAATAAATTTTCAGCAAGCCCGTCGATCCAGCCAGCGGTACTTGATGTTCCACTAATAGAATGGTCGGATCAGGAACATGAAACATTTGCTGAAAACTCATTCATGACCAAATCATCAGAAGAAACGACAGGCTGCTCAACACACAAACTTAAAATATGTCCTGAGAATACAGACATTGCACTTTGGTCAAAAAGGTTCCAGATACCATTCATTTACATACCCATCTTGAAACAGCCCACAATCTATCTCAGAGAAATTCAGTTCCTGGAATTATTTCAGAAAGAATTTACGAAAACGACACATGCACCCAAAACCAGAGCCCAAGAAAATGGAAATCAATTGAATATTCGAGGCCCGAAAGAGACAGAAGAAGACATGAGGCTTCCGTTTCTGCAGAACAAACTGAGATCACTAGTTTTTTCCCAATAATCAACAAAATATCCCTAGAAATATCCGAATCAGTATCAAAAAATCCAAACAAATTGGTTTTCCCCGGACTCTTCCACAATGACCCTAATGATGACCCCAATGCTAACCCTTCAGACACCGAAGCAAACAAAACAAACTATAGCAAATTCTTGCAAGACGTATTAGAGCATTCGCTAAGAAACAGTGAACCTAAGAAAAAAAATAGCTTCGAAAATAACTTGAAGCAATTTGGAATATATATTTATTATATTGGTGGTAGACAACTATACGAGACCTTGCATGCTAATTTACATAATGTTCTACCATGCATAAGAACACTACAGAAATTTACATTTCAACATCGGATTGGGTATGAACCAGGCAAAATGAATATAAGGCAACTAAATACTTTTTTGGAAAAGCGTAATTTGAAGAAGGTAATATGGATTCCCGAAGATTGTACGAGACTCACCTGCACAATTGAATATGATAGTTCAACAAATAGTATTCTTGGTTTTTCCTCTCCATTTCAAAACGGTCTTCCCATACCTGACGCCTTTCAGGCAACGTCTTCCGAAAAAATACAAAGTACCTATCTATTGTAATTCATCAAAGGCAGACTACGCACTGATCATAGTAGCACAAGTATTAGAGAACGAAGCACCACCGTTTTGTCTAAGTGTATATGGTTCCGACAATAAATTCAATGCAAAGGATGTGTCCCTCCAGATGGAAAAGCATCAAAGAAGAAGCTGCTGGTTACGGTATAAGAGTTTTAGGCATCTCTTCAGATGGGGACCCCAGATTGCTCAAGGCAATGAAAGTGGAGGCAGGCTTTAAGAAGGACTCGATATCTTGGACTCATTTGGACTATTCTTTCACTGATACTTGCTTCCTGGCAAGACAGCATACATATTATGGTGAAGCTTAAAAATAAATTTTTGGATCATAAAACGAAGTTGACTCTTGGAAAATATACTGCTAGAGTGGAAGATTTAAGTGAGTTAATCAAAACATTTTCAAAAGATAAACATCTTTTGACATCTTCAAATATAAGAAATGAGAATCGCATGAATTATGACAACGCAAGAAGAATTTGCGATCAAAGAATAACTGACTTGCTTTCCAACGTACAAAACAGCAATGGAACGAGAACATTTTTGAAAATCATGAATTACTTGAACTTCGCCTTTGTAGAGAAAAATTGTGATCTTGGAGAAATTGTTTATATAGCATTTTTTTCAATTTTTTTCTTGAGAATCTGGAGGCATGCAGTTAAATTTAATCAGGACTTGAAATTGCAATAAAATTTCATCACACTAAATGCATACACCTGTATTGAGCTCAATGGCGAAATGCTGATAAAATTAATACATCTGTTCAAGACTGATGACTCGTTAGATCAGCAAATGTTTCGAATCTGGTTAATGAACAGCCAACCCTGCGAAACGACTTTCCGGAACACAAGATCTATGGCACCAACCGAGACTACTGCAATCAACTTTACTCTGAAGCAATTCACTCACAAACTCGAAAGAATCCAGTACCTGAACAACCTGAAACACGACCTCAAAGATACATATATATTTCCCAGAGAAACAAGGAAACAACTGCTACAACACAAATACGGCACTCTCAATATTTCAAACATTGATATAGAGCGCATTTTAAAAAAAAATGTTTGGAAGACGCAATTTCTGAAGCACAGTCTCTGGAAATACCAGTTAATGAAAATGCTGTCTACACAATGGATATCAACATAGTCAGACCAGCTGATATTATAACTGACCAGGATCTAGAGAATGTTCTAGTTGACTCTGAAAAAAACGACGTTCTCGAAAACTTTATCCATAATGATAAGGACTTGGTTGCAAAAGGAACGTTTTCTAAATTGGATATAACTGACTATACATATAAAAACGTGGATCTAGATGAGAAAAGTCCATATGTGTAAGTCTCTTTGGAAAATAGTAAAACGAAAATAATTAAAAAATCATCACTTTGCTGGCTTCTAAATGAGGGAAAGGGACGGATTAGTAACGATCGCTTACAGCGCTTCAATTCTAGACCTGTCCAAAAAAGAAAGTTGAAAATACCTGCCGACAATTCCAAAACTAAAAAAAGAAACAGACTGAATGTATCGGAGATACTTCAGAAGAAGAAAATGAACGAGATATCGTTCTAGATGATTCCACAGATGTGGAGCCATTCTCCTCTCTGGAAGAACATCGAGAAGATGGGTTTACAAAAAAACTTGACGTATTCGATCCTGAAATAGATTAATTTTATGCTGTGGCATTTGAGAACCACTGGTACTTGGGTCAAGTATTAAAGATGAATCAAGACAAATTTAGAATAAGGTTTTTAGAAAACGATTCAAAAAGCGATAATTATATCTGGCCACAGAAATCAGAAATTGAAAACTCCATTCCAAAGGAATGTATTTTTTACGGACCCCTTATACTTGGCGAAAATTCTCCGTTTCTTCTAAAAAGAGCGGATAAAGTTAAAATCACCAAGCTCTATTCGGAATCCAGAAAAAATTTCTAATATTAAAAACATGCATAATTCGAAGAATAATGTGATATCCAGTGTGATTCTTGAAATTGTGATACTGCGTTATATAGTGATTGAGATTTTTGTTCTAGCTTTTGTTTGTGAAGAAAAAAGATCATTGAACTTGACGATATTTTTTGTTCTATAAAACCTAACTTTCTTTCAGTTTATGTGAAAAATCACAGTTTGCGTCTCTTCTTAAAACTAATAACTTTGGAATACACGTGTTTAACTTCAGTACAATGTAGGTATAACTTGTCTTATATGAAACTTATGTTTGTTTCTGTTCTTATATGCATACCAAACGGTGATCTCTGAATTGTGATACGGCCTAAGCAAGCAAATAATTAACTATTCGTTTGACAAGGTTTAGTCTTGAATTGTTTTTGCGAATACATGTTTATTTTTTATATTTCTTTGTTTCTTGTATGTTAACAGATTCGACTGCTTGTTATGTGTCGTTTTCAAATAAACTTATCAAAAAAGTATTTTTTTGTTTTTGTACCTTCAGATAATTTATTATATGACAGTAGAATCGCAAACTACGTGAAAACAATTATTGTGTTTTTTCCTGTTTGATAATATTATTTGTCTCTTTTCAACACATGTCATAAAAAGAAATAGGTATATAGGGCACTGGGAGGCAATGTCGGGCATTGCGGGAAAATTTTTGGCAATGCGGTGCATTATTAGGCAATGTGAGACATTGTTGGGCAATGCGGGGCATTGTTGGTAAATGGGGGGCATTGTCTGGCATTGTTGAGTGAAAAAGAGGCATTGTGGGGCAATTTTATGTAAATTAAGGCATTCATTGCCCTTTGGTGTACAAAAAATGGCTATGTACTTACCCCTAGTACTAAACACGATATTTTAAACCAATCGTTTGAGATATCAACTCCATATTTGGCAGTGGTAGATTTCAAAGTACAGTTCACCATTCCTTCATGACGAACGATTGAAAAATCACTTTGAAAATATTTTGCTAACTTTTGAAAATTTGATTAAATGAACCGTACCTACTAAACACGATATTTTAAACCAATCGTTTGAGATATCAACTCCATATTTGGCAGTGGTAGATTTCAAAGAATAGTTCACCATTCCTTCATGACGAACGATTGAAAAATCACTTTGAAAATATTTTGCTGATTTTTGAAAATTTGATAAAATGAACCGTACCTACTAAACACGATATTTTAAACCAATCGTTTGAGATATCAACTCCATATTTGGCAGTAGTAGACTTCAAAGTACAGTTCATCATTCCTTCATGACGAACGATTGAAAAATCACTTTGAAAATATTTGGCTAGCTGTTGAATATTTGATAAAATGAACCGTACCTACTAAACACGATATTTTAAACCAATCGTTTGAGATATCAACTCCATATTTGGCAGTAGTAGACTTGAAAGAACAGTTCACCATTCCTTCATGACGAACGATTGAAAAATCACTTTGAAAATATTTTGCTAACTGTTGTAAATTTGGTAAAATGAACCGTATACCTACTAGACACGATATTTTAAACCAATCGTTTGAGATATCAACTCCATATTTGGCAGTAGTAGACTTCAAAGTATAGTTCATCATTCCTTCATGACAAACGATTGAAAAATAACTAACGGTTTGAGACATCAAGTTCATATTTGGTTGTGGTCAACCTTCAACTATGACTTACTATTCCACATCCAAAGTTCACTCAAAATACAAATAATTGGTCAGGAATTCTGTCAGTTTGATAAATCCAGTCGACGTGTCAACTTGATATTTGGCACCAATCTATTCGATATCACATTAATTCCAGAATTTGGAAGGATTTGGTGATTTTTTGATTATAAAAAATTGAATAAATCCGTTGTCGTTCGTATCACGCCATTATGAGCTAACTCTTTGAGGAGTCAACGTACTATTTGGCAGTGTTAAATTTCGAAATACACTTTCCCTTCCCGCAAAGACAAATCAATCAATTTTTCAAAAAAACTGGTACATTTTCAAAATTCCTCTGCATTTTTGGCACAATGAATATACCTCCACAAATTTTATTTCCACTCCGTTACACGAAACATCACATCCAAAAATAACCAAACGAAGAGGGTCGAAACCCGTAGAGGGCCTCTCGCCGGATAGAGCCGTCAAGTCGAATTAGCCGGCACCTTTTTCACGTGCGCATCGGGAACGGATTAAGACTAAAAGCGCTTTTTCGGAAATAAAAGGGGGAAACCGGGATCGATAGTGTTACTTACCGGCGATTGTGTTCAAAAACATCAAATACTCGAAATTGGAAATTTCGCGGCGTTGCCATTTTTGCGTCATGTTGGAGTTTCTCATCAGTTGTCTCGGGGACATCATGCTGGCTTTTCTCGTTTGCGGTATGCCGTATTTGATTCCTACTCCCACTCTGGGAAGGGCTTTGATCACTTTTTTGACGGTGTTTTGGTCGGGGAAGGCAAACATTATGGAGGCTGAAAAAATCAAAAGAAAAATGTGAAAACTTTATTTTTTTTTCTTTTAAAATCTTTATTTCCACTTTGTTATTGCTCTTGTTACTTGTTATCAGTTAAAATTGTTTTAACTTCAATTATTTCATCCTGTCTAACTGTTTATAACATTTTTTATTCTGGTAGCAAAGACTGATTCATCTCACTTGTATTTTTATTTTTAATAATGATTAATTTTTATTTTGTGGTATGTTTCTAACTTGTTTGATTTTTTTATACTTTTCATTTGAATAATTTCATGTTGGCCAATTATTCAGTGAACCTTTAATTCTTTTATTTTATTTGTTCATATTATTGTTATATTCAATCAAGATCATCAGTTTCCAAAAAATTCTTCATTTTAGTTTGCCAAAAATTTTTTATAACCTGATTTTGATTTGTCTTTGTAAATTTTTTAAATGCTTTTGAATTTTATTATAATTATATTTTCATGCCTACTTAGATGATTAATTCACATAGAGTCTTTTTTTTCAAATTAAATTTTAATCTCTCATCTTTTCAACATTTATCTGTTTTTTTATATTGTTTTTTTCATTTATCTAATATTATTGATGGAGTTGTTTTTTTTAACTAATTCTGCACTTTTCCCCAGTAGCTTTTATGAGCGGTTTTTTTATATGTTTGGTTTATTAAAGTTTGTTTTTATATTATTTTATTATCTTAGGTCAGTATTTTAATATCAATTGTTTCGTATTGAAGAATCATTTTGTATTTCTTCATGGTAGCTATTAGATATTCTTGTTTGGTTTTTTGAGCAATTTATGTTTATTTTTAAAAAAATATATTTTCACATTATTCCGTTTATTTGCATATTATTTTTTACAATTTAATAATTTTCTAGATCTAATACGTTTTTTTAAGTTGTTTCCACATTAATTATAGCTTTTTTGTCATTCCTTTCATGGTTTGATGTTCACGTTATTATTTTGTAGATTTGTATTCAAACACTATTTTGAATCTTTGTTAGTTTGTGTGTTTATTTATTTTTAAACATATTCTATTTGTTATTTGTTACTGATTTAATTAAAATTGTTAGTACAATTTTTTTATTCTCAATTTTTACCATGCTTTTTTATGTATTTTAGCGTCATTATGGGTGTTTCTAATTTTGTTGTTTTTATAAATTTGTTTTCATGTCTTTTGGTTCTTATTTTCCTCATCAAAGCTTTATTATGCTTTCCTTCTTATTGTAATGTTTTCTCTGCTATGAATGTTTTAATTTTATTTAATATTATTTTCCAAATATTTTTCATTTATTCTGTTTTTTTTTAATCGTTTTTGCTTTATTGCGGATAATTTTCACATTTCAATGTTTTTTAAGTACGACTAATATGTAAGTATTATACTTCTTGTGGTTAATTCAGTATAATACCGTAGCTATATTATACCCTCAGGAAATAATAACAAACAAATAACAGACATTATTTTCCCACAAAATGTCTTGGAAAAAAAAGAGCAATAATTATTGATATTATTCCCTCACCCGGCTCAGTTCTAACTATCTTCGGGAATAATGGTTATATTATTATTGACTAATGGTACAATCCACTATTTTCAATGACTATTCAATAATAGATGTATTATACATGGTGTCCACTCTGAAGTGTCCCACCCCTGTAACATTTTTGTTTATTAACCGATTTTCATTATTTTTGTTTTGTTTATTAGGTTTCGTCAAACACGTTTTGAACATTATACCAAATCAGTTCCAGGGACGTACTTTTGAGTGATTATGGGGGTTCAAAGTGGGTCAGATTTCAGAAAATCGTATTGGGGGATTTTTTAGAAAAAAAAACTGACAACGGAATCTCAATCAGAATGACCAAAAACTTCCCTGTTCACATAAAAAAAAAAAAAATTACTGTTTTGGTTATTTTTATTTTGTTAATTTGTTAATTTAATACTTATACTGCTAATTGAGTCTTCCTGTACGTTCTAATTAATAAGATGTTAATAAAATCCCAGAATGTGTGTTTTAAACAAAAAAATCATTGATACCTAATACAGGGTGGGCGACTTCAGAGTGGACACACCGTACATCCACTTTCTATTATTGGTTAATGTAACTCGTTACTCATACCAGTGACTTTTTTTTCATCACTCAATTGTTTTCAACCAATGAAATGATCTAATCTCATTACTACACTGTTTTAGAGCCAATCAGAACATTCGACAAAATCTCAACCTTCAAATACATCATTTTGAAACAGCCCATTTGACCGTCCATACTTGTTTTATAGTCATTGTCACATTGTGTTAACAACCTAACCTCACTTTAAGTAAACTAGTTCTCAAAAAATAAAATTGAATATTTCAAAGTTCGTTTCAATTATTCAATAATCATAGAAAAAGTATAGTATTCTACTCGCGGAAAATGTATATTACTCACTCAGATGATCACGCTACTCGCCTACGGCTCGTAAACTTCATCCTCGTGAGTGATATCCACCATTTCCCGCTCGCTGAATAATAAACTATTTTTTCTACAAGCGTGCGGAAAATACCACTTTTCCGCACGCTTGTAGAAAAAATAATGTTCATAACACGCGCGTAAAGTGACTTTTCCGTACTTGATTGCTGACTACTTCTATTTCACAATTGTTTGATAAGTATTATTACAGGGTAGCCCAAAAATAAGATCAAAAATAAGATCAAGAAAACTGCCAAAAATCAATTTTTTCAAATGGAAACCTCTAATTTTTATCATTTTTTATCTTATTAAGCATTGAAAATAAAGGTGAGTTTTTATAAAATTGTCCACTCCACAATTGTTTTTAATTTTTTTTCTCAATAATATCAAATTAAAAGTTGGGGGTTTCCATTTGAATAAATTGATTTATGGAAGTTTTTTTAATTTGATTTTTGATCAATTTGAACCTAAGAACGTCATTTTTGACATGAAAAATCAAATACAATTTGAAAAACATTTATATTTGGGTATAGGATATCATACATCAAGTCTGCCTAGAATTTTACGTAGAATCCAAAAATGTGATAATATATAGGGTGTAGCATTTGAAACAAGCGAGTTGACGCCTACTTCCGGTGTAACCGGAAGCGTCACTATTACTTCATTTGACAAAAGCATCTCCGTAAATCTCTTCCTACAAATTTTCGGTTGAAATACATACAGCATTGATATCAAAAAGTTTCAAAACATGATTTTGTAATATCAAAAATATTTAATTTGAAAAAAAAAAGATTCCTCTCAAAAGGTCGTAGGAATGCCAATTAAGAGTTTAAAATTAAAATCCACAGTCAAAGTGTAGATGTTTACTAAAGGATAAGAAAAAAATTGGTTGAAAAGAAAAAGAAAAAAAAAAAGTTAGGAATTGGTGTTCGAGAAATGACGAGAAATAAGTTGATTTCTCAATATGAAAAAAATAAATAAGAACTAGAAGAAGCATGAGAAAAAGAAGACAACTCATCAATAAGAGCAAGCAAATTGAGAAAAAGAACAAAAAAAAGATAGGGATTAGGACAGAGTTCATTAGAAATAGAAAAAGAAGAAGGAATCAAAAACCGCAGATTACATAAAATGGGAGGCAAATGAGGAAGAAATCAAAGAAGAAAATGAGGAAGTGAGCTCTGTTCGCCTTATCCTACTTTTGCTTCGTTTTTCTCCTTTCTCCATCAAAAAATCATTCCATTTGACAAAACAATGGTTCTTAGACAGTTCATTTACAAAAAGCCACAACAATCAAAAGACGATAAAAAAAAGGGAAAAGAAAAAAAAGATGTTAAAGAAGAAAACCCAGACGAAGAAGATATAAATAAAAAATTTGGCATGCCAATACACATGGTTCTTAGTTCGTGAAAGAAGAAAAGGAAGTTGGAGAAGCAGAAGGAGACCAAAGAAAAAGAGAAGAAAACCATGAAGAGGAAGATCCCTAAAAAATAAATCAAGACCAATGAGTGAGAACCAAGCTCATCTCAAGATAAAAAAGATGAAGTGAAAAAGAACAGAAAAAATATAGGAAATATGAAGAAGAAAGGCATAGAACAGTGAATCAATGAATAGTCAGATGAAATAAATAAATAAATAAAACCGTTAATATAATAAATAAAAAATTTGTTAAAACTCTGAAAGTAAGCAGACAAGCATCAACATGCAATCTCTACAGATATAAGACTGAGGAAAATGATGAAAAAAACAGAAGACAAAAAAAAGAACAATAAAAGCGGTCAACGCACAAAAAAAAATGAAGAGAAAATGGAGAAAAAATACCTTTGCAAAGCCAATGGAAGAAAGAGAAGAGAATGAAGAAAAAAAAAAGTCACATAACACAAGTGCAAGCAGAATAAACATAAGAAAAAGAAGAAAATTAAAGTGTTAGGTGTGCGAGCGAGTTTTGAAAATCTATCAATCACTTACTCAAAACCTGTTTTCATGTAAAACTATTATATTTCTTTCCATAATTTAATGATTTTTCATATGTTTTCCATTTTTTTCACTCTTTTTATTGCTTTAATGTGCATTGTTATCAGTCTGAATGTTTTTTTTTTGTATATTAATGCTTTTATCATTATTATTATCATTATTAGTTTACCTCTGTCAGTTTTTGTAAGTGTATTTTTTTCTAATTTTTCCTCTAGTGACATTTATTTTTGATTATTTCAAATTTTTTTGTATCATTTTTGATCTTCGGTGTTTTAGAGGAAGGTAGAACTTAAAACAAAAATGTTTTCAAAAAAAGGACCAGTTTTATCTAGAAAACGATGCAGACTATCGAGGTAAATGAAGAATACCTTTTTAAAGTAAAAACTACACATTTTCATATGTTGATCAATTGCCAATTATTATTTATAATGAGTTTCGGAAATATTCCCAAAAAAACAGCATCAGGCGCTTGTAGCTTCTGCTGTTGAAATCGTTATTTTCTCTGTTTGAACAGCTATTTATGCTAATAAAGATTATTATTATTATTTAAAAAGGGGGTGGAAAAAGTATTTTGTGGTGCGTTGCAGGTGTGGGGGTTCTTTTTTTTTAAATATACTTTCTAAATTTCCAATACTTACTTCTGCTGGCCAGAAAAATCTCCACAGCATTATTCTGCAGCAAATAACGTCTCGAAAAAATCGCTCGCACTTCGGAAAAGTACCATTTGCCATGGAGCTGGTCGCAGTACTTCAAAACCTGCAACAACAATCAACAATGAATAATTCGCAATAAACACTTGTGAAACGCGATAACGGATGCAATAAACAATTCAAAAACAAGTCGTTATACCGCATGGAGCGTAAAACAAAATGGCAGATATGCCGTATATACACATTGATGTGCTCATAATTTACGTTATGTAGACGGCAAAAACGACTACGAACCGGCGATTGTATAAATTTTATCGATCAACGCTTTCCGCGAATCGGATTGAGTTATCAGAGATCGCGCCATTTTGCCACAATGGCCGTATGTAATCACAGCCCTACTTTTGCTAAAAATATTTTTTTTCTATGACTATTTAATAATAGATGTATAATACATCCACTTTCTATTGGTTAATGTAACTCGTGAAGTGATCTAAATTTAGAGACCGTCCATACTTGTTTTATAGTCATTGACATTGTGTTAACAACCTAACCTCACTTCAAGTACAATAGTTGTCAAAAATTGCCGTTTAAATGAAATTAAATATTGAATAATTATGTATGGTGGAAAAAATTGATAAAAATGCAAAGTTTTTTCAAGTGTTAATTACATGATGATTAAAACTTCAAATCGGCGACGTTTCGACCCTATAAAATACCCCAAAATTAATCGCAATCGATTTAGTGCTGTATGAGTTATAAATGAATTATCGTGGGCCTTGCCACCTGGAACATTTATTTCTGCGGCATCGCCCTTTATATCCTGCAAGCATTACATTTGGCATCTGACGATTCCCAGCCATGTACATTAATCAGTTTCAGATATGGACTGTGCATGAGGGTGCTTTGATTTCGAAATGGAAGTTTTTCTTGTGAATTATGAGGACACCGAAATAACGCAAGGTTATAAAAGTGGATTTTTTGAGGAAACGGTACCACTTACATCGTTGGTACCAGGGACAAATTAGATTTCGAAATTTAAAATTTTCTCTGGTATCTCTGGTAAGTGTTTTTCTCCATTTTTTGTCCTAAATTGAATTATCTATATTTCTTATTCAAAAGTTTCTTCTCTAAAATCATTTGATTCTGAAATATTTCAAAAAACATACGGAATTTCGAATATCATGCGGATGCGCCATCCTACGACGTTCATTAAAATAAAATACAAATTGAATTAGTGAAGTGATGGTTCCACTAATTTCTCGATAATTCCCAAAACTAATTCCGCAAATTATGCTATAACTTTCCTTTATTCGATTGAGGGAGAAATTAGTGGAATTACACTTCAAATTTCGGAACTGATTTTACCAGTAATTCCACTAATTCAAAGTGTTGCCATTTTCTTTAATTCTACTGAAAAAAAAAGTGTGGTTAGTATTGTATGCCAATTACTGGGACTAAGTGATGCCTTCATGAGGTACTAATTTTACAAGTAATTCCATTTTCTCTAATTCCAACAAAAATATAAGTATAGTGAAGCTGATTTTGTATGCCAATAGAAACTAATAAGCCAGTACGATCAAACATATTGGTCATGTCCAAGAGGCAGGATTGGAATTAGTTAAATTGGTGATTTTACTAATACCATGATCATTGAGACACCAAAAAATTGAAAACCAGTAATTCCAAATAACAATTAAAATAATTCCGTGAATCATTTTATGAATTTCGCCTTATTCCACTGAGGAATTAGTGGAGTTACTTGAGAACTGGTTGTACCACTTATTTCAGGAATTCCACAAAGTTGTCAATTTTCTTAATTCCATCACGAATGGAATTAGTGAACCTGGTAATGGAACTACCAGATCTACTACTGTTTCCCGTAATTCCATCGCATATTCTGACAGTTCTTTATCGGTAATTCCATTAACTAGTGCCAATATTTCCATTGAGAATGGAATTAGTGAACTTCAAAAACAGAATAGGGATTAAGGAATCGGAACGATTATGATTGAACTGAAATAAGTAAAACTGGTAATTCTAATCGAATTCCGTAATTCCATTGCTATTCTCACATTTCGATATTGATAATTCCACTAACTAATGCTCATAATTCCACTAGGGATTTAATTGGGGAATATTCAAAACAGAATAGGAAATAAGTAATCGGAACAATTATGATTGAACTGAAAAAGGTAAAACTAGTAATTCTACTTCTGATTCCCGTAATTCCATTGCCATTCTCACATTTCGATATTGGTAATTTCACAAACTAATGCTCATATTTCCACTAAGGATGTGATAAGGGAACATTCAAAAACAGAATGGGAATTAAGGAATCCAATGAGAATGGAATTAGTGAACTTCAAAAACAGAATAGGAATTAAGGAATCGGAACGATTTTGATTGAACTGAAATAAGTAAAACTGGTAATTCCACTTCTGATTCCCGTAATTCCATTGCCATTCTCACATTTTGATATTGGTAATTCCACTAACTAATGCCCATATTTCCAATAAGAATGATATAAGTGAAATTTCAAAAAAGAATAGGAATTAAGGATTTTGGATTGATTGTGTTTGAACTGAAAAAGGTAAAACTGGTAATTCTACTTCTGATTCCCGTAATTCCATTGCCATTCTCACATTTCGATATTGGTAATTCCACTAACTAATGCCCATACTTCCAATGAGAATGAGATTAGTGAACTTTCAAAACAGAATAGGAATTAAGGATTTTGGATTGATTGTGTTTGAGCTGAAAAAGGTAAAACTGGTAATTCTACTTCTGATTCCCGTAATTCCTTTACCATTCTCACATTTGAATATTGTTTGTTTTGTAAAACTGGTAATTCTTGGTGATTCCATCACCACTCTCTGACATTCCATAATTAGTAATTCCACTAGTGCCCATTATCCATCAAGAATGGAATTAATAAATGTTCAAGAAGAAATCACGAATTAGGGAATTGAAAGCATGGTGGTTGAAATGAAATTAGTTAAACTGCAATTGGTAATTCTACTTCTGATTTCCGTAATTCCATCGGCGTTCTAACATTTCGTTATCGGTAATTCCACTAATTAGAGTCCATATTTTCAATACAAATGGAATTAGTGAACTTGTAATTCTTCTTCCGATTTCCGTAATTCCAACGCCATTCGGAGGTTTTGGTTATCGGGATTTCGACTAACTAATGCCCACTATTCCACAAAAAACAGAATTAGTGAACTTTCAAAAACAGAATAGGAATTCGGGAATCGGAATAATCGTGGTTGAAGTGAGATGAGTAGAACTGGTAATTCTTCGTACTTCCATCACCACTCTCTGACATTTCGTTATCAGTAATTCCACTAACTAATGCCCATTATCCATCAAGAATGGAATTAATGAATGTTCAAAAAAAAATCACGAAATAGGGAATTGGAAGCATCTGTGGTTGAAATGAAATTAGTTAAACTGCAATTGGTAATTCAACTTCTGATTCCCGTAATTCCATTACCATTCTCACAATTCGATATTGGTAATTCCACTAACTTATGCTCATAATTCCACTTGGGATGTAATTAGGGAACATTAAAAAACAGAATGGGAATTAAGGAATCGGAACAATTATGATTGAACTGAAAAAGGTAAAACTGGTAATTCTACTTATAATTCCCGTGATTCCATCGCCATTCTGACATTTCGTTATCGGTAGTTCCACTAACTAATGCCCATATTTCCAATAAGAATGGAATTAGTGAACTTTCAAAACAGAATAGGAATTAAGGATTCTGGATTGATTGTGTTTGAACTGAAAAAGGTAAAACTGTTAATTCAACTTCTGATTCCCGTAATTCCTTCACCATTCTCACATTTAAATATTGTTCGTTTTGTAAAACTGGTAATTCTTCGTGATTCCATCACCACTCTCTGACATTTCGTTACTAGTAATTCCACTAACTAATGCCCATTATCTATCAAGAATGGGATTAATGAATGTTCAAGAAGAAATCACGAATTAGGGAATTGGAAGCATCTGTGGTTGAAATGAAATTAGTGAAACTGCAATTGGTAATTCTACTTCTGATTTCCGTAATTCCATCGGCGTTCTAACATTTCGTTATCGGTAATTCCACTAATTAGAGCCCATATTTTCAATACGAATGGAATAAGTGAACTTTCAAAACAGAATAGGAATTAAGGATTTTGGATTGACTGTGTTTGAACTGAAAAAGGTAAAACTGGTAATTCTACTTCTGATTCCCGTAATTCCTTTACCATTTTCACATTTAAATATTGTTTGATTTGTAAAACTGGTAATTCTTCGTGATTCCAACACCACTCTCTGACATTTCGTTATTAGTAATTCCACTAACTAATGCCCATTTTCCATCAAGAATGGAATTAATGAATGATCAAGAAGAAATCAAGAATTAGGGAATTGGAAGCATCTGTGGTTGAAATGAAATTAGTGAGACTGCAATTAGTGACTCTACTTCTGATTTCCGTAAGTCCATCGCCCTTCTAACATTTCGTTATCGGTAATTCCACCAATTTGAGCCCATATTTTCAATACGAATGGAATTAGTGAACTTTTTGAACAAAATAGGAATTAAAGAACTGGAATGATTGTGGATATACTGAAATAAGTAAAACTTCTGATTTGCGTAATTCCACCGCCATTCGGAGGTTTGGTTATCGGGATTTCGACCAACTAATGCCCACTATTCCACTAAAAACGGAATCAGTGAACTTTCAAAAAGAGAATAAGAATTAGGGAATCGGAATAATCGAGGATGAACTGGGATGAGTAAAACTGGTAATTCCTAGTGGATTCATCACCACTCTTTGACATTTCGTTATTAGTAATTCCACTAACTAATGCCCATTTTCCATCAAGAATGGAACTAATGAAGGTTCAAAAACAAATTAAAGAATTGGAATTATTATTCCATTTCTTTAAAACAATGGAATCAGTGGGATTTCTAGGGGAAATGGATGGAATTAGTAGATGTACTATAATTCTTCTACTTCCACTAATTCCATCAGCATTACTAGAGTTTGAAAAGAAAGGTCCACAAACAGCATCAGTGAAGTATTTCCTCGTCTATGGATGAAGATAAACTGTTCGCAGTAATTCCTGAGCCCTCATCCAAAATCACAGAATGACAAATAAAACAAGCTGCCCTCTTTCAATCTAATTTTCCTCTCTGCCACATCAAATCCCAAAATCACCATCATCCACTCCCCCAGTCCATCCGAAACCACTCAACTTCTCATTGTTCCGCAGTGTATTTACAAAATAGAAACACAATTTACAATTGAGAGGGGTGGAATTCCGTGCCCTATCGCCATATCCCGCCACCACTCGTTCTGTAAATCATCCCTAATCGAGTTTACACGAGTCTAAGCTTCCCAAATAATTCATACCCGTCTCTCCCTTAAGCCCCAATGGGTTTGTTTCACGAAAATTGAATTTTTACAACAAACTTGCCAGGAAAAAGTAAACTTATAAGGGCAATGTCGGGTAATAAGGCCAAAAACGTCTAAAATATGGAAGAAAAAGTTTTAGTAAGCTATCTGGTCTGACTGATGAATCCTATTCGGGATGAAAGGAAGGAGGGTGCCACTTGTACAACAATTGTCAACTATTTTCCTTAAGCCCTAATGGAATTGTATTTTTGCAACAATGTTGCCAAATGAAGCTACAAAATGACAAAATAACAGTAAATGGTCATCAAAATGCTTCGTTTATGACCCATTAACTTGCTAATTTATGGCCAATTAGGTCTTTGAAGATAAAAACTCATTGTGTGTCACACTCTGTACTTATCTAAATCAGTGTTTAAAAAAATGTGAATAAAATTATCGGCATCGATTAACAGTTAACAGGGGACATGTTTGATTTAATTAAATTTAATTGGGTCGTTTAATGTTGGAGTAATGCGAAATGTTCTGGCCAACAGAAATGCTAATTGGCACTTTATTCGAGCCTAAATGGCCTACACAGCGAGAGTTTTATTGGAAATATTAAGTTTATGGTTTATTTCTTTAAGATCAGCGGTTGTTGAGCCCCTACACATTTTTCAGTATCTGATGAATCAAAGCAGATTGCGGAAACAGTCCAGCCCCCCTGTTTGGACAACACGTGAATAAAAAAGATTTTTATTGTTACGGTCCAGCTCGATACTTGGAGGCTGATGTAAAGTCTCAGCTATGAACAAAATTCAAAAAATCATATCTCCGTAACCAGTTGAGATAACCGGGTGATTTTTTTACTGGATTATGTCAAAAAGGGTCTACTTTGAACCTACAAATTTTCACTTTTCTCCAAAATTTTGATTAGGAGATAATTGACATTGAATGACGTCAGGTACTCGACACTAATGTATTTTCTGAGCCTTGAACAAAATTTGAAAAATCATAACTCCATAACCAGTTGAGATAGCCAGGAGTTTTTTTCACTGGATCATATCAAAAAGTGTCTTCTTTGAACCAACAGATTTTCACTTTTACTCAAAATTTTGATTTGGAGATGATTGACATTGAATGACGTCCGGCATTCGAAGCTAATGTATTGTCTGAGCCTTGAGCAAAATTCAAAAAATCATAACTCCATAACCAGTCAAGATAGCCGGGTGATTTTTTTACTGGATTATGTCAAAAAGTGTCTACTTTGGACCTACAAATTTTAACTTTTTCCAAAAATATTGATTTGGAGATAATTGACATTGAATGACGTCAGGTGCTCGAGGCTTACGTATTATCTGAGCCTTGAACAAAATTCAAAAAATCATAACTCCATAACCAGTTGACATAGCAGGGTGATTTTTTTATTGGATTATGTCAAAAAGTGTCTACTTTGGACCTACAAATTTTAACTTTTTCCAAAAATATTGATTTGGAGATAATTGACATTGAATGACGTCAGGTGCTCGAGGCTAACGTATTATCTGAGCCTTGAACAAAATTCAAAAAATCATAACTCCGTAACCAGTTGAGATAACCAGGCGATTTTTGTGCTGGATTATTGCAAAAATTGTTTTATTTCGACATAAAAATTTTCACTGTTCTCCCAAATTTGGTTGACATTGAATGACGTAGGGTACTCGAGGCTAATGTATTTTCTGAGTCTTGAACAAAATTTAAAAAATCATAACTCCATAACCAGTTGACATAGCAGGGTGATTTTTTTATTGGATTATGTCAAAAAGTGTCTACTTTGGACCTACAAATTTTAACTTTTTCCGAAAATATTGATTTGGAGATAATTGTCATCGAATGACGTCAGGTACTCGAGGCTAATGAATTGTCTGAGCCTTGAACAAAATTCAAAAAATCATAACTCCATAACCAGTTGACATAGCAGGGTGATATTTTTATTGGATTATGTCAAAAAGTGTCTACTTTGGACCTACAAATTTTCACTTTTCCCAAAAATTTTGATTTGGAGAAAATTGACGTCGAATGACGTCAGATTCTCGAGGCTAATGTATTTTCTGAGCCTTGAACCAAATTTAAAAAATCATAACTCCATAAGCAGTTGACATAGCAGGGTGATTTTTTCATTGGATTATGTCAAAAAGTGTCTACTTTGGACCTACAAATTTTCACTCTTTCCAAAAATTTTGATTTGGAGATAACTGACATCGAATGACATCAGGTACTCGAGGCTAAAGTATTTTCTGAGCATTGAACAAAATTCAAAAAATCATAACTCCATAACCAGTTGACATAGCAGGGTGATTTTTTTATTGGATTATGTAAAAAAGTGCCTACTTTGGACCTACAAATTTTCACTTTTTCCAAAAATTTTGATTTGGAGATAAGTGACATCGAATGACGTCAGGTACTCGAGGCTAATGTATTTTCTGAGCCTTGAACAAAATTCAAAAAATCATAACTCCATAACCAGTTGACATATCAGGGTGATTTTTTTATTGGATTATGTCAAAAAGTGTCTACTTTGGACCTACAAATTTTAACTTTTTCCAAAAATATTGATTTGGAGATAATTGACATTGAATGACGTCAGGTGCTCGAGGCTAACGTATTATCTGAGCCTTGAACAAAATTCAAAAAATCATAACTCCGTAACCAGTTGAGATAACCGGGCGATTTTTGTGCTGGATTATTGCAAAAATTGTTTTATTTCGACATAAAAATTTTCACTGTTCTCCCAAATTTGGTTGACATTGAATGACGTAGGGTACTCGAGGCTAATGTATTTTCTGAGTCTTGAACAAAATTTAAAAAATCATAACTCCATAACCAGTTGACATAGCAGGGTGATTTTTTTATTGGATTATGTCAAAAAGTGTCTACTTTGGACCTACAAATTTTAACTTTTTCCGAAAATATTGATTTGGAGATAATTGACATCGAATGACGTCAGGTACTCGAGGCTAATGAATTGTCTGAGCCTTGAACAAAATTCAAAAAATCATAACTCCATAACCAGTTGACATAGCAGGGTGATATTTTTATTGGATTATGTCAAAAAGTGTCTACTTTGGACCTACAAATTTTCACTTTTCCCAAAAATTTTGATTTGGAGAAAATTGACGTCGAATGACGTCAGGTTCTCGAGGCTAATGTATTTTCTGAACCTTGAACCAAATTTAAAAAATCATAACTCCATAAGCAGTTGACATAGCAGGGTGATTTTTTCATTGGATTATGTCAAAAAGTGTCTACTTTGGACCTACAAATTTTCACTCTTTCCAAAAATTTTGATTTGGAGATAACTGACATCGAATGACATCAGGTACTCGAGGCTAAAGTATTTTCTGAGCATTGAACAAAATTCAAAAAATCATAACTCCATAACCAGTTGACATAGCAGGGTGATATTTTTATTGGATTATGTCAAAAAGTGTCTACTTTGGACCTACAAATTTTCACTTTTCCCAAAAATTTTGATTTGGAGAAAATTGACGTCGAATGACGTCAGGTTCTCGAGGCTAATGTATTTTCTGAACCTTGAACCAAATTTAAAAAATCATAACTCCATAAGCAGTTGACATAGCAGGGTGATTTTTTCATTGGATTATGTCAAAAAGTGTCTACTTTGGACCTACAAATTTTCACTCTTTCCAAAAATTTTGATTTGGAGATAACTGACATCGAATGACATCAGGTACTCGAGGCTAAAGTATTTTCTGAGCATTGAACAAAATTCAAAAAATCATAACTCCATAACCAGTTGACATAGCAGGGTGATTTTTTTATTGGATTATGTAAAAAAGTGCCTACTTTGGACCTACAAATTTTCACTTTTTCCAAAAATTTTGATTTGGAGATAAGTGACATCGAATGACGTCAGGTACTCGAGGCTAATGTATTTTCTGAGCCTTGAACAAAATTCAAAAAATCATAACTCCATAACCAGTTGACATAGCAGGGTGATTTTTTTATTGGATTATGTCAAAAAGTGTCTACTTTGGACCTACAAATTTTAACTTTTTCCAAAAATATTGATTTGGAGATAATTGACATTGAATGACGTCAGGTGCTCGAGGCTAACGTATTATCTGAGCCTTGAACAAAATTCAAAAAATCATAACTCCGTAACCAGTTGAGATAACCGGGCGATTTTTGTGCTGGATTATTGCAAAAATTGTTTTATTTCGACATAAAAATTTTCACTGTTCTCCCAAATTTGGTTGACATTGAATGACGTAGGGTACTCGAGGCTAATGTATTTTCTGAATCTTGAACAAAATTTAAAAAATCATAACTCCATAACCAGTTGACATAGCAGGGTGATTTTTTTATTGGATTATGTAAAAAAGTGCCTACTTTGGACCTACAAATTTTCACTTTTTCCAAAAATTTTGATTTGGAGATAAGTGACATCGAATGACGTCAGGTACTCGAGGCTAATGTATTTTCTGAGCCTTGAACAAAATTCAAAAAATCATAACTCCATAACCAGTTGACATAGCAGGGTGATTTTTTTATTGGATTATGTCAAAAAGTGTCTACTTTGGACCTACAAATTTTAACTTTTTCCAAAAATATTGATTTGGAGATAATTGACATTGAATGACGTCAGGTGCTCGAGGCTAACGTATTATCTGAGCCTTGAAATAAATTCAAAAAATCATAACTCCATAACCAGTTGACATATCAGGGTGATTTTTTTATTGGATTATGTCAAAAAGTGTCTACTTTGGACCTACAAATTTTAACTTTTTCCAAAAATATTGATTTGGAGATAATTGACATTGAATGACGTCAGGTGCTCGAGGCTAACGTATTATCTGAGCCTTGAACAAAATTCAAAAAATCATAACTCCGTAACCAGTTGAGATAACCGGGCGATTTTTGTGCTGGATTATTGCAAAAATTGTTTTATTTCGACATAAAAATTTTCACTGTTCTCCCAAATTTGGTTGACATTGAATGACGTAGGGTACTCGAGGCTAATGTATTTTCTGAGTCTTGAACAAAATTTAATTGATGATTGATAGCAGGGTGATTTTTTTATTGGATTATGTCAAAAAGTGTCTACTTTGGACCTACAAATTTTCACTCTTTCCAAAAATTTTGATTTGGAGATAACTGACATCGAATGACATCAGGTACTCGAGGCTAAAGTATTTTCTGAGCATTGAACAAAATTCAAAAAATCATAACTCCATAACCAGTTGACATAGCAGGGTGATTTTTTTATTGGATTATGTAAAAAAGTGTCTACTTTGGACCTACAAATTTTCACTTTTTCCAAAAATTTTGATTTGGAGATAAGTGACATCGAATGACGTCAGGTACTCGAGGCTAATGTATTTTCTGAGCCTTGAACAAAATTCAAAAAATCATAACTCCATAACCAGTTGACATAGCAGGGTGATTTTTTTATTGGATTATGTCAAAAAGTGTCTACTTTGAACCTACAAATTTTCACTTTTTCCAAAAATTTTGATTTGGAGATAATTGACATCGAATGACGTCAGGTAATCGAGGCTAATGAATTGTCTGAGCCTTGAACAAAATTCAAAAAATCATAACTCCATAACCAGTTGACATAGCAGGGTGATTTTTTTATTGGATTATGTAAAAAAGTGCCTACTTTGGACCTACAAATTTTCATTTTTTCCAAAAATTTTGATTTGGAGATAAGTGACATCGAATGACGTCAGGTACTCGAGGCTAATGTATTTTCTGAGCCTTGAACAAAATTCAAAAAATCATAACTCCATAACCAGTTGACATAGCAGGGTGATTTTTTTATTGGATTATGTCAAAAAGTGTCTACTTTGGACCTACAAATTTTAACTTTTTCCAAAAATATTGATTTGGAGATAATTGACATTGAATGACGTCAGGTGCTCGAGGCTAACGTATTATCTGAGCCTTGAACAAAATTCAAAAAATCATAACTCCATAACCAGTTGACATATCAGGGTGATTTTTTTATTGGATTATGTCAAAAAGTGTCTACTTTGGACCTACAAATTTTAACTTTTTCCAAAAATATTGATTTGGAGATAATTGACATTGAATGACGTCAGGTGCTCGAGGCTAACGTATTATCTGAGCCTTGAACAAAATTCAAAAAATCATAACTCCGTAACCAGTTGAGATAACCGGGCGATTTTTGTGCTGGATTATTGCAAAAATTGTTTTATTTCGACATAAAAATTTTCACTGTTCTCCCAAATTTGGTTGACATTGAATGACGTAGGGTACTCGAGGCTAATGTATTTTCTGAGTCTTGAACAAAATTTAATTGATGATTGATAGCAGGGTGATTTTTTTATTGGATTATGTCAAAAAGTGTCTACTTTGGACCTACAAATTTTCACTCTTTCCAAAAATTTTGATTTGGAGATAACTGACATCGAATGACATCAGGTACTCGAGGCTAAAGTATTTTCTGAGCATTGAACAAAATTCAAAAAATCATAACTCCATAACCAGTTGACATAGCAGGGTGATTTTTTTATTGGATTATGTAAAAAAGTGTCTACTTTGGACCTACAAATTTTCACTTTTTCCAAAAATTTTGATTTGGAGATAAGTGACATCGAATGACGTCAGGTACTCGAGGCTAATGTATTTTCTGAGCCTTGAACAAAATTCAAAAAATCATAACTCCATAACCAGTTGACATAGCAGGGTGATTTTTTTATTGGATTATGTCAAAAAGTGTCTACTTTGAACCTACAAATTTTCACTTTTTCCAAAAATTTTGATTTGGAGATAATTGACATCGAATGACGTCAGGTAATCGAGGCTAATGAATTGTCTGAGCCTTGAACAAAATTCGAAAAATCATAACTCCATAACCAGTTGACATGGCAGGGTGATTTTTTTATTGGATTATGTCAAAAAGTGTCTACTTTGGACCTACAAATTTTCACTTTTCCCAAAAATTTTGATTTGGAGAAAATTGACGTCGAATGACGTCAGGTTCTCGAGGCTAATGTATTTTCTGAACCTTGAACCAAATTTAAAAAATCATAACTCCATAAGCAGTTGACATAGCAGGGTGATTTTTTCATTGGATTATGTCAAAAAGTGTCTACTTTGGACCTACAAATTTTCACTCTTTCCAAAAATTTTGATTTGGAGATAACTGACATCGAATGACATCAGGTACTCGAGGCTAAAGTATTTTCTGAGCATTGAACAAAATTCAAAAAATCATAACTCCATAACCAGTTGACATAGCAGGGTGATTTTTTTATTGGATTATGTAAAAAAGTGCCTACTTTGGACCTACAAATTTTCACTTTTTCCAAAAATTTTGATTTGGAGATAAGTGACATCGAATGACGTCAGGTACTCGAGGCTAATGTATTTTCTGAGCCTTGAACAAAATTCAAAAAATCATAACTCCATAACCAGTTGACATAGCAGGGTGATTTTTTTATTGGATTATGTCAAAAAGTGTCTACTTTGGACCTACAGATTTTAACTTTTTCCAAAAATATTGATTTGGAGATAATTGACATTGAATGACGTCAGGTGCTCGAGGCTAACGTATTATCTGAGCCTTGAACAAAATTCAAAAAATCATAACTCCATAACCAGTTGACATATCAGGGTGATTTTTTTATTGGATTATGTCAAAAAGTGTCTACTTTGGACCTACAGATTTTAACTTTTTCCAAAAATATTGATTTGGAGATAATTGACATTGAATGACGTCAGGTGCTCGAGGCTAACGTATTATCTGAGCCTTGAACAAAATTCAAAAAATCATAACTCCGTAACCAGTTGAGATAACCGGGCGATTTTTGTGCTGGATTATTGCAAAAATTAATTTATTTCGACATAAAAATTTTCACTGTTCTCCCAAATTTGGTTGACATTGAATGACGTAGGGTACTCGACGCTAATGTATTTTCTGAATCTTGAACAAAATTTAAAAAATCATAACTCCATAACCAGTTGACATGGCAGGGTGATTTTTTTATTGGATTATGTCAAAAAGTGTCTACTTTGAACCTACAAATTTTCACTTTTTCCAAAAATTTTGATTTGGAGATAAGTGACATCGAATGACGTCAGGTACTCGAGGCTAATGTATTTTCTGAGCCTTGAACAAAATTCAAAAAATCATAACTCCATAACCAGTTGACATAGCAGGGTGATTTTTTTATTGGATTATGTCAAAAAGTGTCTACTTTGGACCTACAAATTTTAACTTTTTCCAAAAATATTGATTTGGAGATGATTGACATTGAATGACGTCAGGTGCTCGAGGCTAACGTATTATCTGAGCCTTGAACAAAATTCAAAAAATCATATCTCCGTAACCAGTTGAGATAACCGGGCGATTTTTGTGCTGGATTATTGCAAAAATTGTTTTATTTCGACATAAAAATTTTCACTGTTCTCCCAAATTTGGTTGACATTGAATGACGTAGGGTACTCGAGGCTAATGTATTTTCTGAGTCTTGAACAAAATTTAAAAAATCATAACTCCATAACCAGTTGACATAGCAGGGTGATTTTTTTATTGGATTATGTCAAAAAGTGTCTACTTTGGACCTACAAATTTTCACTTTTCCCAAAAATTTTGATTTGGAGTAAATTGACGTCGAATGACGTCAGGTTCTCGAGGCTAATGTATTTTCTGAGCCTTGAACCAAATTTAAAAAATCATAACTCCATAAGCAGTTGACATAGCAGGGTGATTTTTTTATTGGATTATGTCAAAAAGTGTCTACTTTGGACCTACAAATTTTAACTTTTTCCGAAAATATTGATTTGGAGATAATTGACATCGAATGACGTCAGGTACTCGAGGCTAATGAATTGTCTGAGCCTTGAACAAAATTCAAAAAATCATAACTCCATAACCAGTTGACATAGCAGGGTGATATTTTTATTGGATTATGTCAAAAAGTGTCTACTTTGGACCTACAAATTTTCACTTTTCCCAAAAATTTTGATTTGGAGTAAATTGACGTCGAATGACGTCAGGTTCTCGAGGCTAATGTATTTTCTGAGCCTTGAACCAAATTTAAAAAATCATAACTCCATAAGCAGTTGACATAGCAGGGTGATTTTTTTATTGGATTATGTCAAAAAGTGTCTACTTTGGACCTACAAATTTTAACTTTTTCCGAAAATATTGATTTGGAGATAATTGACATCGAATGACGTCAGGTACTCGAGGCTAATGAATTGTCTGAGCCTTGAACAAAATTCAAAAAATCATAACTCCATAACCAGTTGACATAGCAGGGTGATATTTTTATTGGATTATGTCAAAAAGTGTCTACTTTGGACCTACAAATTTTCACTTTTCCCAAAAATTTTGATTTGGAGTAAATTGACGTCGAATGACGTCAGGTTCTCGAGGCTAATGTATTTTCTGAGCCTTGAACCAAATTTAAAAAATCATAACTCCATAAGCAGTTGACATAGCAGGGTGATTTTTTTATTGGATTATGTCAAAAAGTGTCTACTTTGGACCTACAAATTTTAACTTTTTCCGAAAATATTGATTTGGAGATAATTGACATCGAATGACGTCAGGTACTCGAGGCTAATGAATTGTCTGAGCCTTGAACAAAATTCAAAAAATCATAACTCCATAACCAGTTGACATAGCAGGGTGATATTTTTATTGGATTATGTCAAAAAGTGTCTACTTTGGACCTACAAATTTTCACTTTTCCCAAAAATTTTGATTTGGAGAAAATTGACGTCGAATGACGTCAGATTCTCGAGGCTAATGTATTTTCTGAGCCTTGAACCAAATTTAAAAAATCATAACTCCATAAGCAGTTGACATAGCAGGGTGATTTTCTCATTGGATTATGTCAAAAAGTGTCTACTTTGGACCTACAAATTTTCACTCTATCCAAAAATTTTGATTTGGAGATAACTGACATCGACTGACATCAGGTACTCGAGGCTAAAGTATTTTCTGAGCATTGAACAAAATTCAAAAAATCATAACTCCATAACCAGTTGACATAGCAGGGTGATTTTTTTATTGGATTATGTAAAAAAGTGTCTACTTTGGACCTACAAATTTTCACTTTTTCCAAACATTTTGATTTGGAGATAAGTGACATCGAATGACGTCAGGTACTCGAGGCTAATGTATTTTCTGAGCCTTGAACAAAATTCAAAAAATCATAACTCCATAACCAGTTGACATAGCAGGGTGATTTTTTTATTGGATTATGTCAAAAAGTGTCTACTTTGAACCTACACATTTTCACTTTTTCCAAAGATTTTGATTTGGAGATAATTGACATCGAATGACGTCAGGTAATCGAGGCTAATGAATTGTCTGAGCCTTGAACAAAATTCGAAAAATCATAACTCCATAACCAGTTGACATGGCAGGGTGATTTTTTTATTGGATAATGTCAAAAAGTGTCTAGTTTGAACCTACAAATTTTCACTTTTTCCAAAAATTTTGATTTGGAGATAAGTGACATCGAATGACGTCAGGTACTCGAGGCTAATGTATTTTCTGAGCCTTGAACAAAATTCAAAAAATCATAACTCCATAACCAGTTGACATAGCAGGGTAATTTTTTTATTGGATTATGTCAAAAAGTGTCTACTTTGAACCTACAAATTTTCACTTTTTCCAAAAATTTTGATTTGGAGATAATTGACATCGAATGACGTCAGGTACTCGAGGCTAATGAATTGTCTGAGCCTTGAACAAAATTCGAAAAATCATAACTCCATAAACAGTTGACATAGCAGGGTGATTTTTTTATTGGATTATGTCAAAAAGTGTCTACTTTGGACCTACAAATTTTCACTTTTTCCAAAAATTTTGATTTGGAGATAATTGACATCGAATGACGTCAGGTACTCGAGGCTAATGAATTGTCTGAGCCTGTAACAAAATTAAAAAATTATAACTCCATAACCAGTTGACATAGCAGGGTGATTTTTTTATTGGATTATGTCAAAAAGTGTCTACTTTGAACCTACAAATTTTCACTTCTTCCAAAAATTTTGATTTGGAGATAATTGACATCGAATGACGTCAGGTACTCGAGGCTAATGAATTGTCCGAGCCTTGCACAAAATTCGAAAAATCATAACTCCATAACCAGTTGACATAGCAGGGTGATTTTTTTATTGGATAATTTCAAAAAGTGTCTAGTTTGAACCTACAAATTTTCACTTTTTCCAATAATTTTGATTTGGAGATAAGTGACATCGAATGACGTCATGTACTCGAGGCTAATGTATTTTCTGAGCCTTGAACAAAATTCAAAAAATCATAACTCCATAACCAGTCAAGATAGCCGGGTGATTTTTTTACTGGATTATGTCAAAAAGGGTCTACTTTGAACGAACCTACAAATTTCCACTTTTCTCCAAAATTTTGATTAGGAGATAATTGACATTGAATGACGTCAGGTACTCGACGCTAATGTATTGTCTGAGCCTCGAACAAAATTTTAAAAATTATAACTCCATAACCAGTTGAGATAGGCAGGACTTTTTTTCACTGGATTATATCAAAAAGTGTCTACTTTGTACATACACATTTTCACTTTTCCCCAAAATTTTGATTAGAAGATGATTGACATTGAATGACGTCACGTACTCGAGGCTAATGTATTGTCTGAGCCTTGAACAAAATTCAAAAAATCATAACTCCATAACCAGTTGAGATAGCCGGTTGATTTTTTTACTGGATTATGTCAAAAAGTGTCTTCTTTGAACCTGAAAATTTTCATTTTTCCCCAGAATTTTGATCTGGAGATAATTGCATTGAATGACATCAGGTACTCGAGGCTTATGTATTGTCTGATCCTTGAACAGAATTCAGAAAATCATAACTCAATAACCAGTTGAGATAGCCAGGAGTTTTTTTCACTGGATCATATCAAAAAGTGTCTTCTTTGAACCTACAAATTTTCACTTTTCCCCAAAATTTTGATTTGGAGATGATTGACATTGAATGACGTCAGGCATTCGAAGCTAATGTATTGTCTGAGCCTTGAACAAAATTCAAAAAATCATAACTCCATAACCAGTTGAGATAGCCGGTTGATTTTTTCGTTGGATTATGTCAAAAGTGTCTACTTTGAACATACAAATTTTCACTTTTTCTCAAAATTTTGATTTGGAGATAATTGACATTGAATGACGTCAGGTACTCCAGGCTAATGTATTATCTGAGCCTTGGACAAAATTCAAAAAATCATAACTCCATAACCAGTTGAGCCAGCCGAGTGATTTTTTCACTGGATTATATCAAAAAGTATCTACTTTGAACCTACAAATTTCCACTTTTCTCTCAAATTTCGTTTTGGAGACAATTGACAATCAATGACGTCATGGTAACTTTTTTATTGAATTTTCCATCCAATTCCCAACAAAAATCGCAATAACTCCCCCATATGTAACCTGAACCTCAAAACAAACTGAAACTCATCACGTCAAACAGATCTCCCCGTGTCTTGTTACAATGCAAGAGGGTCCCATTGTGGCACAGTCAGAACTTGTAACTGCACAATAGAGCCGGATTATTAGCTTGAAAGATGAGCCTCCCTCCTTATCAAATAATAGTCGGAGAGCTCATGATGGAAAAGTTTCACCGTCAGAGCATATAGCACCAGGTGGGCTGGACCGTTACCTCTATAAAATATCTCCGGCTAGTGCGCAAAAATAAGTCAAATAATAAGACAGCAATGATCATTTTTAAAAAAACTTCAAACATTTTTAGCCAAAATCTCGAACGGCTTGAAAATGATCTGTTGTCACAATCAAATATTGATTTTTATTTTTCTTGAGTAAAAAAACAATGTTTAAAAATCTGTCAAGATTTCCAGAATGAATTTGTAAATATGAAATAAGTAAACATGGTTTTAATTGCCTTTAACCAGGGTTTATTTTCATTTATTTGGGTTTTTTTAGTTTATTTCTCAAGGTTTATTTTGGTTACATTCCAGTTTATTTATTTTGACCTGATTTTATTTGCCTTTGTCGGGGGTTTGTGCACGTTTA
The DNA here is from genome assembly GCA_958502075.1 of Orchestes rusci. Lineage (NCBI taxonomy): Eukaryota > Metazoa > Arthropoda > Insecta > Coleoptera > Curculionidae > Orchestes > Orchestes rusci. The sequence continues at coordinate 7,555,883 of OY293304.1, read as the reverse complement.
TTGCCGTTTATTCAAGTTTATTCGAATTTTCTTTGCGTTTATTCGAGTTTGATTGACATATTTGTTCTTTTTAAGGAATAAGTTAGGTTTGTTAATCTTTATTTTGGTTTAATTGAATTTTGTTTAGGTTTATTTTTTTTTTTTTCGTTATTTTAGGGCTCATCAGAATTTTGTTTGGATTTGTTCTTTGTTCAGTTTCCTTTGGTGTGGCTTGGATTTTGTTCACGTTTATTTAAATTTTCTTTGTGTTTATTTTTATTTATTTCAAATTTTGGTTATTGAATTATTGATTTTTATTTATATTTTTATTCCGTTGTTCGTATTGATATGGTTTTATTAGGGTTTATTTTATATTTAGTTTTATTCAAATTTTATTTGAGCTCATTTGAGTCTATCTGTGATTGATTGGATTTATTTGATCTTTTCAAGAGAAAACTTGTGTTTGCATTTATTTCTGTTTATTTCAAGTTTTTTTGGTTCATTTGAATTTTGTTGAGGTTTATCTCGATTTTTTTTTTTTTTTAATGTTCATTTGAATTTTATTTTGATTTATCAAAGTTTAGAGTGGTGTTATTTGGGTTTTGTTCTTGTTTATGAGGATTTTTTAAAAAATTTCCTTGTTTATTAGAGATTAATCAGATTTTTTTGAGAATTAACTTGGGTTTATTCGCATTTATCTTTGATTTGCTTGTGATTATTTATAGTTATTTCAAGTTTTGGTTAGATTATAGAATTTTGTTAAGGTTTATTTTGTTTTTTTTTGGGTTGATCGTCTTTTTTTAAAGGTTCATTTCGATTTCGTATAGATTTATTTCAGTTTGTTTGTGTTAATATGGTTTTATGTAATGTGTTTGTTCGAATTTATTTGGTCTTTTAGGGTTCAACTTGGGTTTATCCGCATTCATTAGGATTTTTTTTTAATTGGATTTCGATTTTAGTTCATTTGAATTTATTTTGAAATAAATCCAGATGAATGAGGTTTTTTTCGGGTTTTGCTTAGGTTTATTCAAAATTTATTTGTTTTAATTTGAGTTTGATCGGATCAATTCGATCTTTTTAGGATCAACTTTAGTCTATTTATCTTTGTTCTGTTCGTCTTCATTTTCATTTATTTCTGGTTTCAGTCGTTAAATTATCGGATTTTCTTTGGATCTATTTCAATTTGTCTGTTTTAATATTGAAGTGGTTTTATTCAAATTTTCATTGTGTTTAATTAAGTCTATCTGTGTTTGATTGAATTTATTTGGACTTTTTAGGGATTAGTTTGAGCTTGTTGATATTTATTTAATTTTTTTAATCTTAATTTCTGTTTATTTGAATTTTGTTCAGGTTTATTTCGTTTTTTTGTTTATTTGGTTCTTGTTAACGTTAATGTAGTTTTATCTGGGTTTTGCTTGCTTTTTTTCAGTTATTTGAATTTATCTGTCTCAATTATTAATTTTTAAGTCTTTGAGATCCTGAAAAAAAATGTTTTATTGAATTTAAAATTTGAACCATTTTAAACGCTTCCTAACAAAAAAAAAAAGATATATATTTTTCCCTCATTCATTTTCTTTTTGATGACTTTTCTTGATTTATTTTTTAAACTTCAATCGTTTTGAAACTATTTCAAAAAAATAATAAGAAACTTAGAAAAAAAGAACTAAAAGTCTTACAAAAAAAACATAAAAGTGCTAAGTAGTCTTCCTCAAAATCTTCACTTCAAAAACTTGAACCTTCCAAAAAGTCTTTGATTATTGAAATTATTAAAATCAAAATTTAAGCCATTTAAACGCCCCCAAACAAAAAAAAAAAAAAGTTATAACTTCTCTGTCATTCTTTTTTTTTATGACTTTTTTCGTTTTGAAAGTATTTAAAAAAAAACAATAAGAAACGTGGTAGTACTAATTTCTTGACAGTTTTAAAAAGTTTCAACTCATAAAAAAATACTGAAAGTCTTCAAAAAAAAACGTAATACTACTAAGTAATGTTGTTAAACAGAATTTCAACTGAATTTAAAATTTAAACCATTTCAAACGCCTCCAAACAAAAAAAAACAATAAAACTCCTCCCGCATTCATTTTTTTTTGATAACATTTTTCGTTTTGAAAGTATCTTCCAAAAACAATAAGAAACGTGGTAGTATTAATTTCTTGACAGTTTTCAGTTTTAAAAAGTTTCTACTCAAAAAAAATAATGAAAATGATAGTGCTAAGTGATCTTTCTCAAAATCTTTACTTCCAAGAAGTCCTTAATTAATGACAAAAATCATTTTTCATTAATTATAATTAATTGAAGAATGTATCATAGCCAATGTACTCAGACAAATTATTTTCAATTTTTTTTTTCAATAATTCAAAAAAGTTCCAGATCTCACATACCGGGTGTCACATTTTATCTTTCCATATTTTAAACCATGATAACTTCGTAATGGTTCAAGATATTGGAAAGCTGCTATAAAGAGTTGATAACAGATTGTTTTATATATACAGGGTGTGCCAAATATCATACATATTATAGAATCTAAGAAGCAGTATGTATTACTAGAAATTGAACTATGTGAAGTTGAAAAAAGTGTTTAAAAAATAGAGTGGCAGGCCAAGGCAGCAATTTTTTTTTTCATCACAAAGATCATTGATTTTGAAACTTATTTGTCAAAAATTACAGAGGAGTATTGAGGAGTATCTTAGAAAAACCTTATAACATTTTTCCTTACATAGTCTTATCATGTGTTGATCATCATTGTTGCTTAAAACAGTAGCTTGAAATGCAAAACTGACTTGACCAATTACGCCAAGCTCGCCAAGTATGCGGGCATTCAATAACACTAAATATCCGACATTAATATTTGCTGCGTGACCATTTTTCGAGCCACACGCAGTTTTTGAAAATTATGATACTTAAACCGGAGTGTTTTGCATGCATTTTTAAAATCGTCTCGTTTTTCAACATTGTCACCCGAAGGCTTACGACTTATTCGCATGTACTTCGAGAATTAATTTCGTTTTGTGCCCCTTGAAATCCGGATGCTTTTATGTCGCTATTTGTCTGATGGATTTGATGTAATTTGTTTCGCCACCCAACAACAAAAGGGAGATTCACCCCTGTTCCACTTCGCAGCCGGTGGGAGATCAATTTGTCTGGGGGGAGTATGGAAAAAATAATTTTTATTTATGATCCGGAATTTGAGGGAAGTAGATGAAATTTCTTGAAAAAATTCTATGTAGGGTGTTTATTTCGTTTTATTTATGTTTATTTCAATTTATTTGGGTTAACATGGTTTAATTTGTATTTATTTGGGTTTTGTTTATGATTATTTGAATTTTTTGTTCGTTTATTTAAGTCTAACTAGGTTTGTCTGGATTTTTTTGAGTTTTGTTTGGGCTTTATGGAGATTTACACGATTTTTGTTTGGATATAATCCAATGTGTTTGTTATTTTGGTTATATTGTTTTTATTTAGTTTATTTGAGTTTTTTTTAGCATTTAGTTCATTTGGGTTTAGTTAAGTTTATCTTGATGATTTATTTGGTGTTTTCATTGCTTAATTTGGGTCTGTTTGCATTTATTCAGGTTTTGTTTGTGTTTATTTGAATTTATTCGAACATTTTTTGATTAATTTTGTAATGACGGATTTGTTTTCCTGGTTAATTTCGAATAATCCACGTTAAGATTGAGATTCGAATTTTTCACGTTATCCCGTAACTCGGTTGAGTTTCATTCGATTAATCCTTTATTTACGCTAAAGTATCGTTTTCCGTGCGCCGCGACTTGGTCAACTATCCAATTATTGTCCGGAACAGTCCACGTAGCGTTTAATGTGGTTTGTTATTTTGTTTTTGATTGAGTTTATTTGAGTTTTTTTTCATTTCTTAAGAATTCAGTTCATTTGGTTTTTATTATTTATCTTGGTTTGTTTATATTTGATTGGTGTATTTATTGCTTGACTTAAGTTTGTTTGCATTTATTCAGGTTTGTTTTTATTTCAGTTTATTTGAGTTAACGTGGTTTGATTTGTATTTATTTGGGTTTTGTTAGGGTATGTACGATTTTTGTTTGGATTTATTCCAATCTATTTGGTTTAATGTGGTTTGTATTTTGGTTTTATTATTTTAATTGAGTTTATTTTAGTTTAATCAAGTTTATCTCGATTTGCTAGTATTTATTTGGTGTTTTCATTGCTTAACTTGGGTTTTTTTGCATTTATTTAGGATATGTTTGTGTTTATTTAAATTTATTCGATCTTTTTTTGGTTGATTTTGTAATGACGGATTTATTTTCCCGGTTAAATTCGAATAATTCACGTTACTTGGTTGAGTTTCAATCAATGAATCTTGTGTTTACTCTGAAGTATCGTTTTCCGTGCGCCGCGACTTATTCAACTATCTAATTACTGTTCTGAACAGTACACGTAACGTTTAATGTGGTTTGTTATTTTGGTTATATTGTTTTTTTTATTTCTTTGGCATTCAGTTCATTTGATTTTTATTTGAGTTTAGTTGACTTTATCTCGGTTTGTTTGTATTTATGTATTTGGTGTTTTCTTTGCATAACTTTGATTTGTTTGCATCTATTTAAGTTTTGTTTGTGTTCATTCAAATTTATTCGATTTTTTTTGGTTAATTTGGTAACGACAGATTTGTTTTCCCGGTTAAATTAAATTAAGTTCGTAACGTTCAATTTGGTTTGTTATTTTGGTTTTATTGTTTTCATTGAGTTTATTTGAGATTTCTTCAAATTTTTTATTTGAGTGTACCTCGGTTTGTTTGTATTCATTTGATGTTTACATTGCTTAACTTGGGCTTGTTTGCATTTATTTAGGTTTTATTTGTGTTTATTTTGATTCATTCGATTTTTTTTTGACAATTTTGTGACGAGGTTATAGAATGTTCGGATTTGTTTTCCCGGTTAAAATCGAATACTTCACGTGACTTGGTTAATTTTCAATCAGTTAATTCCGTATTTTCGCAGAGTATCGTTTTCCGTGCGCCGCATCTTGGTCACCTATCCAATGACTGTCCGGAACAGTCTCCGGAACAGTCCACGTTGTATTTATGTAAATTTTGTCTGTTTGAGTTTGTTTAGACTTATTTTGCCTTTTTATGAGTTAACTTCGTCTTGTTTGTTTTTATTTTGGTTTTGTTGGGTTCTTTTTAGTGAACTTGATTTCATGTGGATTTTTGGGTTGTGTTTAGGTTCAATAGAATCTTGTATTTCAGTTTGTTAAAGTTAACATGGATTTTTTCGTATTAATCTTGGATTTATTCGTGTTTATTTGAGTTTATTCAAGTTTGTTCGGGTTTAGTTCACGTTTATTTAGGTTATATTGAATTTGTTCTAGTTTTTTTTTCAGTTTATTTGAATTTTGCCAGTGTTTAATTCTGCATTTTCGCGTTTATCTGGCTATGTATTAGTTTTTTCGGGTTTATTTGAGTTAATTTGAGTTGAAAAAAAAAACAAAAAAATCATGAAAAATTCATTTTCAAGTCTGGACTCAAATTTTAAATGAATATTCAAACCATTTCAAGTCACAAAAAAAACTTGATTACTTTCAATTCATATTTTGAAAGCCCTTGAAAACTTGAGATAACTTTTTAGTAAAGATTTGATTATTTTTGTGACTTTCAAAAAAGAAGAAGAATCGTGATAGTATTGATTACTGATCTTAAAAGTTTTTGGAATCTTGAAATTAGATTTGAAAAATAAAAAATTTGGGAAATTTTATGAAACAAAAAGGAGCACGATAGTCTTAATTAATCTGCTTTAGAATCTATGGTGATATTTTTGAATGAAAATTCATTTTCTGGGATTCTTTAAAATACAAAAAGTTTCAAAAGACCCCAAAAAATTCAAATATAATTTTTGACATTATTTATCTTCAAGAAGTTTGGAAACTTGAATGTATTTTGTTGCCCAATAATTAAATTCTAAAAAAACAAAAAACTATTCATGCTCAAGACTTTGGGAATTAACAAAAAAAGAAGAGCTAGCCTCCAATTCACTTTTTTTTTTTAAAACACAAAAAAAGTCATTTAAAAAATTTAAAACCCAAAACTAATATTATAAGTCAAATTTAATTCTATTTTGGAGACGCGATGATGATGATGTTTGAAGAAAATATATTTTTTTTTGGACCTTGACTACAGATTGAGGTCATGCGCAGATAACCATCCATCGCTAATGAATTACGCATTTCTGATCCAAATATGAATAAAACATCACCGTCAAAAACGCAACAAATTCCCGATATTTTATATTTTTCGAAATTTAATGGCATCTTCGTATAAAAAACGTCCGCGGCTCGGTCGTAATTTATAAGAAACGCCGACTGTCACACCGCGACAGTTTGTTTATGTGGACCCCGTTTTGATCGGAATGCCCAGATAACACTTGATATTCTATACCGGCCCATTGTTTTATACCTTCGCCTCGACAAAAACGGCCACGAAGATATTTTTTGGTCTTCTTTTATCTTCAAAGCTAAAACAGACGTTTCTGTTGCGGATTGTTGGGTTTGGTTTAAAAAAAAGGATGAGACGATGTGTGGTGAGAGTTGATTGGGTCAAATAGAATCATTTTCAAAATTTGGAGTCTTCTTGATCTATTATTTGGCTTCGGAGTTCTTCAAAACTTGCAGGATCTTTGCAATGTTCAAAATTTTTCGACATCACTAGAATAATTTGAATCACCAACATCTTCTGAAGATACACCAGAATCATCAAATTCGACAAAACCGTTGAAGCCTAAGCTATCCTAAAAATCTTGACCATCTGAAGAATGTCAAGACCCTTCTGAATCTACAGTATGATAATAATCTTCTGAATCTTGAGATCCTGAGAATGTTGAGAATTCTTAGAAAGAGAATCTCCGGAATCATCAGAAGCTGCAGGATCTTCAAAGTTTCTACGTTTTTCTGCATCATCAGAATCATAAAAATCTTCAAATACTACAAAACCATTGGTTATCAAGATATCTAAATAAAATATACGATCGGGAGCATTTCTAGAGTCTCCAGAATCTTTCAGGATCTCCACTCTTCCCGTATCTTGAGATCCTGATGACCTTCTTTAGAATGTTTAGAGAGAGAGAGAGACCAGAAACCTTGGAATCTTCAGAAGCTGCAGGATCTTCAAAGTTTCTACGTTTTTCTGCATCATCAGAATCATAAAAATCTTCAATTACTACAAAACCATTGGTTATCAAGATATCTAAATGAAATATACGATCTGGAGCATTTCTAGAGTCTCCAGAATCTTTCAGGATCTCCACTCTTCCCGTATTTTGAGATCCTGATGACCTTCTTTAGAATGTTTAGAGAGAGAGAGAGACCAGAATCCTTGGAATCTTCACAAGCTGCAGGATCTTCAAAGTTTCTACGTTTTTCGGCATCATCAGAGTTATAAAAATCTTCGAATACTACAAAACCATTGGTTATCAAGATATCTGAAAAAATAAACGATCTGGAGCATTTCTAGACTCTCCAGAATCTTTCAGGATCTCAACTCTTCCCGTATCTTGAGAACCTGCAAGGACCTTCTTCAGAATATTTAGAGAGAGAGAGAGACCAGGTCTCCGGAATCTCCAGAAGCTGCAGGATCTTCAAAGTTTCTACTTTTTTCGGCATCATCAGAATCATAAAAAACTTCAAATACCACAAAACCATTGGTTATCAAGATATCTAAAAAAAAAACCGATCTGGAGCATTTCTAGAGCCTCCAGAATCTTTCAGGATCTCCAATCTTCCCGTATCTTGAGAGCCTGCGAGGACCTTCTTTAGAATGTTTAGAGAGAGAGAGAGAGAGACCAGAATCTCCGGAATCTTCAGAAGCTGCAAAATCTTCAAAGTTTCTAAGTTTTGCGGCATCATCAGAATCATAAAAATCTTCAAATACTACAAAACCATCGGTGATCAAGTTATTTAAAAAAATAAACGATCTGGAGCATTTCTAGAGCCTCCAGAATCTTTCAGGATCTCCAATCTTCCCGTATCTTGAGAGCCTGCGAGGACCTTCTTTAGAATGTTTAGAGAGAGAGAGAGAGAGACCAGAATCTCCGGAATCTTCAGAAGCTGCAGGATCTTCAAAGTTTCTACGTTTTTCGGCATCATCAGAATCATAAAAATCTTCAAATACTACAAAACCATCGGTGATCAAGTTATTTGAAAAAATAAACGATCTGGAGCATTTCTAGAGCCTCCAGAATCTTTCAGGATCTCCAATCTTCCCGTATCTTGAGAGCCTGCGAGGACCTTCTTTAGAATGTTTAGAGAGAGAGAGAGAGAGACCAGAATCTCCGGAATCTTCAGAAGCTGCAGGATCTTCAAAGTTTCTACGTTTTTCGGCATCATCAGAATCATAAAAATCTTCAAATACTACAAAACCATCGGTGATCAAGTTATTTAAAAAAATAAACGATCTGGAGCATTTCTAGAGCCTCCAGAATCTTTCTGGATCTCCAATCTTCCCGTATCTTGAGAGCCTGCGAGTACCTTCTTTAGAATGTTTAGAGAGAGAGAGAGAGAGAGACCAGAATCTCCGGAATCTTCAGAAGCTGCAGGATCTTCAAAGTTTCTACGTTTTTCGGCATCATCAGAATCATAAAAATCTTCAAATACTACAAAACCATTGGTGATCAAGATATCTAAATAAAATATACGATCTGAAGCATCTCTAGAGTCTGCAGAATCTTTCAGGATCTCCTTTCTTCCCGTATCTTGAGAACCTTTAGAATGTTTAGAGAGAGAGACAGACCAGAATCACCGGAATCTTCAGAAGCAGCAGGATCTTCAAAGTTTCCACAATTTGTAACTTTTTCAGAATAATAAAAATCTTCAGGTTCTTCAAAACCATTGGAGCCTGTGAATCTTCACTATCTATAGCATTTCTCATTGATTCTGTCTTCAGAATCTTGGGAATTTCTTGACAGAAAGACCAGATTTTCCGGAATCTTCAAAAGCAAGTTTCTACAATTTGCGACATCCTCAGAACCTTCAAATTCTACAAAACCCTTGGAGGCTGAGCTATTCTAAAATTCTTGATCATCTGAAGGATGTCTAGACTCTTCAAAATCTTCATATTTTCCAAGACGACTACAATTTTCGACGTCTTCAGAATAATCAAAATCTTCAGATTCTGCAACACGTATGTTCATATTCCTCTGAGTCTTGGAAACCTGGAAAATCTTCTTGATCTACAAAGTTTTAAAGAATGTTTGAGAAAAAAAAGAGACTGGAGTTTTCGAGTTCTACAGTCAAACTCTACAGGATTTCACCGTTTTTAGAATTCCTACAGTTTCCCAAACATCCAGAATCACAGGAATCATCAAACTCTTCCTATTCTTCAAAACCTGAGTGATCTAGAGGCTTCAATGGAAGAATCTTCTTTATCTTCAGAAGTCACAGGTATTGTCAAATCTAAAAATTTAATAGGGTCTTCATTTAATCTTTGGAATCTAAAGACCTCAGGATCTCCTTCAATCTTCAAAGTCTTGTGGAATGTAGATACTTGAATCCCCAGGATCGTCAAAGTTTCTACAATGATCTTCGAAATCATCAAAAACTTCAGGTTCTTCAAGACCTCCGACCTCATAAGCAATCTAGAAAATCTTGGCTATCTGGAGGATTCTTAGACTCTCCAGAAGTCTTCAACAATCCTCGAAATATCTATAACCTTTAGTAGGTGTTTTCTGAATCTTTTTTTTAGCACGAAACCTGGAGAATCCTCTTGAACTTCAAAATCTCTAAGAAGCTGCTGCATCAAAGTTTCTATAGTGATTGTCGAGATCTTCAGAATCATTTGATTCTTCAGTATCTTCAAACCAATTGAGGCCTCAGCGATCTAGAAAATCTTAACTATCTGAAGGATCTCTGGTTCTTCAGAATCTTGAGAATGTTAAGGAAGAAGAAGAGGATCTTGAAAATCTTTCAAACTCCCAAACATTTTCACTCGTTAGAAGGAGCATGCGCAAACAAAATCCCTTGGTTTTCAGTTTCAATCAATTCGCTCAAGAGAAGAGAAGAAACATTTTATCACCATCAAACCACCGTCGCCAATAACTCATCCAAAGCTATTTTGATCGCACCCAATAAAACCGAATAAAACATTATAAAGCATTTCATTTAAGCTGTAAAAACCCAAACAAACTATAAAATCCCAATAAAAACCTCGTTAAATGTGTTTAATAAACCCATAAAACGTGTATGCATTTTATGTATAACAAGCGCTCGAGATAAAAATATACAAAGTGTTTGGGATGTTCTGTCTCAGTTGAAATATGTGCGGTTAATATTAGATATTGAAGAAAACAAAGTATCGATTGCGCGCAAAGCAAAAAAACCCACGATAAGATCGCAAAGTATACAAAAAAGGGATCTCGGGTGTCACATATAGCGATCAGAGAATGCTTCTAACGAGGCTCGCGGCTTCGAGTGCCAAGAAAACGGTCCGAATGGCCGAGGAACCGACAACCGACAACGGTCAGGTATAATAAATTAACGGACTTGTTATTGTCTGTCCGTTTTAATTACATTAGCGAGATGAAGAGATAGTGCTGACTGGGGATGGCGACAGACAATATCGGGATTGACTGGCAGTGGCGGAACTTGAATCTAATTTGCTGCGAAAATATTGAATTTTGATTTATCACTGCGCCTACATTTCCATTCAACAATTTCACTGTGAAAAAAAAATCACGGTGAAATAATAACATATTCAGCTCTCACTGAACAAAGACCTAGTCCAATGAAGACTTATCACAGCACCTACTTCCCCATTTAACTCGGAAATAATAACATTCAGTCTCACTGAACAAAAACACAGTCCAATAAAGTCTTATCACAGCGCCCATATTCCCATTTAATTCCTTCATAATAAAAATAGTATTTAGTCTTACTGAACAGAGACAAATTCCAATGAAGAGTTATCACAGCGTCTATATTCCCATTTAATACTTTCACTGTGAAATAACGACAGATTTGGTCTCACTGGAAAAAAACAGTCCAATGAAGACTTATCACAGTACTTTCGTCCCCATTTAAATCTTTCACTGTGAAATAATAACATATTGACTCTCACTGAACAAAGACCTAGTCCAATGAAGACTTATCACAGCACCCACTTCCCCATTTAACTCGGAAATAATAACGATCAGTCTCACTAAACAAAAACACAGTCCAATAAAGTCTTATCACAGCGCCCATATTCCCATTTAATTCCTTCATAATAATAATAGTATTTAGTCTTACTGAACAGAGAAAAATTCCAATGAAGAGTTATCACAGCGTCTACATTCCCATTCAATACTTTCACTGTGAAATAACGACAGATTTGGTCTTACTCAAAAAAAACAGTCCAATGAAGACTTCACAGTACCTTCGTCCCCATTCAACTCTTTAACTGTGAAATAATAACATATTGACTCTCACTGAACAAAGACCTAGTCCAATGAAGAGTTATCACAGCGTCTACATTCCCATTTAATACTTTCACTGTGAAATAACGACAGATTTGGTCTTACTCAAAAAAAACAGTCCAATGAAGACTTCACAGTACCTTCGTCCCCATTCAACTCTTTAACTGTGAAATAATAACATATTGACTCTCACTGAACAAAGACCTAGTCCAATGAAGAGTTATCACAGCGTCTACATTCCCATTTAATACTTTCACTGTGAAATAACGACAGATTTGGTCTTACTCAAAAAAAACAGTCCAATGAAGACTTCACAGTACCTTCGTCCCCATTCAACTCTTTAACTGTGAAATAATAACATATTGACTCTCACTGAACAAAGACCTAGTCCAATGAAGAGTTATCACAGCGTCTACATTCCCATTTAATACTTTCACTGTGAAATAACGACAGATTTGGTCTCACTGAAAAAAAAAACAGTCCAATGAAGACTTATCACAGTACCTCCGTCCCCATTCAACTCTTTCACTGTGAAAAAAAAACAGTCCAATGAAGACTTATCACAGTACCATCATCCCCATTTAAATCTTTCACTGTGAAATGATAACATATTTGGTCTCACTGAACAAAGAAACCACCTCATTTGACTTTTTCACTGTGAAATAATAACATGTTATGTAGTCTGATCACTGTATTTAGTCAAAATCATCTGCTTATAATGCACGCGATATCGTAACGATTTATAACGTTCGATAAATCGTATCGCTTTTGCGATCCAAAACAATATCGTATGTAACGGTGACACTTTATTACCGATGTAATACGTTGTCCTGCGACATAATATCGTGTAAATTATGTGAAAATTGTTCATTGAAAATCATTTTAATATAGTGCACGCGATATCGTAACGTGGTGCGGAGTCATCCCGTCAAAACAATCGTGTATTACCCCGATATTTTTTTTATACCGATGAGATAATTTTTGTCCCGCGACATGATATCACGTAAATGTGAAAATTGTTGATTCAAAATGACTTTCTTTCGGGGCGATTTACAACGGCGATAAATCGTATCGCTATCGCGTAATGTGAAAACAATATTGTTTGTAACCGCGACACCTATATACCGATACGATACATTGTTGTGCGACATAATATCGTTCATATGTAAAGTTTGTTCATTCAAAATCATTATTCATGCGATATCGTAACGTTGTGGAACAGCCTTTTAAAACAGTATCGTATGTAACCGAGACACTTTTATACCTACACGATACTTCTCATCATGCGATATGATATCACGTTTGAGTGGTAATTGTTAATTCAAAATCACTTGATTATAGTGCGTATGTGAGTATTGGTTTGTAGTTTAAAATCATTTACTCATAATACACGCGATATCGTATCGATTTACTACGTATCGCTATCGCGTAGTTTGCAAACGGCCTCCCAAAAAATTATCCTATGTAACGCGACACTTACTGATGCGATACTTTTTGTCATGCGACATAATATCGCGTATATGTATATGAAAATTGTTGATTTGAGATAATTTGCTGATAGAGAACAAAATATCGTGACCATTTACAACCGGCGATAAATCTGATCTGTTTGCCATAAGCGAATGATTTTGAATAAACAATTTTCGCATTTGAGCGATATTTAGTCGAACGACAAAAAGCATCGGTATAAAAGTTCCACGGTTACGTACGATATTTTTCGCGATAGCGATACGATTTGCTCACGTTATAAATTGGTACGATATCGCGTGAACTATGATAAGCAAATGATTCTGACTTAAAATATTATGATGACAGTGAAAAAGTCAATTGGGGATAAAGGTGCTGGAAGGCTCTTTACACACTACGCAATAGGATTTATCGTATGTTCCCAATCGCGCACCATAAGAAAATGATTTTATATGAACAATTTTTACTCATACGTCGGGGATACATACGATTTTGTTTTGGCGTTGTAGACCGTCACTATAACGCATGCTCCATTATCAAATGATTCAATTAATAATTTCCACATACGTTACATTATATCGTTACATAATATCGCTGCGACAAAAAAAATATCGTATCGGTTGACACCGATGTTACTTTATGTCGTGCGACATATTATCGCATATTAAAAATCGCGTGTTAAAATTGTTCCTTCAAAATCATTTGCTTATATTACACAACGTGTAATGAATCGTATCGCGAAGTGTGAAAACACAAAAAAAAACAAATCGATATACAAGTATCTTGGTTATACCGTTGTTTGAGTATAGTATACTATACGATGTGTTCTTGGGAGGCTGTTTGCACACTAAGCGATAGCGCACGTTCCGAATCGTCACGAACTTTTTGTCGTCCGACATAAGGTAATATCGCTTAAATGTATGTGAAAAGTGTTAATTCAAAATCATTAACCTCCAATGCATGCGATATCGTGAAAATTCACAACGTGCGATTGATCGTATTGTTATCGCGTAGAGTGCAAACTGCGTTCCAAAATAATATCGTATGTGACCATGATATTTTACACCGATATGACGATAGACAACTTGCGATAAATTTTGTTGGTTTAGCCTATTGTGCAGACAGCCTCCCATAATAATATCGTTTGTAACCACGGCCCTTTTATATCGATGCGATATTTTTTGCCATGCGATACGATATGAGTGTATATGTGAAAATTGTTAATTTTAAATCATTTGCTTATAGTGCACGCGATATCGTGAAGATCTACAATTGATTCCATCGCGTATTATGGATGTGGAAACATCCTCCCAAAACACTGTCGTTCGTAAACCCGCAACTTTTATATCTAAGCGATACTTTTTGTCGTGATATCATGTATATGTGGAAATCATCTGCTTAATAGTGTAACCGATATCGTGACAATTTACAGCATGCGATAAAACGTATATCGCTATCGCATAATTTGCAGAATCCCTCTGAAAAACGATGTAACCGCAACACTTTTACCTATACGATACTTTTTGTCGTAGTACTCAAGTAAGGTTTACATTCAATTTCACCTCGAAGTGGAAGTGACAAATTTCCGCTCGGCAAACAGGAGTCATATGCTACCATCTTCATTGAATGTGTTCAAACTCACGCTGACGCCAAATTCAAAGTGGATGGTAGCATGTGATTCCCTTTTGTCAAGCGGAAATCTATCATCCCCACGTCGAAGTGAAATTGATAACTTGTACATCTTGATAATCTTGGAAAAAATCGAATAAAAATCTACCCAAAGTTGAAAATGGATTCAAATTTCAATCTACACCACTGTCCACTCTACCTTCTACCTGACCAAACTCTGCGATAAAACTTTTTTCACGTGCATCATGCAAAGAATGTCTCGATTCCCGAGAATCGAGAAATTGTCACCAACGACTCTGATTGATGATCTTGCATACCTGAGAAACTGCACCTTGCTTTGTTTTAGCCTTATTTCGAGATAACCATCGTAATGAACTGGAGACCCGTAGCTGTCATTAAGCAGCCTTAAGGGCAATAAATCACTGACCATTAAGCCTTCAAATTTACTACTGACATCGTATGCAAAACTGGCGATTTTCATACAATGGCTTTGAATGGAAACATGGCTGCTATGACGTTCATAATGCAGGTGGTTTAAGTCAAGCTCCTCCTCTAAACCATGCAAATCGTTTTTTTTTTTTTAATTAGATATGCTCAGTGGTTTTGCGGCGCATCTATGATTCAACAAATTTTTCGTTTTTTGTTGATTTGAAATTTTGGTGAATGTCACTATATCAATGAACCCACCACCTAGTCAAATTTTTCTGTAACTTCCAAACTTCCTGACGGATTTTGATAAAATTTGGACACAAGATACTTCGAAAGTATATCAACAATTAAGGTCATGACAGTCAACTCCCAAAAATCAATAAATTTCGAGTTATCGGCATTTGAAATTTTGTTGAATGTTACATTATCAATGTACGCACCACCTGGATACATTTTCCTATAACTTCCAAACTCCTTAGCGAATTTTGATAAAATTTGGATACAAGATACTTCAAAAGTTTATCGATAATTAAGGTTATGACAGCCTATTCTCAAAAATCTATAGGTTTTGAGTTATCGGCATCTGAAATTTTGCTGAATGTCAAACGATCAATGTACCCACTACCTGGACAAATGTTTCTATAACTTCCAAATTCCCCAGCGAATTTTGATAAAATTTGGACACCGGATACTTCAAAGATATATCAACAAATTGAGTTATGTCAGTCAACTCCTTAAATTCAATACGTTTCGAGTTATCGGCATTTGAAAGTTTGCTGAATGTCCCACGATCAATGTACCCACTACCTGGACAAATTTTCCTATAACTTCCAAACTCCTCAGCGGATTTTGATGAAATTTGGACACAAGATACTTCGAAGGTATATCAACAAATTGAGTTATGTCAGTCAACTCCTAAAATTGAATACGTTTCGAGTTATCGGCATTTGAAATTTTGCTGAATGTCACACCACCAATGTACAAACCACCTGGAAAAATTTTCCTGTAACATTCAAACTCTTCGGCAGATTTTGATAAAATTTGGATACAAGTTACTTCAAAAATTAACCAATAATTTAGGTTATGCCAGCCAACTCCCAAAAATCAATAGGTTTTGAGTTATCGGCATTTGAAATTTTGCTGAATGTCACACTATCAATGTACCCACTACCTGGACAAATTTTCCTATAACTTCCAAACTTCTCAGCAAATTTTGACAAAATTTGGACACAAGATACTTCGAAGAAATATCAACTAATTGAGCTATGTCAGTCAACTCCTAAAGATCAATACTTTTCGAGTTATCGGCATTTGAAATTTTGTGAATGTCACACGATCAATGTACCCACTGCCTGGACAAATTTTCCTATAACTTCCAAACTCCTGAGCGGATTTTGATGAAATTTGGACACAAGACACTTCGAAAGTATATCAACAAATTGAGTTATGTCATTCAACTCCTAAAAATGAATACGTTTCGAGTTATCGGCATCTGAAATTTTGCTGAATGTCACACAACCAATGTACAAACCACCTGGACAAATTTTCCTGTGACATTCAAACTCTTTGGCAGATTTTGATAAAATTTGGATACAAGTTACTTCAAAAAATTACCAATAATTTAAGTTATGACAGCCAACTCCCAAAAATCAATAGGTTTTGAGTTATCGGCATTTGAAATTTTGCTGAATGTCACACTATCAATGTACACACTACCTGGACAAATTTTCCTATAACTTCAAAACTCCTCAGCAAATTTTGACAAAATTTGGACACAAGATACTTCGAGGAAATATCAACAAATTGAGCTATGTGAGTCAACTCCTAAAAATCAATACCTTTCGAGTTATCGGCATTTGAAATTTTGTGAATGTCACACGATTAATGTGACCACTGCCTGGACAAATTTTCCTATAACTTCCAAACTCCTCCGCGGATTCTGATGAAATTTGGACACAAGATACTTCGAAGGTATTTCAACAAATGGAGTTATGTCAGTCAACTCCTTAATATGAATACGTTTCGAGTTATCGGCATCTGAAATTTTGCTGAATGTCACAAAACCAATGTACAAACCACCTGGACAAATTTTCCTATAACATTCAAACTCTTCGGCAGATTTTGATAAAATTTGGATACAAGCTACTTCAAAAATTTACCAATGATTTAAGTTATGACAGCCAACTTCCAAAAATCAATCGGCATTTGAAATTTTGCTGAATGTCACACTATCAATGTACCCACTACCTAGACAAATTTTCCTATAACTTCCAAACTCCTCAGCAAATTTTGACGAGATTTGGACACAAGATACTTCGAAGGAATATCAACAAATTGAGTTTTGTCAGTCAACTCCTAAAATCAATACCTTTCGAGGTATCGGCATTTGAAAGTTTGCTGAATGTCACACGATCAATGTACCCACTACCTGGACAAATTTTCCTAAAACTTCCAAACTCCTCAGTGAATTTTGATAAAATTTGGAAACAAGATACTTCAAAGGTATATCAACAAATTGAGTTATGTCAGTAAACTCCTGAAATTCAATACGTTTCGAGTTATCAGCATTTGAAATTCTGCTGAATGTCACACCATCAATGTACACACCACCTGGCCAAATTTTCCTATAACATCCAAACTCTCCGGCGGATTTTGATAAAATTTGGATACAAGTTACTTCAAAGATTTACCAATAATTTAGGTTATGACAGCCAACTCCCAAAAATCAATAGGTTTTGAGTTATCGGCATTTGAAATTTTGCTGAATGTCACACTATCAATGTACACACTACCTGGACAAATTTTCCTATAACTTCAAAACTCCTCAGCAAATTTTGACAAAATTTGGACACAAGATACTTCGAGGAAATATCAACAAATTGAGCTATGTCAGTCAACTCCTAAAAATCAATACCTTTCGAGTTATCGGCATTTGAAATTTTGTGAATGTCACACGATCAATGTACCCACTGCCTGGACAAATTTTCCTATAACTTCCAAACTCCTCAGCGGATTCTGATGAAATTTGGACACAAGATACTTCCAAGGAATATCAACAAATTGAGTCATGTCAGTCAACTCCTAAAAATCAAAACGTTTCGAGTTATCGTCATTTGAAAGTTTGCTGAATGTCACACTATCAATGTACCTGGACAAATTTTCCTATAACTTGAAAACTCGGATTTAAGTAATAATAATTTGGGCCATGACAGTCAGGGCGGCGGCGAGCATCGCGGCCAAATAAACTACTCCACTATGTTGTCATTTAAATTTGCCAGATTTGTGGGCTACGTCCTTCGCCAACAAAAAAAAAACACATTTTCAGAGTATTTTGTATGGCGAAATACGCAAACAAATCGAGCAAATCGGTTTTTTAATGTTATGGCCGACACATGTTGAAAGCACATCTCAATCAGTGTCGGCTCATGTGTGCCGCCATTAAATCTAAGTGTAGCGTTTCTAAACACCTCATTAACAAAAAGGCCGTAATGAAGACGCACTTCGAGTCTATGTTCTTTTGGAAAGTGTGAACACTTTTTAATTTATTAGGCTTTTATGTGGTGAACAGACGCGCTACACTCGTTTTCGTCTTGAGAGCTGTTGTTTTTTTTTTCAGGGCAAAAAGCAGAATTTGAGAATTTTCGTTTGGTTATTTTTGCTAAATTTGGTATTGGATTTGATGCTTGATCGATTGACAAAAATGACACTTTTTTGAAATTTCATATAACTTGAAACAAATTAATTGACATTGTCACTCAATTAAACCCCGGAATTTTCTTGACCACCATAATATATTTTTTTTCCAGGATTTTGGAATATGATTTCATGCTGAACAAAGAAGCAAACAGAGTTCATACGAGGGTAGCTCAATTAGTAGGTTTTTCTAATGTTTAGAAATTTCTATTTTCGTAATTTTTAAATCTGCCAATTTTTTTTTTGAAAAATATTGTCTCTCTCAAAAATTTTTAGTCACCATTTGTGAAAGCTTTTTTCTCTGGATGGTTCAATTTTCACTTATAATCTCCCTAGAGCTCGAATTATTTCCGGAAATTTTGTCGAGTTGCGAAATTTTCTTGAAAAATTCGCAACGAGAACAAATTTCCGAATTTTTAATTCGAGCTCGCGGGAGATACGGCAAGAAAATTTCATGCCAAAACTATTTGAGAAGATTTAATAGTAGCGGCTAGATGTAGCTCCCATGCACCATCCACAGTGTGGGATTGTTAGGAAGAGTGGGAACGGCAACACTGTAATCATATGGGAGCTACATTCAGATGCAAAGCCAGGGAGATTTCCACTTATTAATCTTTCAGTCATGTGATTCTGAGTAGGGTGATTTCCGATAAAATTAGGTCGTTGCCATAGCAACATGTTAAAATGCAAGCCTATGATTGGTTAGAATTGACTGGTAGGAAATTTTCATTAAAATTATCATTCACACTCCAAGTTTTTTCGAAAATTTGTATTGCAATAGTTTTTGCTTTCATAGCTAATTTTTTATTTAAAAAAATATATTTTTTGTTAATCTCTTTTAGTAGTTTTTCTGCATTTCAGGTTGATGATTATCCGCAATAAATAAAGCAAAAATCATCATGGAATCACCAAATAAAAAAAGTGTTGCGATTTTCGTAAATTTGCGAAAGATTTCTTGATATTTCGCAAATTATTTTCGAACGATCTTCAATGATGCTGCAGATTTAGCAGCCCATTCCTATTGATCACGAAGTGATCCACCTTTCTGTCACACTTTTCGAAGATTTGCGAAAGATTTCTTGCAATTTCGCAAAACATCTTATTTATTGCTCAGTCAGTTTTCGGAGATCGTAAAAGATTGCCTGAGATTTCGGATGATCTCTCGTGATGTTATACGAATTGCACACAATATTTCCAATGCGGAACTGTGTGTCACTTTTCGTGAACTTGCGAAAAATTTCTTGAAATTTCGCAAAATATTCTCATTGAGTGCGATTCTCTGAAGCAGTTTTCGTGAATGATTGCCTCATGATGTCCTGTGTTGTTACGAATTACACACAATATTTCCATTAAGTGCGAAACTTTGTGTCACTTTTCGTGAATTTGCGGAAGATTTCGTGCAATTTCGCAAAATATTCCCATCAAGTGCGAAGCTCTGAGGCAGTTTTCGTGAATGATTGCCCCAAATTTCGCTTGATCTCCTGTGTTGTTAAGAATTGCACACAATATTCAATTAAATTGCGGAACTTTGTGTTGCTTTTTGGAGATTAGCGAGAGATTTCTTGCAATTTCGCAAAATATTCTCTCTGTCAGTTAACGTGAAAGATTGCATTGGATTTCGCATGTTCTCCTGTGTTGTTACGGATTACACACAATATTTTCATCAATAATTGTGGAAATTTGGGTCACTATTAGTTGATTTGCGAAAGATTGCTTACAATTTCGCAAAATGTTCTTATTGTTTGCGAAGTTTGAGAAAGTCTTCGATCTACGAAAGATTGCCTCAGATTTCGCATGATTTTCAAAATGACGTTTGCTTAGGATTTATTGGGATTTGTCAAATCATCATCACATGATTTCCTCTGATGCTCTAGATTTCGCAAACTATTCAACATTTATTGCTTCGAATTTCGTAACTTTTTTCGTATGACCTTCTATGATGTTACGGATTTCACAAAATATGGGTGTCCTTTTCGTTAAATATAAAAAGATTTCTTGAGATTTCGCAAATATTTTCGCATCACGCTCCATATTTCGCAAAATATTCTCATGGATTGTGGAGGTCTATGACAGTTTTCGTAAATTTGCGGAAGATTTTTTGTTATTTTGCTCATTTTTTCGCATGAAGTTCCTGATATAACCCATCTGATTTAACGGTTTTCTCAGAATTTGGTCAGGATATTTTGCTCTAAGATCAAGTTGAAATTTCAAGTTGATATCGCAAGAATTACAAGAGTTATTGCCTGTCTAAGTTACTTTATCAAAATTTCAAAGCTTCACAAAAAAAAAACAGGAAAATCACTTTGACCAGAAATTTCGATAAGAAATTATTAGGATTAACTCAGGATACTTTGCTCTATATCAAGTTGAAATTTCAAGTTGACATGGTAAGAATTACAAGAGTTATTGGCTGTCAAAGTTCCTCTATCAAAATTTGAAAGCTTCACAAAAAAAATCAAAAAATCTC
Source organism: Orchestes rusci (assembly GCA_958502075.1). Lineage (NCBI taxonomy): Eukaryota > Metazoa > Arthropoda > Insecta > Coleoptera > Curculionidae > Orchestes > Orchestes rusci. The sequence continues at coordinate 7,534,811 of OY293304.1, read as the reverse complement.
TTTGACAAGGAATTTTAATAAGAAATTACCAGGATCAACTCAGGATACTTTGCTCGATATCAAGTTGAAATTTCAAGTTGATATCACAAGAATTACAAGAGTTATTGCCTGTCTAAGTTGCTCTATCAAAATTTCGAAGCTTCACAAAAAAAGTCAAAAAATCTCTTTAACAAAGAGTTTAAAAAGAAATTACCAGGATCAACACAGGATACTTTGCTCGATATCAAGTTGAAATTTCAAGTTGATATCACAAGAATTACAAGAGTTATTGGCTGTCAAAGTTGCTCTATCAAAATTTCGAAGTTTCACAAAAAAAGTCAAAAAATCTCTTTTACAAAGAATTTTAATAAGAAATTACCAGGATTAACTCAGGATACTTTGCTCTATATCAAGTTGAAATTTCAAGTTGACATCGTAAGAATTACAAAAGTTATTGGCTGTCAAAGTTGTTCTATCAAGAGTTGAAAGCTTCACAAAAAAAATCAAAAAATCTCTTTGACAAGGAATTTTAATAAGAAATTACCGGGATCAACTCAGGATACTTCGATGTGTATCAAGTTGAAATTTCAAGTTGATATCGCAGGAATTACAAGAGTTATTGGCTGTCAAAGTTGCTCTATCAAAATTTCGAACCTTCACAAAAAAAGTCAAAAAATCTCTTTTACAAAGAATTTTAATAAGAAATTACCAGGATCAACTCAGGATACTTCGATGTGTATCAAGTTGACATCACAAGAATTACAAGAGTTATTGGCTGTCAAAGTTGCTCTATCAAAATTTCAAAGCTTCACAAAAAAAAACAAAAAATCTCTTTGACAAGGAATTTGGATAAGAAATTACCAGGATTAACTCAGGATACTTTGCTCTATATCAAGTTGAAATTTCAAGTTGACATCGTAAGAATTACAAAAGTTATTGGCTGTCAAAGTTGTTCTATCAAGAGTTGAAAGCTTCACAAAAAAATGAAAAAATCTCTTTGACAAGGAATTTTAATAAGAAATTACCAGGATTAACTCAGGATACTTCGATGTGTATCAAGTTGAAATTTCTAGTTGATATCGCAAGAATTACAAAAGTTATTGGCTGTCAAAGTTGCTCTATCAAAATTTCAAAGCTTCACAAAAAAAAAACAAAAAATCTCTTTGACAAGGAATTTGGATAAGAAATTACCAGGATTAACTCAGGATACTTTGCTCTATATCAAGTTGAAATTTCAAGTTGACATCGTAAGAATTACAAAAGTTATTGGCTGTCAAAGTTGTTCTATCAAGAGTTGAAAGCTTCACAAAAAAAATCAAAAAATCTCTTTGACAAGGAATTTTAATAAGAAATTACCAGAATCAACTCAGGATACTTCGATGTGTATCAAGTTGAAATTTCAAGTTGATATCGCAGGAATTACAAGAGTTATTGGCTGTCAAAGTTGCTCTATCAAAATTTCGAACCTTCACAAAAAAAGTCAAAAAATCTCTTTTACAAAGAATTTTAATAAGAAATTACCAGGATCAACTCAGGATACTTCGATGTGTATCAAGTTGAAATTTCAAGTTGACATCACAAGAATTACAAGAGTTATTGGCTGTCAAAGTTGCTCTATCAAAATTTCGAAGCTTCACAAAAAAAGTCAAAAAATCTTTTTTACAAAGAATTTTCATAAGAAATTACCAGGATTAACTCAGGATACTTTGCTCGATATCAAGTTGAAATTTCAAGTTGACATCACAAGAATTACAAGAGTTATTGGCTGTCAAAGTTGCTCTATCAAAATTTCGAAGCTTCACAAAAAAAGTCAAAAAATCTCTTTTACAAAGAATTTTAATAAGAAATTACCAGGATTAACTCAGGATACTTTGCTCTATATCAAGTTGAAATTTCAAGTTGATATCGCAAGAGCGTTTGGCTGTCAAAGTTTCTCTATCAAAATTTGAAAGCTTCACAAAAAAAAACAAAAAATCTCTTTGACAAGGAATTTGAATAAGAAATTACCAGGATCAACTCAGGATACTTTGCTCTATATCAAGTTGAAATTTCCAGTTGATATCGCAAGAATTACAAGAGTACTTGACTATCAAAGCTGTTCTATCAAAATCTGTTTAAAAAAAAACAATAATAAAACCTTTTCTATTCTATTTTAATAAGAAATTCTCAGGATCAACTCAGGATACTTTGCTCAATATCAAGTTGATATCGCAAGAAGTACAGTGAAAAATCTGTTCATACATAATTTTTTACATATCGCAAACGGAAATAAAGTCAATATTAATCAATCAAAGATCCCCATATTCCTGCGTCGAAATGTTTCCAGTTCAAATTGCATTATCCAGCTGGAAATCGAATTAAAACAAGCCAGCAGGACGATAAACAAAATTACTGTCAAGTAATGGGACATTAGCCGAACGCTAAACTAGTTAACGAGTCTTATGCTTGGATGCCTACGCAGAACATCCCTGTCCTGCAACAGTTCCCTCTTCTGTTATATTTCTGGAGCCGCTTTCAATCGGATTAGTATCGATTGCAGGAGGGTGGTGAGTGAGCAATTTCTCCTGGCTAGTTCCAGGATAAAAAGAATTATCCAGCCTTTATGGGCTCTTCAAATTGTTGTAAAATCTTTGGTTGACGTATGTTTTTTGTCCATCTTCGTTGGTTTAGTCTTTTGTTTGTTCTACAGTTTTTGTTATTTTTTTTCCATTTTTTGTCTTGTCGGTGTTTACAGGGCTTGTTTTTCCAGTTTGTGTGCATTTCTTTTTTTTTAGTCTCTTATTAGTTATGTCTAGGTTTGTTTTCTTCTATTATTTAATTGTTTTTCAGTCTTAGTTTATTGTTGGTTATAACTTGGCTGGTTTCCTCTTTTTCAAGTTTTTGTGTTTTTTTTCTTTTTCCTATGATTATTGTCTTCTTGTCTCTTTTTTCTTGTTCTGTCGATTATTTGTCCGTTTTTGTGTTTTTCTCTTTTGTTTATTCTTGATTATGATTAGGTTTTTCTTTTTCTTTTCTTCCTTCATTTTCTTAGTTTTCGATTTTTTTTTGTAGCGTATAGTCACGCTTTTTCTGTTTTTATTTCAATTTTTGTCTTTTCTTTGATTTTTTGGCTTGTTTCTTATTGTATCTTGAAGATTTCTAGGTGTTTGCGTTTCTTATTTTATTCTTTTGTTTGTTGTAACTTGCCTGGTTTTATCTTGTTTCTTAAAAAAATGTCTTTTTGTTTTTGTCTATTTTTCTTTATATCCTTGGATTTTTTTTGATTTCCAGGTTTTGGATTTGCTTGTTGTTTCCTCTTGTTAATCAGATTATTTCATAGTTTTTGTGTTTTTTTCCGTTTTCATTCATTTCTTGATGATGATTTCAATAATTGTGTTATAGTTAATGTGTATTTTTTCAATTTCTTTTTTTTTGTCATGACTATCTTTGTTTTCTCTTGTTAATCAGATTATTTCATATTTGTTGTGTTTATTTTTGTTTTTCTTCATTTCTTCTTGATCGCTGTTTGGATAGTTTTCTCTTTTTTTTTCAATTGCATGTTTTTTAGTTTGTGTATTTTCTTCCATTTTCTTTTTTTTTGTTATAACTTTGTTATCTCTTATTGATCAGATTATTCCATAGATTTTACGTTTCTTCCCTTTTTCCTTGTTTTTTTTTATGCCTGACTGGTTTTCTGTTGTTTCTCCAATAATTGTCTGTTAGTTTTTGTGTATTTTTTTCCATTTCTTTTTTTTTGTCACAACTTTGTTTGTTTCCTCTTGTTAATCAAATTATGTCATAGTTTTTGTGTTTACTTTTGTTTTTTTTATTTTTTTTATTTTCCTTAGTTTCACTTTTAGTCTTCTGTTGACTATGGTTTTGCATGTTTCATCTTGTTGTAAAAAGTTGATGATATCAATAAGCATTGAATAATAGTAACATTAATAAATAAATAAAACAAAATAAACATATTGAAAAAAAATTGAAAGCAATGTTGAATACGTCACCTTTTTTTACATGAAGACCAACTAGATGAAAAAATTGAAAACTTTACCATTATGAAAGTTTAACCTCAATGTTACGAACATTTGAGTCTAATTTTTTGAAATAGTTGACCTCTAAACTCAATATTCTAGCAGTTAACCCTACCTATAACTCAACCAACTCTCATTTGAACTGTTTTTTATTACAGAGGAAATTGTGACTTACTTCCGGAGTTTTTGAGTTACCATTTTGAAATTTCAACCTCAATGTAACGAATATTTGAGGCTGATTTCCTGAAATATCCAACCTTCTGAACTCAATATTTCGTCAGTTATATACACCTCTATAACTCAGCCATTTCTCATTTGCCAATGTTTTTTTATCACAGAGGAAACTGTGATTAACTTCCGGAGTTTTTGAGTCACCATTTTGAAATTTCAAACTCAATATAACGAACATTTAAGGCTAAATTTTTTGGCATCAATGTCCTCTTAATGTTACCAACATTTTGAAATTTTGTCCCGCAGGATGATTAAAAATAGGCTCGAATAGTTCCAATACCACAAATCTACCATAAACCCTGAAAACCAAACATTTATTATACCTGTAAAAGCCGGGGGACACTATCTATCCAATATGAATTATGAACAGATAAAAGGTTGACATTTTTCCGAAGAACACGTAACAGGTTGTGTGTCCGTAAGTTTATTGCCATTTACCCGGGGACGCCCATCGTTCCGATAATCATCTTTTTCGTTAACAAACTGTTTTATAGTCGTTAAAATAAAAGGGAAAAAGAAATAAATTGTACCATGAAGATGGTAGCTGTCACATTTGTCATTTAATGGGCGCCTGGTACCTAGTCTTGGGAACTTTTAATAAGTTTATATAAACTCTTGTAACCCGATATCGTCTAATAGAGCGAATAAATCACAAAATGTAAATTTGTTCCACATGTCCGGATGAGGAAGTTGGCAGGATTTATGGGTGTTGGCGAAATGTTTTGGTTCTTCGAGGGCGGTTTTGGGTTTTAATTTGTGGTTGGGGTGCCAGGATTTGTCAACAAGTTCCAGATTTGAGAGCCCAATTAGGTACTGAAATTTTTTACTATTTGGAGAATCTTGATCCGTGATTTTTATATATATTTTTTATATTAGTTCAACTTTTCTTTTCATTTAATTTTCTTTGTGTGCTTTTTAAATATGTTTTTTTCAATGTACTTGATACAATGATTTATTTAGTACTCTAACACCTACTATCTCATTTTGTTTATTTATTTTTTTCATTCGTCTTACTATTCTCTTTTTTTTCAATTTATCTTAATTTTTTCCAGTTTTTATTAACATACATTTCTCAACATAAGGAGATTTATGTTATCATTTTTTACTTCTTGAATTTCTCCTTTCTTAATTTTCTTTTCATACTTTTTGGATCTCATTTTTGTATTCATCTTTAGAATTAAGAATTGTATATTATACAATTTAATTTGTGGACAGACTTTTTTTTAGATTTTAGTGATTTTAACATTTATTAGATTTTATTTTTGTTAGTTCAGTTAGTTTCTTTTTCACTATTCTGTTCTTTTTAAGATTGATTTCCAGGAGGCTGGTCGAAAAATGAGTTTATTTCATTTTTGTTTATTCGGTAAAATTTGCATTAACGTAAAATACAAATATTCACTGATGTGACTTTTTTCAAAAAAAAAAAAAAAAACATGTTCAGGATGAATTTAAAAACACATCAGAAGCATAAAAAATCCGTAAAAAAAAATAAAAGGAATCCCATTAATTAAAACTATTAAAACTATTTAATATCAACAAAAAATAAAGAAAAAATAAACTTGAACTACGAATCGTAAATACAAAAAATTAATAATCATAAGCAAAATAGAAGAGTTTTCTACCAAAATTTAAAGACAAATCGATAGGAACAGTGAAAAACTAATATGTACTTTCTTAAAAAAATGATATCTCAAAAACTAAAAAAGATAGACATGCGCAGTTGTCACCAGTCGATTCAGCATAAGATTTTCATTTGAAAACACCAAGAAAATATACAGGGTGTAGATGTAAAATTGAGAGAAAAATCGATTTGAAGTTTGTAACAGTGAAAAACTAATACTTTCTTGAAAAAATTATATCTCGAAAACTAAAAAAGATAGACATGCGCAGTTGTCACCAATCGATTCAGCATAAAATTTTCATTCATTAACGCCAAAAAAATATACTGGGTGTGTAAAATTAAGAGAAAAGTCGATTTGAAATTTGGAACAGTGAACAACTAAAACTTCCTTAAAAAAAATTATATTTCGAAAACTAGAAAAGATAGACATGCGCACTTATCACCAGTCGATTCAGCATAAAATTTTCATTCAAAAACACCAAAAAAATATACAGGGTGTAGATGTAAAATTGAGAGAAAAATCGATTTGAAGTTTGGAACAGTGAAAAACTAATATTTTCTTGAAAAAATTATATCTCGGAAACTAAAAAAGATAGACATGCGCAGTTGTCACCAGTCGATTCAGCATAAAACTTTCATTCAAAAACACCAAAAAAATATACAGGGTGTAGATGTAAAATTGAGAGAAAAATCGATTTGAAGTTTGGAACAGTGAAAAACTAATACTTTCTTGAAAAAATTAAATCTCGAAAACTAAAAAAGATAGACATGCGCAGTTGTCACCAATCGATTCAGCATAAAATTTTCATTCAAAAACGCCAAAAAATATACAGGGTGTAGATGTCAAATTGAGAGAAAAATCGATTCGAAATTTGGAACAGTGAAAAACTAATACTTTCTTGAAAAAATTACATCACGAAATCTAAAAAAGATAGACATGCGCACTTATCACCAGTCGATGCAGCATAAAATTCTCATCCAAAAACACCAAGAAAAATGTACAGGGTGTATGAGATTCCATAGCTTTACCCATTGAAAATTCTTTTGAAATTTGCATTCAAAGCGAAAATTAATCAACTGCCTGTGAGGGCACTCAGTCGAGCATGCCCGACACCGACCAAAACCATTAAGTTACGATATCTCTGGAATGTCGATATGCGCATTTCTTACCTCCCGGTTCGGCTTTTTCTTAAATGCTCTCTGAAATATGAAACGCTTCGTTTCGAATACAGGATGCGGATATGATCCACTTAGCGCCACATTCTTCAAGAAGAGTGAAGAATGTTATTTGTCCACTACAGCTGTTGGAAAATATCTTGAATAACAAGAAATATTAATTTTTCTAGTGGTTTTCCCATTGATCAACTTTTTAATAAACATACCAAACGCGCAAAAAAATATAATAAAAGCATCACACTCTTGCACAAAAAGAGCATCATCCACCATTTAGGGCACATCGTTTCCAAAAATGGGCCATTCTTGTTTTCTTTATTGTACACAACAATACGGCTGAGACTATTTTGTGAGCACGAGAGACAAACAATGGTATCGCTGCGGGACATACAATGACGATACTCCGTAATGATACACGAGACTCTTTGAAGGGTGAGATTAGAAAGGGTAGTGGACTGTTTGCACCAATTAAGGAATCTCAAACATTTTTTTTGTTTAGTTATCACAAACTATAATCAATAACTCAAAAACCCTCGAAGATAATGAAACGAGCATTATTCCATTGGAAAGAGGAGGAGATATGCGATATTTTATATGGGTGGCGGCCATCATAAACCCTTTGAGAAAGCCCTCATCAACGATCAAAACTAGCCTAGCGCTTCCGACAACCAACGTCATCCAGTATTGTCATCCCATACTTTCCTCAATATCTTGGAAACCTTTGCAGATAATGAGACACGCCTCATTCCATTGAAAAGAAGAGGACATTTGCGATATTTTACATGGGTTGCGGCCATCACAAACCCTTTGAGAAAGCTCTCGCCAACGATCAAAACTAGCCTACTGCTTCCGACAACCAATTTCATCCAGTGTAGTCATCCCATACTTTTCTCAATAACTTGAAAATCCTTGCAGATAATGAGACACGCCTCATTCCAATGAAAAGAGGAGGAAATTTGCGATATTTTATATGGGTTGCGACCATCACAAACCCTTTGAGACAGCCCTCGCCAACCATCAAAATTAGCCTACTGCTTCCGACAACCAACTTCATCCAGTGTAGTCATCCCATACTTTCCTCAATATCTTGGAAACCCTTGCAGATAATGAAACACGCCTCATTCCATTGAAAAGAGGAGGAATTTTGCGATATTTTATATGGATTGCGTCCACCCGCAATCCTTTGAGAAACCCTTTTGCCAACGATTAATTTGTTTCGACAACCAACTTCATCCAGTGTAGTCATTCCATTCTTTCCTCAATAACTTGAACACCCTTGCAGATAATGAAACAAGCCTCATTCCATTGAGAAGAGGAGGAAATTTGCGATATTTTATATGGGTTGCGGCCATCACAAGACCTTTGAGAAAACCCTTGCCAACGATCGGAACTAGCCTACTGCTTCCGACAACCAACTTCATCCAGTGTGGTCATCCCATACTTTCCTAAATAGGCTGAAAACCCTTGCAGATAATGAGACACGCCTCATTCCATTGAAAAGAGGAGGAGATTTGCGATATTTTATATGGATTGCGGCCACCAGCAACCCTTTGAGAAATCCTTTTGCCAACGATTAAAACTAGCCATTTGTTTAGACAACCAACTTCACCCAGTGTAGTCATCCCATACTTTTCTCAATAACTTGAAAACCCTTGCAGATAATTAGGCAAGCCTTATTCCATTGAAAAGAGAAGAAAATTTGCAATATTTAATATGGGTGGCGGCCATCACGGGACCTCTGAGAAAACCCTTGCCAACGATCGGAACTAGCCTACTGCTTCCGACAACCAACTTCATCCAGTGTAGTCATCCCATACTTTCCACAGTAGGCTGAAAACCCTTGCAGATAATCAAACACGCCTCATTTCATTGAAAAGAGGAGGAAATTTGCGATATTTTATATGGGTTGCGACCATCACAAACCCTTTGAGACAGCGCTCGCCAACCATCAAAATTAGCCTACTGCTTCCGACAACCAACTTCATCCAGTGTGGTCATCCCATACTTTCCTCAATAGGCTGAAAACCCTTGCAGATAATGAAACACGCCTCATTCCATTGAAAAGAGGAGGAATTTTGCGATATTTTATATGGATTGCGCCCACCCGCAATCCTTTGAGAAACCCTTTTGCCAACGATTAATTTGTTTGGACAACCAACTTCATCCAGTGTAGTCATTCCATTCTTTTAATATCTTGGAAACCCTTGCAGATCATGAGACACGCCTCATTCCCTTGAAAAGAGGAGGAAATTTGCGATATTTCATATGGATTGCGGCCACCAGCAACCCTTTGAGAAATCCTTTTGCCAACGATTAAAACTAGCCATTTGTTTCGACAACCAACTTCATCCAGTGTAGTCATCCCATACTTTCCTCAATAGGCTGAAAACCCTTGCAGATAATGAGACACGCCTCATTCCATTGAAAAGAGGAGGAGATTTGCGATATTTTATATGGGTTGCGACCATCACAAACCCTTTGAGAAAGCCCTCGCCAACCATCAAAACTAGCCTACTGCTTCCGACAACCAACTTCATCCAGTGTGGTCATCCCATACTTTCCTCAATAGGCTGAAAACCCTTGCAGATAATGAGACACGCCTCATTCCATTGAAAAGAGGAGGAAATTTGCAATATTTAATATGGGTGGCGGCCATCACGGGACCTTTGAGAAAACCCTTGCCAACGATCGGAACTAGCCTACTGCTTCCGACAACCAACTTCATCCAGTGTAGTCATCCCATACTTTCCACAGTAGGCTGAAAACCCTTGCAGATAATTAAACACGCTTCATTTCATTGAAAAGAGAAGGAAATTTGCGATATTTTATATGGGTTGCGACCATCACAAACCCTTTGAGACAGCGCTCGCCAACCATCAAAATTAGCCTACTGCTTCCGACAACCAACTTCATCCAGTGTGGTCATCCCATACTTTCCTCAATAGGCTGAAAACCCTTGCAGATAATGAAACACGCCTCATTCCATTGAAAAGAGGAGGAATTTTGCGATATTTTATATGGATTGCGCCCACCCGCAATCCTTTGAGAAACCCTTTTGCCAACGATTAATTTGTTTGGACAACCAACTTCATCCAGTGTAGTCATTCCATTCTTTTAATATCTTGGAAACCCTTGCAGATCATGAGACACGCCTCATTCCCTTGAAAAGAGGAGGAAATTTGCGATATTTCATATGGATTGCGGCCACCAGCAACCCTTTGAGAAATCCTTTTGCCAACGATTAAAACTAGCCATTTGTTTCGACAACCAACTTCATCCAGTGTAGTCATCCCATACTTTCCTCAATAGGCTGAAAACCCTTGCAGATAATGAGACACGCCTCATTCCATTGAAAAGAGGAGGAGATTTGCGATATTTTATATGGGTTGCGACCATCACAAACCCTTTGAGAAAGCCCTCGCCAACCATCAAAACTAGCCTACTGCTTCCGACAACCAACTTCATCCAGTGTGGTCATCCCATACTTTCCTCAATAGGCTGAAAACCCTTGCAGATAATGAGACACGCCTCATTCCATTGAAAAGAGGAGGAAATTTGCGATATTTTACATGGGTTGCGACCATCACAAACCCTTTGAGAAAGCTCTCGCCAATGATCAAAACTAGTCTACTGCTTCCGACAACCAACTTCATCCAGTGTAGTCATCCCATACTTTCCTCAATATCTTGGAAACCCTTGCAGATAATGAAACACGCTCATTCCATTGAAAAGAGGAGGAGATTTGCGATATTTTATATGGGTTGCGGCCATCACAAGACCTTCGAGAAAGCCCTTGAAAACGATCGGAACTAGCCTACTGCTTCCGACTACCAAGTTCATCCAGTGTGGTCATCCCATACTTTCCTCAATAGGCTGAAAACCCTTGCAGATAATGAGACACGCCTCATTCCATTGAAAAGAGGAGGAAATTTGCGATATTTTATATGGGTTGCGACCATCACAAACCCTTTGAGAAAGCCCTCGCCAACCATCAAAACTAGCCTACTGCTTCCGACAACCAACTTCATCCAGTGTGGTCATCCCATACTTTCCTAAATAGGCTGAAAACCCTTGCAGATAATGAGACACGCCTCATTCCATTGAAAAGAGGAGGAAATTTGCGATATTTTATATGGATTGCGGCCACCAGCAACCCTTTGAGAAATCCTTTTGCCAACGATTAAAACTAGCCATTTGTTTCGACAACCAACTTCACCCAGTGTAGTCATCCCATACTTTTCTCAATAACTTGAAAACCCTTGCAGATAATTAGGCAAGCCTTATTCCATTGAAAAGAGAAGAAAATTTGCAATATTTAATATGGGCGGCGGCCATCACGGGACCTTTGAGAAAACCCTTGCCAACGATCGGAACTAGCCTACTGCTTCCGACAACCAACTTCATCCAGTGTAGTCATCCCATACTTTCCTCAATAACTTGAAAACCCTTGCAGATAATGAAACAAGCCTCATTCCATTGAAAAGACGAGAAAAATCGCGATATTTTATATGGATTGCGGCCACCAGCAACCCTTTGAAAAACCCTTTTGCCAACGACTAAAACTAGCCATTTGTTTCGACAACCAACTTCATCCAGTGTAGTCATCCCATACTTTTCTCAATAACTTGAAAACCCTTTCAGATAATTAGACAAGCCTCATTCCATTAAAAAAGGGAGAAAATTTGCAATATTTTGTATGGGTGGCGGCCATCACAAGACCTTTGAGAAAACCCTTGCCAACGATCAAAACTAGCCTACTGCTTCCGACAACCAACTTCATCCAGTGTGGTCATCCCATACTTTTCTCAATAACTCAAAAACCCTTGCAAATAATGAGACGAGCCTAATTCCATTGAAAAGTGGAAGAAATTTGCCATATTTTCTTTGGGTTGCGACCATCACAAACCCTTCGTAAAACCCCTTGTTAACGATCAAAACTAGCCTATGGTTTCAATGGACAACAACTGAGACTTTGATTAGGCTCACCAAAGCCCAAACCAAACGCATTGGTGCAACCCAACCACAACCCAAAAACCTCCTGATCTATTACCGGCTGAAAAAGAAGTTGAAAAGTGCCAAAGGCGACATTGTCACTACGAAACCTCGCATGCATTGACGGATTATCCCATTGAAACGTCTTTATTTCTTTTGATGCATTGAAGCGGCTCTCCTTTAATCTCCAACCGATGGCCTTTTTGCCCTCGAGATAAACTGCGCAACTATTGTCTATTTGAGTATCAACACTTGACCACAATGGGTGTCAAAACAGAGATTTTGCAATTTTTTTTCAACAATTATTTTGTACTAAAATAAGTTTTTCACCTTGTTTTTGGCAAACCGTTTTTTTTTACTCACCGATTTTTTGTTGCGTTTTGTACTGATGACTTACCTGGAACAAAAAAAAAATCAATTGATTTGTGTACTTTCGTTTTGAAGTAAAATAAATAAAATAAGACAATTTATTACTACTTCACCAGATAAATCATGTATCCATTAGTAGTACCGTGAATGTTGCAAGAGCATAATTTGTTGGGAATTTAGTGCAGAATCCACAAAGCTACTAAAAAAATAAATAGAAAAATTTTCAAAAAAATACAAGGAGCGATACTTTTGCTGTGTAGTGAAGATGTGTTGTCTACGAAAAAATTTGCAAAAAAAACATCCAGAGCTTATATGCAAAAAAAAATCTAATATCAATTTTTCCACATAAAGTTCATCTCATATCGACTTGATTTTAATTCTATTGTTTTGATAAAAAAATTATTCTTTCTCTTAAATTGTTTGGTAGTTTGGAATTTAGAATGATATTTTGTTTTACCCATATTGTTCCATAAGCTTGTTTAAATCAAATCGATAGAATGATTTAGTCAGGATATTTTGTTTGCTAAATAGTTTCAATGATACCAGAAATCCAATGCCATTTGGTATAATACAATTTGCCGAACAGCGTGGTACAATTTACCAAACCGGATGGCTAAATTGTACCGTTTGCAACATTTTTTCAAAAACGTATTAACTCAATCCTCTTGTATCCATTGCGCATTTTGATAGAAACATGTGTAATGATCTTAATTTTATGTTTAAGTCAATTTGGACCAATTACTGAGAAAAATATGATAAGTGGTACAATTTACCCGACTTCAGCCTTAACAATAAGCTATTTTTAGTATTTGTCTGTTATTTATGGACATAGTCATTGTATGAATGCTTTTCATTCATTAATAGAAAGAATTCTCATTGGATATAATGCAAAACATCACTTTTCTCTTGGAAGTATAATATTTGAATTTATTCATTATTTCAATGAACATGTTTCATCAATGAAATGAGAGCAATGAAGGAAAGTCATCCGTGATTGGAATTTCTCTGAAACAATGAACAAGTTTTATTATGTCAATGACAACACTTTGATGAATAAAATACTTCCTTGTGTTAATGAATTCATTTTCATAATATCAATGAACGAGTCATCGCTCTATGAAGCACAGTTCATTAATAGAATGAACTTGAGCCAATGAAAAAATAATAATATGGACTTCATTAATACAATGAACAATATTTTGTTCAGTGTAGATACTATGAATGTTGATGAACAATATTTTATTGGGAATTCGGTGCAAAATCCATTGGTACTCAAATCAACCAGAAATTTCTTTTGATTTTTGAGATATACAATGAATTAATCATCAAGCATAATTTTTTTTTAGTTGTTCAATGTTTGAATAAAATATAGTTTTGACATGTTTCCTATTATAAAACCGTGCATGTTGATCAACTATAATTTATCGGAACTTAATGTAAAATCCATTTTATTTTTAATCCAGATATTTTTCAAAGTACATATTCCCTATGATTGTAATATAAATATAAAAAATCATATTAGACAAATATTTAGAATCCACCTATTAATTGAGCCGTACGTGTTAATAATTCGAAAACTTTCAATTAATTAACTGGTTTATTTAATACATGTCATAATTTTTTAAAATTCCATAATCTGTGTGGCTACGACATCCACAATCAAAATCGCAATCAAAAAAAATATCACATTTATTCCAATGAACAACAAATTCCAAATTTCAACAAATCATACCATAGACTAGCCAAAATAAACCCTTTGATTCTCGAGATATACAAAAAAATTAATCATCAATTTTTTTTAGTTGTTCAATTATACATGGTTTCCACATATTTCCTCTGATGGATGTTGATATTCATCAAGTATAAATTATTGAACCTGATATCACCAAAATCTGTTCCTTTTTCCATAATCTTCACAAGTATGACCCACAAGCATGAAAATTTTCTATTACTTTCCAATAACAGATTACCAATATCCAATAACAAAGTCATCCATCAACCTAACCCATAACTGTCAATACCCACATCCAACAATTACCGATAATTAGCAACAATGTCCCAACCATCAACAACCGTAAATCACCCCGAGAAAACTTGCGCATGGGCGTATGCGTCCCGCCCCATTCGCCGCCCGCGCATGCTTGAGGCGGCGCCTCAAACCCCACCCCATCCTCTACCAGTTTGACGACTCTAGTTTCCGACAGGCCGAGCACCATGTTGGTCCCAGCTGACATGCTGGCGGCTCAATCGAAGATGCTCTATCAAATCAACAAATATTACGGCGAACGCGTTCAAAACCGCATGGGTACCATCGCGAAGACCATCCGCGAAGTGTGCAAAGTGGTGCAGGATGTGCTTAAAGAGGTGGAGGTGCAGGAACCAAGATTCATTTCATCGTTGACGGAGTGCAATGGGAGGTTTGAGGGCTTGGAGGTGGTGTCGCCGGTGGAGTTCGAAGTCGTGCTCTACCTCAATCAGATGGGTGTTTTCAATTTTGTCGATGATGGGACACTACCTGGGTGTGCAGTGCTTAAACTGAGCGACGGGCGTAAGCGCTCTATGAGTCTATGGGTGGAATTCATCACAGCCTCTGGATATCTATCAGCGAGGAAGATACGCAGTCGATTTCAAACTCTAGTAGCGCAAGCCTGTGACAAGTGCTCTTACAGAGACTCAGTAAAGATGATTGCTGACACCACAGAGGTCAAGTTGCGCATCCGAGAGAGATTTATAGTTCAAATCACTCCTGCTTTCAAGTGCTCAGGTGTGTGGCCAAGATCGGCAGCCCACTGGCCGCTGCCGCACATCCCCTGGCCCCATCCTAGCTTGGTAGCTGAGGTCAAAACCGAGGGTTTTGACCTCCTAAGCAAAGAGAGCATCAGTGCCCAAGGCAAGCAATCAGCCATGGAAGGGGACGCGTGGGTTTTATCATTTCTCGAGGCAGAAAACCGGCTGTTGCAAGGAGGCTGCCGCAGGCGTTGCCTCAGCATTCTAAAAACACTCCGAGATCGCCACCTGGACCTTCCAGGCAACCCAGTGTCCAGTTACCACTTAAAAACCTTGTTGTTGTACGAGTGCGAAAAGCACCCAAGGGAGTGCGAGTGGGATGAATCGTGTATTGGAGACAGGATCAATGGGATCTACTTGCAGCTGATTTCCTGCTTGCAATGCAGGAGGTGTCCGCACTATTTTATCCCAAATCTGGACTTGTTCAAGGGGAAGAGTCCCAGTGCACTGGAGAATGCCGCCAAGCAGGTGTGGAGGCTCACCAGGGAGTTGTTGACCAATAGCAGGTGTCTGGAGAAGTTGTAACTTGTGCCATATGTATTATTTGAACCGAGTTTCCTTATGGTAGAGACTGATTTTGCATTTCTTTTCGATTTGGATGTTTGACTGAAGCTTTATGACTAGTCTATGGTATGATTTGTTGAAATTTGGAATTTGTTGTTTATTGGAATAAATGTGATATTATTTGAATTGATTGAGATTTTTATTGTGGGTGTCGTAGCCACGCAGATTATGGAAATTAATTCTGACATGTCGTGAATAAATAACCATTTAATGAGGCGGTTCATTAATTAAAAGTTTTCTAAAAAAATTGATTTAATCACATAAATTAACACGGCCCAATTAATAAGTATTTCAAATATTTGTTTAATATGAATTTTTATATTTTTCTGATTCAAATTTCAAGTCAAGCTCTCCAAGCTTGCAAATATTTTTTCAAAATTCTCCACGAAACCTTTATTTTGGACAGTTATAGAAAATACTTTGTAGAATATGTGGTTTGAATTTCAAAAGCCGTCCAAACTTTTTTTCAACAAAAAGGTTTCCAAAATTCCCTACAAAACCCTGCATATTTTTCTGGAACCTAACTTGTGTGAAATTATATAGAGAATACTTTGAAGAATATCTGGTTGAAATTTCAAGTCTTTATTTCAAGCCGTTTGACTATAACAGCCGTCCAAACTTTTTTTTTGTAAAAATGTTCCCAAACTGCCCTACAAAACCCTGCATATTTTTCTGGAACCTTACTTGTGTGGAATTATAGGGAATACTTCAAAAAGTAATTGGTTAAATTTTCAAGACTTTAATTCAAGCCGTTTGACCATAACAGCCGTCCAAACTTTTCTTTTGCAAAAATGTTTTCAAAATTCCTTACAAAACCCTCCATATTTTTCTGGAACCTAACTTGTGTGAAATTATATAGAGAATACTTTGAAGAATATCTGGTTGAAATTTCAAGTCTTTATTTCAAGCCGTTTGACTATAACAGCCGTCCAAACTTTTTTTTTGTAAAAATGTTCCCAAACTGCCCTACAAAACCCTGCATATTTTTCTGGAACCTTACTTGTGTGGAATTATAGGGAATACTCAAAAAAATAATTGGTTGAAATTTCAAGTCTTTGATTTAAGCCGTTCGAATGTAACGGCCGTCCAAACTTTTCTTTTGCAAAATGTTTTCAAAATCCCTTATAAAACCCAATATACTTCTCTAGATACCTAACTTGTGTACAATTATAGGGAATACTTTGAAGCATGTTTGGTTAAAATTTGAAGTCTTTATTTCAAGCCGTTTGACCATAACAGGCGTCCAAACTTTTCTTTTGCAAAAATGTTTTCAAAATTCCTTACAAAAACCCTCCATATTTTTCTGGAACCTAACTAGTGTGGAACTATAGGGAATACTTTGAAGAATATCTGGTTGAAATTTCAAGTCTTTATTTCAAGCCGTTTGACTATAACAGCCGTCCAAACTTTTTTTTTGTAAAAATGTTTCCAAACTTCCCTACAAAACCCTGCATATTTTTCTGGAACCTCACTTGTGTGGAATTATAGGGAATACTTCAAAAAATAATTGGTTAAAATTTCAAGTCTTTGATTCAAACCGTTCGAATGTAACGGCCGTCCAAACTTTTCTTTTGCAAAATGTTTTCAAAATCCCTTATAAAACCCAATATACTTCTCTAGATACCTAACTTGTGTACAATTATAGGGAATACTTTGAAGCATGTTTGGTTAAAATTTGAAGTCTTTATTTCAAGCCGTTTGACCATAACAGGCGTCCAAACTTTTCTTTTGCAAAAATGTTTTCAAAATTTCTTACAAAAACCCTCCATATTTTTCTGGAACCTAACTAGTGTGGAACTATAGGGAATACTTTGAAGAATATCTGGTTGAAATTTCAAGTCTTTATTTCAAGCCGTTTGACTATAACAGCCGTCCAAACTTTTTTTTTGTAAAAATGTTCCCAAACTGCCCTACAAAACCCTGCATATTTTTCTGGAACCTTACTTGTGTGGAATTATAGGGAATACTTAAAAAAATAATTGGTTGAAATTTCAAGTCTTTGATTCAAACCGTTCGAATGTAACGGCCGTCCAAACTTTTCTTTTGCAAAATGTTTTCAAAATCCCTTATAAAACCCAATATACTTCTCTAGATACCTAACTTGTGTACAATTATAGGGAATACTTTGAAGCATATTTGGTTAAAATTTGAAGTCTTTATTTCAAGCCGTTTGACCATAACAGGCGTCCAAACTTTTCTTTTGCAAAAATGTTTTCAAAATTCCTTACAAAAACCCTCCATATTTTTCTGGAACCTAACTAGTGTGGAACTATAGGGAATACTTTGAAGAATATCTGGTTGAAATTTCAAGTCTTTATTTCAAGCCGTTTGACTATAACAGCCGTCCAAACTTTTTTTTTGTAAAAATGTTTCCAAACTTCCCTACAAAACCCTGCATATTTTTCTGGAACCTCACTTGTGTGGAATTATAGGGAATACTTCAAAAAATAATTGGTTAAAATTTCAAGTCTTTGATTCAAACCGTTCGAATGTAACGGCCGTCCAAACTTTTCTTTTGCAAAATGTTTTCAAAATCCCTTATAAAACCCAATATACTTCTCTAGATACCTAACTTGTGTACAATTATAGGCAATACTTTGAAGCATGTTTGGTTAAAATTTGAAGTCTTTATTTCAAGCCGTTTGACCATAACAGGCGTCCAAACTTTTCTTTTGCAAAAATGTTTTCAAAATTCCTTACAAAAACCCTCCATATTTTTCTGGAACCTAACTAGTGTGGAACTATAGGGAATACTTTGAAGAATATCTGGTTGAAATTTCAAGTCTTTATTTCAAGCCGTTTGACTATAACAGCCGTCCAAACTTTTTTTTTGTAAAAATGTTCCCAAACTGCCCTACAAAACCCTGCATATTTTTCTGGAACCTTACTTGTGTGGAATTATAGGGAATACTTAAAAAAATAATTGGTTGAAATTTCAAGTCTTTGATTTAAGCCGTTCGAATGTAACGGCCTTCCAAACTTTTCTATTTTAAAAAATGTTTCCAAAATTACCTACAATATCCAATTTATTTTTCTGGAATACAATTATAGGGAGTATTTTGAAGCATGTTTGGTTAAAATTTGAAGTCTCTATTTCAAGCCGTTCGACTATAACAGCCCTCCAAAGTTTTCTCTTGACAATTTTTTTTTCAAAATTGCCTATGATTCCCACATATTTCTCTGGAAACAACAACTTCAGTGAAATTGAAGGGGAATATTTTGGAACATTATCTGGCTTGAAGTTCAAGCTGTTTGACTATTAATTTATTTAAAAAAAAAATCCAATTCAAAATGAGATATTTTTTTGGAACCTCAACCATGTTGCAATATAAATACTAGCTTGCAGTAAGTCAAGTCCAAGTCTCAAGCCTTTATCTCAAGCGGCTTGAAAATTATAGCTATATAAGGTGGTTATTTTTGGATAATTATGAAGAAATACGCGTCAGTAACCAAAAATCGTGAAAGTGAGTTTCACAAGATGAAATTTTCAAGACGCTTGAAATTACCAACGATCTTGATTCAAACCGTCTAAAATTTCCAGAAAACATGAATTTTGGCAAAAGTTCTATGTTTCATTGGTGGTTTTTAGGGATCAATTGAAAATTTAATACAACGTTAATTGATATAGGAGGTTTCCATTCAAGCCGCTTGAGCTGGTCAATTATTTTACTTTAAAATTTTTAAAAATTTTTAATGGACAGTTTTTGAAATTTAAACAAAGTAACAAAAACTATAGTCGCTTTTAAAGCGATATAACTTTCAAACCGCTTTCTTGAAGGCTTGAAATTCTTGCCAATTATTCATGAAACCGTCTAGAACATCTTCAAAATATCGATTTGTTCAAAATCCCAGGTTTAATAGACAATTTTGAAAAATGTAATCCAAGTAACAAAAATTAATCCTATGTCAATAGCGCTATGACTTTCAAGCCGTTTGACTTGAAGGCTTGAAATTCTTGTCGATTATATTTGCTTTGGATTTTTTAAATTTAAACGAATAAACATGAATTAGTCGCTTTTATAGCAATATAACTTTGAAGCCGCTTTACTTGGAGGCTTGAAATTCTAGAGATATAATTTTCAAGCCGCTTGAGTTGGAAGCCAGAATATCCCAAAAAATGGTTTGGAAGCACGATTTTTCCAAATACAAAACAATAAACCTTGTATAGACGACTCTCCGGCGTTGTTATCTTCAAGCGGCTTGAACTATAAAGACTTGAAATTTGCAGAAATTAATTTTCAAACTGTCTAGAATATCAGGTGACTATTGATCTCTGGTAAAATGTATCAAATCTCCTTAGGTCGACTTCTGGCGCATTAATTTTCAAGCGGCTTGAGTTGGAGACTTGAAATATTCACCATATATATTTGAAACTGTATAGAATGCACCAATAATATCGAATTTAACTGAATTTTTTATGTATAAGATCAATTTAAAACTTTTATGGTTGACTTCAAGGAGCGACTTTTTTCAATCAGTTTGAGTTAAAGACTTGAAATATTCACCGTTGATAGTATACTCCTTGAATATCGAATTTAACTTATTTGAAGATCAATTTTTCAATAATTTTGAAAATTTATAGTCGACTTCACGGAGCTGCTAGTTCCAAGCCGCTTGAGTTAAAGACTTGAAATATTCACCATTTATAGTTGAAACTGTCTTGAACACCCCAGGATGTCGGATTTAATTGATTGTTTTATTTGAAGGTCAATATATCCATAATTTAAAACTTTTATAGTCGACTTCACGGAGCTCCCAATTTCAAGCCGCTTGAGTTGAAGACTTGAAATATTCACCAATTATAGTTGAAACCGTTGGTTGAAACTGTCTAGAATACTTCCAGGATATCGAATTTAGTTGACTCTTTTAATTGAAGATCAGTTTTTAATAACTTAAAACTTTCATAGTCGACTTCACGGAGCTGCTGTTTTCAATCCGCTTTAGTTGATGACTTGAGAAATTCACCATTTATAGATGAATACCCTAAAGGTATCAAATTTCAATAAATAACGCATTTGAAGACTAATTTTGCAATAAAAAGACCAATTCACAAAAAACTTGTATCGTTTGCCACTTTCAAGCCGTTTGAGTTGGAGACTTGAAAATTTCACCACTTATAGTTCGATCTGTCTATAATAGCTGGAATATATCAAAATTGTATCAAATCGTGCATATGAAGTCCAAATTTCTAATAAAAGAACTCATTTACAAAAAGACTTGCGGAGGCTTGATATTCTTGTTCATCTGACATTTTCAAGCCGTTCGAGTTAGAGATTTGAAATTTTCACCATATAGCTGAAACTGTTTAGAATAGCTGAAAAATATCAGATTGTATCAAACCTTGCATTTAAAGCTAATTTTCTTAATACCTAAGAAAACACATTTATGAAAAAAATTGTATCGTCTGTCACTTTCGAGCCGCTTGAGTTGGGGACTTGAAATTTCCATCACTTATTGTTGAAACTATTATAATACCCAGAAAATATAATATTTTAATAAATCATGCACCAGAAGATAAATTTTTCAATAAAAAAACATATTTGCAAAAAAAATTGTATAATCAGCCACTTTCAAGCTGCTTGAGTTGGAGACATGAAATACTCACCTCTTATAGTTGATACTGTCTAGAATAGCCGGAAGATATCAGATTGTAACAAAATTTGCATTTGAGGCTAATTTTTTTAATCAGAAATTATATTTACAAAAAAACTTGTATAGTGTGTCATTTTCAAGCCGCTTGAGATGGAGACTTGTAATTTTCACCACCTATGATTAAAACCGTTTAGAACAACCGGAAGATATCAAATTTCAATAAATATTGGACTTGAAGATCAATTTTCCAATAACAAAATAAATTTACAAAAAAACTTGTGTCGTCTAAAATTTTCAAACCGCTTGAATTGGAGACTTGAAATTTCCATCACTTATAGTTGAAACTGTCCATAATAACCAGAAGATATCAAATTTCAATAAATATTGCAATTGAACATCAATTTTCCAATAACAAAACCAATTTACAAAAAACTTGTGTCGTCTAAAATTTTCAAACCGCTTGAATTGGTGACTTGAAATTTTCATCACTTATAGTTGAATTTGTCCAGAATACCCTGAAAAGATCAAATTTCAATGAATATTGCACTTGAAGATCAATTTTCCAATAACAAAATAAATTTACAAAAAAACTTGTGTCGTCTAAAATTTTCAAACCGCTTTAGTTGGAGACTTGAAATTTTCACCACTTATTGTTGGAACCGTCTAGAATACCCTGAAGAGATCAAATTTCAATAAATATTGCAATTGAACATCAATTTTCCAATAACAAAACAATTTTACAAAAAAACTTGTGTCGTCTAAAATTTTCAAACCGCTTGAATTGGAGACTTGAAATTTTCACCACTTATTGTTGAATTTGTCCAGAATACCCGGAAAATATCAAATTTCAATGAATATTGCACTTGAAGTTCAATTTTCCAATAACAAAACAAATTTACAAAAAAACTTGTGTCGTCGAAAATTTTCAAACCGCTTTAGTTGGAGGCTTGAAATTTTCATCACTTATTGTTGGAACCGTCCAGAATACCCGGAAGATATCAAATTTCAATGAATATTGCAATTGAACATCAATTTTCCAATAACAAAACCAATTTACAAAAAACTTGTGTCGTCTAAAATTTTCAAAGCGCTTGAATTGGTGACTTGAAATTTTCATCACTTATAGTTGAATTTGTCCAGAATACCCTGAAGAGATCAAATTTCAATAAATATTGCAATTGAACATCAATTTTCCAATAACAAAACAAATTTACAAAAAAACTTGTGTCGTCTAAAATTTTCAAACCGCTTTAGTTGGAGACTTGAAATTTTCACCACTTATTGTTGGAACCGTCTAGAATACCCGGAAGATATCAAATTTCAATAAAAATTGCACTTGAAGATCAATTTTCCAATAACAAAACAAATTTACAAAAAAACTTATGTCTAAAATTTTCAAACCGCTTTAGTTGGAGGGTTGAAATGTTCACCACTTATTGTTGAAACTGTCTAGAATAGACGGAAGATATCAAATTTCAATAAATATTGCACTTGAAGATCAATTCTCCAATTTACTAAAAAAAATGTATCGTCTGTCACCATCAAGCCGCTTCAGTTGGATACTCGAAATTTTCACCAGTCATATCTGAAACATCCATAAAAATAACCCCGGCTTGAAAAATTAATCAAATTTGAATTAATCCCAAAAACCCATGTTTTCACTTGAACCCCCCGTTGCCCATGCCCGCTCCAACTATACGCAATTCAAATTATAACTTAATCCGAAAAATCGAAAACCCACCCTGGGGTTAATCATCAACCCACCCTCATAAATCCAAACCACCCCTTTCACTCCATGCGCACACTCGCCAATCATTGGTTGCCATGGGCGGCACTCTACCCGGACCCGCCTTATAGGTGGGGGGCCCCCAGCCAACTTGGCCAAACTTGGCCCCTGCCGACGCAGTATCCGTCCGCCAGCTGGGGAGTATCGAGTCCATCCCCTCTCAACCAGTTGTTCATTAAAAGTTCAAAGTGGCTCCGGCTGAACGTAGAGTTGGCAGCCCACCAACTGCCAACATGCTTGTGCCACCCGACATGTTGGCCGCCCAAAGCAAAATGGTCTACCAACTGAACAAGTACTACACCGAAAAAGTCCAATCGCGCAAGCTAACCTCCGCCAAGACCATCCAGGAAGTGTGCCGGGTAGTGCAGGATGTGCTTAAAGAAGTTGAAGTGCAGGAACCGAGGTTCATATCGTCCTTGACGGACTACAACGGACGGTATGATGGGCTAGAGGTAGTATCACCAACTGAGTTTGAGGTGGTGATCTACCTCAACCAGATGGGGGTGCTGAATTTTGTGGACGATGGGACTCTACCAGGGTGTGCTGTGCTCAAACTAAGCGACGGGCGTAAGCGCTCTATGAGTCTATGGGTCGAATTCATCACAGCTTCTGGATATCTATCAGCAAGAAAAATGCGGAGCCGCTTCCAGACTCTAGTGGCGCAAGCCTGTGACA
The DNA here is from genome assembly GCA_958502075.1 of Orchestes rusci. Lineage (NCBI taxonomy): Eukaryota > Metazoa > Arthropoda > Insecta > Coleoptera > Curculionidae > Orchestes > Orchestes rusci. The sequence goes on along the minus strand of OY293304.1, from coordinate 7,511,029 downwards.
AGTGCTCTTACAGAGACTCAGTAAAGATGATTGCTGACACCACAGAGGTCAAGTTGCGCATCCGAGAGAGGTTTATAGTGCAAATAACACCTGCCTTTAAGTGCACAGGACTATGGCCCAGATCAGCAGCCCATTGGCCCTTGCCCCAAATCCCCTGGCCTCATCCCAACTTGGTTGTAGAAGTCAAAACGGAAGGTTTTGACTTGTTGAGCAAAGAATGCATAGCCCTGCAAGGCAAACAATCAGCCATGGAAGGAGACGCGTGGGTTTTATCATTTTTGGAAGCAGAAAACCGGCTTTTGCAAGGAGGTTGCCGCAAACGTTGCCTCAGCATTCTAAAAACACTGCGAGATCGCCACCTGGACCTTCCAGGCAACCCAGTTACAAGCTATCACATGAAAACCCTTTTATTGTACGAATGTGAAAAACACCCAAGAGAAACAGAGTGGGATGAAGCTTGTATTGCTGATAGGATCAATGGGATTTTCCTGCAGCTGATTTCCTGTTTGCAGTGCAGAAGATGTCCGCACTATTTCCTGCCCAATTTGGACTTGTTCAAGGGCAAGAGTCCGAGTGGGTTGGAAAATGCGGCCAAGCAAGTGTGGAGGTTGACCAGGGAGATGTTGACGAACTCGAGATGTTTTGAAAAATTGTAAATTGTGTTTTGTTGTTTGCCGTCGGATACTTATCGACTCTACTGTGATGTGATATTAGGATAGACTGCTTAATGTACGTGGTAAATAGGCGTATTTTTGTATATTATGTTGATAATAAATTTAATTTAATTGACTTTTTGATTTTATTTTGAGTGTTAACCTGCTAGGGTTGCGCTTGGGCATTTAACTCCAACCTCTTTATACCAATAAAATTATTCTTGGTTTATCATATTTATTCTTATCAATTTTTTCAAAGTGGTTTTCCATTAAATATTTCAGCAAATCAAAGTATTTCAAGTTTTCATTATTTAACTTGGTTTAATTTGTGTGTTTAGCGAGTTCATTTATGATTTAATACTTTTATTATTTCCTTTTTTTTTAATGGCTTTAACATTGCGAAAAACCCCAGATATCAACTTGAAATTTGGCTCAAGTCGAAGCTACTGTGAAAATTTTGCAAAAACTGATGAATGCGGATTATGAGTTAAGTCCGTCATTGTGGAAAATAATAAAATCTTCTATTTCTTCCTATTTCTCATCAAATTTAAAAAATTTATAGTTTTTGAAACCAGAAAAAATTGAAATTCTCAGCAACCTTCACTGTATATTTGAAACTTTGTTCGGTGTTTAAAATAGTATATGTGACAGTTTTCATAATGCTTAAACAAAATGAAATAACCACGAAATTTGAAAATTTAAGTTTCCATAAAATTTCAAAAATTGTTTTTTTAATTTTTATTTGATTTTTTTCGATAGATTTGAGGTTTATTTCTTATATTTATCCTTTTGACCATACCTCAGCAGTGTTCTCTATTAATTTATTTTTCGACATTTAGTTTGTTGATGCTTTTAGATTATTTTAATTTGATTTATTGTCAATTTATCAGTTATCATTTTTATTTTCATCATTATATCATCTGCCTTCTTACTTTTTTCGTTTTTTCTTCATCCTACCTAAATTGTTATTATGTACTTTATTACATATTTGTCATTTCTTATAATTTTGCCATTTTCTAGATGAAGTTTATCCATATTTATTTGATTTTTGTTTTCATTTTCCTGCTCTGATTCGATTATATTTTAACATCATTATTATATATTTTATTTCTACATCTGTATGCTTGTTAAAAAAAAATCGTGCTTCAAAAAGACAGTTTTTTTGTTGCTGTGTTACTTAAAAAAAAAAAAATGTCCTAAATTTACTCCTTTTATTTCTTTTTTGACTGATCATCCCTATTTACGGTGAAAATGCATTTGATTGTCCTTTAATCTCTTATTTTTGTTTTGTGACTTTCCCAGTTGTGCATTATTCACTTGAATTTTCTCACTTTTCTTCATGACTGATGATCCTAAGTCGGGGTAGAACCGATACCATTCTTCCTCCATTTTTTCACTATCCTCTATTTTTTTTCATTTCGTTATTCACTTTTCTTGCTTTATTTACTTTATTATACTCTCCCATTCCTTTCCTATAATCTTCTCAGTTTCCTTTTTAACTGATGATCCTTATTCGCGGTAGAACCTTTACCCCAATTGGATTATTTCTCAACTTCTTGTTGACATTCCCCTATTTCTTTTACTTCTTTACGTTCTTCAGATTCTTTAATAATTAATTCACTAGTTTTGATTCTTTTGTTTAACTTATTTCTGTACTTCACTTTTACTCTTGACTAATGATCCTTGTTCGCCCTAATAACAGTATGTCAAATTGATTTTTCCTCAATTTCTTTACTCCATTTATTTGTTTCGCCGTCCTTCTTGACTGATCATTCTTATTCGCATTTCCTTGTGTTCTTCACTATCCTTGCTTCATTTGATTCTTATTTATTCAAATTTTCCCACTTTCCATCTTGACTGCTGATCCTTATTCTTGGTAGGAGCGATACCTACATTTGAGTCTTCCTAGATTTCTTGACATCCTCTATTTTTGTTATTTCTTTGCGCCCTTAATTTTTTGCTTTATTCACTTGTTTAACTTTCCTTGCTTTGCTTTTATATTTACTTTAATTTTCTCACTTTCCTTCGTGACTAATGATCTTCATTCGCGATAAAACCAGTGCCTCATTTAATTTTTTTCTCAATGTCTCATCTTTCCTCTTTTTCCTTTCCTCATTTACGCTTGTTATCATTGCTTCACTTCTTTTCCATATTTTTTCCTTCACTTCCCTGCGCTCTCCACTTTCCCTGCTTTGCTCATTCATTTACTTCAATCTCCTCACTTGCCTTCTTGACTGATGATTCCTATTCGCGGTGAAACCAGAACCTCGATTTAATTTTTTTCTCAATATCTTCACCTATATAAGCCTATTTCCCTTACTCACTATTACCTTCTTCACTTTCCTTTTCATACTTTATTAAGCTCAATTTCTCTATTTTTTCACTTTCCTTCTTGTCTGATGATCCTTATCCCAAGTAATTAGTTCTTCCGTTCTTCACTTTTGTTGCTTTATATCCTTTCTATATTTTTTGTATGGAAATTTTTTTAATTTCTCTAAATTTTCAACTTCAAATTGCGACTGATGATCCTTATTCCCAGTTAAATTGGTCCTTTAATTTGTTTTTTTCACCATTTCCTTGACTTCCTTTTGCGTTCTTCAATTTCCTTGCTTTGCTTATTTCTTTACTTTCATTTTCTCACTCTCCTTCAAGTAGGATATATCACTTTGATTTTTCCCGAATTTCTTTTTTATGTTTCACTTCACTCCTCTCTCTTTCTTTCTTAACTGATGATCCTTATTCGCGGTAGACAGGATACTTCACTTTGATTTTTCCCCAATTTTCTTTACTTCATTCATCTACCTCGCATTTTTCAATTTGTTTTACTTTACTACTCCATCTTTACTGATGATTCTTATTCGCGGTAAAACCGTTACCTTAATTTGATTTTTTCTCAATGTCTTGATTTTGACGAGTTTTGATCGGGGTAGAGCCGGTACCTAAATTAGATTTTTCCTCAATTTTTTGATTTTCCTCCATCTGTCTATATATACCTTTTGGATTCACTTTCCTTGCTTTATTTACTTTGCTATACCTACCCTTCTTACCTATTCCTTTATTGTAATTTTCTCACTTTTTTTTCTGACTGATGATCCTTATTCGCTTTGGAACCGTTGCCTCAATTTGATTTTTTGTCAACTTCTTATAGACAATCCTTCATTTCCTTTACTTCCTTACGTTCTTCACTTTCTGCAACTAATTAATCCTTTTCGTTTACTTATTTCTTAACTTTACGTTTATTTTTATCCTTATACGCGGTAATACCAGTACGTCAAATCGATTTTCAATAAATTTCTTCACTTTTTTCGCTACTCCCTTAAGTACTTAATTTATTTTTTTCCTTCTTGACTGTTCATTCTTATTCGCAGTAGAACCCTTCCTTCGATTTTATTTTTCCTCACTTCCTCACGCTCTCCACTTTCCCTGCTTCGCTCATTTATTCACCTGAATTTTGTAACATTCCATTTTGACTGATGATTCTTATTCGCGCTTAAACCGGTACCTCAATTTGATTTTCTTCTCATGTCTCATGTCTCTTTAACTATATAGCCTATTTCTTTTACTCACTTTTACCTATTACGTTCTTCACTTTCCTTTTTATACTTCATTTAGCTCGATTTCACTTTTTTTTCACTTTCCTTTTACTCTGATGATCCTTATTCGAAATAAAACCAGTAACTCGAGCAGTAACTTATTTTTATTTTCTCATTTCATGAACTTATTACTTGACTTTCTGACGTTCTTTACTTTAGTTGCTTCATATCCTTTCTATACTTTTTGTATGGAAATTCCATCGCAACTGATGATCCTTATTCCCAGTAAAATTGTCACCCCAATTTCGTTTTTCCTCTATTTCCTTACTTTGCTCATTTCTTGGGAAAAGATGACTGATGATCCTTATTCGTGGTAGATCCGATCACTTTGATTATTCCCCAATTCTTTTACTTCTATCTTCTTTACTCCCTTATGTCCATTTCTCTCGCTTTTTTACTTTGTTTCAATCTACACCCTATTACTCTCTCTTTCCTTCTTAACTGATGATCCTTATTCGCCGTAGACTCGATACATCACTTGGATTTTTTCTATTTTTTTCACTTTCCTCTATTTTCACTTAATTCATTCATTTTCCTCGCTTTTCACTTTGTTTCACTTCACAACTCTCTCTTTCCTTCTTAACTAATGATTTTATTCGCGATAACCGGTACCCCAATTTGATTTTCTCAACTTCCTTTCCCGTTCTTCACTTTCCTTTATTGCTTTATTTACTTGTTTTCCTCTATTTTTTTTACTTTCCTTATTCTTGACTGATGATCCTTATTCGCGGTAAGACCGATACCCACATTTTATTTTTTCCCAAATTTTTGATAACCTGTTAGTCTAAGATACAGTATTGGAGATATATACCCTCATCTGTCATTTGATGCTTATAAAGTTTTAATGTTAGATAATTTGTTCAAAAATAGATAGATAGATAGAAACGTCGGATCATAAACTTAATAACGCCATTTTGTTGAAAAAAAAATTGTGACTACAAAGATGTAACATTTGCTTTAAAATATTGCTTCTTATAAACCCAGGAAAACACGAAAACCGTTTTACAAAATTTCGGTTTTTTCCGGATATCTCCGGAAGTATTCGGTTTTTTTTGGATTTCCCAACAGCATTCTATCGAGTACCTAAATACTCAACAACTCAACTTTGCCATGACTTCACCTTTGCTGTACATCCTACTTCCGCTGATTTTTTATGAAATACCTCAATTCTACTTGTTCACCACACATTCACATGGCCAGCTGACAATTTTCGCCGCTTGTCCTATGCAGGTTACACTTTTTTTTCACTATTGAAACTATTTTAACGAAAAATCGTTTTTGCAAGTAAAACTAATGAGTATTTGCACAGCCGTCTATAGTGTGATACAAGCCCTTAAATAATAAATTTGACAACAGCGCGTGTAGATGGGATTAAGGTTATGTTAATTTCTAATTTCAACTGCATTTATTCTCTTTCAAATTTTATTTTGAAAAAATGGGGGAATTTTTTTGAATCACTTTCCGCAAAATGCTAGAACAAATTTAATTGAAGAAACCAAGCCGCTGTGGCTGAAAATCAATCAAATATTCACTCTTCACAATTTGGTGCGTTCCTCCCGACTCACCCTGTAAAAATTGGAAAAAATGATTTTTATTGAATTCCGAATGTTTTGGTGAAGTAGGCGGTGAAATGATGGCGCTGAGAAAATGTTAAAATAATTGTATTGCCATCATATTATTGATACATAGGGCTTAAGAACTTTGTTGTTGCGTCTTGTTGCTACATTTTTTTTCTATTACAAAATGGAACGTGCTTTTTTAATTTTTTTTCAACATTCTCTATAATCTTAATTAGTTTGTTGGATCTCTTATAAGAAGCTCTTAACTGATTTGCTCAATTAATTAAAATATCACGTGACCTACCTATACAGGTATATGAATAAAGGTTTTAAATCACCAATAACGTGATTTTAATTAAAAAGTTCAAAACAAGAGTAATGATAGCCTACTACACCATACTCAGCGCCATCATTTCCCCGGCTACTACACCAAAACATTCGGCATTTAATAAAAAAACATTTTGTCAATTTGAATATGGCAGAATATTGTGTCATACATCGTGATTTTCGTCATAAAATATGCTATTATATATAGGGTATACTTTTTTTACGCGCCATATGTTTAAGAGTCAATCAGAAAATTCGCCAATTGTCAACCTTCAAAACTATCATTTTGAAACAGCCCATTTGACCGTCCATACTTCTTTTGAAGTCATTGTGTTAACAACCTAACCTTACTTTAAGTACAGTTGTCAAAAAGTGCCGTCCAAATGAAATTATATATTGCAAAGTTCGCTCCCATTCGTTTTTTTTTTAACCAATGAAAAAGATTACTTCATTTGAAAATTTGACAAGTTGTCAACATACTACGTCAACCTTCAAATCCATCATTTTGAAACAGTCCATTTGACCGTACATACTTGTTTTATAGTCATTGAGTTAACAACCTAACCTCACTTTCAGTACAGTTGTCAAAAAGTGCCGTGCAAATGAAAATAGATATTGCATAGTTTGCTTCAATTATTGAATAATCATAGAAAAAGTATAGTATTCTATTGGCGGGAAATGGCTATTACTCACTCGGATGATCCGCACTACATCCTCGTGAGTAATGGTCAACATTTATCACTCATTGAATAATATACTATTCTTATGTGTTTAGTACACTAAAATATTAACAGGAAAGGGTTGTCGATCTAATAACCTCAACACCAGGACTATAACCATTGTTATCAAACCCAATGTAGCCTCGGAGATTGTTGCTACATAAATCAGTGACTAATATCAAGCCTTACAGCAACTATTGACTCTATCAACAGCTTCAACAGAAAAAACCAAACCCCGTAAGCAAGACAAACCGATTGCGTTTCTGCCCGCTGCGTTGTGCGGAGGAGAACAGCATCATTAAAAACGATCGGCATCTTATATGAAGCATAGGGGCATTTGGATAGTCATAATTCACTCGGTACGTTATTTATAAGAGTGTTGCAACAAAGAGGTCGCGGGAGGGAATAATTTAATGAGACGACCGGCAACAAACGGGCCGCCCGTGTAAAACACAGGCTCCGAAAATCAATCAGCAATAAAGTCAATGGGCAAATGGTTTGCAAACACGCATGGAGCTTGTAATTGGTTATAAAATGGGCAAAAGTTGGAAAATCACACAGGTTGGGCGGACGGAGGGTGAACTGAACGGCGGCGCACTACACTGCTACTTTTATTAATGATATTTTTTTTCAATTCTGTCTTTTTTTATGTTGTTCCCACTAACTTAGCGTATATTTGTTTTTTTTTTCTTTTTTTTTCAGTGGCGACTCGGGGTTAATTCAATAGGGAGGTCAAAATGATATAATATGGTTTGTGCGGTGGAACAACGCAGACATTCAGAGAAAAAAAACAATGTCAAGAGCCCCCAACCACTAACATTTAACGGAATATCTCATGTTCAAATATGAAAATCGAGAGAAAGAAGATACATAATTGAAATAAATCGTAATGAGCGCAAAAGAGTAAAAAGCACCAGTATAAAGACTCGGCAATTTTTAAAAACTCACCTATTCATAAAATGAAGTCTAGAATCCTTTCTCGAGTTATTTCTCATTACAGAAAGTTCAAACAGTCATGAAAATGACTTCAAATCGAGGCGGTTCTCAAATTTCAAACCATCTCCGTCAAATTCAAAATTTCACACACAACACAACAATCCGACGGATCGGACATTTTAAAAACAAAATTCGCGACCGATTACCGATGTTATGTAAATCAATAGAAATCCATCAGCATCAGCTGACTTGACATTACTCGACAACCCCTCAAAATGTGTGACGAAGAAGGAAGACGTTCGAAAACGTGCGTAGGTCGTGCCGATGTGGGAGTTGTCTTGAGGTGTGTTTATTATTATGGGATGTATTAATGTATTAATGGAAGTTTTTTTGGAAAATATTATTTAAGTAAATTAATATGAAATCTTGTTGATTATTTGATTAATGACCATTTGACCCTATTGTAAAGCCGCCGTCGTTTATTTTTATCCCTTTAACAAATAATTAGTAACATTGTATCTTCTTTGTAGATATACAGTATGTTCCCGGATAAGAGGACAAATGGTCTAAAAATTTAAAGATACGACAAAAAGTCATTGTTTGGTTTAAAAATGACATATTATTATGTGATAAAAAAAACTCCAAAAATACAGGGGGACAAAAAAATAACAGAATCTGAAAATTACTTAGAAGAGAAACTGCTGATACTTATTGCATGATAATTCATTTTTATCTTTATAAAAATCATATTTTATTTGATAAAACGGTTTTTTTGCGATTTTTTGTTTTGTTTATTTTTTTTTCTCAATAAACGAAAAAAAATAGAGAATAAAGAATGTAACAAAAATAACTAGAAAGTGAGGAAAGTAAGTGACATGGAAGGTTGTCACTTGTCACAAGACCGCAATAAACGTCAAAAGTTTTGTTTGATGATTGTTGACCTCCAAATATCGTTTTCACCTCGAATAAGGATCATCAGTCAGATTGGCCTCCCTAACAAAAACTCTCGATAAAGAGGATTAAATAAATTTGGCAAAATAAAGAAAGAATCATGAACAAAGAATAAAAATCTAACAAAATACATAAAACTAAAAAATAAATCAAAGTATTTGCTTATATTAAACGACTTTATTTAAAAAAAAAGTGGTCATTGCAAGCATTAATTAGCTATTTTCACCAAAATTAAATTCAATTAATTAATTCACGTATAACCGCAAACAAATTTAAAAAATCGAAAAACCCATCAAGATAATTAATGAATGGATTCAAAAATTAAAAATGAAAAAATCTGACAACCAGTTTGTATAAAATTTAATCTAATCCCTTTGAAAATGTTATGGGAACAAAATTAAAATTTCCCAGAACTGTTCAAGTTGCTTAAATATTTATTCAAAAATAAGAAAGATATCTCATTGTTTTATGGTGTTTGTACTTTTATTTTGTTATTGCTTCTAATTTATTGTTATGATATTATTAATGTTTTATCCTCGATTTTATTTAGGTATATTCTTCATTAACTGACTATTTTTATATGTAAATTCTTTCAATAATCAATTTTTAAAGTTTCACAATCATTATATTTTATTGTTTCGTTTCTTTTATGTTTCTATTTTTCAGGTGTACTAATTTTTCTTTTTATTTTTATCCTTTCAACAATCAATTTATAACATTTTATCGTGTTTTTAAGTATATTTTATGCTAAGTATCATTTTCATTAATATTTCTATTTTGTTTTATTATTTTTTGTTTTTGTTTCAGGATTGTATTTATTTGTAATTCCAATGCTTTGATTTTTTTCTTATAATTTTTTTATCAATCAATTTAATGAGACGAGGTTTTTTAACTATCTTACACTTTTTGTTTTGTTTATTTTTCGTGTCTTTGTACATGGATTCTAGAAAAAAGTAATCGAAGATCAGATTAAAAATGTTAAAATCAAAAAAAAAGTAACAAAAGGACATCAAAAAATATTTCCACTTTCTTTGATTCATTTTTTTTTTAATTTAATTTGTGGATGATGGAAGCTTCTTTTCAGTTTGTTCAAGAACTTGATTAAACTCTTAGAAAAACTACAAGTAGATACAAAAATTATTAGCAAATCAAAACATTCAATTTTGACACCCTGTATCTCTTTTAATATATAAACATTCGCGCGGACTAGACAAACTTTAGTCTATCGCAATATTTTTTTGTGACAAATCTACTGTCACTTTATGTCCCATTCTTTCTGGGACACCCTGTATGAATGATTATAAAAAATGTATAAAGTAAAAAGTATTAAAAACTAGGTTAAATCTAAATCTAAAAACGTAAAAAAGAAGATTAGGGAAAGTAAGATGAAAAGTGTAAAATAGACAAAGTAATAACCATCAGCGAAGCAGTTTACTACCACCATCATCCACAGAGTAATGAAAATGAGGTTATCAATGAGAAAAAAAAAATTAAAAAAAGGAACACAATGGAGCGTATAAAAAAATAATTGAAAGTAAAAAATAATAATACCTACTTTGAGTAGAATAAAAAAGCTAAGGACAGTGAGCGACATGAAAAAAGTAGAGAAAATAAGAAAAATAACAAAAGGAAGGCAAAGAAATTAAGGAAATCAATTAATTAAAATACGGGGAAGTCCTCCTAAATGAGTTGTAATTTTCAAACCAATATAATCAAGACATAAAATAGTCAATAACTTACGCATACAAAACCACTCCCATTACACAAAACTATGGGAACCAAGTCATCCGATTTCAAAATCAAATTAAATTCGAAAAAAGAGCCCACATCGACTTTTCGGAAATTGAAATTTGCATATGCAGCCGACCAAAATTGTCGTTGACGTTAAAAATGTTTCCTCGTTAGGCTGCAACGGGAGGCTACTTTGCATAAGTACCATCGACTTTTTTGTTCATGTCCATTCGAAGATATCAGGCCAATTAAGAGGATTTTTATCGAAATTCAACAGTCAACAGTGTGGGTTGTGGATGAGGCAGCTTTTAAAACAATATGTAAACTGATAAGTGCGGAAAAAATGTTGATTTGAATATATTTTTCATGGGAGTTTTGCTAATCAGTCAACTTTTTTGTCCAACATTCACTTTTTTTGCATTGAAAAATGTTTAATTTTTTTATTTTTACCTTTAATAAATTTTATTCTAATATTAAAGTTTTTTTTTCAACTTGGTAATGTTTGATTTCCATTTTTTTTTCAATTTTTAAAAACTTTTGTTTACTCTAACTATTCATTCAAAAATAGTAAATTTTCTTTTGTTTTTAATCTTGATAGTTTACGATTTTCATAACAAGTATTAATTCCAATCATTCAATTTTGGAAATCGGCCTAAGACTAGAGCTGTAACGATTTTTTTGAAAATCAACTTTTTGGTTCAAAATGTTACAGAATTTCACTTATCACCCTGTGGAAAATTTCCAGGAAGGCGCATCGTGGATTTTCATATACAGGGTGAACAAATAGAAATTTAGCTATGGCAAAATTATTCAATTTTGGAAATCGGCCTCAAATAAGAGCTTTGACAATTTTTTTGAAAATGAACTTTTTGGTTCAAAATGTTACAGAATTTCACTTATCACCCTGTGGAAAATTCCAGGAAGGCGCATCGTGGATTTTCATATACAGGGTGAACAAATAGACATTTGGCTATGGCAAGATTATTCAATTTTGAAAATCGGCCTCAAATAAGAGCTTTGACAATTTTTTTGAAAATGAACTTTTTGGTTCAAAATGTTACAGAATTTCACTTATCACACTGTATACATTTTTCAAAAAGGGGTCACGTGGACTTTTGTACAGGGTGAACGAATAAACATCCAACCATGACAAGATTATTTAGTTTTTGGAATCGGCCTCAAATAAGAGCTGTACTTGACAATTTTTTTTGAAAAAGTTTTTGGTTCAAAATGTTAAAAAATTTCACTTATCACCCTGTGTAAAGTTTCCAGGAAGGCGCCACGTGGATTTTTATATACAGGGTGAACAAATAAACATTTAGCTATGACATGATTATTCAATTTTGAAAATCGACTTCAAATTAGAGCTGTAACTATTGTTTTGAAAATCAACTTTTTGGTTCAAATGTTACAGAATTTCACTTATCACACTGTATACATTTTTCAAAAAGGGGTCACGTGGACTTTTGTACAGGGTGAACGAATAAACATCCAACAATGACAAGATTATTTAGTTTTTGGAATCGGCCTCAAATAAGAGCTGTACTTGACAGTTTTTTTTGAAAAAGTTTTTGGTTCAAAATGTTAAAAAATTTCACTTATCACCCTGTGTAAAGTTTCCAGGAAGGCGCCACGTGGATTTTTATATACAGGGTGAACAAATAAACATTTAGCTATGACATGATTATTCAATTTTGAAAATCGACTTCAAATTAGAGCTGTAACTATTGTTTTGAAAATCAACTTTTTGGTTCAAATGTTACAGAATTTCACTCATTACCCTGTGGAAAATTTCCAGAAAGGCGCTACGTGGATTTTTATATACAGGGTGAACAAATAAACATTTGACTATGGCAAGATTATTTGATTTTGAAAATCGGCTTCAAATTGAAGCTTTAACAATTTTTGAAAATAAACTTTTTGGTTCAAAATGTTACAGAATTTCACTTATCACCCTGTATAGATTTTTCGAGAAGGGCTCACATGAGTCTTTGTATACTTACAGGGTTTAACAATGGCAAAATTATTTAATTTTTGAAATCGGCCACAAATGCTACGGAATTCCACTTATCACCCAGTATAAAATTTCCGAGAAGACGCCACGTGGATTTTCATATACAGGGTGAACAAATAAACATTTAACCATGACAAGATCATTTAATTTTGGAAATTGGCCTCTAATTAGAGCTATAACAATTTTGTTGAAAATCAACTTTCTCGTTCAAAATGTTGCGGAGTTCCACTCATCACCCTGTATAAAATTTTCGAGGCAACGTGAATTTTTATATGTGGGGTGATCAAATAAACATTTATCCATGACAAAATTATTCAATTTCCCTTTAAAAAAAAATTCGAAAAGGAACCGCGTGGATTCTTATATACAGAGTGATGATATCAACATTTATCCATGTCGAATTATCAAGTTTTGGAAATCGGCCTCAAATTAGAGATGTAATAAATTGTTTGGAAATCAACTTTTTGGTTCAAAATGTTACAGAATTACACTTATCACCCTGTATAACATTTCCGGGAAGACGCCACGGGGATTTTTATATACAGGGTGAACAAATAAACCTTTGACCATGGCAATATTAGTTTATTTTGAAATTCAGTCTCAGATTAGATCTGTAACAATTTTTCTGAAAATCAACTTTTTCCTTCAAAATGATATAGAAATCCACCTATCACCTTGTAGAAAATTCACAAGAAGCCGCCACGTAGGTTTTTATATACAGGGTGATCAGATCGACATGGCAAGATTATTTGATTTTGGAAATCGGCCTCAAATAAGAGCTGTAACAAAAATCAACTTTTTAGTTCAAATGTTGTAGAAAATTTCGGAAAAGGCGCCACGTGGATTTTTTATATACAGGGTGATCAAATGAACATTTATCCAAGGCAAAATTATTTAATTTTGGAAATCGGCATCAAATCAGAGCTATGATAAATTTGTTGTGAAATCATCAATCAACTTTTTGCTTCAAAATGTAACAGAATTTTACTTATCACCCTGTATAAAATTTCCGAAAAGGCGCCATGTGGATTTTTATATACAGGGTAAACAAATGAACTTGTAACTATGGCAAGATTATTTAATTTTGAAAATCGGCCTTGAATAAGAGCTGTAACAATTTTTCCATTTAAATATGTTCAACTGTATTTTATTTTACTTTTAATGAATGGACAATTTGCATACATTTTCAAATGACTTGAAATTTTATATATGTATTCTAGACATTATTTGAAGGTCACCAGCGAAAAAATTTTTCCGAAATACTCAAAAATATACTAAGTAAATGAAAAAGAAGACGCGAATTTCACTCCATGATCGCAAAAGAGGTGGGGCCATATTCCCCTCCGAGAGAGAGAGAGTCATCTCAATCAATATGACAGACGGAGATGGATAGTGTATTCTGTGACGTAGTGGAGGTTGATTGGCGCTCTTTAATCGGTGATTACTACATTATTAGAGGTCGTAGGTTGATTTTTTAAACATCAATGGCATCAGTACTTACTAATCCTTATATTTTTTATATTTCCATAAAATGTGCAAATTGTCCATTGTGTTCGTGTTGTTCTGCTTGATATTTTTTCTCTTCATAATTTTTGTAGTTTTCGTTTTCTATAACAAGTTTTTGTTCACGTTTTTATTCATCTAAAGAATATTCAATTTTCTTTTGTTTTTGATTTTTTCTTTGATTTTACAATCACTGATGTTTTTCCTAATTATTCTCAATCTGTCTGAAGTTTGAAACCAACTTAATTTTTTTTTAAACTTGAGCATGCTTACTTTTCGTTTGTTTTCCATTTTTTATAACCCAGAAGTAACGAAACTTACCAACCTCAATAGTTGAGGTGAGGTTATGTCTGACTCTTCTTGATGACGCTGATGAGATCAGTCATAGGAGTAGCAGTTCTCGATCTTGGCCCAAGATTTAATCAAGTTTGAATGAAAAATATGTTGCATTGTATCTAATCTAACCCACATGGACGAATAAATCAGATAAACCTTCATAAATAAAATGGTTGGTTGTGGGTTAGGATCGGCAACATCTGTCTAATGCCCCGCGGAACTGCATGGAGAGATTAATGTTTATGAATGCTCATTAAAACGACTTAACGCTTAATTATTTGTTTTGGCTCGGTATGCCTTGTTGGCGGATAATTTACTGGTATTGGTGGGTATGGGGTTACCATTGGATGCTATGGGTTTTGTTTAGACTTACCGCTTACCAGTGCAGAATGGTACGGCCATGCTTCACTTACCTGTAACAAAGATGAAAATATTTTAATGACTTATATCAGTAACCGTAATTGCAATAAATATAGTTGATTGTCCACAAGATTTATCCCAAAGATGTTTAGCTCAGAGGTACCACTTTCATGATATCGTGAAAATTCGACACTCGTTAGTTATAAAAGACTGATGACTTGTGACAAAATTTGATAGCAGTTATATCAAAAACCGTTACTCCAATCAAAAAACTTTTTGGATAAAAGTTGTTCTCTGGTTGATTGTCTAAAAGATTCATCTCAGAAATGTTTAGCTCAGAAGTACCACTCTCAAGATATATCAAAAAGTCTACAGTCGTTGGTTGTAGAGACTGATGACGTCTGACAAAATTTGATGGCAGCTATATCAGTAACCGTAACTCCAATTAAAAAACATTTTAGATAA
This sequence comes from Orchestes rusci, assembly GCA_958502075.1. Lineage (NCBI taxonomy): Eukaryota > Metazoa > Arthropoda > Insecta > Coleoptera > Curculionidae > Orchestes > Orchestes rusci. The sequence goes on along the minus strand of OY293304.1, from coordinate 7,495,882 downwards.
AAAATGTTCTCTGATTGATTTTCTACAAGATTTATCTTAGCAATTTTTAGCTCAGAAGTATCACTCTCAAGATATATCAAAAAGTCTACAGTCGTTGGTTGTAGAGACTGATGACGTCTGACAAAATTTGATGGCAGCTATATCAGTAACCGTAACTCCAATTAAAAAACATTTTAGATAAAAAATGTTCTCTGATTGATTTTCTACAAGATTTATCTTAGCAATTTTTAGCTCAGAAGTATCACTCTCAAGATATATCAAAAAGTCTACAGTCGTTGGTTGTAGAGACTGATGACGTCTGACAAAATTTGATGGCAGCTATATCAGTAACCGTAACTCCAATTGAAAAACATTTTAAATAAAAAATGTTCTCTGGTTGATTGTCTACAAGATTTATCTAAGCAATTTTTAGCTCAGAAGTACCACTTCTAAGATATCATGAAAAATCTACACTCGTTGGTTGCAGGGAATGATGACGTCTGACAAAATTTGACAGCAATTATATCCGAAATCGTAACTCCAATCAAAAAACATTTTAAATAAAAAATGTTCTCTGATTGATTGTCTACAAGATTTATCTTAGCAATTTTTAGCTCAGAAGTACCACTCTCAAGATATATCAAAAAGTCTACAGTCGTTGGTTGTAGAGACTGATGACGTCTGACAAAATTTGATGGCAGCTATATCAGTAACCGTAACTCCAATTAAAAAACATTTTAGATAAAAAATGTTCTCTGATTGATTTTCTACAAGATTTATCTTAGCAATTTTTAGCTCAGAAGTATCACTCTCAAGATATATCAAAAAGTCTACAGTCGTTGGTTGTAGAGACTGATGACGTCTGACAAAATTTGATGGCAGCTATATCAGTAACCGTAACTCCAATTGAAAAACATTTTAAATAAAAAATGTTCTCTGGTTGATTGTCTACAAGATTTATCTAAGCAATTTTTAGCTCAGAAGTACCACTTCTAAGATATCATGAAAAATCTACACTCGTTGGTTGCAGGGAATGATGACGTCTGACAAAATTTGACAGCAATTATATCCGAAATCGTAACTCCAATCAAAAAACATTTTAAATAAAAAATGTTCTCTGATTGATTGTCTACAAGATTTATCTTAGCAATTTTTAGCTCAGAAGTACCACTCTCAAGATATATCAAAAAGTCTACAGTCGTTGGTTGTAGAGACTGATGACGTCTGACAAAATTTGATGGCAGCTATATCAGTAACCGTAACTCCAATTAAAAAACATTTTAGATAAAAAATGTTCTCTGATTGATTTTCTACAAGATTTATCTTAGCAATTTTTAGCTCAGAAGTATCACTCTCAAGATATATCAAAAAGTCTACAGTCGTTGGTTGTAGAGACTGATGACGTCTGACAAAATTTGATGGCAGCTATATCAGTAACCGTAACTCCAATTAAAAAACATTTTAGATAAAAAATGTTCTCTGATTGATTTTCTACAAGATTTATCTTAGCAATTTTTAGCTCAGAAGTATCACTCTCAAGATATATCAAAAAGTCTACAGTCGTTGGTTGTAGAGACTGATGACGTCTGACAAAATTTGATGGCAGCTATATCAGTAACCGTAACTCCAATTGAAAAACATTTTAAATAAAAAATGTTCTCTGGTTGATTGTCTACAAGATTTATCTAAGCAATTTTTAGCTCAGAAGTACCACTTCTAAGATATCATGAAAAATCTACACTCGTTGGTTGCAGGGAATGATGACGTCTGACAAAATTTGACAGCAATTATATCCGAAATCGTAACTCCAATCAAAAAACATTTTAAATAAAAAATGTTCTCTGATTGATTGTCTACAAGATTTATCTTAGCAATTTTTAGCTCAGAAGTACCACTCTCAAGATATATCAAAAAGTCTACAGTCGTTGGTTGTAGAGACTGATGACGTCTGACAAAATTTGATGGCAGCTATATCAGTAACCGTAACTCCAATTGAAAAACATTTTAGATAAAAAATGTTCTCTGATTGATTGTCTACAAGATTTATCTAAGCAATTTTTAGCTCAGAAGTACCACTTCTAAGATATCATGAAAAATCTACACTCGTTGGTTGCAGGGAATGATGACGTCTGACAAAATTTGACAGCAATTATATCCGAAATCGTAACTCCAATCAAAAAACTGCTCAAATAGAAATTGTTCTCTAGTTGATTGTTTACAAGATTTATCCCAGCAATTTTCAGCTCTAAAGTACCACTCTTAAGATATCGTGAAAAGTCTACACTCGTTGGTTGCAGGGAGTGATGATGTCTGACAAGATTTGACAGCAATTATATCCGAAACCGTAACTCCAATCAAAAAACTTTTTCGATAGAAGTTGTTCTCTAGTTGATTGTCCACAAGATTTATCCCAGCAATTTTTGGCGCCTGAGTATCACCTTGAAGATATTGTGACTCTTGTAATATTCCAAATAAAAAAAAGCTCAGTATTTTTTCCAATCTTGAAGAAAAATTTTACCAAGATTATTTGTTTTTCCTCATATGCTAAATTTCAAGTTGATATCTATTCTGTTTTCGAGTGACCTCAAACACCCAAGAAAAAACGCGACAGAGTTGAAATAAAAATAAAAAAATTCTTGAAATAAGAAAACTTAATTCGTAGTTTTTCCAAACATTTTTAATTTGTTCGAATTATTTTAGCGAATTGGTTAACAAGTGATTTTCTATCCCATTTCGAAGGATTAAAGTCAACAAACAAAGTAGAGTAATTTGAAAAATAAAAAAAAGCAAAAAATTCGATAAAAAAAAATTAACAGATATAAACCAATCTAATCGAGGAAAAATCTCTCAAAAATATGAAAAACGGATTAAATAACACATTAAAGACACCCTAAAACTAGAGCATGCATGAATAAGCTTAAACAAAAACTATGAAAAGATAAAAAATATGGAAGGAAAGTCCCAAATGAATTTTAAACTGAAAAAAAATGCAGTGAAAATTGGTGTTTTTTTCTAGACGATGGAATGTTTACGTAAAATTGTAGAATGTCAACTTTCATCCGTTTTCGTTTTTTTTCCGCAACACCCTGTATATTTTGTTGATAATGTTCATGGAGAATTTTGTGTAGAATTAACCAGTGGAAAAATCAAGTTGACATTCTCAACGGTTATTGAGCTACGAATTTTTTTTTGAACGGTGGAATATTCATGTAAATTTGTAGAATGTCGACTTCGATCCTCGTTTTCCCATTTTTTCTTCCGCAACACCCTGTATATTTTGATAAAGATGTTTATGGGGAATTCTGTGTAGAATTAACCTGTTCAAAAATCAAGTTGACATCCTCAACGATTTTTGAGCAACGATTTTTTTTCTAAACGGTGGAATTTGTACATGAAATTGTAGATTGTCAACTTTGATCCTCGTTTTCCTATTTTTTTTTCGCAGCACCCTGTATATTTTTTGATGATGTTTATGGAGAATTTTGTGTAGAATTCATCAGTTCAAAAATCAAGTTCATATCTTTGAAGGTTTATGATAAGTTTTTTTTTTCTAAAATGGTGATTTTTTACCTGAAATTGTGGAATGTCAACTTTGATCTCCGTTTTATCGAAACTTCCACACACCACTCTGTATATTTTTCCCATTACACCATTTTGTGTAGAATTCACCAGTCCAGAAATCAAGTTATCTTCACGGTTTTTGAGTTAGGAATTTTTACGTCAAAATGTCGAGAATCAACTTTGATCCTCGTTTTCTCAAAAGATTTCTCTACCACCCTGTATATTTTTTCCAATATCAATTAAAGAGAATTGTGTGTAAAAGCTGGAAATTTACAATAAAAAGAAAATAAATACAGGTATAAGTAAACAATCATAAACAAAAAAAATATTTGCTGAATGAAGGCATTGAGAACAATGATGAATAAAAATACACATAATATAAAAATAAAAACAGAAATTCGATAAAAAAAACATCCAAATATAAATAAATAAGGGCAGTAGAAATTCATAAAAATAGAAAATATTTTATTAAACCACTGAGATTGACTGACAGTCAGAAAAAAAAAATTTTTTGGATATAAATAAATCTCTACTTAAATACATTTCAAAATCAAAATCGGCAATAAAAATATGTCAAACATATGAAGAATTAGAAAACCACTGAGATCAATTAAAATCAAAAAGATGAAACGTTCGAGTCAATCGCAAAAAAAAAATAAAAGCGACAAAAAATTAAGGAATATACATTTATTAAAATAATAAAATTTATCAAAACCTCCAGTGATTTTTGGACAAGCTCAAGAAATTCAATTCGACAAAAATTAAAAAATTATTTGAAAAAAAATCAATTCAGATGTGTGAAATGAAAAAAAAACACTCAATAATGTGATCTCAAACATGAAGTTTTAATTAATAATTACAAAAAAAATAGAATATATAGGTAAATTAGTTTAAACATATGAAATAATAAGAAAATAGGACAAAACTCGGTTGCATGTTGTCAAATATAGGGGAAGGTTGGCTATATTGAACTGCTACCTAAATTGGACCACAGGACATTTCCCCGGAACTGAAAAAGTTCAAAACATCTGGCAACACCGCACCATACCTTCATCACATGGTGAAACGTAACACTAGGTGATGGAGGTATGGTACAGTGTTGACAGATAATTTGAGATTTTTTAGTTTCGGCGAAATGTCCTGTGGTCCAATTTAGGTAGCGGTTCAATTTAGCGTGAATAAAAAATATTTGTATACAAAAATTCGAAATTATTACAGTTGGAATAAAAATAAGAAGAATGAAATCCAGACGTTTTATTACTGTTTTTTGATGTTTAACATTGTTGATGATTATTTGACGCATCCTATCGAATAAATAACCAAACCAGTCCCATATAAATTTGCAGCTGCAAATGAAACATACAAGTACAACTGTCACCAGTCGCGACTAATACAGTTACACAACTATATGGGTTGTGTTTATTGCAATTTGCTTTTTACATCTATTACGCAATGTGGGTAATGGCCAATGTCAAAACAGTCGTCGAATCCAATTTGCACCTTTTAGTTTTAACAAATGTGCTAATTATAACCCGCATTGTTATAATTTAGTGAATGGAAAAAATTGAACGTTATATTTAAGCCCTGTATTTAAAATCATAAAACATGTGAATAAAAAAAAAGAAAATAATGTAATAAACCACAAACAAAGATAATTAAACAGAAAAAAATTATATAAATGATAGTTTCCAATGAAAAACCTCAAAATCGAAATTCCCAATCAATCGATCAAAGTGCTGACACATTCGCTTGTTAAAACAGCGCACAGTTCAAGCCGTATATTCCGTATTAATTTATCGTAACATTTTATCTTTCAGCTCGTGTTTTATGTAGTCATACGAGTACACGCCTATACATCGTTAATTATTTATAAAGCGATTTTAAACAGGACATTAATTTATTTGCCGACCGTCGCCGCTTTTCGCCAAACTTTTTGCCGATGAGGATTGAGACGCATCACAAGACAAATAGGCCACTATAAATTTTATTACGAATTCGGTAAAGGGTTTTGCGCTTTTTTGGCCTATGACGGGAGTTTTGCAGTTTAATTCTAGCCCATATTCCGGACTTAGTTCTATTTAGATGACACAACAAGGGTTTTTTTACAACCCGTTTACCGTACTTGAATTGATTTGTTTGATTTAGATTTTTTTTTAATATGAATTTGGTTTGATTTTGACATTGCCAATCATTTTTACATCCTTTTTATAGCACTTGATATGGTTTAATTGATACATTTCACAAGAATTTTTCACCTGATGAGGATATTTTCCACGTTTTTTCGAATATTTTTGGTGATTTCGTTCTGATGAGTTATTCGTGGAATTGCAAAGATAAACGGAATATTTCGCTATATTAATTCAATACTTCCAGTGATTTTGTTCAAGATTGCGCTGATATTTGATGAATTATTTGCGAAATTGCATTGATTGTGGAATATTTCGCTATAGGTGTCTCTCCAATATTTTCGTTGATTTCGTTCAAGATTGCGTTGTCTATCGTGGAATTTGATGAGCTATTCGCGGAATTGCGAAGATTGCGAAAATTTCGCTCAGTTTCTGCTATACTTCCAGTTATTCCGTTGATGATTTCGCAGTTTTCCGTAGCATCTGATAAATTAGTCGCGGAATTGCAGATATTACGGAATATTTCGCTATATTTTTTCACTGCTTCCAGTGATATTTTTCAAGATTGCGCTGTTTTTGATGAGTTATTCGCAAAACTGCAATGATTGTGGAATATTTCGCTATATTTCGTCAATATTTTCAGTGATTCCGTTCAAGATTGCGCTCGGTTTCTCGTAGCATTTGATGAATTATTCGCAAAGTTGCAAATAATTCGCTATATTTCTTCAATACTTCCAGTGATTTCGTTCAACTTTGCGCTGTTATTTGATGATTCATTTGCGAAACTGCAATGATTGAGAAATATTTCGCTGTATTTCGTTTTTTCGTACAGTGATTTCGTTCAAGATTGCGCTGTTTCTCGAAGCATTTGTTGAATTTTCCGCGGAATTGCAATGATTGCGGAATATTTCGCTATAGGTGTCTCTTCAATATTTTCGTTGATTTCGTTCAAGATTGCGTTGTCTATCGTGGAATTTGATGAGATATTCGCGGAATTGCAAAGATTGCGAAACATTCGCTAAATTTCTGCTATACTTCCAGTGATTTCGTTCATGATTTCGCAGTTTTCCGTAGTATCTGATGGATAAGTCGCGGAATTGCAGATATTACGGAATATTTCGCTACATTTTCTCACTACTTCCAGTGATATTTTTCAAGATTGCGCTGTTTTTGATGAGTTATTCGCAAAACTGCAATGATTGCGGAATATTTCGCTATACTTCTACAATACTTCCAGTGATTTCTCTCAAGATTGCGTTGTTATTTGATGAATTATTTGCGAAATACTTTCAGTGATTCCGGTCAAGATTGCGCTCGGTTTCTCGTAGCATTGGATGAATTATTCGCAAGGTTGCATATATTTCGCTATATTTCTTCAATACTCCCAGTGATTTCGTTCAACTTTGCACTGTTATTTGATGATTTATTTGCGAAACTGCAATGATTGAGAAATATTTCGCTGTATTTCGTTTTTTCTTCCAGTGATTTCGTTCAAGATTGCGCTGTTTCTCGAAGCATTTGATGAATTTTCCGCGGAATTGCAATGATTGCGGAATATTTCGCTATAGGTGTCTCTTCAATATTTTCGTTGATTTCGTTCAAGATTGCGTTGTCTATCGTGGAATTTGATGAGATATTCGCGGAATTGCAAAGATTGCGAAACATTCGCTAAATTTCTGCTATACTTACAGTGATTTCGTTCATGATTTCGCAGTTTTCCGTAGTATCTGATGGTTAAGTCGCGGAATTGCAGATATTACGGAATATTTCGCTACATTTTTTCACCACTTCTAGTGATATTGTTCAAGATTGCGCTGTTTTTTATGAGTTATTCGCAAAAGTGCAATGATTGCGGAATATTTCGCTATACTTCCAGTGATTTCTTTCAAGATTGCGCTTCCATTTGGCGAATTATTTGCGAAAATGCAATGATTGTCGAATATTTCGCTATATTTCATTAATACTTCCAGTGATTCCTTTCAAAGTTGCGCTTGCATGGTTCCTCGTAGCATATAATGAATTTTTCGCAAAACCGCTATGATATATTTTGCTATATTTCTTTAATCATTCCGGTGATTTCGTTCAAGATTGCGCTGTTTCTCATAGCATTTGATACTTATTCGCGGAATTGCAATGATTTCGGAATATATCTCTATATTTTTCCAATACTTCCAGTGATTTCGTTCAAAATTGGGCAGTTTCTCGTAACATTTGATTAATTATTCACGAAATATTTCGCTATATTTTTTTTCAATACTTCAAGTGATTTCTTTCAAGATTGCGTTGTTATTTGATGAATTTTTTGGGAAGTTGCAATGATTGTGGAATATTTTGCTTTATTTCTTCAATAATCCCGTGATTTCGTTAAAGATTGCGCTGTTTCTCGTAGCGTTTGATGAATTATCCGCGAACTTGCAATGATTGCGGATTATTTGGCTATATTTCTTCAATACTTCTAGTGATAGCGGAATAGCACAGATTGCGAAAATTTCCCTAAGTTTCTGCTGTACTTCCAGTGATTTCGTTGATGATTTCGCAATTTTCCGTAGCATCTGATGAATTATTCGCGGAATTACAGATATTACGGAATATTTCGCTACATTTTTTCACTACTTCCATCAGTGATATTGTATTGTTCAAGATTGCGTCGTATTGGATAAGTTATTCACAAAATTGCAATGATTGCGGAATATTTCGCTATACTTCATCAATACTTCCAGTGATTTCTTTCAAGATTGCGCTGTTATTTGATGAATTATTTGCGAAATTGCAATGATTGCGGAATATAACGCTATATTTCTTCAATACTCCAAGGATTCCGTTCAAGATTGCGACATTATTTGATGAGTTATTCACGAAATTTCGGAATATTTCGCTATACTTCTCAAATACTTCCAGTGATTTCTTTCAAGATTGCGTAGTTATCTAATGGAATTTTTCGCGAAATTGCAATGATTGTGGAATATTTCGCTATATTTCATTAATACTTCCATAGTGATTCCGTTCAAGATTGCGCTCAGTTTCTCGTAACATTTGATGAATTATTTGTAGAAACATTTTTGTCTATTTCGTTGAAAATTTCGCAAAGTTTTATGGTTTTTGATAAATTATTCGAGGATTGCTTCTCGATCAATCATCGCAAGAGATTTCGAAAGTTTTATCCAATAATTCGGGTTATTTTGTTGAAGATGTTGTGACATTTGATGAAATATACGTGGATATGTTGTATCTCTCGAGCAATGATTGCGGAAAACTTCACACGATTTCCCCAATATTTTTGGTGATTTCGTTCAAGATTCAAGAGGACCCGATTTTGTTCAAGAATCCATAACACTTGATGAACTGTTCTTGAATTTGTTCCGTTGTGCATGAAGATATCGCAAGTTTTATTCAACATTTTTGGTGATTACGTTCATGATTCGCAGCATTTGATGAACTATTCCAGGAATGGTTTCCTCGCTTCTCAAATGATAATGTTGCAGAAGAATATATATTAATTAAATAAATGAAAGAGGAAAATTTCGAAATATATCCAGTTGGTCACAACAGATATTTTGGCATTAATAAACAGAAACAAGAAGACTAAAAAGTTAGTAATGTTTCCTGCAGCACAAACCTCTTCTTTTATGCGTATACATTTATTTCGGTCGTTTAACGGTCGGACTATTTTGGGTCTTGATTCAGCGATCGTGTCCAAGCAAATGACAACAATCGTTCGTCAAACGTTCCCCCATCCCCACTTCAACTCCCGACCTTATGGGCCTATAAATATCAATTTCCCGGCTGAACCGACGCTCCGTCGGATGTTATGGGTGAAATTTTGACAGGGAACATTTTTCACATGGGAAATTGTTTTCTCTTTTTGTGTACGTCAATAACTCTTAATTTTTTTAGCTTTTGAATGTTTATCTGAAATCACAAAAAATGTTACATATTAACTAACTTACCCAAAAAGTGGAACATCAATAGTTACAGTGAGAAAAGTGAAGTTCAATTGAAAAAACTTCAAATAACATTAAAATTATGACACACAAAAACTATATATTTGGTTTTTTGTCACATTGTTGTCCCTTTTACCCATATTTTATGAGTTATTTTTATTTGATTATCAATGGTACTTATTTCAAGTTGATTGATAATGAGAACTAGTATTTTATTGGGAATTTATCAAGATTATCTCCTTGCATTTATCATTATTTTATTTTTTTTTGTGTTTAATAACCTTTGTTTTATGTTTATTATGGATTTATTTTCCTCTTTTCAATGTTTTTTCCTTTTTTACAGTTTAGTAGTCATTTAATGTTCTTCAATGAACTAATTATGTACGTTTTCAGTGATTTATTTGTAGCTTTATTATATATTTTTTTATTTCTCTACCTTGTTCAATTGAACGACTCTATATTCTTGATAATAATTTATATTTGATTCTTAATAATCATTTTAATTCCTTTAACTTTTTGTTTAGAATTGTTTGTTTAGTGCTTCGTTTTCTGTTAATTTTTGAATTATTACGTTCTTACGTGTAAATTTTTCCATTTTTTTTATAGGATTATATTTATTTTTTATTATTATTTATTCATTGGAGATTCACCACAGGATTTAGAGCCACCAGCATTTTTTCTAAGATGTAATTTGGAATTTTATATGTATTTGAAAATTTTTGTCAATCAAACAAACAATGCAAAATGTCAGAGAAATTCTTGCGAAAAATTATCAATAATGTTGATATTTTTTTGCGAAAACCCAGAAATCATGTTCAAAAAACGAAAATGTGTGGCAAGTGAACAACAAAATGGTAAATTGAAGAGAAAATCTTACGAGAAATCAATATCATTGCGAAAACCCAGCAATCATGATCAAAAGGCAAAAATTTGTGGTAATCAAACTAAAAAATGCAAAATTGAGGAAACAGATGAATATCAGAAATCTGTAAAAATAACGATGATAACTTATGCGAAAACACAGCAATCATGGTCAAGACGCAAAAACTTGTGATCAAAAAAATGAAAAAACATAAATACATTCTTACCAAAAATCAGAAATTAATATCAATAATGTTGTTATTTTTCGCGAAAACTCAAAAATGGGAAATTTTAAAGAAAATTTCCTACCAGTCAATTCTAACCAATCATAGGCTTGCATTTTGTTATGTTGCTATGGCAACGACCTAATTTTATCGGAAATTTCCCTGCTCATAATCAAGTGACTGAAAGATTAATTAGTGGAAATCTCCCTGGCTTTGCATCTGGATGTAGCTCCCATATGATTACAGTGTTGCCGTCCCCACTCTCCCTAACAATCCCAACCCAACCCAACTTTCACAGACAGAGATAAGGCAAACGGCAACACTGTGGTTGGTGCATGGGAGCTACATCCAGCCGCGAGTGCTTGACAGCTGTTAAAGACAAATATTTTTGATAAATGATTTATTTTCAACTTCCAATACAAAGTTGCAATGTTATCAATTATGGACAAGATTGGTTATAACTTCCAAATGTTTTATAAAATCCTGATTCCCTTCTTTCTTCCTCAATGGCGAGTAGAGTAAGGAGCCGTTGGTTTCTTCCACTAAATGCGAGGTGAGTCCAGCCGCTGGTACTATTAAATCTTCTCAAATAGGTTTGGCATGAAATTTTCTTGCCGAATCTCCCTAGAGCTCGAATTAATAATCCGGAAATTTGTTCTCGTTGCGAACTTTTCCAGAAATAATTCGAGCTCCGGGGAGATTATAAGTGAAAATCTTACGATAAATCGGAAATCAGTATCAATAATGTTGATATGTTTTGCGAAAACACAGCAATCATAGTCAAAACGCAACAATTGTGCTAATGAAACAAAAAAAATGTGTAAATTGAGGGGTGAGTCTTGCAAAAAACAGAAATCAGCTTAAAAGACGCTGATAATTTTTGCGAGAACTCAACAATCAGGGTCAGGAGGTAAAAAATTGTGGCAATAAAACGAAAAATTTTGAGAAAATCTTGCAAAAAATCATAAATCAGTATAAATGATATAGGGAAATTCTTACAGACAACATTGAAGATTTTTCAAAAAAAATCCAATCATTAAAAGTGTATAAAATGACTAATGCTACCAACACAAGATAATAGACTTGAATTAGTGCCTAAAAATTATTTGAAAAAACTTGAAAAAGTGCGACAATTAGAGACAAGATTAATGATCCAACACCTCCCAAAACTTCGTCCATTAATCCACGTTATTGACCCATTTATTTGGGATTAATTCAACAATTACCTGACTACATTTCATGTTTCAATAAATGGCAAATTGTGGAGACAATCTTGCGAAAAATCAGAAATCAGTATGAATAACCCTAATAATTTTTGCGAAAATTTGGCAATCATGGTCAAAAAGCAACAGTTTGTGGTAATCATCAAAACAACTTAATAAATAATAATAATAAAAATGTGGACGAATTCTTGGGATAAATCAGGAATCAGTATCACGTTGATATTTTTTGCGAAAACTGAGCAATCATTGTCAAACAAAACAATTTGTGGCAATCAAACCAAAAATGGAAAATTGTAGAGGAAATCTTACGAAAAATCCGAAATCAGTATCAATGACGCTGAGATTTTTTGCGAAAACTCAGCAATCATGGAGTCAACACACACCAATATGTGTCAATCAAGCAGAAAAATGAGAAATTTTGCGAAAAATCAGAAATCAGTTCCAATGACGCTGAGACTTTTTGCGAAAACTTGCCAATGATGGCCAAAAAGCATGAATTTGTGGCTACCAAACAAAAAAAAAGGGAAATTGAAGAAAAATTCTTCCAAGAAATCAGAAATAATAATATTGATATATTTTGCGACAACTAAGCAATCATGGTCAAAAGACAACAATATGTGTCAATCAAGCACAAAAATGGGAAGTTTAATAAAAATCTTGCGAAAAATCAGAAATCAGTTTCAATGACACTGAGATTTGTTGCGAAAACTTGACAATCATGGTCAAAATGCAACGATGTGTGGCTATGAAACAAAAAAAAAGGGGAGATTAAAAAAAAAATCTTGCGAGAAATCAGAAATCAGCTATAATAATTTTGATACCTTTTGCGAAAACTGAGCAATCATGGTCAAAAGACAACAATATGTGTTGATTAAGCACAAAAATGGGAAAATTTTGTGAGAATTCATATCAATATGAGCTATTATTTATTTTGCGAAAACTTGGCAATCATGATTAAGAGGTCAACATTTTAGGCAATCAAAGAAAGTATTAAAAAATTGAAGATGATTTATCTGGGTAATTCAGGAATCAGTATCAATAGTGTTGATGTTTTTTGCGAAATTTCAGCAATCATGATTTAAAAGCAAGAATTTGTGTCAATTAAACAAATAAATAGGAACTTTTGGAGAAAATCTTGCGAAAAAACAGGAATCATAAACAAGAGGCAACAATCTGAAGCAATCCAACAAAAAATGAGAAAGTGTAGAGAGATTCATTCCAAAAATCAACAATCAGTGAGAAAATCAGCAAAAATAACGGAGCTAATTTTTACGAAAACTTGGCAATCATAGGCGAAAGGTAACAATTTGTGGCGATTGAATTGATTTTTACGAAAACTTGGCAATCATGGTCAAGAGGCAACATTTGTGGCAATCAATAAAAACTTTGGAAAAATATGGACAGATTCTTGTTCTTCAAATCAATACTGATTGATCAGTAAAGTTGATATTTTTTCCGAAAACTCAGCAATCATGGTAAAAAAAAATTAAGGGCAATCAAACCCAAAATAGGAAATTGTAGAGGAAATCTTACGAAAAATCATTATTGATCAGTATCAATGGTTTTGATATTTTTTGCGAAAATTAGGCAATCATGCTTAAAAGGCAAGAATTTTTGTCAATTAAACATGTAAACAGGACATTTTGAAGGAAATCTTGCGAAAACTCAGCAATCATGATCAAGAGGCAACAATTTGTGGCAATCAATCAAAATAATGGAAAAATGTGGACAAATTCTTGCGATAAATCTGGAATCAGTATCATTAACGTTGATATTTTTTGCGAAAACTCAGCAATCATGATCAAAGAAAACAATTTGTGGCAATCAAACAAAAAAAGGGGAATTGAAGAGGAAATCTTACGAAAAATCTGAAATCAATATCAACTTTTTGACAATTTTGCGAACAATCAGGGATTATCAATTTAAGCTATTTTTTCTGCGAATACTTGACAATCATGATTAAGAGGTTAACATTTAAGAAAATCAAACAAAGAAATAAGAAATTGCAAATGAATTCTTGCGAAAAATCAGAAATCAGTAACAATAGCGTTGACGTTTTTTGCGAAAACTCAGCAATCATGATCAAGAGCCAATAATTTGTGGAAATCCAACAAACAAAAATAGAAACTGTTGAGATATTCATTTGAAAAATCAGAAATCAGCATAAATAACGGCGCTTATTTTTACGAAAACTTAGCAATCATGGTCAAGAGGCAACAATTTGTGCCGATCAAACAAAATAATGGAAAAATGTGGACAAATTATTGCGATAAATCAGAAATCAGTATCATTAACGTCGATATTGTTTGCGAAAACTCAGCAATCATGGGCAAAAGAGAACAATCAAACCATAAAATGATGAATTGGTAAACAAATAAAATGGGAAATTGAAGAAAAATTCTTGCGAGGAATCAGAAATCGGTTATAAAAATGTTGATTTCTTTTGCGAAAACTAATCAATCACGGTCAAAAGACAACAATATTTGTCAATCAAGCACAAAAATGGGAAAATTTTGTGACAATTTTGCGAACAATCAGGAATTATCAATTAAAGCTATTTTTTTTGCGAAAACTTGACAATCACGATCAAGAGGTTAACATTTTAGGAAATCAAACAAAGAAATAAGAAATTGCAAATGAATTCTTGCGAAAAATCAGAGATCAGTGACAATAGCGTTGACGTTTTTTTGCGAAAAGTCAGCAATCATGGTCAAGAGCCAATAATTTGTGGAAATCCAACAAACAAAAATAGAAACTGTTAAGAAATTCATTTGAAAAATCAGGAATCAGCATAAATAACGGCGCTTATTTTTACGAACACTTAGCAATCATGGTCAAGAGGCAACAATTTGTGCCGATCAAACAAAATAATGGAAAAATGTGGACAAATCCTTGCGATAAATCAGAAATCAGTATCATTAACGTGGATATTGTTTGCGAAAACTCAGCAATCATGATCAAAAGAGAACAATCAAACCAAAAAATGGTAAATTGAGAAATTATAGGGAAAATCTTGCAAAAATTCAGGAATCAGTTGATACTGAATCAGGATAATTTTTGCGAAAACTCAGCAATCACGGTCAAGAGACAACAATTTGTAACAAATCAGAAATTGCTTTAAAAAAATTCAATTCTGTTCACCAATTCCTCGAACCAAACCGATCCTACTATTACCCACAATCTTCAATCCTGATCTTCGGCTTCTGTGCAGTGGCGTGTAGATAGTTCGAAGTGGCGCCCGCCCCCTGCCGTCTCAGACCTGCCCTTGAACCCCCGCCTGTGGCGACGTCCATCAACGGGGGGGCCAAGTTAAACAACGACCCCCAACAGCCCTACACGCGGAGCGCCCTAATGAATTTGTAAGGAAAATCCCCGAAATTCTTACTTGCGCATGCACTAATTACTCTCAAAGTTAATTAATAGGGAATTTAATTTCGTGGTGAGACGAAGCTGCGCAAAATTATATGGAATGCGCATCTCGGGCCACTCTACAAATCAATTTCGTTGAAGGGACAATGGATGGGTTTTTTCAAGTCTGCATTCCGGGGTTTGATTGATTAATTTGTGTTTTTGTTTATGTAGAAATTAAAAGGCAAAATAAACCCCAAATTAAAACAAAATGGCAATTTTTACTGCAATCAAGGAACGATAAGTGCTCCTAACCCACTGTTTCAATGGCCTGGATATCTTGATGTTGATTGCATAATTTCTAGCTGCAGAGATCCGTTTATGTTTATGTTTCTGTTTACGTGCTGGCTTTCTATGTATCGTGACCATAACGTTGGCTGCTTTACGATCTGCTGTACAATACATGTTGTCACGCAATAAATCACTCTGCTATTGAATTGTTACATGTTATTTAGTAGCGTGAATGGACCCATTCAAATCACCTTGACTCAAGTTACTGTGCGTTTTTTCGAAAAAATATTCATCAAATCAAAAAATTTCTTATGAATGAAGTTAAAGACTGTGTGATTGTCTACAAAAAGTCCCTATAAACTTTTCCTGTAATTTCAACACGTATCGATATATGGGGATGTCAAACATTTCTAGTATAATGAAGTTTTGCGGCATTGTTCCAGTTTTCTTCAAATTTCTCAAAAACTATTGATCCAATCGAAAAACTCTTTATAAACAGAGTGGAAGAACGTGTAGTTATCTACAAAAAATCCCTCTTGAATTTTTCGTAATATCAATAATAATCGATATACAGGGATGTGAAAAATGTATTAAGTTTAGCGGCTCAAAAACTAAAGAGGTTGAAAGGTTGGAATTTGCAGGAAACACTCTTCATACTGTCCATTAATTCCTGATAGGTTTAGTCTATTGACATTTTTGATTTTTGGTTTATTTTAAAATAAGTTTAAAAAAATTGAAAAATCATCCTCAAATTTAAAGGACTATAAATATTAAACGGAGGGGAAGGTATAAATTTGCAGGAGACACTCTTCATATCGTTCACTCATAATACCTGACATATTTATTTCATGAACATTTTTAATTTTTGATTTATTTTAAAATATGTTGGACGTAAAGCAAATAATAAAAAATCATCCTTAAATTTAAAGGGCTATAAAAATTAAACTAGAGGAGTTGGAAGGTTGAAATTTGCAGGAGACACTCTTTATACCATCCATTTATAATTTCTGATATGTTTATTGTATTGACAATTTTTATTTATTTTAAAATATTTTGAACATAAATGAAAAATTGAAAAATCATTCCCAAGTTTAAAAGGTTACAAAAACTAACCTAGGGAGGTTGGAAGGCTGAAATTTGCAGGAGACACTCTTTATACCATCCATTTAAAATCTCTGATATGTTTATTGTATTGACATTTTTATTGTTTGATTTATTCTAAAATATGTTGGACGTAGAACGAATGGGAAAATTGTAATTTTTTCGGGCGCCACCTTCTTGATTTACATAGTATTGGACCCACAGTGCATGCAAGGAACTTTAAGACAGTAAAGTGCTACATTATACGGTGTGTCCACTCTGAAGTCGCCCACCCTGTATTGAGTATCGATGATTTTTTGTTTAAAACACACATTCTGGGATTTTATTAACATCTTATTAATTAGAACGAACAGGAAGACTCAATGAGCAGTATAAGTATTAAATTAACGAATTAACGACAAAAAAATAACCAACACAGTAACATTTTTTTTTTTGAAAATGTGAACAAGGAGGTTTTTGGTCATTCTGATTGAGATTCCGTTGTCAGTTTTTTCCTAAAAAATCCCCTAATACGATTTTCTGAAATTTGACCCACTTTGAACCCCCATAATCAACCAAAAGTACGTCCCTGGAACTGATTTGGTATAATGTTCAAAAAGTTACAGGGGTGGGACACTTCAGAGTGGACACCCTGTATAATTATCTACAAAAAACCTGTCTTGATTTTGTCCGCAATGTCAAAAATAATCGATGTCAAAAGTGTCCAGTCTACGGCGGCATTGATTAAGTTTTCCTCAAATTTCTCGAAAACTTTTCATCCAATCCAAAACCGCCTCATAAACAAAGTTGAAGAATACAAAATTACCCACAAAAAATCCCCATGAACTTTTCTCGTAAAATCAGTAATCATCAAGATACAGGGAAATAAAAAATTGCTAGTGTTATCAAGTTTAGGGACATCGTTACAGTTTTCCTCAAATTTCTGAAAAACTATTTATCCAATCAAAAAACTCCTCATTGTCAAAGTTGAAACACACAAAATCCTCCCCCCGTATCTCTGCCTTGACGTAGTCAGGGTCACCTTCCCTGACGGGCGGGGAGGCTTGTGCACCTCAGCGATCCTAAGAGCTATACCGGCGGTAGCGCAAGCTACTGGCAGGGCCACCCATGCCGGAAAGGTCAAAGGTTAGAGGTCAGACAAAAGGTGATACAAGGGCTTAACCCCACGGTTTTATGCGACCCGTGCCAAAGGGGTGGATGGCATCTGAGCCATAATCAGATGTTGCGAACGGAGCCTTTGGGACACCGGGCGACCTCCCAAAGTATTAAATCGCCTAGCGGCCAAGGGTGGGTACTCCTTGCGTCCGTGGTCCCTTTATTTTGACCCGTACTCGTGGGAACAAAATGAATAATGAACCTAACAAAAACACTTCGATGGAGGTAGAGGAAGGAACCCCAGTGGTACCTTCTGATACCCCATCATCTCCTGCGGAAGGAACTTCGACTGGACCTTCTGTCTCCGACACGCATACTCGACCTACTGAAGGAGCTCTCAGAGATCCTTCGGTAGACCCAATCAACCCTTCCCCGGAGGAACGTGCTACACGGACCTCTGCGGAGAAGAAGAAGAAGCCCAACATCTGCGGGGCAGAGAGGAAGAGAAGGAGGAAGGCCAGACGCGAGCAGGAACAGCTGTCAGCTGGACCTGCCTCTGGCCTTTCTCCTCTCAAAAGAGGTGAGATGGGGGTAGCAGGAGCTGCGACCCCAAAAGGCTCAGAGAGAAGGGCTCTACACCTGTTGAAGCGAAACGCCCAGAGAAGCGCCTCAGGACGACTGGTTTGTCAGGGGACGCTTCTTACGCGGACGCTGCAATGGATAGAGCCCTTCAAATAGTGATAAGCAGGGAGGACTCCAGAGACATCTCGAACACAGAGTTACTGGAGTTCTCCGATGCGATTTTGGAGACGATAATGTCGACACCGGCGGGCAGCGACACACCGACGCCGCGATTCATGTCGTCCAGATTGTGGCGGGGGCAGGTGCTGGTGACAGCTGCAGACCAGCCATCGAGGGAGTGGCTCCTCAGGGCCTTACCTAGCGTGAGACCCTGGGGTGGAGTGTCCCTCCTGGCATCTGACCCTGCCGCCTTCAGGCTGACCCGTGGGGTCCTGTGGCTTCCGGGTGTTAGACACCCAACGGACCAGGCTGCTCTCAGCTACCTGGAACGGTCTAACCCCGGTCTGTCCTCATCCAAATGGAGGGTGTGGGATAGGACGGAAGAGCCTCGGGGCCTACGGCTGATCGTTGGCGTCGATCGTGAGTCGTTAAGACGGCTCACGGGACTGGGCAACCGTCCATTCTATGGCTTGGGGAGGGCTAACTTCTCCACCGGCATTGCGCCCAAGGCTAGACCCAGGCCGAAAGTCCAGGTGGCTCCGACGGAACAGGGGGTCAAGGAAGGGGAGGAGGAGCAGCCACCCGCCCCGACCCCAGAGGACGGAGAGAAGGGCGACAGTTCCTGACTGTCCCCAATCACAGCCAACGAGGATACACCATCTTCCTCAGGTGAGTCTCATGTCAGTCTTGGTATTACTAACCTTAGTTTCTAGGAACTTAAGACTAACCTACAACAGTGTAAATTGTCATTCAAATGGCTTTAAAACTTATACAGATTAACCTGCAACATGGGAAAGCCTCAACAGCTGTCCTATGTAACACGATAAACAAACTAGGTACACACATAGCCCTCATTCAGGAACCCTGGCTTAACCAGGGTAAGATTAGGGGACTGGGACTGGTAGGAGGCTCACTGTTTCATAGCCCCTCCAGCAAAAACCCAAGGTCGTGTATTGTAACAAGAGAAGTTAACAGTTTTCTATTGTCAGGACTCTCAACCAGAGATCTGACTGTCATCAAGATAATCACAAAGGACAATGGGATCCTCATTGTTGCATCGGCCTACCTCCCACATGAGAGGGAAAGCCCTACAACCGAGGTGATTGATCTTGTGAATTTCTGCAAAGAAAGGAATCTTCCTCTCCTTATTGGATGTGACTCAAACGCTCATCATTTTATATGGGGTAGTAGAGATATTAACCCACGAGGTAGAGATCTAGCCGAATACCTCAGCTCCACGGACCTCCATGTCCTAAACAGGGGTGCTGCTCCTACATTCTCCAATGTTAGGAGTGAGTCAATCATAGATTTAACGTTATGCTCAACGAGTCTATATAGCAAGGTGAAAGAGTGGAGGGTGGCTGGTGAAGTCACACTGTCTGACCACCGGCACATCATGTTCACACTCGAACAAGAGTGCTTAATAGCACAGCCTAAGGTAAGAAATAGGAAGCTCACTAACTGGGATCTCTTTAGAGAGGAAATAGAAAGAGGTGTCGACAACATTCTTACCAAAATGAGAATAGAAGAGGACATTGAGCTGGCTGCAAATCAGCTTCAAGAATGCCTCACTAATTCATTTGAGACAGCATGCCCCTTAAGGGAAAAGCCAAACAACTCCAAGACGGTCTGGTGGAATAAACAAACGGAGACTCACCGTCGCAAAGTTCGCAGGCTCCTCAGTAGAGCTAAAGAACTGCGTACTCCGGACAGCTGGGATGACTATAAGACAGCCCAAAGAAACTACAAGAAGGTCATAAGATCAGCTCAGAGACATAGCTGGCAAAGCTTTTGCGAAGAGCTGAACGACCTTCCGTCTACGCTCCGCCTATGCAAGATCTTAGCAAAGGACCCTGGAGCCAAAATAGGATGCCTAGTTAAAGCGGATGGTAAATTAACCTTGTCCGAGGAGGAGACGCTTAACAGGCTACTGGAAGTGCACTTTCCTGGATCGGGGCAAATCGCTGCACTCCCACATCAGGTAAGAGCCCGCACAGCTCCAGACTTTGAAACTGCAAAGAGGATAGTCGACTATGAAAAGGTAGAATGGGCTCTCGAGTCCTTCTCTCCGTACAAAGCTCCAGGGATGGATGGGGTATTTCCGGCCTTGCTACAAAAAGCTGGAAATCGTGTAACCGCATTCCTGGTGAAGCTCTTTCGTTCATGCCTTGCCATGGGCTATATTCCCTCTAGCTGGAGGGAAGTGAAGGTGATATTTATCCCGAAACCAGGGAAATCAGACTACACCAACCCCAAGTCCTTCCGACCGATTAGTCTATCAAGCTTTTTACTCAAGACACTGGAAAGACTTGTTGATAGATACATCAAGGAAACGCATCTGTTATCCACGCCACTGCATAACAATCAATATGCCTATCGACAAGGTCTATCGACGGACACGGCGCTACATCACCTTATCACCAAGGTAGAGGGAGCGCTAGACGGAAATAGATCAGCATTGGGTGCTTTTGTGGACATCGAAGGCGCATTTGACAATACCTCCTTTGAATCGATCTGTCGAGCATTAGAGGCAAGGGGCTCAGAAAGAACACTGACCCAGTGGATATCAAATATGCTATCACAAAGGATGATATTTGCCGAATTTAACGGACAAAATGTCAGAACTATGGCTGCCAGAGGCTGTCCCCAGGGTGGAGTCTTATCCCCTCTCCTTTGGAGTCTTGTGGTGGACAGCCTGCTGAAGCAGCTGAACGATTCGGGATTGTATACACAGGCCTATGCTGATGATCTGGTGATCCTAACGACGGGTAGCCACATTCAGGAGCTGAGAGCACCCACAATGCGAGCCCTGAGAATTATAGAACAGTGGTGCTCCCTTGAAGGACTTAGGATCAACCCCGAAAAGATCGAAATCCTGTTATTCACCAGGAAATACAAACCAGGACTCAAACCGGAGATATCCCTCTCAGGAAGAGTCCTGGAATACAGGAAAACGGTCAAATACCTAGGAGTAACTCTTGACCAGAAACTGTCCTGGAAAGATCACATCGAAGAACGCTCTAGGAAAGCCATATGCTCTCTATGGGCATGCAAAAGAGCTATAGGGACAACATGGGGACTGAAACCCAGAATAGTTTACTGGATCTATTCTATGGTTATCAGACCTCTGATCACCTACGGAGCCATAGTATGGTGGCCCGCAACTAAGAAAGCATACATCCAAAGGCAACTTGATAAGGTTCAAAGGATGGGATGCATCAGTATAACAAGCGCAGTACGGACCACACCAACGAGAGCGTTGGAGGTAATTCTGGAGCTACCCCCACTGCACTTGTTTGTAGAGAGTGTTGCACTCAGAACAGCATACCGTCTTCACTGTCTGGAACATCTGAAGCTAAGGAACAAGGGACACTCGGTCATCATGAGTGAACCCCAGATAAAAGATGGAGTGCTGCTAATGCACTCCGACTACATGACTCCAATCTTCTATGCTGGTAGCTCGCCTGAGCTGATTATTCCTAGACCAGAGGATTGGACGGATCAGAACAGACCAGTTCAAACACGAGAAGGGTCGTGGTGGTTTACTGATGGCTCCAAACATCAGAGAGGCACAGGAGCAGGATTCTGCAAGAGCGGGAGGGACAATAAAATGACCTTCTCGCTCGGGATCTACGCTTCGATCCTACAGGCCGAAATCTTCGCCATAACACAATGTGCATATAACATTCTTGAGAGCGGCACAAATCACAGAACTTTCAACATTTGTTCAGATAGCACTTCAGCATTAAAGGCTGTTGTGAGAAAGGCAGTAGACTCTAAAGCAGTCCTAGAATGCAAAGAGGTTCTGCATAAGATAATTCAAAATAACAACAAGGTGAGGCTAATATGGGTCCCGGGCCATAGCGGTATAAAGGGGAACATTGAAGCTGACAGACTTGCCAAAAGTGGTTCATCGCACAGGCCGATAGGACCCGAACCAATGATTGGCATCTCTAAAGCAATAGGAATGGTCGAGGCGAAGAAACTTCTACTCGAAAAGGCCACTCTATGCTGGAACAATGCCCCTGGTATGCTACATGCCAAGGCAATGATAACAGGACCTGATACGGGCAGAACCAAAGAGCTCCTAAATATGAGCAGAAAAGACCTCCGCACAATGACTGGTCTATTAACTGGTCACATGAACCTGAAGGGTCACCTCCATAGGATCGGGATCGGGGAAGATTCTGACTGTAGGTGGTGCCTTGAAGACGTAGAGACCGTTGCCCACATCCTAACGGAATGTCCGGCTCTTCGTAGCATTAGGATGGAACACTTCGGAGCTGAACTCACAACACTCCAGGAATTGGAAGGGATCTATTTGAGGGACCTGCTGAGCTTCGCGAAAGCATCGTGCCTTCAATAATCTCACTTCTATCTAGTGTGGGTTGCAACGGGCCCAGGAGGCCTAAGCAGGTTTTGGCGTGAGCCACCCACTGTAACATCTACATCTACATCTACAACACACAAAATTACCCACAAAAAATCCTCAGAAACTTTTCTCGTAAAATCAATAATCATCAAGATACAAGGAAATAAAAAATTGCTAGTGTAATCAAGTTTAGGGACATCGTTACAGTTTCCCTCAAATTTCTCAAAAACTATACATCCAATCAAAAAATTCCACATAAACAAAGTTGAAGAACACAAAATTACCCACAAAAAATCCCCATAAACTTTTCCCATAATGTCAACACTTATTAATATACAGGAGGGTCAAAAGTTCTGCTGGGGCAATAAACCACAAAAAGACCGGATACACAATATTCACCGACACTTACCGCAAAGTGTTCGATGAAATAAGACAGCTGAGCCTTGTTGCACTTCGGCTCGGTTTTCTCGAAATTGCCTCTTTCACTTAAAAGGCGGCACACTTGAAGACGACCCGAGAAACAGCCACCTGATCTCTTTGACTTCGAAGTGGCTTAAGTGGCTTGTTATGTTTTTATGTTGTTTAGGGTGAAGATTAATTTTTCATTTGAAGATATTGCTTGAGTCCCTTCACCTCATTCCTTCTCAGTCAGGATGTGAAATATTCTTCAAATCGTTAATTTTTGCTCGTATGTATGTCAACTCAACTTTAGCTGCCTCTACCTCATTAATTATGCGACCTCCATTAAAACACCCTGTACAAAAATAATTGTAGATAACATTGTTTTCTACAACTTTTGTTTGAATACTTTTTGTAAATTCCTTGGGAGATATTCCTCAAATCATGTATTTTGCTTATATGTATATGTCTACTCAACTTTAGCTCCCTCTATCTTATTAACCATCCGTCCTACAAAAAAACTCTCAGTACAAAAATTGTAGATAACATTGTTTTCTACAACTTTTGTTTGAATAGTTTTTGCAAATTCTCATCAGAATGGGAGATATTCCTCGAATCATGTACTTTTGATCATATATATATGTCTACTCAACTTTAGCTCCCTCTACCGTATTAATCATGCGCCTCACAGTAAAACTCCCTTCACAAAAATTGTAGATAACATTGTTTTCTACAACTTTTGTTTGGATAGTTTTTGCAAATTTTCATCAGAATGGGAGATATTTCTCAAATTCTGTTCTTTTGTTCATATGTGTATATATATATGTCAACTCAACTTTAACTCCCTCTGCCTTATTAATTATGCGACCTACAGTGAAACACCCCGTACAAAAATTGTAGATAACATTGTTTTCTACAACTTTTGTTTGAATACCTTTTGCAAATTTTCATCAGGATGGGAGATATTCTTCAAATTCTGTACTTTTGTTCATATGTATATATATATGTCAACTCAACTTTAGCTCCCTCTGCCTTATTAACTATGCGACCTACATTGAAACACCCTGTACAAGAATTGTAGGTAACATTGTTTTCCACAACTTTTCGAATCAGGATGAGAGATATTCTTTAAATTATGACACATTTGCGCAAATGTGTACTCATTTAACAATATATAACAAGAAAACGTTGTTTCTGACTCACCATCCTTCATCAGAACTTTGCGACTTCATCGATCCAGATCAATCCAATCAACTTAACCATTCCGCATCATTACCTCATATCTTAAGTAACGAAAAAAACCCCCAACTTCCAGCAAGAAACAATTTATCGTCATTACCTCACCGTAAAAGTCCTGAGCCTTAACCTGATTTCCCATGAGACTCGCAGGATTTACTTCCTGAATACACGGGCAAACACTAATGGTATATTATCTTGTGATCGGAAAATAATGAATGGTTTTTCTGCTGGCCTGCAATGGGGTTTAAGTGTAATTGCAGGTTATTAAAGTTAATTTGGATTAAGTTTTGTTTCGATCTCGTTCAGGGTAATTGTCTTGTTAGAGTGATTTAGTGGGTAATTGTGGTTCTAGTTGGGTACCTAATGGAGCTGTTTTATTGGTTGGTTTATCGTTATGAGGATGGTGATTGTGAGTGATGTGATTGACAGCCATCGTCAAGAGAGGGTAACCAATTTTTTATAATTCGAAAAAAAAATGAATAGAAAAATCTCAAAAATTCACCACAACACCCTGCATATTTTTTTTATTTCATAAACAATTCATTGGTAGCAAAAATAGAACACAATCTCTCATGGTTTTTGAAGCTAGCTTCCCCTGCCTCAAACACCCTGTATAATTCTATGTACCTTGATTTCCAAAGATTAAATTATAGCGAAAGTTTTCCTCAATCACCCTGTATATTTGTACATTGATGGAAATTTGCAGTAAATGCTAAACAGGGTTATTTATAGGTCCATTTCAAATTGCCACGCCCTTATTTGTGAACGCTTTTTTAATTTCCAAAAATAGAATTATAAAGGAAACTTTCCTTAATCACTCTGTATATTTGCACATTGATGGAAAGTTGCAGTTGATGATATACAGGGAGATTCTGATTCATAGGTCCATGTCAAATGCTTCATCAAATTGTGTATATTTTTTGAAAAACTGCCACGCCCTAATTTGTAGACATAATTTTAATTTTCAAAAATCCAATTGTAAAGAAAACTTTTCTCAATTCAATCATCCTGTACATTATAACAGTTTGCAATTGATGATATACAGGGTGATTTATGGATCAATTTATGTCAAATGCTTCATTAAAACGTGTGTTTTTTTAAATTTGCCACACTCTTATTTGTTATCGAAAAAATCAAATTACAAGAAAAACTTGACTCAATCACCCTGTATATATGAACTTTGGAGGAAGCTTGCCAAAAATAATATACAGGGTGATTTATAGGAACATGTCCAATGCTTAATCGAATTGGGTATATTTTTTAAAACTGCCACGCCCTTCATTTGTGAATGCAATTTTGATTTTCAAAAATCAAATTTTAGAGCAAACTTTCCTTAATTACCCTGTATTTTTGTACATTGATGGAAGTTTGCAGTGAATCATATATACAGGGTGTTTTATGGGTAAATGTCAAATAACTCAATAAGTCATAGAGTGTTTTAAAATCGTCACGCCCTTATTTATAAACGGTGTTCCAAATTTCGAAACTCAAATTGTACGAACAATCTTCATTGATCACCCTGTATATTTGAACAATAATTTAAGTTTGCAGTAAATCATATACAGGGACTTTTATAAGTTCATGTCAAATGCTCCAACAAATCGTATGGAATTTTTGAAAACTTGCCATGCCATTATTTTTTAACAAAATTACAAACAAAAATCAAATTGCAAGAGTAGTTTTCCTTAATCACTCTGTATATATTTGAACCTAGATGGGGGCTTGCTTAAAATATAATACAGGATGGTCAATGTCGAATGCTTCATTGAATTATATGTAATTTTTGAAAAATTGCCACGCTCTTATTGGTTAACGAAACAGAAAATTTCAAAAATCAATCACCCTGTATATTTGTACTTTGATGAAGATTTGCTGAAAATAATAAACATGGTGATTTATGGTTCCATGTCAAATACTTCATCAATATTTTTGAATAATTGCCACGCCCTTACTTGTGGAAAAGACTTTAATTTCAAAAAATCAAATTGTGATGAAAACCTTTCTCAGTCACCATGTATATTTGTATTTTTATGGAGGTTTGCTGGAAATACTATACAGAGTGATTTATGCGACCATGTCAAATGCTTCATCAAATAAGTTGTAACTTTTGTAAAATTGCCACGCCCTTAGTTGTAGATGAAATGTCAAGTTACGAAAAATGAAATTATAAGGAAAACCTCTCTCAATCACCCTGTATATTTATACTTTGATGGAAGTTTGCTGGAATTAATATACAAGGTCATTTATGGGTCCATGTCAAATACTTCATCAAAATTTTTGAAAAATTGCCACGCCCTTACTTATGGACGGAATTTTAATTTCAAAACATCAAATTGTGATGAAAACCTTTCTCGGTCACCCTGTGTATTTGTATTTTTATGGAGATTAGCTGGAAATAATAAACAGTGTGATTTATGATTATCATGTCAAATGATTCATCAAATTCTGTATAGTTTTTGAAAAACTGCTACGCCCTTGTTTGTGGACGAAATTCTAATTCCCAATCTTTTCTTTCAATCACCCTGTATATATGTACTTTGATGAAAGCTTGCCAAAATAATTATACAGGGTGATTTATGAATCAATGTCAAATGCTTCATTATATCGTATCTATTTTTTGAGAAATTGCAACGCCCTTATTAATTTGTTAACGAAATTGGAAATTTCAACAATCAAATTGCAGGAAAAACTTTCTCTAATCACCCTGTATATTTTAGCTTTCATGAAAGAATAATATATAGGGTGATTTATGGGTCCATGTCAAATGCTTCATCAAGTTGGGTATAATTTTTGAAAAATTACCACGCCCTTATTTTTATGCGAAGTTTTAATTTCCAAAAATCAAATTGTAGAGAAGACTTTTCCAAATCACCATGTATATTTGTATATTGATTGAGATTTGCATTTGATGATATACAGGATGAATAATAATTATAAGTCCATTTGGAATTTTTCATCGAAACGAATATTTTTGAAAAATTGCCACGCCCTTATTTGTGAACGGAATTTTAATTTTCATAAATAAAACTGTAGAGAAAGCTTCTCTCAATCACCCTGAATATTTGTACTTTGATGAAATCTTGCTAAAAATAATATACAGGGTGATTCATGGATAAATATGAATCATTCATTGGATCGTGTGTAATTTTTGAACAATTGCCACGCCCTTATTTAGGAAATTACAAAATTCAAAAATCAAAATGCACGGAAAACTTGCCTCAATCACCCTGTATATTAGTACTTTGATGAAATCTTGCTGAAAATGATATACAGGGTGTCGAATGCTTCATTAAATCATATGTAATTTTTAAAAAATTGCCACGCCTTTATTTGTACACAGAATTTCAATTTCCAAAAATGAAAATGTAGAGAAAGCTTTCTTCAATCACCCTGTAAATTTATACTTTGATGGAATCTTGCTAAACATAATATACATGGTGATTTATGGGTCAATGTCAAATGTTTTATTAGATCTTATGTGATATTTGAACATTTGCCACGCCCTTATTTGTTAACGAAATGACAAATTTGAAAAATCAAATTGCAATGAAAACTTTCCTCAATGACCCTGTATATTTGTAGTTTGATGAAAGATTAATATACAGGGTTATGGGTCCACGTCAAATGCTTTATCAAATTGGGTATAATTTTTGAACTGCCACGCCCTTATTTGTGAACTGAATTTTAATTTTCAAAGAAAAAGCTTTCCCGAACCACCCTGTATATTTAAACTTTGATGGAACCTTGCTGGAAATGATATACAGGGTGATAGCAGATTGCGTATCGATCGCGTAGATGTAGTTGTTGTACGAGCTGTCAAATGGTTACTTTTTTTTATCAGTTCCAAAAGGAAGGGAATTTCATTACTATGGTTGGTTGAGTGATGAGTGCTTCAATCCTCAACCTCATACCATAAATGCCAACAACAAAACATGCATTGCAAACCCCTACAAAAACATAGTTTCTCGTGTAATCCGATACAGCCTATAGAAACCCAGCAACATGGTATGGGTCCGCGCACGGTGTACATTACCATTGTACCCTCTAATAGTGATTTTGTAAAGATAGGGCTTTATTCGGTCCGGTACAATGGCTAAATGGTTCGGACAAACAACAGGCTCAGTGCAAAACGGGTTGTAACCCGACCAGTGTGCTATCGGCTGAAACAATCAACCATGGTTCTCCGAAGAGTTTTACCATGCACTACCATATTTATTCAACCATAAGTCAGTGCCATAATGGCGTTTACAACATCATTATCATGATCCTTCAGAGCTTTGACAGCTCGATTTCTGCTAACATTGGCCTGATCCATCACCAAATCAATGTCCGGCTCTGCGACCCCAGTTTCGTCCACTGCTTCGTCATCAGGCTCTTCAAGCACAGGTTTCAAGGGTACTGGAACGTTGGTTTTAACAGTTTGGTCCAGTTGTTCGATGGTGATTGGTCCAAAAATGACATAGGTGTCGGTGGAAGGGTTTTTGTAGACTTCGGGGTTTTTAATCAAAAATTTCAAGTTGGGCCTTTTGCTAATGATAACTTGTTTGATATCAGTAATCAATTCCAAACCTAGTTTAGCAACAATCTTTCGTGCTTTTTTCTCTTGTTTGGCCGCTTTACCCCGCACACTCTCCCCTTCTGCACTCTTCAAATCAGCAATTTCTTCCTTCGTCACCATTTTGTCAGTGTGACATGACAACTAAATCATGTTCCCCATCAAAACATGATTTTATTAGCAAATTTGTCGCTGGTAATGTGCGCCACATGCGGGCTAAATTTAGGAGTTTAATTGTGAAACAACACTACAGGGCACCACTTAACACTAATGTTATGTTTTGTCTGCTTGAGGTCCCTCGGGATGGAGTTCCGCTCAGCGAGCACTTACTGGGACATCCGACATAAATCTACAGACCCTCTTGAATTAACCCTTAACATTGGGGAACGAGTTTCCTGCCGTAGAGTGTATTTTTTAAATTATTTGACACGTGAAACCTTCATTAAAATCAAATCATTTATAATCATTTTTTTTTATTGTTTGTTGATTTAATGTATTAATGTTTTTTTCTATTTATTTTTGGGAATTTTATTGCATTTTGAGAGGAAAAATCTATTTTTTTTTTCACAGAAAATGGATTGAAATTAAAAAAAAAAAAAATTATGTAGAGGTTCAGGAAAAAAAAAAAATCTCAGAAACCATGGGAGATGGCGTTCTGTTTTTGTCACCAATGGATTCTCCATGAAATTTCCTATTAATACCATGGAAAAAATATAAAGAGTGATATGGTTAATTTTTTAAATAAGCTATAGGTCCAAGTTGCGAAAGTATAAAATCATAAATCTATGTAGAGGTTCAGGGAAAAAAATCATATCCCAGAAACCATGGGAGATAGCGTTCTGTTTTTGTCACCAATGGATTCACCATGAAATTTACTATAAATACCATGGAAAAAATATACAGGGTGATATGGTTAATTTTTTAAATAAGCTAGGTCCAAGTTGCGGAAGTATAAAATCATAAATCTATGAAGATCAGGAAAAAAATCATTTCTCGGAAATCATGGGGGATAGCGTTCTGTTTTTGTCACCAATGGATTCTCCATGAAATTTACTATTAATACCATGGAAAAAATATACAGGGTGATATGGTTGATTTTTTAAATAAGCTAGGTCCAAGTTGCGGAAGTATTAAATCATAAATCTATGTAGAGGTTCAGGGAAAAAAATCATTTCTCAGAAACCA
The DNA here is from genome assembly GCA_958502075.1 of Orchestes rusci. Lineage (NCBI taxonomy): Eukaryota > Metazoa > Arthropoda > Insecta > Coleoptera > Curculionidae > Orchestes > Orchestes rusci. Next base: position 7,465,641 of record OY293304.1, on the reverse strand, counting down.
TGGGAGATAGCGTTCTGTTTTTGTCACCAATGGATTCACCATGAAATTTACTATAAATACCATGGAAAAAATATACAGGGTGATATGGTTAATTTTTTAAATAAGCTAGGTCCAAGTTGCGGAAGTATAAAATCATAAATCTATGTAGAGGTTCAGGGAAAAAAATCATTTCTCAGAAACCATGGGAGATAGCGTTCTGTTTCTGTCAACAATGGATTCTCCATGAAATTTCCTATTGATACCATAGAAAAAAAAGGTGATATGGTTATTTTTTTAAATAAGCTATAGGTCCAAGTTGCGGAAGTATAAAATCATAAATTTATGTAGAGGTTCAGGAAAAAAAATCATTTCACAGAAACCATCGGAGATAGCGTTCTGTTTTTGTCACCAATGGATTCTCCATGAAATTTCCCATAAATATCATGGAAAAAATATACAGGGTGATGTGGTTAATTTTTTAAATAAGCTAGGTCCAAGTTGCGGAAGTATAAAATCATAAATCTATGTAGAGGTTCAGGGAAAAAAATCATTTCTCAGAAACCATGGGAGATAGCGTTCTGTTTTTGTCACCAATGGATTCTCCATGAAATTTACTATTAATACCATGGAAAAAATATACAGGGTGATATGGTTGATTTTTTAAATAAGCTAGGTCCAAGTTGCGGAAGTATTAAATCATAAATCTATGTAGAGGTTCAGGGAAAAAAATCATTTCTCAGAAACCATGGGAGATAGCGTTCTGTTTTTGTCACCAATGGATTCACCATGAAATTTACTATAAATACCATGGAAAAAATATACAGGGTGATATGGTTAATTTTTTAAATAAGCTAGGTCCAAGTTGCGGAAGTATAAAATCATTAATCTATGTAGAGGTTCAGGGAAAAAAATCATTTCTCAGAAACCATGGGAGATAGCGTTCTGTTTCTGTCAACAATGGATTCTCCATGAAATTTCCTATTAATACCATGGAAAAAATATAAAGGGTGATATGGTTAATTTTTTAAATAAGCTATAGGTCCAAGTTGCGGAAGTATAAAATCATAAATCTATGTAGAGGTTCAGGGAAAAAAATCATTTCCCAGAAACCATGGGAGATAGCGTTCTGTTTTTGTCACCAATGGATTCACCATGAAATTTACTATAAATACCATGGAAAAAATATACAGGGTGATATGGTTAATTTTTTAAATAAGCTAGGTCCAAGTTGCGGAAGTATAAAATCATAAATCTATAAAGTTCAGGAAAAAAATCATTTCTCGGAAATCATGGGGGATAGCGTTCTGTTTTTGTCACCAATGGATTCTCCATGAAATTTACTATTAATACCATGGAAAAAATATACAGGGTGATATGGTTGATTTTTTAAATAAGCTAGGTCCAAGTTGCGGAAGTATTAAATCATAAATCTATGTAGAGGTTCAGGGAAAAAAATCATTTCTCAGAAACCATGGGAGATAGCGTTCTGTTTTTGTCACCAATGGATTCACCATGAAATTTACTATAAATACCATGGAAAAAATATACAGGGTGATATGGTTAATTTTTTAAATAAGCTAGGTCCAAGTTGCGGAAGTATAAAATCATTAATCTATGTAGAGGTTCAGGGAAAAAAATCATTTCTCAGAAACCATGGGAGATAGCGTTCTGTTTCTGTCAACAATGGATTCTCCATGAAATTTCCTATTGATACCATAAAAAAAAAGGTGATATGGTTATTTTTTTAAATAAGCTATAGGTCCAAGTTGCGGAAGTATAAAATCATAAATTTATGTAGAGGTTCAGGAAAAAAAATCATTTCACAGAAACCATCGGAGATAGCGTTCTGTTTTTGTCACCAATGGATTCTCCATGAAATTCCCCATTGATACCATAGAAAAAATACACAGGGTGATATCATGAATTTTTTAAATAAGCTAGGTCCAAGTTGCGGACATGAAATTTCCTATAAATACCGTGAAATTGAAATTTCCATGAAATGAAATTTCCATGAAATTTCCTATAAATACCGTGGATAAAATATACAGGGTGATATGGTTGATTTTTGAAACATTCCGGGTCCGATTGCCGAAGCATAAAATCATAAATCCATGTAGAGGTTCAGGAAAAAATCATTTCTCAGAAACTATGACAGATAGAGTTCTGTTTTTGTCATCAGTGGATTCTCCATGGAATCTGTAAATGAAAAAAAATAAAAAACGTTCATAACCCCATTCATTTCAAATCCAATCCACCCCCATCAAAATTCAATCTTGCGCTAATCAAATTCAAATTAACCCTCACAATGAGGGAATCTACCCTTCAATGGATAAAATTGGAAAAATAACAAGACAAAGAAACAACAAAAATCACAGATGTACTCATATTTCCAGGTAAAAGAATTATATTTGATATTCATGAGAAATCCGCTCTGTTACATATACCGGACGTTCGTAATCTTTCTTTTTTGTTCTGCATCTCAGGGAACAGGATGGTTTTGGTTGGAGTACAGGGACGTATTTGTGCGTTCTTTCAATGGAAGTTTGTGTAGATTTTCCCTTAAACCATTTTTTTTGCATTTTATACTTTTTCTAATACTTTATTTTCATCATATTTTTAATCTTTTGAACGTAACCACTAACAACTAAAAAAAAATATCAAAAAAATAAACAATAAGAAAACGATAAAACAGTTAAAATTCCAAAAAAAGAATGTTGAACCAAAAACATTAACCTGATGAATCTAGGGGGAAAAGTATTCGTTGGGGTCACACTTTGGCAACAGCGCACCTCCCCCCAAAGAAACCCGGCGAGCGTCGGCGTCTCCGCTCTACTGGCGCGTAAAATGACGCCGGCGTCGTGCCCGCCACCTGCCATAATTCGTTTTACGACATTGAATCTCGAGGGGATGATTTTGTGACTCTACTTAATCCCTGAATAATGACTTTCCCGAGTCATTTGTCACGAACTCCCTAAAAAGACAAAGTCAGTATTCCCCTTGGACCACATACCAACTCTATTTAAATTCCTTTATGTGCAATAAAGTATTATTTAGTCTAATTGGATGTTTTTGCTGTTTAGTCTGACAGTTTCTTGACCATTCTTGTTACCTCTCTATCCAAGTTCTTCATCTACCTGGGATGTTTGTTTTCTACGTTCCAGTTTTCTTTCGTCTTCCTTCTCCTTTTCTAGTAAATTTTTCTTAACCATCTTCTTCTGTCACTTTTAAATCTTGTCCTTCCCCAACCCTGATGGTTACGTCTTCAGTTTCTTCGTCCCAACCTACTATGATTGTTATTAATTTTACTTCTTCTTTTGGAGCTCCATATCTCTTTTATTCTTCTGCTCGTCTTTTTTTTTCATCATCACCAACTCCTTCTCTTCTTTTCTGTGTTACCCCTTCTCTTCTTTTTCTTAGCTACTGCTTCTGTTCCTTCTTCCTCGCTTACTAGAATTTGTATTATTTTCCTTCTTTATAGCTTTCCTGGATGTAAAACCTAGCTTGGTTCATCATTTCTGTATTTTCCCTGTCACCTACCTTAGTGGTTATTTATTTTGTTCCTCTTTCTTGATCCAGTTTGAGAAAAGAATCCATTGAAGACATTCAAAAATCACCCTGTAAATTTGCAAGCAGACAGAGTCGAAGGTAGTTGGTAGCAATTTAAAATTTGGACCTTTTTTAAACAATTTATAGACAGTTTTTCTCTCTATATCTTTTTCTTTTATTATTTTCTTTTTTTCCTTCTCCTTTACCTATACCATGATTGTTATCCTTCTCCTTTTCTCTTGAACTACCTGGTGCTGTTTTCTGCCCGACGAGATTAATTTTAGGCAATGCATTTTAAATAGTGAAGCGATTAAATTGTTTTTTGTACAACCTACACGTAAAGTCCACTTTTTATTGCTTGCAAAGCAGGCGGAAACTCGCTAATTTTGGCAGCCGGGCCTAAAAGTACTTTCGCGCCCGCGGGCGCAAAAGTAGGTCACTTAGCAACGGTTCCTTGGATCCCAACGCCTCTGAATCTGATAACCACGTGACAGTCTAGCATACTAAAAGGAACTAGTCACGTGACAATCTCGGTGACAATGAATCCGCACCACAAAAGAATACGGGAACACACCTATTGTAACCATGACTATGATTGACTGTTGTCACTAAACTTGTCTGACTTGTTAGCAGTGTAGTGCAGTGTATCGATTATTTATTTTTGATTTTCATAACTATTCTTTTTCAAATTATTACAAACTGGTTGTACAAAAAGCACTGTTTGTACCACGGACGAAAGATGATTTTGACTCGGCTAATATCTGCCCTCGCTTCGCTCGTGCTGCTACTTATACCCTCGTCAAAATCATCTACTTTCCGCCCTTGATACAAAATGTACTATAAAAAACACAAAAGAAGCTAAAAAAGATGAATAATGTAATAATATGATCCTGAAAAATGAAACAAAAAAGGTTTATCACAAAATTTATAAAAAAGCATAATAATAGGTGAATAAAAATCCCCTTAAATTGAAAAAATCTTTAAATGTACACAAAATAATCTGCCATTTGAAAACAGGTAAATTTGTAAAACTCATTGGAAAGTCTAAAAAGTGTATGAAAACTGCTTAGAAGTGGAAAAAGACAAAAAATAATTTGTTTAAGTTAAATAATAGAAACAGTTTTATAAAGAAAATATAATCTCTGAAAAAACGCAAAAAGCCTTATAAAAGCTGAATAGAAAAGCATATTATACATGGATAAACATCAATTGGAATTTGCGGAAATTAAAAAACAATATAAATCTCAAAAAAGTGTATAAAAAACTCATACAAAGTAAAAAAGGCGGCAAAAATAACAAAAACCCTATAAAATAAGGAAAAAAACATTCACAAGAATCACAAGAATGGAAAAAAACCATAGATACAACTAATTTAAAACTTCTGTAAAATGAAAAACAATCGCCAATATAAAGCAATAAGAAAAAGCAATAAAAACAATCTGTTAGTGAAAGATCTAAAAGTAAATAAAAAAAAGAAAAACCTCTTAGACTAATTTAAACTCTCAAAAAAGTAAAAAATAAATAAAAAAATGCAATTAAAGGTAAATAACAAATAAAAGATGAAGAAAAAAGAATAAAAGTACCGTTAAGTTGAAACATTTTATGAGAAATACAAAAGGCATACAATTTTCACCAAGACAACACAATGAAAAGCTTTAAAAAATAGACAAAAATCCTTTAAAATTGATGTTTGGGAATTTAGGAATGATGAAATCTTACTAAATTATTGTGGCTTTAAAGGAATTTGGGAACTTTTGCTTTAACAGTTTACTGATTTCAAAAATCGGAAATTTAGGAAGCAGGGAATCTAGCGATTTGAGAATTTCACTCTCTATTCAACTATCTTTAGCACTTTTATGGAAATTCAAGACATTATGGAGTCATAAATTGCGTATTTTAGGAATCGGACTGGGTGTAAGAATTTGTGAATTCAAGCACTAAAGAAAAAATCAGTTTAGGAATTTTAAGAATCTTAAATTTTGAGGATTTGAAAATTCCCAAGTTTAGGAAGCAAGGGTATTTAGTATTTAGGAATTTCACTCCTTATTCCACTCTAGGAATTTGAGTATATAGATTTTGGAACTTATGAACTCCTGACTTCAAGAATTAAAAAAAGAGGAAATAAATAAATTTGGGATATATTAATTATTGCATATTTTGGGAATCTACAAATTCAGGATGTCAGATAGTTTTGAATTTAAGAAGAAATCAAGAACCAGGAAATTTGACAATTCGACAGTCAAGGAGGCTATGAATCCAGGAATCGAGGAACCAATTTCTTCAGGACCATCTTGATCAGAAATCTTGGAAATTCAGGAATTTAGAAAGCTCTATTTCTTCAAGAATTCAGAAATATATTCATACATTTGAGGAAATTTCATATTTTAGGAATGTCCAAATTCAGAATAAGAGATGTTTTTATTAATTTTGGACTGTGGGAATTCAGAATTTGGAAATAGGGAACTTGCATTTTTTTTTTAAATAAAGAAAAACGTGTTTTTTTTTTGTTAATCGAACGGATTGCGATTCAAGAATTTCACTCTCTATATCATTTGTTCAAAATACACCTCACTTTTGGGCAAGATCTTAAGCTTACCCTGTACAGGTGTGTTATAAGACCCACTATAACTTATGGCTGCCCTGGTGGTGCAATATGTCGAACTCCAAGTTTGCGCGCATCCTAAGGACACAAAATCTATAATTACGGGCTTCTCTCAAGTAACCAAGAAGGACTCCTATCACCGAGTTACACGACCTTGCGCTGATACCGAAAATCCAGTAATAGTTTTCCGCCTGCCTGATCCTTGACAAGAAGAAAAATCGGTTCTGGTCAAAAAGTCATCTTCTTCCTCAATATTTCAAAAAACCCATGCCTCAACCTTAATACCATGACATGGTCGTTGCTAACCAAAGCAGGCACCGGCGCAAATTGACAAAGTAATGAAGGCATATGTAAACAAGGCAGTTTCGCCTTTGGCCGCGCACCGTGCCCGGCAAAAGGGCATAAAATAATATATACCAGACTATTATTTTGTGATAGCGCATAAATCTTGGATCCATGGGCAAAAGGCACCGCCAGTCTCGGCACGCAAATACCAGCAACTAAAACGGCCTGCATGTAATAACTTTCGTATTGTGACGCGACACCAAATAAACGAATTTTGTTGCAGTGGTTTTGGTTACACTGTTGAATTTAATCAACCCTCGCGTGATCTGTTTCTGATAGAAAACCAACATCAGATCATGAACTCTCATCACGTGACGCCAGTTACATGCTGATTGTAATTCTGTGCACATGTCCTATGTATAATGGAATGTTACCCCGTCTGACTAACAGATTTAAGGATGCTTGACTTTTCCATTATGATAAATTTCAATTAGTCTGATGGCCGCCGAAGCGTGCCCTCTCATTAGTAGACAATTTATATGGCGGCTCAATAGATTGATAAACATTTTTAGTTAAAGTTAACATAATCGAACGGACACCGTCATTAATGGTTTCCCCCAACAGCAATCATTCTGTATGATCTAATGGACTTGTCAAATCGATTTGTGTGATCCCCATCGCTGCCACATGTTAGATTTAGGATCTAATCAGCGATCATCGGAGCGTTATGATTTTTAGTTGCCGTTTAATGAAGTGCTGAAGGCGATGTTGTCGTAGTGACCAAATTTCCTGGTACCTCGAGATTGGCATAGCCAGAGATGTCCTCTGGTCATGGTGGTTTTCTTTAGTTGAAGACAGTGACAGTAGTTCTTCCAAGGATCAAATTTCTTGCTTCTTTGACAAAATGTCTTGTCTTTCATTTTCTGTTACTCCATCTCTCCCTTTTTCTTCTGTTATTCTTTTTTTCTTCATCAGCTACTCTTGGCTGTTACAGCGTTTTCTGCTTATTCCTGTACTTGAAGGTTTGTTGACTCAGTTCGTTGGTGGTACTGTTGCAGGAGAAAGAGGGCATGCGTATGGTGAGTAGCCGGGATTGTTGAGGACGTTTTAATGAGAATACCATGGAATACCATCGAACTCAAATCACTGGATTTCTGCAAGAGGGGTTGTTATACCATAGATAAGTTTTTTGAGGGCATTTTTGAGCGGAATACCATCTAATTTTCCCCTCTTTTATTTTGAAAATTTTCAACCAATCGTCACGTTATTCTTTGCTTGCTGTACCATAAAATGACTTTTGTCAATGAAAATAATAATAATGCGGGCATTTTTGAGAGGAATACCATCTAAACTTCCTCAATCATCAATTTACAAACCTTCTTTTCAACTAAATATCACGTTATTCAATGGAAACTGATGAACATGTTATTTTTTTATGAGAATACCATGGAATACCATCAAACTTAACTTCCTGAATCTCTGCAGAGGACTTGCTATAACATAAATAAGTTTTATCAATGACAATAACGATAATGAGGGCATTTTTGAGAGGAATACCCTCCAAATTTCTACTTTCAAATAAAAATAAATAATATGTTATTTTTTTCATGAGAATACCATCAAACTAAACTCACTGGATTTGTGCAGAGGACTTACAATACCATAGAAGAGCTCTGTCAATGAAAATAATAATGAGGGCGATTTTGAGAGGAATACCATCAAAATCTTTTTGCTTTTAATCTGTGAATTCAACTAATTATGAATTTTGATTTTTTTTTCATAAGAATACCATGGAATATCATCAAGCTAAACTTCTTAGATCTCCGCAGAGAGAACCATTAATGAGATTTGTCAATCAATATTTTTGAAAATGAGGTAATTGTCTAGAAGAATACCAAGGAATACCATCTTGATTGACCTGCTTTCCATGTGCAGATCTTGTTTTCAACTATTAATCATTAAGTTGATAAAATTATGTTATTTTTTCATGGATTTCATCAATAGAAATGACAAAATGAAGTGCATTTTCGAAAGGAATACCATGGACTACCATTCAAATACTCCCGCTTTTAATCTGCAATTTTTTTCTTCATGATTATCCAAATTACCGAATGAAAATAAATAAAATAATGAGATGAGAATACCATGGAATACCCCCAAACCTAGATCTCTGCAACGGGGCTTGTTTTATCATAGAGGAGTTTTGTCGATGAAAATATTATAAAATGGAGGCTTTTTCAAAGGAATACCATGGAATACCATCTAAATTTCCCAGCTTATGATCTTTAGATCCACAAATCAACAAATTATTCAATGGAAGTTGATAAAAATGTTACTTTTCTATGAGAATACCATCAAGCTAAACTTCCAAGATCTCTGCAGAGGGTTTGTTGAAACATGGGAGAATTTTGTCAATGGGGATTTTGAAAAATGGGGGCATGTTCCAGAAGAATACCAAGGAATATCATATTGAGTACCATCTGCTTTCCATGACGTGCAAATCTTGTTTCGAACTAATCAAATGGAAAAAGATAAAAACATGATATTTTGCTCTGGGAATACCATCAAACTAAACTTCCTGTGAACATTTTTCAAAAGAATACCTTGGAATACCATCAAAATTTCCTCCGACTGCAATTGCATATCTAGTTTTCAATCGATTGTGAATTTTTTCCAGGAATTTTCCAATAAGACCATGTTATTTTTTCATGTGAATACCATGGAATACCATCTGAACTTTTCCGCTTATGATCTGTAAATCCACTAATTATCAAAATTGATAAAAATATGATATTTTCCAAGGGAGTACCATGGAATACCATCAAGCTAAACTTCTTAGATCTCCATAAAGGCCATGTTAAAGCATGCATGAGTTTTGTCAATGTGGATTTTTAAAAATGGAGGCATTTTCCAAAAAAATACCAAGGAATACCACCTCAACCCCCCTGCGTTAATTGTGCAAATCAACTAATCAAATTGTACAAGCGAATGGAACTTTCTGGGGTCGTTTCCCAAAGGAATACCATGGAGTACGATCTAAATTTTTCTCTGATTTCAATAGTATGCAAATCAAGTTTCCAATTGAGTATGAAATTTTCATGGAATACCATCCAAACTTCGTCTGCTTTCAATATGCAAACCATGTTTTCCCCATGAGAGGTAGATACTTCGTCCTAAATTGATCTGGCTGTTGCTACATCTCCTCCTACTCTGATAGTTTCTCTTCTTTCATTCACTTTTCTTCTCTTCCTTCTTATTCAATTATCCTGGATATTTTTTCTTCTGAACCCATTTCTGTATATGCTGGAGGTGATGTCGTGATGTCCACATTTCTAATAATAAGACCAGAAACCCTTCTGTAAGACCAGACTTGGTATCTACAAATTGGCGAAGCTCTTTCTGGTGGAGTAGAAGAAAACAACTGTAACCCATATCATCTGAGGTTAAAGAAACCAGAGCAAAGATTCCCCTTAGTTTGGAGAGAGCAGAAAGAGTAAGGAGATTGGTTGAGTGAGAAGTCATGTCCAGGTGTCCTCCGGTCTTGTTGACTTCTTTCAATTGAAGGTTTAGGGCAAGAAAAACCTCCAAGGAAATCACCAGATCTCACAAGAAGTAGCAGCTGTTGTGGACTCCCTTTGTAGTTCAATTCAGCTGCGGTATGTGGGGGTTAACATGAAATTTGTGATTCAACAGCAGCTGAACTTCTCACTATAACAAAGCTGAAGAAAACAGAAGTGGGTGGAGATCAAAACGCTTGTTTGGAATGTTGGAGAAAGCTTTTGGTCTCAATCTTAACTTTTCCAATGGGATCTGCATCGTCACACGAGAGAACTGAAAAAAGCAAAATCAACTCTGGTAGCTGCTTTTTTACTATGTTCAATGAAGAAAACCGGAGCAGCTGCAGTTCTTCGCAACTATAGGTTTAGTAGTTGCCACTCTATAGGAAGATGGCAAGAATTCTTTTCATCCTAACCTGGTTGTTCTTCTGTTACATCTTCTCTTGATTTCACTTCATCTACTGAAATTGACTCTCTTGCTCCATCTACAACTTTTCTTCCCTTCTTTGCTCAAACTGGTTGTTACTCCTCTCGATTCTTCCTACCCACCCTGGTTGATACACCTTTTTTTTTATTGCGTCCACCTTCTTCCTTCGTTTTCCTTCGCCTAGAGATGGCAAAAACAACCCAGGTGACTGCCCCTCTACTGTGTGTTCATTGAGGGAAGCCGGAGTTATAACCGTTTCAAAGTAGTTTTAGGTGTAGTAGTTGCAAAGGTGAGTTGTAGAATCGTTCTGATTCTTCCTGGCAACTCCTTCCTTTCCACCAAAGCCGTAGGTTTGTTGGTCTAGGTAGCAGAAGTTGGAAAAAAGTTTGAGCTGACATCTTTACGTCTGGGATTTTTTCTTCGTCAAGTTCCCTCAGGAACAAATAGAAGAAGAAAGTGGATAAAGGGTGACACTAGAAGGAGCGCAATAACAGACGAAGGAAATGAAGACGGTTTAACAAACTAGGAAAATGAAAGATGGAGGTAGGTGGAGAGGAAAGAAAACGCGTAACAGCGGAGAAAGGAAAAGATCGTGTACCAGAAGACGAGAAGCAGTAACAAGCTTGGGTGAAGGAGAATGGAAACATAGAATAACCGAGAAGATGAAGAATGAGAAACAGTCACGTTAGGTGAAAGTGATGGAAGAATAATAAAAGCGGATAAAGGTAGAGAGAGGAGAACAACCAAAGCAGGTGAAGAAGCAAAAACTAATAGTTCAACATCCCGTCCAGATAATGAAGGAAAGAAATCAGATGTAACAAAGGAAGAAGGAATAACAGAAGAAGAAGGAGAAGGTGGCAAAGGGGTAGATGAGAAGGAAAGAAGAAAAACAGTGGCATATCCAGGGTAGGTGAAAAAGAAAGAAGATAAGTAACAGAGAAGGAAAGAAGAGATGGAGAACCAGAAGAAATAACTTCTAGGGTAGAGAAGATATTGGAGAAACAGATGAAGAAGTTGGATAAGAAACATCCAGGGTAGGTGAATATGAACCAAAACAAAGATATTACAACCAAGATACGTGGTGAAGAAGAAAGACAAGAACGTGGGTTAAAGAAAAAAAGGAGTGAAAAGCGTTATGGACAAAGAAAAAAGTGAGTGACCATTCTGAAGATAGCAAAAGCAACTCTGTTTTTTGGGTATTTGATTTTTACCGTCAGTTCAGTGAAGAATGCCGAGCTACTTCATTCTTCTCAGCTAGAGGTTTAACAGTTGCAATGGTGAAGCTACTGTAACAGAAGATAGCAAGATTTAGAGTTGTTCTAACTCTCCCTGACAAATCTTTTTTTTTTCTACCGAAGGCGTAGGTTTGGTGGTCCAGGTAGCAGGGATTATGAATGTTTTCCTCGTCAAGTTCCTCCAAGAAGAAATAAATGTAGACACAACTAGAGTTGATGAAAAAGAAAAAGTGGGTGAAGTAGAAAAAACAAGAGAAGAGATGACTGGAGAAGTATCTATCAGAATACGGCAAGAGAAAGAGACGCAGTAGCAAACAACCAGAATAGGTTAGGAAGAAGAAACAAAAGATATAACCACCAAGGTGGGCGAAGGAGAAACAACCAAAGCTGATGAAGAAGAAAGAACCAATAGTTTAACATCCTGGCTAGGTAAAGAAGAAGAAAGAGGTGTAAAAAGAGAGGAGTGAAAGAGAAGGATGGAAGAGGTGGTGAACGAGAAGAGATAACCACTAGGGTGAGTGAAAGTGAAGTTATTGGAGTGCCAGATGAAGAAGTTACAGTGAAATCAACCAGAGTTGGTAAAGATGAAACGAAAAAAGGTATTACAATCAAAATACGTACAGGAAAAGAAAGACAAGAAAAAAGAAAACAAAAGTTAGCTACAATCCTTGAGGAGATGATGAGTTATCAAAAAATAGTGAAATAAACTGAAGTAATAAATTGATGGAATCTAAATCACTAATCAGTAACGGTACCACCTCGAGCAAAACCAGGTCGCTGGCGCCTCATAAATTTCGATTTTTCCAAAAAAAGAAAACAACAGGTAAAAGGGCCCTCAATCCTCTAAGTGGTGGCGCATGTCCGCACCGCAGGTGTCCGGGAACCGCCCGGTAGTAAACAAACATTGCATAAAAGTTTCAATTGTTGTTGCCCACAAACATAATAAAGATGGTTTACGACTTGGTCGTCCTTTCTCGGACTTCTTGACGGCCACACAATGGCGTCCCGTCGCGCGACAGCAGTACCCCGCTGGCGCACCCTACTTGGGTACCATTAGATTCTCCGGATTTTTTAATAGTTTGGTTTATTTATAGGCTTTTACGTAATTATTTCGGATTTATTGACGGTGATGAGGGTTTCGTTTTGGAATTTAAGGGTGGTCTAATTGATTTAAATCTGGTGTATAGGTTTGTTTCAAGCTACCCTTTGGGGTTTTTCATGTATGAAAATAATAACAACTTGGATGTATCAAATACCAGTCCAACCCTCCCGGCTCGTTGACCTAAGTTTATTATTGCAAGCCTAAACAAGAGCAACGTTCTGAGTAAATACAGGGCGTCTAATTACCGGGCTATCATTATCATGTTACCTGAACTCGTCCAACGTCTGTCAACTCTCGCTTAAACGCAGGTCTGGCTCGTCCAAGGTACGGGCATGTAATTACACGTGTTGGTTTTTCGAAAAAAGCAACACGCCTAGCTCAAATTTCCCCCGATTTTATATTCAATTACACGATAGCGGTCGTAAATTCCCGCAGATATGTGATCTGAGTAATAACTTAGACGCCCCGCTGTTGGCCAATGATTTCACAAATTAATTATCCTGTCCATGAATCGGGTTTTCTGAAGGTAACGGTGGTTTTGGTTCGGACACATCTAAATCATCGACAAACCCTCTGAAGCACAATCTATTATAACATTGTCAAGTTCTTCATGAGAATTGAAAATAAACGAAGAAAAAAGTCCGCCTTCTTTGAATTATTCACGATTGCTGAAAAACTGGCCCAAAATGCGAAGGCGCGTTATAAATATTTGAACAGACCACGGACGGGTTGGTTTGGGACAAAAGATCGCTTCAACTGGTCGTTATCGACACCGGCTTGATGAAAAACGATTTGATATGGTTGTGGTTTGGTTGAAGGTGTGACAATAATTATTAGCTTGGTGGAGCTGATTCTTCAGTAGGGACTTCACTGAACTAAGGACTAATCTACGCTGCATCATTTTCTTCATGTTGCATTTTTTTTTGTCAGTGTTTTCTTCATATTTTTCTTTCGTTTCTTCTTCTCCCAAAGACGGACAAGGCATTTCTCAGATGGGTTCTTTAGTTTCTAGTTTTCTTAGTTCCTTGGTTATTGGGTTCCTTGATTCATTGGTTCTGTGATTCTTTCGTTCCTTGGTTTTTTGGTTCTCCGATTTTCTGGCTCCTTGGTTTCTTGGTTCCTTGTCTTTTTGGTTCCTTGATTCTTTGGTTTTTTGATTCTTTGTTACTTTGGTTATTTGGTTCTTTGGCTTTTTGGTTCTTTGGTTCTTTGATTCTTTGGTTCTTTGATTCTTTGGCTTTTTTGTTCTTTGGTTCTTTGATTCTTTGATTCTTTGATTCTTTGATTCTTTGGTTCTTTGGTTCTTTGGTTTTTTGGTTCTTTGGTTCTCTGATTCTTTGGTTCTTTGGTTCTTTGGTTTTTAGGTTCTTTGGCTTCTTGGTTCTTTGGTTCTTTGGTTCTTTGGTTATTTGATTCTTTGGTTCTTTGGTTCTTTGGTTCTTTGATTTTTTGCTTCTTTGGTTCTTTGATTCTTTGGTTGTTTGGTTGTTTGGTTCTTTGGTTCTTTGATTCTTTGGTTCTTTGGTTCTTTGGTTTTTGGTTCTTTGGTTCTTTGGTTTTTTGGTTCTTTGGTTCTTTGGTTTTTTGGTTCTTTGGTTCTTTGGTTCTTTGGTTCTTTGGTTCTTTGGTTCTTTGGTTCTTTGGTTCATTGGTTCTTTGGTTCTTTGGTTCTTTGGTTCTTTGGTTCTTTGGTTCTTTGGTTCTTTGGTTCTTTGGTTCTTTGGTTCTTTGGTTCTTTGGTTCTTTGGTTCTTTGGTTCTTTGGTTCTTTGGTTCTTTGGTTCTTTGGTTCTTTGGTTCTTTGGTTCTTTGGTTCTTTGGTTCTTTGGTTCTTTGGTTCTTTGGTTCTTTGGTTCTTTGGTTCTTTGGTTCTTTGGTTCTTTGGTTCTTTGGTTCTTTGGTTCTTTGGTTCTTTGGTTCTTTGGTTCTTTGGTTCTTTGGTTCTTTGGTTCTTTGGTTCTTTGGTTCTGTAATTTTTTGGTTCTTTGGTTCCTTGGTCTTCTTCAAATAGAGCAATCCAAATCAGCTGATATTTTGACAACTGTGGGCTGTGAGCAATCGTAAATTTCGAAGTGAGACAACCTATTTGACAGAATATTCTTTCACGCGACCAACAAATGTCATAAGACATATTTTAGATACAGAATTCTATTATTACTTCTATACCCTTGGTGTAGATGTCCCCATCTCATATATTCTCTATTTAATTATTCAACTTATGTGAATAATTATGATCCAAAATATGAATAGGTACTTCATGATTCATCTATGGACAAAGATCTTACATTTGAAAAAAAAATCGTTAAAAACGGTCCGGCCATAGCAACATGAGGAAGGGGACAAAAATACTCTTTGAGATTTAATATAAAGGTCAGAAAAAACGTACCTACTGAGACTTTATTCAAAATTTTATCTGGAAGGGGTTGAAATGGGTGCTGATATTTTTGGACAATTTAATTTCTACATATTTCTTTTTTATTATATCTATCAACCGCTCGCAACGCAGCGGGTAAAGAGCTAGTTTTTAATAAAATAGGAAGAGATCTTGGTTTTTCTTCAACTTCTTCCTTTTCCTTTGATCCATTCATTTCCCTTTTGTATGTTTTCTGCTTCTTCAGCTTCTTCATCTACGAGTGATTTTTTTTTAAGCAAGTTATCAATGGTCATCAGTTCTATCTACTTCTTTTGCTTTTTCTTCTTCTTTTTGGAATTCTTCATCACCTTCCTCTTTATCTTCCTTCCACTTTTTCTTTCTACTATGTCTTTTTTTTTTATTCACGAAGTTACTGCAGTATATGGTGACTTTACGAAAAGTCCATTTTGATAATGACGATTTAGTGTATATCTTCCCCTTCTTCCACTTTATCTTTACTTAATTTTTCCTTTTCCTCTCTTATTTTTCATATTATTTTTGATTTAACAAAATCGAATGAAGGAAAAGCTAGTTTGTAAATGTTGCCTGTATGCTTCATCCTCTTTCTCTTCCTTTTCTTGCTTTATTATTGTACTTTTTCTTCTTCCTACCCACCAAGAACCATTCATTTCAATAAGAAAAGCAAACATCAAATTTGTCTATCGTAGTGGTAAATACAGGATGTCCACCTTAGGGAGTATTCCCACCCCTTTGGCATATGCTCAAAAAAAAAAAAAAAAAAAAATCAAAATCGGTAAATAAACCAAAATTTCATATCGACTTATATTAAGATTTGTTCCTCTTTTTTCCAATTGCTCAAACAAAATATCCCCCTACATTTCCTTTTAAGCTACTCGAGCATTCACTTTACTTCCAAGTCTTCTTTTTGAAGCATGTATATTTATATTTATATATAATTTAATTTCATTCTCTTTCTCTTCATTCTTTTCTTTCGTTTTGCTTCCTTTTCTTGACTTGATATACTTTTTCTTCTTCCTTCCCACCAAGAACCAATTATTACAACTAAATAAAGAAACATTGAATTTGTCCATCGTAATAATTATTGTATATCGACTACAATTTTTTTTCCTTCCTTTTTTTCGTTTGTTGTCTTCTTTTTTTTCTGCTTTTTCCTAATATTTTTCTGCTTCTTCTTCACTCTATACAGGGTGTTAATTAAGTAGGTACTTGTACAAACTTCAAAAAGTGAACCTTTGACTAATCTCAAGACAAATTGGTCTGAAAAAAATAAATAAAGAAAGATAAAAAACGAGCTGTTGTAGACGCATGTTCATAATAATATGAACGTTTTCTACTTGATTAACACCCTGTATACCTTCTTGATTTTATAAAACGGATTCTTTTCCCTAATTCTTAATTCTCTCTATTTTCTTTGCTTTGGTATTTTGAGTTTAATCTTCTGGATATTATTTGTGCTTTTCCTTGTTCTTTATTTCCTTCTCTTTTGTTTGGGGGAATCCGGTATTTTTTCTTCCTTCTTCCTCTTTTGCCTATTTTAATTATCAATCTTCATTATTTTTAATTAATTATCAATCTTCTATATTTTTTGGGGGTTTCGCATAATTTTACGGAGTCATCTCCCTTTAAATAAGAAAAATCAAAAAACCTAATTTGAGTTAAGTGTACAGGGTGATTCATTTTCAGCGACAGGGTGCCAGTTCTCGTAAACTATTCATCATAGAGGCTTGCGGCAAAAAATTTTATTACTAAAACGGCCAAGAGAAAAACCTGGAAAATATTTTCAAGTTTCTGAAATGGTCGCTAGGGGGCGTAACAGCCAATACCATATAGAAAAATAGGATTTTTATAGAATTTTGTCCAATGAAAATATATCGATGAGCTCATTTTCAGATTTACTGACTATTTACCTATACTTTTTGTCAAAAACGTTTTTTTCTATCTATCATAATAAAGTGGTGGGGGCAGTTCAATTGTTTTTTTAAACAAACGGAGATTTCTCCCGTTCCGCTTGACCGATTTTAACGAACCTGGGCTCATATGAAGAGAATAGTCTGCGCTATAAAATGCTCACTTGCTTTTTAATTTGTAACATTTGCCGTCGCCGCTAGATGGCGTTAACTGAAATGGTAGCAAATTTTTGAGTTTTTTCCAAAAAAATCAAATGTAATGGTATATCCATTTTCATATATTTTAAAAGGGGATACATTTCCCTATAAAAAAAAAACAAAACAAAAATTAAAAAAAAAAAACAAAAAAAAATCATTAACTTTTTTTTTTAATAGCAAAATGTATTCCGTTTTAAAATACACACACCTCCAAAAGTCTTGGCCCCCCTTGTTATATTTTGCCGTGTTTAATTTAAGGTGGTCATGTTTTGTATATAAATATTATCTTAGCATAGAAATAAACAACAATATGTGTCAAAAAATTGTTTTAGGTCGACGATATACAGGCATTTATAAAATAAAGCAGTTCTGAACTGATTTCGAGAAAGAAACTATCGATGAATTTTTTGGTAAAATGCCAGGTAATCTGATTTCTCAGTTTAATCGGGCAAGAATAGTGGCTTTACATCAAGAAGGTTTATCAAATCACCAGATTGAGCGTCGTTTGAATATTCCACGGACTTCGATAAGGCGCATAGTGGCCCTTTTCCAGGAAACTGGCAGCGTTGCGCGAAGGCCGGTCACTGGTCGACCTAGAGTGACATCAGAGAGGGAAAACCATTATATGGTTAATTTCACTAGGAGAAACCGAACAATAACGGTAACAGCTCTTCGAAGTCATTTTTTGCGTACATACCGGAGGGTGGTTTCGACAAGTACCATAAGAAGAAGGTTGCATTCTTCAAATCTAAGGGCAAGAAGGCCTTTAAGGGTACCTAGACACACACCTGAACATAGAGCAAGACGTCGTCAATGGGCTGATGAGCACCAGCATTGGCTTCTACCACAATGGCGCAACGTCTTATTTTCGGACGAGTCACGATTTGGCCTACAGAGTGATAGTCGGCGGGAAAGAGTCTGGAGAGGTCCAGGTAGACTGGAACGACTCACTTTTGCCAGAGAAGTTGTTCCTTATCAAGGCGGATCACTGATGTTTTGGGAAGGTATAATGTATGGTCGCCGTACCCCACTTATTCTTATAGAGAGAACAATGACAGGTGCCATATACGCTGAGGACATTATTGAAGCAATCATTCAACCTTTGCGTAACGAATTTGGAAACAATTTCATTTTTCAAGACGATAATGCCAGACCACATCGCACGCGAAGGGTAGAAAACTTGTTACGGGATGGCAATATCCAGAGAATGAACTGGCCCGCCAACTCTCCAGACATGAATCCCATTGAACATGTATGGGATTATCTTGGTAGAGCAATATCCAATCGAGACAATCCTCCTTTGACGCTTCAGGACTTGAGAATAGCTGTTCAAGAAGAGTGGGACAATATGCCAGAGAACTTTGTCAATAACTTGATTAGAGGAATGCCGAGACGTGTTGGTCTATTGATTGATAGAAGAGATGATCATACAGACTACTAAAGTTATGTTTCTCGTGCCTATCTAATTTTTTTCATGAAAATAATTTTTTATAAAGTTTTCATTTTCAACACATTTTTGTTTTTTTTGCATTGTTCTACCTTATTTGGAAAGCAAATTAAAACATTCTTTGTCACATTATGGTATTCGAATAGAAAATAAAATGCAATATATTTCGAAAATGTAATTTGTTTATTTTTTCAAATAACCAGGGGGGCCAAGACTTTTGGAGATGTGTGTTGTGTATATAAAAATGAATATACCATTACATTTGATTTTTTGATTGAGTTAGAACATAGTTTGATCCTTGATAACTTTTTCGTTTGTTTATAGATTTTGATGAATTTTGGATATGATATTGGTCAATATGTTCTGGATGTTCCTGCAGCGAGCTTTCGAATTTTGGACGGGACCGGACTTACGACGTTTTTATAAAATTGGTGCATTTATCAAGCTCGTTGCAAAAAAGAACTGCTCTACTTACAGAACAACTGATATTTTTTTTGTGAAGGAAGTGGGAAAAGGTATCCTGATAATATCAATATTTTAGAACCATAACCTGAGAAACATTTTTTTTCTCTGTATAATGGTGATTGTCGGTTTTAAAACTACTTCCACTTCATTTTGATCAAAGTTTCTTGAAATTCCATGGCAACGTGGATTGTTTGTTGAAAATTTTTGAAATTTTTAAGATTCTAGAGTTTGCCTGTTTGATTTTAAATAATGATTTTAAATAAGTAGAATCTATCTTTGAAAGATAAAATCTCGATTAAATAATGAAAAAAAATATGGGTGCACGGAAATGTCACGGCCCCTTCAAATTATCAAGTGAGATTTAACGAAGTTTACCAAAAAAAAAAAAAAAATAATTAATTTTTTTTACAATTTAAAAATTCTAAAATGTCAAAAAATTGACAAATCTCAAACAAACAGTTCGCATTGCTATGAAATTTCAAGAATCTTTGATCAAAATGAAGTGAAATAGTTTCAATGCCGACAAGCCCTATCATACAGAAAAAAAAACATCGTTTCTTAGGTTATGGTTCTAGAATATTGATATTTTCAGGATACCTTTTCCCACTAACTTCCTTCTCAAAAAATATATCAGTTGGTCTGTAAGTAGTGCAGTTTGTTTTTGCAACGAGCTTAAATACACCAATTTCATAAAAACGCCGTAAGTCCGGTCCTGGCTAAAATTCGAAAGTTCAATTTCAGGGTGACATTCAGAACTTATTGACTAATATAATATCCAAAATTCATCAAAATCCATCAACAAACAAAAAAGTTATCAAGCGTCAAATCATGTTCTTACTTAATTTGGCCCACATTGATTTTTCACCAAAAAAAAAACACATTCCAAAATTAACTAAAATGAGGATGTTAAATCTGGTAAAAAATTATCTTATACGTTGATAATTTTATATAAAATTTGTTTGTTTTGGGACGTCTATTCTCGGTTATTATGAAATTTTATAAATTCATTTGAAAGTAAGCATTTGCGAAAAATAGTATTTCAGTCAGCGGGTAATAATGGCTATTATTCACGGGGATGACGTCAGGAGACAACAGTAACCGAAACCCGCGAGTAGAATAGGTACTATGAATAATAAATAATAGAAAACAGTTATGCAAATTGATTAATAACAACATAAGACTGTACAATTCAACATATTGACAGTTGGAGGACAAAGTGAGGTTAGATCATCGCAGTCTTGACAAAATCAGCTGTTGATCGTTTTTGAAATGAAATTGTTTGATGTGCTCCTTCCCATTCCCGGTTCGAGGTCACCCGCCCAACCCGTTGAAAACCAATTTAACATGATTAAACCCGGTGAAATTTTAATTGCCGTTGTCAGATGTACTGTAATTACCGCTAAAATTGATTCCGTTGCAAAAAATACAACCCAAAAGTTGAAAACCAAACCGACCATCTCAGCTGTTTCTGCATGATCGCATCTTTTCAACGTCATCTTATCTTTAGGTATCTCCGATGGAATAATACGGGAAAAAAGTACCTTTAGGGTACCCATGCGAAAAAGTGAGGCGCGGTGTCTGTCTTTTGAACATTTAATCCAAAAGGTACGGTTGCTCAGCTTGTTGGGTTTTTCGATGGGTATTTCTTCAACTTACTTATCTCCAATATTACTGATAATTTCGATGTAATCATTTAATTGGAACTAAGCGAGGTATTTGGAGTACATCGTGCTTGACAATAATGAGCAATTTATATCCATCATCACTTTTTAGTTTACAATTTTGATTGTTTTAAATATAGATAAAAATGGCAATACAACATTTAAAAGAAAAACATTTTATCGAAGCAAATTCAAATAATTTGTCCTCAGTCTAATATTAGATGATGGATCAATACTACGCAAAAAATATTGATTTTTTGATTGCTGGAGAGGAAGATAAGAAAACAATGAAGTAGGTATACAGGGTGTTACTTAATGATATGTCATAATTTTAAGGGGCAGTTCCTGGATAAATTTTAAGTCGAAAAGGTTATATAGTCTTGGATCTAAAAGAAAAAATAAAAAAAATGAAATAAAAATAAAAAAATAAAAATTAAAAAAAGTGAGTTCCTAAACCATAATATCCTGTGGCAAAATCCAGTTCAATATTTTAAACCGTCTTTGGCAAATGTATTAAAAACTGAAAATAAAATAGATCTTTAACACCCTGTATCTTAAAAACCAAGCATTTTAAGACCCAAGTTTATATGACCTTTTCGACTTAAAATTTATCCAGGAACTCCCACTTAAAATTATGACATACCATTAAGTAACACGCTGTATACAGTGCGGCTCTCAAAGGTCCCCCCTTCCAACTATTGAATCGTTTGATATATGCCTGGGCGCCATTTTGAATGAAAAAATCAAATGGAAAGAGGGGTCGAGTGACAAGATCAGTATACAATAGGGAGAAAAATATGACGTCATCTGTTTCTAGCGTCTACAGTAGACTGAATCCAGTCATTCGACTGCATCGGTCTGCATTGTATCGTGTCATGTGTCATTCGCAAGGTTGCCAGAAGTACTGTTTTAACCGGAGATTTACTGATTTCGCCCATGGGTTTCCGTTCTACTGTTTTTGATAGAGATCATATGGCAACACTGGAAACAACTTGATCACAACTGCCAAGTTTCAAGCCACTGCTATCATTCCTGTTGATATGACAGCGTGATTTTTTTTTTATTTTTGTTACTTAATCAATACTTACCCGCAAAAGTTGACTTCTCCAAACTAAAATATGATAAGGTACAGAAAACCTTCAAAATGAGCTATTAATTTTTTTGACGAGGGTTTTTTCACCCTTTTAGTGTACAAAGTTGAACAGATCAAAAAAAAACTTCTCTGAAGAAGAAAAACAAAATACTCGACTGCTACAATCCTAAAAAATTATTTTATAAATAGAGCAATAATAAACTTATAAAAGGAGTGCAAAAAATATTTAAAACGTAAAACTACTTTCTCTAATTATCAGGAGAGCAAGATAATAATACAGTAAAGAAACGACAAATTTACAAAAAATTATATGAAAATACTTGACCCATCTGTTAAATTGATAAGAAAAGGAGTAAACAAATGGTTCAAAAAGTGTGAATACTAAATTGTTACATTGTTAAAAGTCATAAAATAATAACAATAATTCCTTATTAAGCAGCAGCTATAACAAAACAGTTGAATTGAACCATCATCACTTTATAGTATAGCTGAGTACAAATTCTCAAAAAGTAAAAATACCAAGTACAAACTAATTGTGTAGATAGATCTACGTCAAGAAAGACTGTAACCAATCACCAATAAATCAATCAAATATACAGGGTGATTCATTATTACTTGCAGGATGAGTTTCATTGTTGAAAAATAAGAAGAAAACTTCCTATAGGTAAACATGTGTCCGGAAATGCTTAATTTCAGAGCTACAGGTTGTTGAAGTTTTATTTTTATTTTTGTTTTTTCTATACAGTGTGACCCATTTAGATTGGAAACACCCCTGTAAAATTGTAGGTTATTAACCGATTTTAACCATTTTTTTTTTTAATGTTAAGGTATAAAAGGTATACTGTTAGATAAATTTTAAACTGTTTATTTCAATTATCAAGGTATATTGAACTACTTTATCGTGATGAAAAATTGCGAATTTTTTTTAGCGATTTTTTTACGCCACTGGATTCAGAGTGCCTCCATATGGCTGTGACCAAAATTTCAATAAAATATATTCATTAATAACAAAGCTACGACAACTTAAAATTTATTAATTCTCTAAGCTAACGGTCACAAAAGAATACATTGCATCAACAGTTGCAATGGAAATTGAAACTACAAATTGAATAACAAGATGCTTAAAATAACATAACATTTAATGAAATTAACGGAATAACATTTGCATTACATCAAGGACTAGTGAGTTCTTTGATAAAAATAATAAAATTTTGGTTTGATAGGTTCAATATTGTTTGCTTTGAGAAAAAAAAAACATATAAACTAACTATGATTAAATATTTTTGCCGATAAATAGGTAATTTCACATTGACAACAATGGCAACAAGTAACTCCATCTCCATGCCAACTGTTAATGCAGGATGTTCTTTTGTGACCGTTGACTTGGAAAATGTACGAATTTTGAGTTGTCGTAACTTTGTTATTAATGAATATATTTTTTCGAAATTTTGGTCACAGCTATTGGGAAGCACTCCAAATCCAATGGCGTATTAATTTATGTAATAAAAAAATCGCTAATAAAAATTCTTCATTTTCTATCACGAAAAAGTACCCTGACATGCCCTAAAAATTAAAATAAATATTTCAAAATTCGTCCCGTAGTAGACCCTTCATAACTTGACATTTCAAAAAAAAAATTCGAAATCGGTTAATAACCTGGAATTTTACAGGGGTGTTTCCAATCTAAATGTGTCACACTGTATAATATTTAAACCAATGTCGATATTTTGATAAAAATTGGTACAAAAATCGAATTTGATCTTGATATGGCTCTAACTTGTGGAGGGCGCCACTTACACTTATTTTTCCTGTTATATACAGCCATAACTTTTTGAACGTACATATGTATATCACATTTATAAGGAACAAAATCGAAAAGTTCAACTGAAAGAGCGTTTCAAAATCACACATAAACGGACTTTTAACTAATTATTACTCGTTCCTCAGACACTCCCTAAATTTGTCAGAAAAGCACAATTTTGAGGTTAGATTTGTGTGATCTGGTAGTTTTTTGCTTCATTATTAACCACTTCCCGCTATATATGATGGGAAAATCTAAGAGACAACAACTTCTCCCCTTTTATTGGATGAAGTTGCAAAGTACAGAAAACTACATTCAATTCAAAAAAATATTTTTTATGGCAGGCCATTAGAACAATATCTGATAATGCGATAACACGCTTCCATTCAACGGACACGAGCACGAGCATAAGCATGTAAATGGGCTTTCCAGGCCCGCGCCCTTGCTCGTCTCTGAATGGGAAAATGTCTGGTTTACGTCAGTATAGTAGTGGCTACTCTATTGCTTCACTTAATACCATTTAAGAAAATTTAAACTAGGTCGCTTTCCCACTCTGACACACCCGGTCTTTGTTATCTTTTGAACTTTGTCAAGAAATCGACACGTTCAGCGACGAGCACGTGCACAATCACGGCCACGAACCCGAGCAGCTTATTTGACACGCTTGTGCTCGTGTTCGTGCGCGTTGAAAGCACTATTCATGCGCTCGTAAGTCATATCAAAACGACCGGTTGAAAATCTGTCGCACTAGACAAGCCACTAAATTTCAATTAAGAACATTCAGGACACATGGCAACATCGCTGGAAAAAAATGTAAATATTTACATCAGAGATGTTTCAGTCAATAAAATT
This sequence comes from Orchestes rusci, assembly GCA_958502075.1. Taxonomy (NCBI): domain Eukaryota; kingdom Metazoa; phylum Arthropoda; class Insecta; order Coleoptera; family Curculionidae; genus Orchestes; species Orchestes rusci. Next base: position 7,441,090 of record OY293304.1, on the reverse strand, counting down.
TGTATTGTGATTTTATATTGAGTATAATTTCAATATATTATAGTTTTTGTCATTATAAATATCAAATATCATTATTTAGCGTTTGCTTATTTATTTATTATAGTTTGGGTTAGTGGTGTCGAGGCAAACAACAAACATAATCAGGACGTCGATGTTGCCATATTGTGTCAACTTTCTTTGTTATGCGGTATTACAGTCAATTGAATCCGTACCTGTTCAATCAAACTAATTTAAAAAACAAAACGCCTAGAAGCCAAGCCGTCAAGACACAATTTGATAAATGATAATTAGTGATTTATTACAGTCGCATTCGACTAGCGGATAAAAACCGAGACAATGACTGATTAACTCAAATAAAACATGCTAATTTGTTGAATACATTTCATGTCGCCTTGCGCAGAGATGGATTACGCTGCCGATAACCGATAACGTTTCGTTCAAATTTCTTCCACCTTCAAGTTTTTCAAAAACAATTTTATCATGGGTTGGTTAACATGGGCCAAGCGTTTTCGGATGATGGATGAGTTCACTGAGGCCGAACATTCTGTGAATCTCAATGCTTAAGACAAAGAACATGTTTCGGACAAATGTGAATAAAATTACCATAATGTAAGGTTGTGTCGTCATCGTCAGATCATCGGTTCGGTTGGAGATTTTTTTTTTCGTTGTATAGTTGCTTGTCGAAGACAGTTAGGCTTGTACTATAATCAATTTTATTATAATGAAGAGGCATACATTGGGGCATGAATTATAGATGAATTTGGACAATCTTGTTTTGAAGATCACCCAATTAATTGTTGTGGGAAAATACAGGAATAAAATCAACAAATCCTTATCGATGATCATTTTTTATCGATAGAATAACATTTTTTTTAATCCAGAAAATAGATTTCACCTTCTTTATTTTTTCACTTTCAAGCGCATTATTTCGAAGGTACAGATGATTTTTTTGGCTTATTTCGAAGTACTTTTTTCTCTTTATTTTATTATTCGTTATTATTTCTGGGAATTTTAAACATTTTCAAGACATTTCAGACCTCCTATTCAGTGGTTGGAAATTTTCTTTTTCATTTACTATTTTAATTCCCTCTTCAGAAACCTTTTTATATTTTTTGAATACATTTTACATCAGCTCCTATACTTTTACATTTCTTAAATGACTAAATGTTTTCAATTTAAGCTTAGGTGCATTTTTTTCTAAGGCTTATTTCCATGTAGACTATTTTTTTGTCTAATTTTTACATAATTTTTATTTGAATAATTTTTATTTCTATTTATTTCAAATTGTTCTCCACAAAAGATTCTTATTTGTTTTATTATTCCTTAAATCCTTTATTGGTAAGATTTATATATTTTTTTTAACTGTGCATTTCTCTGTCTTTTTGAATAATTTATTAAGCATTTTAGCTTCCCTTTAAGCTTTTATATTTTTCAAAAATGTGTTGAAGATGTTCTTTGTTTCAGCCTTTTCATTTAATTTGTTGTTGATTTTTTCCAATTTAAACTGTTATACACTCTCTTTGGGTTTTTTTTATTTAACCTGTTTTGATTTTCTCTTTGGAAAACTTTTTAAGATTTTTCACTTTTTTTATCTGAACATCACACTTCTTTTTCCATTCAAGCTTATTTATTATTGTACCTCATTTTTTGCCTTAGGTGATTTTTTATAATTTTCAAGACATTTTTGAAATTCTTCATGTGTTTTTTATTTACTGTTTTAATTCCCTGTTTATGTTTTTTTTATTTTTTTTTGACACAGTACATCAGTCTTGCTCTTTTTAATATTTTCTTATATGGCCATTGTTTTTTTTTTAATCTAAGCATTTAACTATACTTTTCAAGGGTTTATTTTCCCTTAAACTAGTTAATTTTTTACATTTTGAAAGATTTTTGTATCGTCTGCATGTAAGCTGTTTTATAACTATTGAGGATTTTTCAATACCTATCTTCAAGGGATTTTTTGAGATCTTTTCTTTATTTTTCAAATTCCAAATAAGGTTTTTAGTGAACTGTATCTATTTTTAGTTCTTTTCCATTCCTTAAATCACTCTTAACTTTTTAGTGAAGTTTTTGATTGTTCTCTTCTCAATAAAAATAAATTTATTTTTTTTATTTTAGCAGTACAAATTTATTTATTTTATAATCTCTATTTTTATTACTCAACCTTCACTATTTTTGGTGTTCTTTCATATTTCTTGAGATTGTTTTTGACCTTTTCTATGATTCAAAGCTTTTGTGGACATGTTTTTTCATTTAACCTGTTATGAATTCTAGTTTAAGTTTTTTTTTCGAATAAACTCATTTATTTTTCCGTTGTTTTTGAGTAGATTAGCTGTTTTTTTTCTGTATAGCCGATATGCCTAATAAACGATTATTTAGTTATTTATTAATTTATTTTGATCATTTTTGAGCCCCCTTTTCAATTTTTGATTTTCATATTTCAAATATCCTTCAATATAAGCCTCCAATCATTGTATTTTTATTTTTATTAAATTTATCAAATTTCAGTTTTAGGCGATTTTGTTATGCTTTTACAAAAATTGTTTCAGGTTTTACCTTATTATATCCGCATCCTATAAATAAATGTCAACGTTGGAAACGGGTCAGTTTCAAGCTTCCGCATTCTAAAAATAAATGGCAACGTTGGATATGAGTCAGAGGTTTAGGCTTCCGGATTCTAAGAATAAATGACAACGTTGGACATAAATCAGATTCCGAGACTTTCATACCTTAAAAATAAATGACAACATTGGGAATGAGTCAGTTTTAGGTTTTCGCATCCTAAAAATTAATGACAACGTTGGAAATATTTTTTTTTCCTTTTTTCTTTCTTTTATTTTTTTAGTTTATTCTTCCGCATCCTAATCTGGGCTTTTTGTCAACTTTAATCTCCTGTCAGTCTTCTCATATTTCTCTTAAATAACTTTTTTAAAAGATTTTATTCCAAGCTGACGACTTTTCTTTATTAAATTATATTTTGTTTTCTAATTTTGACTATACACATTATGTCACATTTAATTTATTTTTATTTTCTCCAGTACTCAAGTTTATTACCTACCGTGATGAATTATTCTAAAAAAAATATTTTTGAGTGATTTCTCGATTTATTGTTTCCTTGGAGGTATCAAATAAAAACCATTTCGATACAAATTGTCAAACTTCCATAGACCTAAATTTATTTTTTTTCCAGACGTTTCGAATCTTATCGTCGATCGTCATCAGATGAGAACATTTTTTGGATTATTTTTTCCTGTTTAAAATGATCCTTCACTTTTTTATTATTCCGTATGTCGTTATGTTCTTCTTATCGTGTCTATGTTCTATATTTTCTTCTTCTTTATAATTAGTTTATTCATATACCTACACACAAATTTTATTGTAATAATTTACTGTAAATCTTTTTACAACTTATTTGTTAGGCTGGCTTAGAAAAAATATCCAAAAAAGTTTTTTTATAAATAAGAAGTCAAAAGTGCAGTTTGAACACACATTTTCTCCTCCCACTTAAAATTATTTTTCCATTCAACTTTCCTGACAACTGAAAACAAAATCTAAATCACCCTGCGTTACATTTTGACCCCAACAAACGATGATCCTCTAATTCCTATAAACCAATGCGATTTAGATCTGGCAAGACGGGAGGTCTGTTGGTACACCAAGTATACACATGATTTCTAAATGAGTTTTTCTCTCCCCCCATTCCAAGAACCAACTGACGTGGTGAATTTTCTCAATTATTCATCACGCCAGCAAAAAAAAAAGATTTTCATATTTGGTGACTAAAAATAATGCAGCTTAGATCTGGTAAAACAGGAGTCCAAGTTGGTACACCAAGTATTTTTAATTGAAAACCCATTTGACGTGACGACTTGTCTCATTTCGTCACCCAGGATATATCGAAAATCAATGGAGCCTAGATCTGGTAATACAAGAGTCCAAGTTGGTACACCATATACACTCACGCATATTTTACACACTCGTACACATAGTGATTCTTTTCGTGTAACTGTAAAACAATAAAACGCAACGGGCGATCGTGTTGTCTGAGAACCGCAGGCGGTCCTGGGCGCCGACGCCACGCGGCCAGGAATTTGGCCCGCGTCTGGCCTCCACATTTCCCAGACTCGTTGCCTGTTGACTCAATGCGAACAAATACAGTCCATCAGGCTGTGGAAGAGAATCAATTACCTTGGTTGAGTGACAGGCCAGACAGGAGCGGGGATTCCTCCATATTGGCTCCTGGCTCTTTGGTTTATCAGCGTCGCTCATAATACGAATTCATTATGGACTCATTACCATTTATTTCAATATGTGGCGGCCTGTGGCGCACGTCCAATTCATTATTTTCTTCAGCCTGTCAGAAGATAATTGGGTGGATCATGGGAATTGTAAAAATGGTTTGCACCAATAAAGACGTCCCTGAAGACTCCACACGTACCAAAGCACCAAAATTAGTCATTTCCTGCACGCTTATTATGAAATGTTTGTATAAACGGACAACCATGAAATTTGGTATAATCAAGAAGGTTCACAGGTGGCCTCCCGCCCATTTTAATCTCCAACTTACCTACTCCGTTTGCTACCAGCTATGGACTTACCTGTAACAAAAATAATCAGTTAATTGAAATTGCCATCAGAAAGTCAATTTTAATAAACCAAATTGTCCACGTAAACAGGAGCTGATGGTAATCAATCATTTGCCTAAGCCCAGCGACGTGCAAATTGTAGACCACAAACTGGACCACCCTTGGCTTTATGATTTATACCATCAAAAGGTTGACAACTGAAGAAATGGGTTTTAGACGCGAAAGGTTGAAGACCTTTGGTAGTGGCTGCGGGCATTATTGATCAGCAAGTACGTGTAATCACTGGAATTAGCGTGGTCCGTCTCGGTGGTCCTGCAACTACTGCCAAAGTCCCACGCAGCATCATAACACCCTGTCACAATGGCTCTATAATTATGTTATAAATTACGCCCAATAATCGGGCCCGCTTGGCTACCCGCCTAGCCCAAAGGCTATTTGCTCTGGTCGACGAGGACTAATTGAAATCGACGCTTGCATTGGGGTTTTTTGGACAGTGGCGGTACCAGAACGACCAGCATCGATTTTGTATTTCTTATGGAAGGAGCTGCTGGATCATCGGATGGTTAGGAGAGACGAGATAAGGACACCATAAACCAGTTTCTTGCCATCACCAACTATTTGGTCAAGTCCGTGTCACCAGAAACACGGCAAGGTTGTGCACAAAGAAGAAGCTCTGGACCTCGCAGACTGAGAGATAAAACCTCCAAAAGAAGCGGATGAGTAGCTTTAATGGTTGAGGTGCTGGGGCTTCTATAGTGTCTTCAGTGCAACCTTGCCAAGCCTGTCCTCGTTTCAGTGTTGGAGGAAATTTTTGAGTCTCTGGTGGATTGTCTTGGTCACAACGGCGTCAGCAAATTATTTCGATCAGAGACAGATTTGTTGAATCATCTGTCAAAGATGACCAAGAAATCCATAGTTAACTCAAACAAACCTTGCCTCCCTAAGACCAACCAGAGATGGAGTGTTCGCTACTGAAGAAAAAACGAACACAAAGAATAGAGAGGAGATAGACTGAGAGAAGAAGATGGAGGTGGAGATAAAAACAAGGAGATGAAGAAGAAAAAGGGAAAAGTGGGGAAGCCAGGAAAGAAGGATCAGAAGAGACAGCTGATGAAGGGGTTTGAATCGATTTGGTACAGACGGAAAATCTAAGAAGTGTAAAAGAGGAAGAATTTGGATGATATTAGACCTCAATTCATTAAGGAGTGGTGATTTATTGGAGGAGACACTCCTGTATAAAAAGGTTGATATTCCAGAAAATCTTTTATGAACAGAGTTGACAAAAAGAAGACACAAAAAAAATTCAAGATACGTTATACATGCGAACACAGACCGCAGGATCCTGAAAATATAAGGGCAACCTCTTTGTTGAATCAGAAGGAGAATACAATGGAGAAGACCAATAAAAAATAAATAATAATAATAATGAGAAAAATCAGGAGCAAAAGAGGAAGAAGCATAGTCTTAAAGGATGAAACTTTCACCAAGTGGATGTTTAAACAAAAAAATGTACGATTTCGTAATGTTTTTCATTTTATTTGTAAATCTTAATCTAAAGAATCGGTATTGCATGGAACGCACTAAATATTTGACAGTTGACATAATGCGGTGTTGCCTCACTACGAATTGATAGATTTTTTGACCCAAATGTCAAATGTCTTTTATCTTCAATATAAATTCTCACACATTAATGAAATGTAACTCAATATCATTGACAGATTAGATGGCGATGTTGCCGTACTTGAAATTGATTGATTTTTTGCTCAAAAGTAGAAAACCAAAAAGTTGATGATGGATAATATGGTTGGATAGATATCATTTGACATATGACAGGAGGCGGTGTTGTCACACCTCATCTTGATTGATTGTCTTTTGATCAAATGTCCCCTGTCGCCTATCTCCAATATAAACTCTCACTACTTTCACACATCATCATCATTGACAGAGGGCGGTGTTGCCGTACATAGTATTCGTTGATTGCCACTTTCACGTATCTATTAAAACTTTGACATTTGACATTTGACATGGAGCGTTGTTGTCACACTTGCTGTTGATTGATTTTCTTTTGGTGAAACTTTTTTTCACTATTTCATTTCCATATTCTTTTTTACTAAACTAAATTAGGTCACCTTCCTTTTAACTGCTCCTTTTTTATCCACTTAAATTATTTATATAGGTTTTTAATTTATTTTCATTACTGGATTTTCCTTTTTTATTCCCCAACTATTTTTTTTTTCAAATTTAACCCACGTTAATTTCCACTTTTTACTCACTTTTGTTATAATTATTTGTTAAGTTCTTCCTTGTAGACCTTTTCTCCACTTTTCTTCAAGATTGAGTCAACTTTCCCTTTTTTATCCCCACAATTTCCCATTTTTATTCGGAAAAGTTTTTCTCTTTTATCATCCTTTCTTACAATTGGATTTTCTCTATTCTTCCCTTTTTTGATGAACTTTAGGCTATTTATATATTATGTTATTCCTTTTTTATTTTCATTTTGCAGTTATTATTATTTCGGTTGGTTTGGTTTTTATCTTTAATTTTAGCTTTATATATTTTTTAATTTCCCATTTATCGGTACATTTTTTTTTTCAAATTTGAACCCAAGTTGATTTCTATTCACTTTTCTCCAAATTTAGTTTGATTAAGTTTCCCCTCTTATCAAATCTTTTTTTTTTAATTTAAATTTCCTTTATGATCTCTCATTATTATTCACTCTTTTCTGTCTCCAATATGAAGTGTGGCGAGCTAAAAAGCCTAATAGTCGCCTTTTAGTTTGACATATGACAGAATGCGGGGTTGCCACACTTCATATTATTTAATTTTCTTTTGATCCAATGCAAATGTCGCCTATCGGCTATCCTCAATACAAACCCTCACACATTATCAAAAAGTACGCTCATCTGTCACCAGCGCCACTGTCGGTATTTCAAATTTGACAATTGACAGATGTTGAGTATTGCTCCACTTAATATCGATTGATTTTTGGCTCAAAACTGGAAAACTAGAAAGTTTATAATAGATAATATGGATGCTAGCGCCATTTTGACGTATCTATCAAAACTTTGACATTTGACATGGACCGTTGTTGTCACTTTTGCTGTTGAGTGATTTTCCTTTTGTGAAACGTTCATATGAACTTTTGCAGTTCCTATTTTACTTAATTTTTGTAAAATATTATTTTTTTTCTGTTCTTTCTCTTTTTTACCAAACCAACTTTGGTTACCCTCCATTTTTACTGTTTTTTTTTAGTAAGATAGTTTAAATAAAGTTTTCCCTCCTTATAAAGCCTTTTTTGTTTTCTTTTATTCTCCTTTCTTATAATTGTGGGCTTTCTTCTTTTTTATCCACTCTGATTCACCTAATATAAAGTTTTTTTGATCTATTTTAATTTCTGATTCCGGTTGATTTTCCTTTTTTATTTCCCAACTATTTTTTTCAAATTTGATTTTTACTCACTTTTTTTTCAATAACTGGTTCAGTTTTTCATTGTATTTTTTTTTCTCACTTTTGGTCAAGATTGAATTGACTTTTCACATTTTCATCAATTTTTTCCTTCATTATCCCATTTTACAAGTGAGTTTTTTTCTTTTCCACTTCCTTTTTGGGTAAGTTTGGTTTCCATCTATTATATCAGCTTTGTATATTTTTTAATTTCCCATCCATCACCTTTTTTCCAATTTAAACTTGAGTTAATTCAATTTCTTTTCATTTTTTCCACATTAAGTTTGATTTAGTTTCCCCATTAAATTTTTTTTATTACACGCTTTTATATTAGCTGTACTTGTATGTATGTAAATGTAATAAGTTATTTTTACTTACTTCAAATGCCCTGATTGATTCAAAACTTTGCACACTTGTCAATACAATACAATATTTCAAATAAAAAAGAGCTAAAAAGTAAAAAATAATTTTTAATTAGAGAATATTGTTGTTTTGTTGAATTGTCTAACGTTTGGCTTGTTTTACAAAAGCTAAGTGAAAGATTGGTTGACGGGACGGTTTTCTTATCAAAGAGACTAAAAAAAAACTAAACTATTTCAAGTTGATAATCAATTTATTCTTAGATTAAAACTTATTTTTAACTTTCTAGTTCGAAAGCGTGTTTTTTTTTATTATAATTTTTATATTCACTTTAAATCCAGGTATTTTTAGTTAAATTTCCTCATGTTTCACTTTTTGTTGGGACACATTCTATTTTTTTTTCATAATCTCTCCTTCTCAATCCCACCTTTATTCTTCTTTTTATCCACTTCCAGTTCAAGTTTGTTTCTCTTTTTTTCAAATCTCCTTTATTTTGTTATTTATATGACCTTTTCCTTAGTTTGCATTAATTTTTCGTCAATTTATTCTTCCTTGGGCCAAACAATTTTTAATTCCAGCAGTAGGTAATCGATTTTGTTTTAATTTCTAAATTACACCAATCCAAAATTATCTGATATCCAAAATCTATGCCATTAAGGACAGAATTTCCAGGAATTCAAAATGTTCCAATTTCCAAATTCCAAAAATCAAAAGTCAAAAAGAATGAGAAACAACAAGAAAAATAGGAGCAAAAGAGGAAGAAGCATACAAAACATCATCTTAAATTCAAAAATTACTTACAAAAGATCAACTGCAGAGGAGTAAGAATAATCTTGAAAATGACTGAGTAACAAACAAAATAACAACAAGAAAAAATAGCAGATAGCGGCAGATTACCTCAACAAGCTTAACCAAAACTCTAGTTCTCCCAATCACACCATCAGGCGCCACTGGCCGAACCAAAAAGGGTTCTTATGGGTGCTGGGCGTATTGTTTACCTGTGATCGCGCCAGCCCCATAAATCAGAATCAATTTTCGTCTGATCCAGGTAAAATATTAATGACCTGCGTCATAATTACACGGTGATTTATCGTTTCTAATTGATTAATCCACCCAAGTATTGGTCGATAAATTCTGCGCACAGAGACAATGTGGAAGATTAATTGATTATTTTAATACAACGTACGGATAAGCAATTTTATTATGAATAGCAGGAATTATTTTACATGACGCTTTACATCGAGCCAGCTCTTAATGTTCGCGATAAGGCCCGCCCCGATGTCTGTCTTCTTTTATAATAACCCGTAATAAATATACGTGCATAATCCCATATAATCATTGCCCACGTACAAACAACGTATGATTTATTACGCACATGGTATGGGGTATATTTAGAGTCCATCACACCAACCAGACTACAGTCGTATGGACTTTTGGCACCCCAATCATACAAACCCAGCTTGCCACCAGACTGGTTGGGTGGCAGGCGTTTATTAGACAAACAATGGAATCCGGCAGGTGTTCTAAGTCTATAGTTAATTAGAAGTTTTGGTTGGGTTACTATTAATTGGGGTGTTGACGTGTTCTGCGAAATGGGTGGGGTTCTATGCTGATAAGGATGGGAAGATTAAATCGGGTGAACAGGGGGATAGTGTTGTTCTAATTAATTTTGTTGGTTAGATTGAAAAGAAATGGAGAAGGAAAATTACATTTTTCATCATTCAACTCGCTGTAACTCTGGAACGATTACGCGCACCAGAAATATGACTGGAAACTTTTTGTAGGAAATTCAAAAAGAAACAATTTTTGTCCATTACACTTTCCCGTAGGATTTACGATTATGAAGATTTTGCTCAAAAACTGATTTTTTTTATCATTTAACTCTGGTATACAGGGTAAAGAAATAATGGGTCATACGGTAACAGTAGATACCTCACACAAAAATATTGCGATAGACCTAAACTTGTCAAGTCCGAAAGTTGATATTACCAGAGATACAGGGTGTCAAAGTTGATTTTTAATATTTGATTTTTTCAAATAACTTTTGAAATTGTCCTATCGATGAAATTTGATATAAGGGGATTGTTTGACATGCAAAATCCAAATCTGAGCATGGAATTGCTCCTTCTTGAAGGGGGCGCCACTTACATATCTTTCCACTCATTCAAATGGTCAGAACTTTTTTGTACGCACTCGTACATTTTTTTAAGATCGAAAAAATGATTTTTCTTTTATGATTACATGAAAAAGGTGTACTGTGTAGAAGTGCCTAGGAGCAACCTTTTTCAAGATATCTGAACTTGAAGTAATCCATGCAATGGTGTTTTAAATGGAAAATTTTAAAAATGAACATAGGAGGCATCGAAAACGGCGTTATCATGGTAATTTTGATATAAGCTTGAGTGCTCAATGTTTCTTGATTTAAAAAAAATAATCTGATTTTTCTTACAAAAAAAAATGATTATTTTTAAATTATTTATTTTTTGATTTTTTTTAATAAAAAACATAGAACATCGAGACACTTGTCAAAATTACCGTGACAACGGTGTTTTCGATGCCCCTATGTTAATTTTCAAAATTTTCCATTCATAACACCATTGCATGGACTACTTCAAGTCCAAATATCTTGATAAAGGTTGCTCCTAGGCTCTTCTACAAAGTAAACCTTTTTCATGTAAACATGAAGATAAAATCATTTTTTCGATGTTAAAAAAATGTACGAGTGCCTACAAAAAAGTTCCGACTATTTGAATGAGTGTAAAGATGTGTAAGTGGCGCCCCCTACAAGTGGGAGCAATTCCGTTGTCAGATATGAATTTTGCATGTCAAAAAATCCCCATATGTCAAATTTCATCGATAAAACTTGATTATTTCAAAAGTTATTTGAAAAAATCAAATATTAAAATTCAACTTTCCCACCCTGTATCGCTGTTAATATCAACTTCCGGATTTGACAAGTTGAGGTCTATCGCAATATTTTTGTGTGAGGAATCTACTGTTACCGTATGACCCATTACTTCTGGTCCACCCTGTATAATAATTCGGACGAAAAAGAAAACGAGGACTTTGACAAATTTACTCCTTTATTATTTTTTTTTTAAAGAATATTCTTTAAGTAATTGGACATGCCATCGTAAAAACTAACTCAGAAGAAAATTAAAAAGATATCGAAATTAGTCGCATGGAAATGAAGAAAAACGAGAAAAAAAAACAAAAAAATAAAGACAAAGAACTAGCGGAAGAAGAAAGAGGAAAAGCAGAAAATGAAGAAGAAGAATGCAAAACCGTGCATAAGGAACTAGGAACAGAAGAAGCGGAGAAGAAGATGGGTTATTGGGAATAAAATGAAAAAGCACAGGAAGAGAAGAGGAAGAAAAAAACAAGAATCACTAAAAAAAGGATGACAAGAAACATTTTTCGACTAATAATTAATTATACAGGGTGTTTCCTAATTGCGTACATCAAATGCAATGGCGTATTCCTGAGCTGATTTCATAAAAAGGAGTCCATATGAACATGGGTCCGGATTTGTACCTATCGTTTTTGAGATACAGGATGTTGAGCTTAAAAAAAAATTAAATGTACGCCACTGACTTTATTGTAATTTTCAGTTTTTCCTTCTGAAGAAACCAAAAATACAACTTTTTTGCCTCATAGATTTTTGTTCGTATCTGGATTCGTTTGTCATGTTTTTGAATACTTTACCCGTACGAAAAAAAAAATATTTTGCGAAGTATGGAAGTTTTTTTTTCTCGAAAACTAAGCTGCATAAAAAAAAATTCAAGATGCAAAAAAGTTGTATTTTTCAATGTTTCATGCAAGAAAAAAAAATCACAACTAAGTCAGTATCGTATATTTATTTAACAAAAATATTAGGTATAAGATGCCCCTTAGGACGGCACTGGTCTTTATAATTTTTGCCTAGACGAGGTTTTTAACACTAAAAATAAGTCTGCCAAATTAAAAAAAAATCGGTTAAAGGTTATTTGTGACATTTGTAAAAAAAAATGTATTTTTTTCAACACCCTGTATCTCAAAAAGTATGTACTTCCGAACGCATGTCTATATGAACTTTTTTTTTAATTTGATGTGCGCAAAAAAACAGTTAGAAAATAGTGAGCGAGAAATAGCTGAGAATAAGTTGAAGCAAAATAAAAAGAACTGGAAGAAGCATGAGGAAAAAAGAGAAACAAAAGACAAATGCTCAAAAAGAGCAAGCATAATGAGAAAAAAAATAGAAGCAAAAAAAATAAAAAGAATAAAAGGGACAAAAGGACAAAATTCATCAGAATAGAAATTAAGAAAATCAATAATTAGTGATAATGCAGTTGATGAGAATAAATTGAGTAGGAATAAGAAAGGAAGGACATCACTGGAGAAAAAAAAAAGAAAAAATGTTTGTACCATTTAGTATATGAACCCTGAAAATGTCATCAAAATCGGTTGAGCGGTTTTTCAAAATAAATTCAGATATTATTTTTTTTTAAACTTGTATAACCTGTATCTGGGAAACGGGGCACTTCCCACCAAGGGTTCCCCATGCATCTTAAACTTTTTATTCATGATCCCTCTATTTGCTGTATAAGTAGTGACCAGTTGATCTGGGATACCCTGTATTCGTTACTCCATTTGACAAAACAATGGTTTTTAGGCAGTGAATGAAGAAACAGAGGAAACAAGAATCCAAAGACGATAAAAAATATGGAAAAGAAAAAATTGAAGAAGAAAAAGAAGCACAAAAAGAAAACTCAAACGAAGAATGAGAAGAAATGTATGAACTGAAGAACAAACGCGAATTACACAAAGAAAGAAACAGAAAAAAACAAAAAGAAGAAGGCGAAGAAAATAGAGAGGACAACAAGTTGAATAGAAAATAAGAAAATCAATTTATGATAATAATTCAGTTAATGACAATAAAATAATTAGGGACAAGAAAAGAAGCAGAAGAATCACGAAAAGAAAAAGAAGAAGGACGAGGGAACGTTTTGAAATGATAAATAGGAAAATATAAAACAAATAGAAGAAAAAGAAGCACACGAAAAAGAAAAGCAAACAATTTAAGGATAAAAGAATGAAAATCCCAGGAGAACAGAACAAAAAAGATTAGCTGAAGAAAAAGACTTAATTTTGTAGTATAAAGAAGACGACTACGAAATAATAAGAAGAAGTAGGATAAGCTCAGTTCTATTCGCTACGAAAATTTAACAAACCATTTTAGGTTGTGAACGAAGAAAAAATAGATAAAAACGCAGAAAGAGAACAAGAATTAGATAAACACAAAAAAAACAGAGGGAAAAGAAAATAATAGAGAAGAAGATCCCTGAAATACACAAATAAGACCAATGAGTGAGAGTAAAAACAAGCTCATTTTTCAATATCAACATAAATAAGAAGAAAAGGATAAATAAAGAACAGATCTAAGAATATGAAGAAAAATAATCCAAAAGGGCAAAGTAATCAGGATTGGGACAAACTCTGAAATTGAGAAAATCAATCAGTGAAAATAATTTAGTTGATAAGAATAAAAGGAGTAGAAACCAGAACACGGGAGAAGAAAAGATAAAAAAAAGTAAAGAAATGGGAAGAATGAGAACAAAAATACATAAGATAACGAGAAAAATATCATTAAAAAAAGCAAAAGAGAAGAAATCGGATAAGCGAATGGCGGAAGCTTCTACTTCTGCTTCATTTTCTTTCTTCTTTGCTCCCTCTTCTCCCTTATTTTTGAAAAAACAGATTCAAGGGCTAGAAGAAAACCCAGACGAAGTATGAGAAGAAATGTATGAAAGAGGATAATTAACTGAAAAAGAAAAAATATCAAACATGGAAAAACATTTTTTGAAGCAATCAAATGAATGAAAAGTAATAGCAACAGAAAAAAGGGATAAAGAGTAAACAAATAATGTGAAGAAAAGACTTATTTAGAAACAAGAAAGAACTGGAGAAAAGTTAATTTTTGTATATCAAAAAAATTAATCAGAAGAAGAGCTAAAAGGAGCGTAAGGAAAAGAGACAAATTAAAGGAACGAGAAATATAAAGAGGAGAAAAATGATCAAAAAGAGCAAATAAGAAGATAACGAACAAATAAAAGAAGCAGAAGAGATGGAAGCAGAAATTGAAAAAGAAGATGAGGACAAGGACCAAATTCATCAGAATAGAAACTAAGGAAATAAATCGGTGATGATTATTGGGTTAATGAGAATAAAATAGCGATAAGAAAAATAGAAGATCACGAGAGAGAAAATTATGAAAAAGTATAAAAAGGGAAAGAATGAGAAATAAAAAGAATAACAAGAATCAGATAATTTGAAAAAAAAAACAAAAAATAACCAAAACCGCAGAAAAGAAGAAACAAAAAAGGAGGAAATGGCGGGAGCTTTGCTATCATTATCCTACTTCTGCTTTGTTTTCTTCCTCCTTTCCTCCTTTATTTTCGAAAAAAATCATTCTACCTATTTGGTTTTTAGACAGTAGACGATAAAAAAGTGGATGAAGAAGAAGAAAGAGAGCAAGAATCAAAATGAGACGAGAAGGAATTTGTAAAATGAAGAATAGAAAAAAAAAGCGAAAATAAAGCAGAAAACGTGACCATAATATTTTGGGAAAAAAGGAAGCACATAAAAAAAGTTCTGAAGAAAAATAGAAAGAAAAAGGAAAATGCTAAGAAGAGGAAGTAGAAGAGAATGGAGTGAATGAGAAGCCAGTAACAGAAGAAGAAGAAAAAATCAATGAACTCTTTTTCAACCAAACGTCGCAAAAACAAATCTCTGGTTGCCATACCCATACCATCAAACCCTTCAACTGGCTTGTCCATTGAACCCAAAACCCAACGAAAATAATGGTCAATTCCAGCACTCTGCGAGCTGTTCCGACCAAATTTCAATGGCCCATAAAATCGCGATAAAACAATAAAACATCGGAATCAACTTAAAAATTCGCATACCATTTTCACTTATCAGACCCATATAAAACAATAAAGTCCCACCAGAAATGGTTTTTGGGCTAGGGTTTGCTCGTGCTAAGATCAAAAATACCTTTTAAGCAATTTATGGCCTAACGAGAATTAATGACCGATAACTTTATGCAAATCCGTGTTTGTTTTGGTCTTTAGTATCAATTTGGTGCCGCCAGTGTGTTAAAAAAAACCTACCTCACTGTCAATTTTTTTGAATTCTTCGTCGTCTTCGTCCACTTCGAAATAGAGTTCTGCTGATGTTATTGATACCATTCCTGGGGCCACTATTCCTGGAGCAATTAGTCTGGCTTTGGTGCTTATATTTACAGGACCTGAAAAATTATTAACAATTTTGGAGATTACCAAATTTCATTATAGGTTGTTTGAGCCCTCCCAACTCACCATTAAGATCACTATCAAGCTCCCGATCATCGATCAACAGCTCGCTATCATCAACCAATTCCATATTCTGACTCTGTTGGTGACCCCTTGTAGTCGCCAAATGAGCATGAAACTCTTCTCTAGCTTGTAAAATGGCGTCTTCAGGAGCACCATGCTCAATGGCTGCTTTAAGGCTGGCCTCAGGATGGGATGAACCCAATGGATTGTGAACGAAACGTTTTCGACGACGAGCGTCATCTTCCCAGGCGTCCAGTTTCCAAAATTCCGACAATCTGTAACGGAAATTTAATCATAAAAATCATGCAACCCCGTCTGTCAAAATCCTACCATAACCCCACTTTAAGCTAAAAAGTGAAATGTTTGGTTTCTCTTTCTCATTACTGTCATACTTAATCTCTTTTGCGAGCTCAAAAATTGAAACCGGACGGCATACGCAAGATCTCCTCGCAATATTGTCCGACCGGTAAATTGTTCAAAATGTCAACCTTCATATACATCATTTTGAAACAGCCCATTTGACCGTCCATACTCGTTTTATAGTCATTGGCACATTGTGTTAACAACCTAACCTCACTTTGAGTTGACTAGTTCATGGACATTACTCACACAGATGATGATCGTGAGTAATAGCCTACATTTCCCGCTCGTTGGATAATATACTCTTTGTCTGCAGAAAGGCGAGCATAACCGAGTCCGGACACCTCTCGAAGCTTATATGCCACGCACTGAAGTAGCACTTTTAATCCTGAAGAAAAAGTTTATAGTTTTCCTGAGGAATTAAAAGTTCTTTAGTCGTAAGGTATACGATATTTTTCGTGCTTCCGGAACTAAACGTAGTTAAAAACATTAAAATGATTGGAAAAATGTGGATCCGTTAACCCAGCCTTACATCGTCACCATGAGATGGCACTACCAAATCCACTACACTCTTATTGTATTACACAATTACTACTATGACAATTTCGTCCCGGTAATAAATGACTAAAGTGGTCACCATAGAATTCACTTTTCTATAGGGGGCACTCTAGTCCCGGAAGCACGAAATAGTACATTTTGTATCAAGGGCGGAAAGTAGATGGTTTTGACGAGGGTATAAGTAGCGGCACGAGCGAAGCGAGGGCAGATATTAGCCGAGTCAAAATCAACTTTCGTCCGTGGTACAAACAGTGCTTTTTGTACAACCAGTTTGTATTGATTTGAAAAAGAATAATTATGAAAATCAAAAATAAATAATCGATACACTGCACTACACTGCTGACAAGTCAGACAACTGACAAGTTAGACAACTGACAAGTTTAATGACAACTGTCAATCATGGTTACAAGTTACAATAGGTGTGTTCCCGTATTCTTTTGTGGTGCAGATTCATTGTCACCGAGATTGTCACGTGATTAGTTCCTTTTAGTATGCTAGTCTGTCACGTGGTTAATAGATTCAGAGGCGTTGGAATCCAAGGAACCGTTGCTAAGCGACCTACTTTTGAGCCCGCGGGCGCGAAAGTACTTTAAGGCCCGGCTGCCAAAATGAACGAGTTTCCGCCTGCTTTGAATACATTGAAAAGTGGACTTCACGTGGAGGTTGTACAAAAAGCACCTTATCGCCGTGGCCTATACCATGGTAGAGATTCTACCATGGCCTATACATTATTTTAATGCTGGTAGTGCTGGCACCCTATTATACCTAACTGCATGGTACAAAGAAACAAGGTATGCCAACGCGCAAGATAAGCTCACTAGCTGGACGAAATTGAAACCGATTCGAGCATATTGACCATTTGGGTCACCATGCATAGGAAAATGGGTGTTGAAAACATAACCTAGCAATGGGCATCGAACACCCTATGCATTCTAAATGGGCGGTCACCGGAAAAGATGCGCGTGAGCTTATCTTGTTTGTTGTAGTATCATGGCCAACTCGCATCTCATTGTGACGTCATTCGCTACAAAAATACAGTGTTGCCATGTTAGCGATTTATCGTGAATTTTCTTTTAGAAACAATAATTCACGTCAAAAAATCGAGAGCGGTACTTGAATTACTAACTTTGATTCGAGGCTATTTTTCCTATATCTATTTTGCCCAAATTAAACATATTTTAGTAATTTACCTATATTTTAATTAGAAGGTGTACAGTATTATTTGCAAGTTGGCAACGTTGACTGAGCGTTTTGTCAGATGTCAAATTACTGACATATGAGGAACGAGTCTACACAAAGTTAATCCAATAATTTTTATTTGAAATTT
Organism: Orchestes rusci; assembly: GCA_958502075.1. NCBI lineage: Eukaryota > Metazoa > Arthropoda > Insecta > Coleoptera > Curculionidae > Orchestes > Orchestes rusci. The sequence continues at coordinate 7,423,100 of OY293304.1, read as the reverse complement.
GATTAATTTGAATATTTAAAAGAATAATTCGTCTTATTGCTACGTTCATAATTTTGTTACCTAGTTTCTTGAATAAGTGCCATAAAAAGGAATGAAGACAAGTTAGAAGAGAAGAAGTTATTTTTCAAGGTATGTTTTGTGATTATGTGATTATGTATTTATATGTATTTATATCAACACGTTTTGGTTGAAATAATATGAACAACCCCAAGTTCCTTGTTTGATATTAAGGTCAGAAATAATTACATGCTGCAGGCAGTGCGGAAACAAGATGACTGATTTATAAATTAAATTTCGAGTTCACCGATTTCGCTCACCCCACCTGATGTTTATTTTTTGAATGAGAAGCGAAAAAAAAACGTGAGATTCTTAACCCCGCAGTATTATTGTTCTACAATTGTTGATTTTGCTATGTTATTGTTTTACTGACTTGTCATCATAACTTAACTGGAAGTGTGCCGATGTCTATTGTTGTCCATGAGCAATTTCCAAAAATTTGACAAAATATTGGGTAAATATATTTGTACTAGTTTGTTCTATTGTTCACGTAATTGTTCTCGTAATGTATACTATTATCATGTTTTGTATTGTTTTTATACTTTAGCATTTTGCATTTGTATTTGCTTTGTCCATGAAATTTATTTGAATTTTTCTGTGGCAATAAAGCATATTTTGATTTGATTTCATTTGAAGTATCCATAGATGGGATAATAACCACAGCTAATGAAACAACTTATTTGTTATGCTATTAATCATAAAAAGCCACGTTCCTATGTACACATGGATACTATAAACAACATTGTAGCGTATGACGTCACTGCGCAATAAAATCCATTTTTTTCTCAAGAGGCTGACACACCTTGTTTTTTTCTACCATGCCTAATTACTACTTTCTTTAAAAAATACGAAATAGCTGATCATCAAAAATATTAAAACTATCTCACATCCTTTTTGTGCCCCAGAAATTATTCAATTTCATTAAAATTCTCCATAACAATTAATCTTCATCAACGATATAGCTTTAAAACGTAATTTGACAATTTTCCTGGTAGTCGAGACGACAATCAAAGTCATCCATCCAATACTTCAACTTGGCAACACTGCTTCACAGTAGTCAGCTTTTAGAGCCAAAGCCAAAACCAAGATGGCAGAAGTCAAAACAAACAGCGACGTTAAAGTGTGAACTTTATCATCCTGATAAATGTATAGGATCTATGAAAATTATATGAATTACATGATGATACATTGAAACTATTTTGCTACAATCACATTCAAAAAATAATATTGTAACGCCCTCTATAAAAAAAAGTTGAAAGTAATTTAACTGCCTAATCATTTTTCACTATTTTGTCGGCCTAGTCTTAGAAACACCTTCATTGTCGTCTTTTTGAAGGCAGTAAATTCAGTTTTGATGTCCTTTCGGCAGAAAAACTAATTTTTTCATGTCGCTAAATTTTCATTTTTCGAGATAAACGATGATATTATTTTTGGTGGTTGAAATCCCAGCGACGAGAAAATCAGTCAGCAAAATACATATGTCATTATCTGACGCTATAAAGTTGGGTACATCTGGGAAATGTTGTTATCTTAATATTATAAAAATGAGTACCGATTTTTTATGGAAGATCAATAACTTGAGAACGGCTGGGGCAATTTGAGTCATTTTTTTTTGTTGAATTGTTCCTGTTGAATATATTGCAAAATAATTGAACAATGTGGTCACTAGTTAGGTTTTAGTATTTGTTGTCACTGTCATTCATTAAAACATCAATTTCAGTTATCACTGTTCGACTCTTAATTCTTAACAAAATCCATTTAATTATAGTAGAATACCCAGATATTCTACAGGTTATGGGCCCAGTAACGTTATAAGCCAATCTATATTATAGAGAAATGGATTTTAAAGCTCAAATTGAGAAGCTTGAAGGAGCCAGTAACTGGACGAAATGGAAAAGACAAATTTCGTTGCTTCTCCGACATCAAGGTGTCCTGGACATTGTAATTGGTGAGAGGAAGGTTCCTGAAAGTGTAGTAGAAGGTGCATCAGCTGAAGAGAAAACCAGGTACGAAAATTTAAGCAAAGAGTTTGAAAAACACGACGCATTAGCCCAGTTAATCTTGGTTAGTTCATTGAATGATTCTAATGTTGAACTCACTGCAACATGTTATTCAGCAAAATCAGTTTGGGATAAGTTAATTTCAGTATACGAACAAAGTTCAGGACAACGAGTAGATCGTCTGATGGAGTTATTTTTCACGTGTGAAAAATCTACAACTGAGAATATTGCCACGTATATTGGAAGGTTACAACGTAATTTTGCCGAGTTAAATGATGAACTGAAACGGCTAATAAAAGTCGAATTGCCTGACCTATTGCTGATGAGTCGCATAATGTCCACCTTACCTACTGAATATTTTGAATTCAAGAGTGTTTGGGAATCAGTTCCTGTAGAAGAACGAACAGTTAATAAATTGATGGAGCGACTGAGGTTGATTGAGATGAGACTACCTGAAAAATCCAATGATTCGAGTGCGTTAATGGCAAAAAGTGGTAAGAAAGAACCCAAGAGACAGAAAAAGTGTTTTCGATGTCATGTGGTTGGCCATTTTGTTAAAAATTGTCCAATGAAGCAAGAGCTAGAAAATCAGAAGAAAGAAAAGTCAAATAGAGATGCTTTTGTTTGTACAATTGATATGAATGATGAAAAAGCATTGTGGTTGGCTGATTCTGGAGCGTCTGCACACATGACTTACAGAAAAGAGTATTTTTCAACGTATGAAGCTTTTTCGATGCCAAAACAAGTCACAGTTGGAAACAAAGAAATAATTTTTGCTCATGGTAGTGGAATAATCAACGTAGAAATGTGGATCAACAGGAAATGGACCAAGAATTATTTGGCTGATGTATGGTATGTGCCTGAGATTGGACGAAACTTGTTTTCTGTGAGTAGAAATATGGAAAGAGGGTTCAATTTTCACGCCAATAAACATGGTTGCACATTTATGAAGAATGGGGTCGCTTGTATGACTGGAAAGAAGACTGACAGAGGGTTGTATGCATTAAATTTGAGAGTGGTTTTACCAAGAGCTAGTGCAGAAATACATGTAGCCTCTGAAGAAGACACTGTACAGCTATGGCATGAACGTTTATGTCACCAAAATAAACGTCATGTGAAGTCAGTTTTGAAGAAATATGGAATGAATGTAAAAAATCAAGAGGATTTTTGTGATGGTTGTATGTATGGAAAACAACACAGACGGAGTTTCGGTACGAGAGAAGACTACAGACCAAAAGTAGTTGGTGAACTTATCCATGCCGATGTTTGTGGACCAATGGAACAAGAATCTTTGGGTGGGGCAAAATACTATGTTTGCTTCAAAGATGATTTTTCAAGATTTCGACGTGTCTTCTTCATCAAAAAAAAGTCTGAAGTTGCAGAATGCCTGAGAACGTTCATGAATGAAGCGAGGACAATGGGTCATGCTGTAAAAGAATTCATGAGTGATGGTGGTAGAGAATTTGACAATCACGATGTGAAGAAAATTCTTGAATCCAGGGGTATTAATTTTAGAAAGTCAATGCCTGTAACACCAGAGCAAAACGGTGTGGCAGAGCGAGAGAATCGCACATTGGTTGAAAGTGCACGATCCATGATACATGCCAAAGATGTACCAATAAAATTGTGGGCAGAAGCAATCGCTACAACAGCTTATGTTTTAAATAGAACAGCTGCAACTACCGTCGAAGAAAAAGCTCCTGTTGAACTATGGACAGGACGAGAAGTTGTGAGTTTGGATCATTTACGAGTATTTGGTACTACTTGTTTTGTTCACGTACCAAAACCACGCCGTCGTAAATGGGTCAAGAAGAGCGAAGAGGGTTGTTTTGTCGGGTACTGTGGTGACAAGGATGGATATCGTGTTTGGATACCAAAGACAGACAAGGTTATACTATCTCGAGATGTCATATTCAAATCAGAAAAGGATAAACCAGAAAAAGTAGTGGCGTTTTCTAAAGAAAAGTTGGATATAACCATGAACTACAGAAGATCTGATATTGAATATGAAGAGGAAGAAAGACAATGTGAGATAGTAGATGACGAAATTGCCGCAATCATAAATCAAAGAGATTCATCAAGTAGAAGAGAACCAGAAATTTCAGAGGAAGTATTATCTGATGGTTCAAATCAATGTAGGTCTGATCAAGAAGTTGCAATCGAAACACTTGAAAAACGTCAGTCTAGATGTCCTTCATGGATGCAAGATTATGTCATGGTTGCTGAGGGTGATATACCAACGTCTTACAAAACAGCAATAGAATCCAAAGAACTGTCGTTGGAAGAAAATAAGACCTGGCACCTAGTAGAGCTTCCAAAAGGAAAAAAGGTAGTTGATAATTAGTGGGTTTTCAGATTAAAAATCAAAGCCGATGATACCTTGGACCGATTCAAAGCCAGACTAGTAGCCAGGGGCTTCACTCAAAAATCAGGTGTTGATTATGAAGAGACTTTTAGTCATGTTGCAAGATTTGACACAGTTCGTACTATACTAAGCGTGGCAGCAGCTGAAAAATTAGAACTCTTGCAATTTGATGTAAAAACAGCTTTTCTATATGGCAAACTTCAAGAAGAGGTGTATATGAGACAACCAGACGGATATGAAGATGGCACTGGAAGAGTTTGCAAACTGGATCGAAGCTTATATGGTTTAAAACAAGCACCACGATGCTGGAATGAAAGATTTGTTGAATTCATGACGAAGCAGGCGATGGTGTGTAGCAGTGCAGATCCATGTTTGTTTGTACATTTTGACGACAACAGAAAGTTATTGAACACCCTATATGTTGATGATGGATTAATGGCAGCGTCAAGTCAAAGTGACATGTTGAAATTTGTTGACAAACTTAGACAAGAATTTCAGTTGGAAATTTGGAATATTTCCTGGGAATGGAAATAACACATTTAGAAAATGGTTCAATTTTTCTAAATCAGGCAGCATATGCAAGAAAAGTATTGGACACATTTGGTATGTCAAGTTGTAATGCTGTGAAAACCCCAATTGAGAAAAGTGTTGCAGAAGATGAAACTGAACTTAATTCTCAAGAAGTTCCATATCGCCAAGCAGTGGGTAGTTTGATGTATTTGATGATGGCTACACGTCCAGATTTGACCTATGCAGTGTGTCTAGTATCAGAATCTTTGGAGAAGCCAACATTATCAAATTGGAACATGGTTAAAAGAATATTTAGATACTTGCAAGGAACTATGAACTATGGAATATTTTATGACTCAACTAAATCACAGGAAGGTTTAGAAGCTTTCTGCGATGCCGATTTTGCTGGTGATTTGAGTACGAGACGTTCCAGAACTGGTGTTGTGTGCAAGTTTTTCTGGAGGTGCAATCACTTGGTCTAGTCAAAAGCAAAGAAGTGTTGTACTCTCAACTACCGAAGCTGAGTACGTAGCCGCTAGTGAAGGTGCTAAGGAAGTTATTTGGTTGACATGTTTGCTAAGGGACGTGACAGACATGCTCAATTTTATTCCTACACTGCTTGTGGATAATGCAAGTGCTATCAAGTTGGCCAAAAATCCTGAATTTCACAAGAGATCAAAGCATATTGATATTAAGTATCATTTTGTTCGAGAAAAGGTCCTAGAGGGTTTGATCAAACTTGAACATGTGAGTGGCCAATTTCAAGTATCAGATATCATGACAAAACCTTTAACATGGGCAAGATTTAACATGTTAAGATCAATGTTGGGAGTGAGACCGAAAAACGAAGTTGTTCAGTGACCAGATGATATAAGTTATTTTGAGAGGAAGTGTTGAATATATTGCAAAATAATTGAACAATGTGGTCACTAGAGCCGCTTTCCAGCAAGTGCTTCAAGCTCAAGCGCCGATTAACACCGTGTTTGGAACGCAAAAGTGATCCTGGAACACGTTTTTGAGGTACTCACATACACAAACGTCAAAACTATCGATCGAGTGATTGTTTACGTTTGAGCCAAGGCATCTCGACATTGTGATTATTGTGAAAATTAGTTAAAATATTGTTTATAAGCGACTCTGAGCTGAATTTGGTATGTTTAACCATGGATCCAGTCAAAAAAGATCAAACTTGCCAATGTTTTGATTTTAAATATGACAGAATTTGACTGATTTGACGTTTAGCTAGTTTTGCGCTTCAAGCCCACATTTTCCGGGTGGTGCTTCTGGGGAAAGGGGAAGGTAACGCGGAGCTCCAAACGCAATACAGCTGGAACACGCGTTAAGTGTTTTTGCGCGCTCAAAAGCTCGATTGCGTGCACAAAACGGGCAGCTGGAAAGCGGCTTAGTTAGGTTTTAGTATTTGTTGTCACTGTCATTCATTAAAACATCAATTTCAGTTATCACTGTTCGACTCTTAATTCTTAACAAAATCCATTTGATTATAGTAGAATACCCAGATATTCTACAATTCCTTTAAGTCTTGGGATTGTTTTAATGGCGAGAAAAGCTGGAAAATCCCCCGAAAAAACCTGAAAACAACTTTTCATTAAGGATGTCACATGTCACCTTTCCGTGACAAAACAAACTAATGTCAATGTCAATGAGTAAATTCAATAGGCGCGTTCGAATTTCCGCTCTGAACACTCTGAGCACGAAGAGCGGAAACTCGAACTCACCAAATGATATTGATGTCAATTCAAATCCTAGACCTGAGAAATGAAAGAGACTAAACTCTACAGCATAGCAGTGGCGGCCATTTTCAATGTCAAGACAAAAATGACATTATGAGAGAAGAGTATGTCTATTTTTTCCCATAAAGGGATGTTGTGTGCTTCTGTTAGAATATCTACTCGTTGATGCGAGTTACAGACAAAATCAGATTCATTTTCAGAGTTGATACTACGTCCATCAAAAAAATACAACTAAAACAGAATCATAGGTCAGGACTGATAAAGCAACGTTGCCATAATGTTAAAATAGGTGCATTCAGTGAACGTAAACATAAAACTAAAACAGTGCTGATGCTGATTCTATCCAGGCTTTTATCCTATCTAATATATTATAAATTTGAATCCCGTTTTTCTTGGTCACTCCATCACTTGAGAACGGCTGAAGCAATTTAGGTGTTTTTTTTCAATGTTCTTTGAAATATGAGGAGTGATGTTATGAAAAGAAAAATTGGAGAATTTCCCTTAAGAACCCGAAAACACAACTTCATTTCTTTGACGTAGTGAGGTTATGTTTGCATAGTTTTATTATTTGCCAATGGACTTTTTTCAAATAATTATGTAGGTTCTAATTTGGTGTATGATCAAAAATTGACCAAGTGCGGTTATGTTTGCCTAATTTCGTTATTTTCCAAAAGATTTTGTTCAAATTAGATAATAATATCGTAGGTTCTATTTGGGATTTGATTAAAACATTTAAAAAAAATGACATGGTGAGGTTATGTTTGCATATAGTTTTGTTATTTTCCAAACGATTTTTTTCAAATCAGATATGTAGGTTCTATTTGGGATATGATCAAAAATTTTTTTGAATCATTACATACAACATTTTTATAAAAATGACATAGTGAGGTTATGTTCGAAAAGTTTTGTTTTTTTCCTAAGGATCTTGTTCAAATTAGATATGAAGGTTTTAATTTGAGGTTTGATTTTAGAAATTTACCAAAAATCGTCCAAGTGAGGTTATGTTTAGCATAATTTTGTAATTTTCCAAAGAATTTTGTTCAAATTAGATTACAGAGGGTCTATTTGGGGTTTGATCAATTTTTTTTTTCTAAAATGTGAGGTTATATTTGCCTAATTTTGTTATTTTCCAAAAGATTTTGCTCAAATTAGATAATATATCGTAGGTTCTATTTGAGATTTGATGAAAACATTTTTTTTTAGATGACATAGTGAGGTTATATTCGAAAACTTTTGTTATTTTCCTAAAGATTTTGTTCAAATAAGATATGAAGGTTTTAATTTGAGGCTTGATTTTAGAAATTTACCAAAAATCGTCCAAGTGAGGTTATGTTTGCATAATTTTGTAATTTTCCAAAGGATTTTGTTCAAATTAGATTATAGAGGTTCTATTTGGGATTTGATCAATTTTTTTTTTTTTAAATGTGAGGTTATATTTGCTTAATTTTGTTATTTTTCAAAGGATTTTGTCCAAATTAGATATGTAAGTTCTATTTGGGATTTGAAGTGTTGTAACAATAGATACGTTCTCAGTTTAAACATTTCAAAGAAAGTACGCTAGAAATGTTGTCAGATCAGAAATTTAACATATCATCCTAACTGGAAAATCGTTGGGAGGATTCTTATTATTTTTTATATGTTTGTTATGTCTGCGCCCCGAATAACAGAATAATTATTAAAACATCGGAAAAACTAAAAAAAAAGAAAATTGTGAAACAAATTGATTTAGCACAACATTAATTATTGATTATGAGGCGGTATGGAATTCGCCGGGTCAGCTAGTTATTTATATTTTTGAGACACTTTTTTCAGTGATAGTTTGTGCATAACCTTTAACAAAAAAAAAACAATTTTGATACGTGTCATGAATTCTTTGCTTTGACGAAAATTTTTCAAAAAGTTCATTTGGTGTCAAAAAATGGGTTGATTCGACGAGATATCGAAACATTTTATTGGAAAAGTTATTTAACTTTCTCGCTAAACCGAAGATCTCATAATTCAAAATTGATTTTTTGGTTATCGGACATGAAATAAGTTTCTTAAAAATATAAATAAAAAATTATTTTCCATATGTACCCAACTTTATGGCGGATACAGTATATCAAAGGCATATTCACACAGTCGAAGGCCGTTGAGAGATCACAGCATCCTAAAATGCCTCCACCATAAAGTTCAGAAGTTCAAGAATCACAAGGTTTGTAGAACTATGGCTCCGGAATCAAAATTGGCAGGGTGAGAAGAGATGGTTTGACTCAAAAGTGTCGTGAAGTTGGTTTTTCAGAGCAGTCTCAAATACCTTTCGCCCAGTCAAATTGTAGTTTGCTTAATCATATTTCATAAAAATACGTTTGCAGTATTTACCTACTGCTCTCTCAAAAAGCATGAGAAAGTGGGTGAAAAGTTCTGGAAAATACCTCCTGCGACCTACCACCAAAATGACCATCGATGTATCACCCTCAAAAAATGCTGTACCACGTTAGAAGGTCGCACGACTAAAAGATATATCATCAGCAAAAATCGATGGAAACAAAGGAGCTGTACCATTGAAACAATTTGTTTTCGTACTCATTTTTGTATTTCTTTCGTTGTCTTTTTGGATGTTTATCTACAATTTATTTATTTGTGTACTTAGTTTCAGTAGTTTTATCTTTGACCATTAATATTTTTATAGTGCTGATGTATTTTTGATTTACCGATAAAATGTCACTATTTTTCATGGTAATGAAGCATATTTTGATTTGATTTGAGCTCAATGACTAAAGAACAACATTTCCCTACAGAGAAACCATGGTTTCACTACAGTGACTATACAGGGTGTTTCCTAACCTCTGTGACAAAATGAAAGGGGTGATTCTTCGCTTAATTTTAAGACGAAAATGTAGTATAACTTTTTTTCGAATTTCGCTTTGTTTCCAAAATACAGGATGTTTAATTTTTTTTTGATTAGTTTTTTATTTTTAATTAATTTATCTTTCACTCGATTTTGTTGAAGTTTGGTAACGGTATTTATAGTGATAACGGGCTCATTTTGCCATGAACAAATAAAAATTATCGAATACAGTGGCGTCCCGAGCGGCACTTCAACCAATATTATTGGGAAAAAAATGTACGCCACTGACTTTTTGTGTCATTTTCATTTTTTTCTCAGGTTATTCAACTAAATACGCAACTTTTTGATCTCTTGAGTTTTTATCATACCTTGCCTTATTTTTGAGATAAAAAATTAAATCTAGTCGAGTGAGTTTTGACGCAAAAAGTAATTTTATCGCTGATGTTGAATTTTCTAACAAATACAGCAATCAAGCATAATCATTTTAATGGAGAATTCAAAAACACTAAATAAATAAAAAAGAGTTAAAAATAAAAAACTAATCAAAAAAAAAATTAAACACCCTGTATTTTGGAAACAAAGCGAAATTCGAAAAAAAGTTATAGCACATTTTCGTCTTAAATTAAGCGAAGAATCACCCCTTTCATTTTGTCACCGAGGTTAGGAAACACCCTGTATACAAGACAGTGGCGACAAAGGTGGACCCCGGCAGCCATTTTTCGCCTTCATTATATTTTAACGTAAGATGTGACATGGATGTGTAATGCTTAGTATATATTTTGATTTATTTATATATGTCTACGAGATTTGATACTTGCAGTAAAGAATTTTTTTGGCGTTTATCGTGTATTTTTACTGTTTATTGCCTCACGTTAATTGATGTGTTGTTTGACAACGGATCAATATAACTCCTTTTTCCAGAAACGTAGATAAATAGGAGGTTTCGAAAGTGTCGCTTTGACAAGACGAAAAATTTCGGCCTTATTCATCATGTCATTGTCGCCACTGTCTTGTTTATAGTCACTGTAGGTTTCACTATTCTGCTGTGGCTGTACAGTAAATCTGAAAATCTTCCAGACGTTTCTAGATGGAATGGTTTTATGGTGGAAGTGAGCAAAAAACAATCCTAACGATACGACATTTACAGAATGACCACCTTCTGGGATCACGATACAATATACACATTCCTGGCAAACAATTTTGGCTACTCAAAGGTGGATTGATGAAATTGGCGTTGGCGTTGGAAGTTGAAAACACGTATTTCCATAAGACAATTTATAAACGTCAGCGTGGTTGCTGGCGCTGGCGTTCAAGATGAAGTTCATTTTGACTCAACGCCAAAGGTCATGCGTTCGTAGTCAAACCGTAGCACGACCGTCTCAACCAATAGGAACACTTCGATTTCGTTGAAACATGTGGGTGCTGTATTTTATTTTCCTATCGTCACATCTTTTCATTTCTTTTGAGCATTTTGAGCTTGAGTTTTGATTCGATTGTTGAGTTGGTTGTAATTTTCATGTTTTTTCAAGATTCGTTGTGCTATCTGAGTTTGGAAAATGAAGCTATTGCCACGAAGATGTCTTTTTGTAGAACACACAACAAAATTCCCAAGCATCCCAGCATTTCCATTACCTGCCTCGATCTCTACTCAAATCCATTTTGAAAAAACAACATTACTTCACCCTCAAAACACAAAACCAACCTCTATCCAACAATGAAAACATTTCCTCTGATATTTCATAATAAACAAAAATTCAGGGTTATGTTGTCCCGAACGCCAGCACCAAGAAAGTTCTTAAATGGCAATATGGGATTCTACGAACGCCAACGCCAGCGCGAGCGCCAACGACGATGCTACAAGTTTGTAAATCCACAGTAAGGGTACAGGGATTCCACTTTGTCATCGATTTTATGTGATTTGCTGGTGACCAAAAGATGTTACCAGCAAACTTCATAACAACGCGCTTGGTGGCTAGGATTTCTGCGGTGTGAACTTTGGAAGAATAAATGTTGAATATGTTGGAATGGTTTCGGCAACACCTACTATTCCCCGAAACTTCAGAATTATTATCAATCAGTACAGGGGCAAGTTCGCTGAGGTCACACCCAGTGTGAGTTTGATCCAAGTGTCCAAACTAACCCAAACTAACCCTTCAGATACGGCAAGTCGTTTTACTTTTTATTCATCTGTGCTTATAAAGTGTCATAAAAACAGTTTTTATGATACTTCATGAGCAGGGTTGCCATCTAAACGGTGTGTGTTAGACACTTGTATCACACTCACACCGGGTGTGCGGTATAAACAATTTTTGCGCTGTCTTGTGAATACCCAGCCACTGTTTTATTCCAATCAAATTTTATCACGCTGTCAGTGTGACAAAAGAACGTATAGTTTCCTTATTTCGAAATCTAAAAATAAGTGTGAGATATGACGAGCATAAGAGGTCAAGAGAGGATCTTAATTATATGGGCATAGAAAATAGAAAAAAACATGGTGGATGCGCAATATGTTCACAAAAGTGTCACAGAATGTTGGAAAAAGTGAACAAACTTTCGGTTTTCAGTGGTCAAGTGCTGAGAGGGTGTCCCGTAATAAATTACTCAATAGATATTTTTTTACAAAAGAGATAAAATCACCAAGATTGAAGGATTTTTCCTGAACCGTCTGATCTTATAGCGGGTGCCACCGATTCGAGTGCATGCATGGGGATCTCAGTTATTATAAGAGATACAGGGTCGGTTATATGGTTGCAAAGTTGCGCATTGTTATGCTCAGCGAAATGCCGTTTTGAAAATTAAAAAATTCCGACTACTTCCGAAGATATTCGAAAAAAACCGAAATTTCGCAAAAACGTTATTATTATTTCCTGAGTTTATTTGAGAAGATATTGTAAAATGAATTACACTTTCTCATTGCTACTTTTTCTCCTCTACAAGATGGCGGTATCAAATTGAAAATCTGACGTTTCGTCTTTGAGCGGCCATCATCAAGTTCATTTTTTCAAATATCGACCTGGATTTTTTATTTTATTTTTAATCATCTTTTGATCTCCTTGATCTATTGAGGTATCGCAACCGTCGAAAAGAATACTCATTTAAAAAATAATACCAGAGAAAATTAGTTAGACAACCGTTTTCTCCCTATCTTATAGTCTGGTTCATAAAACCATCTTTATTCGACACGTTATTCTTATGAGAAAACCTGCACAACTAAATAAGCCTAATTGACAGAACCAAAATCGAAATAACATCCAATAACGATACATTTGATGAAATTAAATTAAATCCACAAATGACATGGAAAATAGAAAAAGAAATCATATAAAAAACTGAATCAATTTCTGAAAGTGTTCAAGAATATTGCTATTTTAACAAAATATCAAAAATAACAATAATCGGTGGAAAATAATTGTAATAATTGACATTGCTAAGGCAACCCATTGCTCTACACCCTCATCTAATTACTTCAATGCCTCAAGGACGTCAAAAGATGACTAAAAATAAAATAAAAAATCCAGGTCCGTATTAAAAAAAAATGAACTTGATGATGGCCGATCAAAGACGAAACGTCAGATTCTCAATTTGATACCACCATCTTTAAGAGAAGAAAAACTGGCAATGGGAAAGTGTAATTCATTTTACAATATCTTCTCAAATAAACTCAGGAAATAATAACGTTTTTGCGAAATTTCGTTTTTTTTTCGAATATCTTCGGAAGTAGTCAGAATTTTTCAAATTTCAACACGGAATTTTGTTGAGCATAAAAATGTGCAACTTTGCAACCGTTCAACCGACCCTGTATCTCTTATAATAACTGAGATCCCATGCATGCACTCGAATCCGTGTCACCCTGTATATAAATGTGAAAGTCTGCATATTTCTTTCCCTAAGGCTTTTGAATCGTAGCACAGAATTATCTGAAAATTTGCACAGTTATTAGCCTCTACCCAAAGATGGTTTAGCAAAAAAAAAATAAAAAATAAAAAAATAAAAAAGTCTGTGTTGGTAATATGTAGGTTCTATGAGGTATACGATCAGCGGTAAGAAAAAAAATGAAATATGGAAAAAATAAAAAAAAACATAAATTGAAAAAAAAAATTAAAAAAATGTATTGTTATTATGTAGGTTCTATAGGGTATACGGCCAGCGGGGGCAAAAACAAATTTAAACATAAAAAAGATGGATTAAAAAAAATATATTATTATCTTCTTATACAGGGTTACAAATTCGATGCTCACCATTGGTATCTTGGATACAGCCGAGTTTAAATGGGGACAAAGTTGCGCATTCTGGTGCTCTTAAAAATGCCGTTTTGAAATTTAAGAAATTCCGAACACTTTCGGAGATATCCGAAAAAAACCGAAATTTTGTGAAATCGTTCTTATGTTTTCCTTTGTGTATTTAAGGAGATATTTCAAAACCAATGTCACATGTCCATTGCCACTTTTTCCCCTCTACAAAATGACGTCATCAAATTTATGATCCAACGTTTCGTCTTCGAGCAGCCATCAACAACTTCGTTTTCTTTAATACGGTCCTGGATTATTTATTACGGATTTTGAGAGCCTCTCATGTTCCCAAACCAAAGATGTATCGCAATTATTCAAAAAATTCATATCAATGGATTTGTCCATACGATCAAAAACTAACACCTCTTTTTCAATAAGTGCGATACATCGTTGGTTTAGGAACATAAGAGGCTCTTAAAATCCGTAATAAAAAATCCAGGACCGTATTTAAAGTGGATGATGGCTGCTCATACACGAAACGTCGGATTATAAATTGAATGACGCCATTCTGTAGAGGTGAAAAAGTGGCAATGAAGATGTGACATTTATTTTAAAATATCTCTCCAAATACACAAAGGCAAACATAAAAACAATGTCTCAAAATTTCGGTTTTTTCCGGATATCTCCGAAAGTGTTCTGAATCTCTTGAGAATCAAAACGGCATTTCAATGAGCACTATAATGCGCAACTTTGATCCCCATTTTAACTCCGCTGTATCTCCTACCGTTTCTAAGATACCAATGGTGAGCATCGAATTTGTAACACCCTGTATATATGTAAATGTGAAAGTCTGTGTGTTTCAAACGCTAAGGCTTTTGAACCGTAGCACAAAATTATCTAAAAGTTTGCACAGTTATTAGCCTCTATCCAAACATGGTTTAGGAAAAAAAAATAAAAAATAAAAAAAAATTAAAGAAAAATTTAAAATTCTGTCTGGGTGATAGGTTCTATGGGATAAACGATCAGCGGAAGGAAAAAAAATAAAAAATAAAAAAAATTGAAAAAATACATAAATGAAAAAAAAAAAAAAAAGTCTGTGTTGGTAATATGTTGGTTCTATGGAGGAAAAATCAAAGATCAAAAAAATACATAAGTTGAAAAAAATAAAAAAAAGTGTTGTTATTCTGTAGATTCTATGAGCCAGCGGGACAAAAAAAAATTAAAAAAAAAAAATTATTAAAAAAAAATCTGTGTTATTGTCTTATTTATAAACTAGCCTTAACCCGATGCGGGCGGCGTCGCGGGTTTAGGCTAGTTTTAAATAAAAAATTAAAATTCTATTGGCGTTTTCATGGAGTATGGTATCATGTGACCATTTCAGTTTGGTCTGTCAAAGTTTCAGGGAGTATATTCGAGGTTCTTAAGGCACCTTCTTGAAAAATTCGTTTGTGTTTAGCTTTTCCAGGACCGGACCTAGAGGTACCATATTTGTTTTATCGAAGAAAAAGTGGTACGCCATCAAGTTTTTCCAGAATAGAAAACATGTTTTGTTTTCCGTTCAATTTTGAGCAAAAGAAGGTAACTTGAGTTTTTCTTCATGCGTCCTTTTCGAAATAAAAAATCAATGTAATGCAGAAAAACTCACTTATTTCATGCTCCAATAAAAATGGAGAATCAAATTTCAATGACTCCATAACAACTGCTCAAAGTGTTGAGCTTTGTTGCTTGGAAAAGAACAAAACTTTGGAAAAAATTATTGAAATCGCCCAAGAATTTACAGACAAAAAGGCGAAATTATTATTTTTATTATAATTTTTTTAACGAAACGTTTGAGGACACATGTTCTTTACAAAAAGTGATTATCCTACCATACACTATCCACCATGTCAAAATGCGCACTTTTTTAGAATCACCCTGTATAAACCCATTATTTGATTGCGTTAATCGATTGCATTTTTCTCCTGATTTAAACATTTGTATATTGGGGATATTTTGACAAATTTTCAGATATACATTCTATTTGATAATATTGGATACTACGATATCAAATGTTCACATCCAAAAAGTCTGTCATAAATATTCCCTGTGAAAAGTTGTAGTACATAACGCCATCTATCGACAGAATTTGTCAATCTAAGGATGGAAATTCCCATCAATCTAATGAAAGGCTTCTACCATTTGGTCGCCATAGTGTCTACAACGAGTTCGTGGGTAATCCTCCCGGGAGGAAACTGTTCTCTTCAGTCTGACTTAGACCCATAGCCATACTGATGAGTCCTAGTAGGACGAAACGTATATGGATTGGTCATGGTCAGACTGAGAAAACAGGTTCAAGATTTTCCTTTTTAGACATATTCCCGACAACCCAGACTGATGATTTAAAAATCAATTTAAATAAGCCAAACAAAGGAAACACAAAATAAGGCCAGCACAGTTGAAGAAATATTTTCATCATCAAATCAACGATGAAAGCGCCATCTACTTCACCATAAACACAATAATCAAATTATTTCTAACCTGTATTCAGTGGATTCAGCATTCCCCCAAGCTCCATGCTTATTCGACATAATATTTCTGACTTTCTCCAAAAGTCTGCTCGCAGTCACATTATCTCTCCGCCTAGCTGATGTGATCAAATGATCACACATCCGCTCCTCCTCCTTGCGATCCAACAACGTTTGAGCACATTGCGTCTCAAAGTCAGCATGTTTCAGCACATCGTCAGCACGCATTCTGTTCAAAATAAAGTCCGCTTCATTGGCCACCCTAACAATGTGGTCCTTCATGGCATGCGACAGCAACCGTCCTTCGTTGATCAACTCAATAAAGGCCAGTCCTGCGTGCTTCTGCAGCGAATTTTGCCACTCCTGCGAGCACAGCAGCATGACCAGTTCCACCACGGAGGTGCTGTTTTTGAACGTTGTCAGCCCTTTACCTGTTAGGAGATTATTGTACTGTTGCCTTGTTTAGAGTAAAAATAACCTTCCATCAGCAGCTCTTGTCCATGCGACCCCACCAAGGTCTTGGACAGAAATGGCGCAAAGTCCACCATGATTTCTCTGAGCAAAGGACACACAGACCCCAAAGCCATTTCCAGTTTTTGCGTCAAAGAGGCCTCACGGCTTGGAGTGGGCAAAACAATGTGGTTGACTGGTAGATCGTCAGGTTGCGCT
The DNA here is from genome assembly GCA_958502075.1 of Orchestes rusci. Classification (NCBI taxonomy): domain Eukaryota; kingdom Metazoa; phylum Arthropoda; class Insecta; order Coleoptera; family Curculionidae; genus Orchestes; species Orchestes rusci. Next base: position 7,406,185 of record OY293304.1, on the reverse strand, counting down.
TGGGTTGTCGTTGATTGCACCACACTATCCGGCACCCGCACCACCGAAATGGGCGCCATGTCGATGTTGCCCTCCAAGTCCAAGCGAATGTTTTCCTCCCGCACCTCCTCCTTGAGCTCGGTGCGGGTTTCGTCCTCGTTGAGGTTGATATCCGTCCAGTTGTCCTCAATCTTGTTATCGGTCGAGGTAACCGAATGGACATCCTCCATAGAATCGGTGCTCTGTAACGTAGCAGTTCATTGGTCCGTTCAGGGTTAGTTGGGAGCATGCGCATGCTATGATTACCTTGTTACAACCTCTCGCATGCCTTATCCCATCCAAAGAGTAATCTACAGTAAACCCATGTCCCAAAGATGGGCGCTGTCTAGCGTTTACCTAGTTACGCCGTAACAGCAAAAGCACAGCTATTAGTTATTAGTTAGCTACAATTACTAGGTTAGATCTAGTTAACCCAGTTGACGCCATAATGGCGCAACCAGGCTTTCCAGGTGCTAAAAGAACCAGCTTGGTGCATGTATAAAATTTTTATGAATATGTACACTGGCTACCACACAAGTTTTAAAGAAGAGGACATACCTTCATGGATGCTGGTCCAGAATGGATTTCACTGTCATTGTGGATGGAGTTGTTGTCGTCCATGACGTAGGCTGTTATGACGTCATAGTCACCATCGTCTTGATGGTGGTGCATGGGGCGGGAGGCTAGAAGATATGCTTGGTAGAGAGGGAGAGGTCACAGAGGTAGATTTTCAAGATCATGCTATAAAGCAAGCAGGCAAACAAGAAAGCGACGCCTCCTGGTGGACAAATTGTGGAACCTTTGGACTCTGGATGTTATTCCATTATGTCAACATCATGAGCAGAAGCTTTTATGGTGAGGGTGACTTATTGCATGTCAGGATATTGAAGAGTTTAGAGGCCTTCTGCCTCTTTAAAGTAAATTTGTTCAAATAATGCACGGGAAGCTTGATCTGATTGTTCTAGATAGCTTTGTATAGATAGGGCCCACATTCCAGAGTCTGGACATGTCTAAAAGGTAGCAGTTTTGCTGTCCTTTTTTGAGCTGGATGACTTGTTTTATCATAACGTATATAACCATGATGACCAAGAGGGTCCGCTCGTAGTCTGGATTAGCTCTAACCCAGGCCTGTGTTCACACTTCAGAATCTTACGGATGAAGCTTGATCTGATTGTTCTAGCCACTTTGTATAGTTTGGGCTCCCATTCCAGAGTCTGGAAATGACTGAAAAGTAACAGTTTTGCTGTCCTTCTTTGAGCTGGTTGACTTGTTTCATCATAGCCTATAAAACCATGATGACCAAGAGGATCCAGAATCTGGATCTGCTCTAACGAAAGCCTGTGTTTTGAAATTTCAATTTCTCTTCAGAATGTTGCGGAGGAAGCTTGAACTAATTGTTCTAGACGGCTTTGTATGGATTGGGCTTTCTTTCCAGAGTCTGGAAATGACTGAAAAGTAACAGTTTTGCTGTCCTTCTTTGAGCTGGTTGACTTGTTTCATCATAGCCTATAAAACCATGATGACCAAGAGGATCCAGAATCTGGATTTGCTCTAACGAAAGCCTGTTTTGAAATTTCAATTTTTCTTCAGAATGTTGCGGAGGAAGCTTCAACTAATTGTTCTAGACGGCTTTGTATAGATCGGGCTTTCTTTCCAGAGTCTGGAAATGACTGTAAGGTAGCAGTATTGCTGTCCTTTTTTGAGCTGGTTGACTTGTTTCATCGTAACCTATAAAACTATGACGACCAAGAGGATCCAGAATCTGGATTTGCTCTAACGGAAGCCTGTGTTTTGAAATTTTAATTTTGCTTCAGAATCTTGCGGAGGGAGCTTGAACTAATTGTTCAAGACGGCTTTGTATAGATCGGGCTTTCTTTCCAGAGTCTGGAAATGACTGAAAGGTAGCAGTTTTGCTGTCCTTTTTTGAGCTGGTTGACTTGTTTCATCATAACCTATAAAACCATGATGACCATGAGGATCCAGAATCTGGATTTGCTCTAACGAAAGCCTGTGTTTTGAAATTTCAATTTTTCTTCAGAATGTTGCGGAGGAAGCTTCAACTAATTGTTCTAGACGTATTGTATAGATCGGGCTTTCTTTCCAGAGTCTGGAAATGACTGAAAGGTAGCAGTTTTGCTGTCCTTTTTTGAGCTGGTTGACCTGTTTCATCGTAACCCATAAAACTATGATGACCAAGAGGATCCAGAATCTGGATTTGCTCTAACGGAAGCCTGTGGTTTGAAATTTTAATTTTGCTTCAGAATCTTGCGGAGGGCGAGCTTGAACTAATTGTTCTAGACGGCTTTGTATAGATCGGGCTTTCTTTCCAGAGTCTGGAAATGACTGAAAGGTAGCAGTTTTGCTGTCCTTTTTTGAGCTGGTTGACTTGTTTCATCATAACCTATAAAACCATGATGACCATGAGGATCCAGAATCTGGATTTGCTCTAACGAAAACCTGTGTTTTGAAATTTCAATTTTTCTTCAGAATGTTGCGGAGGAAGCTTCAACTAATTGTTCTAGACGGCTTTGTAAAGATCGGGCTTTCTTTCCAGAGTCTGGAAATGACTGAAAGGTAGCAGTTTTGCTGTCCTTTTTTGAGCTGGTTGACTTGTTTCATCGTAACCTATAAAACTATGACGACCATGAGAATCCAGAATCTGGATTTGCTCTAACGAAAGCCTGTGTTTTGAAATTTCAAGTTTTCTTCAGAATGTTGCGGAGGAAGCTTCAACTAATTGTTCTAGACGTATTGTATAGATCGGGCTTTCTTTCCAGAGTCTGGAAATGACGGAAAGGTAGCAGTTTTGCTGTCCTTTTTTGAGCTGGTTGACCTGTTTCATCGTAACCCATAAAACTATGATGACCAAGAGGATCCAGAATCTGGATTTGCTCTAACGGAAGCCTGTGGTTTGAAATTTTAATTTTGCTTCAGAATCTTGCGGAGGGCGAGCTTGAACTAATTGTTCTAGACGGCTTTGTATAGATCGGGCTTTCTTTCCAGAGTCTGGAAATGACTGAAAGGTAGCAGTTTTGCTGTCCTTTTTTGAGCTGGTTGACTTGTTTCATCATAACCTATAAAACCATGATGACCATGAGGATCCAGAATCTGGATTTGCTCTAACGAAAGCCTGTGTTTTGAAATTTCAATTTTTCTTCAGAATGTTGCGGAGGAAGCTTCAACTAATTGTTCTAGACGGCTTTGTATAGATCGGGCTTTCTTTCCAGAGTCTGGAAATGACTGAGAGGTAGCAGTTTTGCTGTCCTTTTTTGAGCTGGTTGACTTGTTTCATCGTAACCTATAAAACTATGATGACCAAGAGGATCCAGAATCTGGATTTGCTCTAACGGAAGCCTGTGTTTTTAAATTTTAATTTTGCTTCAGAATCTTGCGGAGGGAGCTTGAACTAATTGTTCTAGATGGCTTTGTAAAGAACGGGGTTTCTTTCCAGAGTCTGGAAATGGCCGAAAAGTATCAGTTTTACTGTCCTTCTTTGAGCTTATTGACTTGTTTCATCATAACCTATAAAACCATGATGACCAAGAGGGTCCGGAATCTGGTCCTGGAATCTGTGCTATCAAATCTTGATTTAGCTCCAGAATCTTGCGGAGGAAGCATGACCTAATTGTTCAAGACGGCTTTGTATAGATCGGGCTCTCTTTCCAGAGTCTGGAGATGACTGAAAGATAGCAGTTTTGCTGTCCTTCTTTGAACTGGTTAAATTGTTTCATCATAACCTATAAAACCACGATGACCAAGAGGATCCTGAATCTGGATTTGCTCCAATTCAAGCCTGTGTTTTGAAATTTTGATTTTCCTCCTCTTGCGAATGAAGCTTGGTTTGGATGTTCTAGACGGCTTTGAAGAGTTAAGGCACTCATTCCAGAGTCTGTAAATGACTGGAAGGTATCAGTTTGGCTGTCCTTCTTTGAGCTGGTTTACTTGTTTTATCATAGCCTATAAAACCATGATGACCAAGAGGATCCAGAATCTGGATTTGCTCTAACACAAGTAACGTCATGAGCGATACTGTCACGGTTGCTAAGAGATGGAGCAAGTGTCATTTTGTCAGTCGAACAAATAATCTGGGCCCCCCCTTGGGAAAAAAGTCATGATCCAGTTGTGCTTTGAACTCGGTCCAGGTAAGTGTCAAAAATTTTCATTAGAAACGGCATATTTATAAAAGCGTCGTTGTAAATGGATTGCATGGTCATGAAAAGTGACACAAACCAAAAAGTATCGTTTCAAATACGTGTTATTTTTCCCGAAAACCATCTTATTTTTAATTGTGTCGTTTTTCATGAAAAGTGTCTTTTTGTCCAACTAATACAATGAAACAAAAATTTGATCAAAAATACCTAAAAAAAAATGAGTTACACTGTGGCAAATCAAATAAAAAAAATATACTTAAAAAAAACTAAGCAAGCCCAATAGTGCATCAAAACGTTCTACTACACTCTATACACCGGAACGTACTGGGTAATAAATCTTAATACTCATTACCCCGTACGTCCAATACATCAACAATATATACATCAAAGTGCAAGCAGTGTTACCAAAGAATTTAAAAAGCACCATCAACACTCGATTTACCTGCACGAGTACCCAACGAGTTTCGATGGTACCGATGGTCAACCTTATGGTTATGGTACAAGGAATGGTGGTTATTGTTCAGATAATGGTTGTGGTGTTTGGGAAAAACGTGATGCCTTACACGAATATAATTCGTGTGGGAGGTGGCATTGGGATGGGAACCGGGGAGAAACTGGGGGTAAACGTGGTGGGACCATTGGGGAAAAAGAGGACGCGCACTTCCTTCTGGTTGATGGAATAAGAGAAAATGGTATTAGAAGCGTGATGGTGATGTGATTTACTACTATAATAGTTCAGTTGACTATTACCTTGAGGGCTTCCAGAGTGGTGGGAGGTTCCGTTACTCCTCACCGGCACTGGACTGGGCGCTTTGACTGACACAGGAGGTTCCAAGATGTCTCTGTACTTCGATACCATGAGGACAGAAATAAAGTACACTATAGCCAGGGAGAGGAACTGTGCCTGCTTTGTTTCCTCCTATAAAAACTAGATGTTCACAAAGTCACCATTAGAAAATGGAGGTACCACATCTCTGTAGATAACAGCCCTGAGTCTATTAACGTCCATATCCTGCAGCAGCTTTTCCGGGTCCTTGACAGGACTGGACTGATTCCCTAGATTGTCTGCTATATTCTGGATAAAAATATCAGGCATAAGTGCAATATTGTACAAGCCTGATGATGATGGACAAGCAACAAAACTAACCTTAGGTGAATTTTGAACACCTCGTATAAACGACTGCAAGTGGGCGGCCTTGTGATTAAGTGATTGAGGTGCAATAGCGTGAGGTCGACTGCGCTCTTTACACTCCAGACAGTTGCGCACCGCGCACGTGCACACCTGATACAACACAACAATGACATATCACGTGACTACACCAACTTACCAGTCGTAAACATTGTCTTAAGATGCCGCCACTGGACATGTTCTTTTCCGCCTCTAGTTCGCCGAAGTTTAGCGAGCTGGCGAAGATGAGCACATCGGCCATGTTGACTAGTCTTTGCAGGAAACTTACTGCTACTTCTATGGGCATTCCTTGGGTGGGCTCGATAACGTCTAGCTCGTTCTGTTTATACAGGGTGTTACTTAATGATAGGTCGTGATTGAAAATACACATTCCTGAACCAACATTCTGTAGAGATGGTTTCCTTAATAGACTGGTTTTCGAGGTACAGGGTGTTGAAGGTTTGGGCAAAAAACGGATTCATAATCAATATCCTTCTGCCGATTTTGTTGAAAATTTCCTACCAGTCAATTCTAACCAATCATAGGCTTGCATTTTTACATGTTGCTATGGCAACGACCTAATTTTATCGGAAATCACCCTACTCATAATCACGTGACTGAAAGATTAATAAGTGGAAATCTCCCTGGCTTTGCATCTGAATGTAGCTCCCATATGATTACAGTGTTGCCGTCCCCACTCTCCCTAACAATCCCAACCCAACTGGTGCATGGGAGCTACATCCAGCCGCTACTATTAAATCATCTCAAATAGTTTTGGCATGAAATTTTCTTGCCGAATCTCCCGCGAGCTCGAATTAAAAATCCGAAAATTTGTTCTCGACAAAATTTCCGGAAATAATTCGAGCTCTAGGGAGATTATAAGTGAAAATTGTGTCACAGGCTTTTCCAGTTTTTTTTTTTTGGTAAAGCAGGTAAAAATACAATGAAATACAATGTCCCTGTCTCCAGACATCTTTCTCCATTTTCCCATTTTCGAAGAAACAAATCAAAACTATATGACTATTTCAGATTAGTGAGGGTAAAAAAACGTGTTTTTTTTTAACTTAATAAAAGCCCAATAAAAACATTTTAAAAACGGTTTTCATTGTTTTTGATTGTATTTTATTGCTTCATATACAGGGTGTTGAAGCTTCAATTTATTTTTTTTACTTTTCAACTAAAATCTATGATAATTTTAATATTGGGAATTTTTGGGTATGACGAATTCGAATCTAATCTTAGTATGACTCTTACTTGTTGGGCGCGACACCCACATTTATCTGTTTTCACATTTTTGAACAACCTCAAATTTTTAGTACGACCCTGAATTACATTTTTACGTAAAATTATTTTTCTTTTGCCAGTTCTATGTCAAATAGGTATACCTGTGAAAACTTGATAAGAACAACGATTTTCGAGATATTTGAATTTAAAAAAAAAATCGCCACTTGTGATGTTTTTATCGCAAAATCAATAAAATAAAAACTGAACAAAATGTATTAAATTTTCAATAACATTCCTGTTCTAAATTATCTTCAATAGAATATAAGGTTTTATAAATTAAAAAAAAATAAAACAAATTAATTTTTTTTTAAATCCAAATATCTCAAAAACGATTGCCCGTATCAACATACACAAGTATATCTTTTTGACGTACAAATAATAGAGGAATCATTTTTGGTTTTACTTAAAAATGTAATAAAGGGTCGTACCAAAAAGTTGTGATTGTTCGAAAGTGTAGAAGGACATGTAGGTGGCGCATTCTAGAAGTGAGAGCTTTATTAAAAAAAAAATGGATTCGAGTTCGTTAAACCAAAAGACTTCTTGATACCAATTTTCACTCCAATATACAGGGTGCCTCCGATCAAGTCGGCACTATTGCTAACTTTTTTATTATTGAAGTTACGAGGTCGTTTAAATGAGAGAACTAGTAGTATTTTTCCTGCGAATTAACGTTATGCTGACAAAAAAAAACAATAATTGAGCAACGCGTTCTCGATTTATTCCAAAAAACGTATTTTTTTAAATGGGACACCGTGTATATTTTTATCATGATTGATTCGCTACTCCTTTCTGAACATAAAAGGTTATCATGAATTTTTTTATAAAACCAAAAATATGCGTATTTTCCTCGACTTATTTAAAAACGTCAAAGTAACAAGTTTCAATGATTTAATTTTTTCAAGATGAGCTCAACCAACAAAATACGTTTAGCGCGGTATAATAAGTTTAATAGCAAATATGGCAACCGATATTTTTTTCAAATTTCATGGCAAAGTTTCCAAAAAATTGAAAAATGCATAACTATTTTTGGTTCTGAGACAAAATTCGTCATAAAATTTTTTGTTCAGGAAAGAGTGGGCTAACGATAATAGTTCGAAAATACACGGTGTCCTATAAAAAAAATACGTTATTTAAAATAAATCAACAACGCGTTGTTTAATTGTTTTTCCGTTAATACCACGTTAATCAGTGTAAAAAATACTATACTAGTTCTCTCATTTGAACGACCTCGTATCTTCAATAATAAAGAAGTTGACAATAGTGCCGAATTAATCAGAGGCACCTTGTATATATTATCATAGATTTTATGTAAAAAATAGAAAAATTTAATACAAACTTCAACACCGTATAATTCGAAAAAGAATGCCTTGGTCCCCATTTTTTTTTCAAATGGCACAACCCCATTGAGTTTATGATTCAAAAAACCTATCATTTTTCTCGATAACTATTGAAAATGGATATATGACATAGGTACTTTACAAAATAGATAGGTTTTTGAATCATAGCCTCAAAAAAAAAATATAGATTTTTCTGTTTTGAAAGTTTAGACTATTATAATAAATACCCTTTATAACGAACGGCGAATATTTCATGGCCAAACATTTATGACACTAGTCGGCATCATGAAAATGTTAAATTCTACAGTTAGATCCAAATAATTCAAAAACTATCAATTTTGGACCGATATATTAAAGGGTGGTTCAACCAAGATTGTGGAAAAATGGTGAGGAATTTGGATTTTTTTTTGCATATTATAGTTGATCAAAAAGACTATGTTTTAAAAATAAAATCATCAACTAGACTTTTATTTTTTTAAATGGAACACCCTGTATATAAGAATTCTAATTATCTCTTCTACCTCGTACGATCATTCTCATATTAGGTTTGTTGGGTCTGAGACTTATAATAAAGTGATGAGAGGCAATCAAAGTTGAAAAAGGACTCACAGTTATGGGCTATTTGATAAGCGAAAAAGTTACTCATAAAACAATATTTATCCTTGAACACAAAAGTCACATACCTTTTGAATAAAAATTATTTGTTATTATACAGGGTGGTCAAGTTTTGCAAACACGACCTGTACACATTTTTTTCAAATGGAGCACCCTTTATATTATATTCCCATCTCAAGGATAACATCATTAGCTTTCAAAAAACACCATACATCATAGCTTTCTGATCATTAGTTTTTTAGGAAATCGCCCGCGAATACAAAGTTTCATCATTATTTACTCAGTTTATAAAATTATGTGGTTATGAAGTCATGACAGTATCACGAATGTAACAAAATATTGATAACTAGTGAAAGCTACTACGTATAATCATCACCGAACAAATAACAATAAGAGAGATCACTCTGCCAAGCGCGCGAAGCCGACCCGAGGAGTGCCAAAGTTCCCAACAGTGCCCAACACCATACCCCGTCCACCTGGTCCGAGAATGCCAGTCTGTTCAACGACCGACGTTTATAGTTTACTATAAAAACCGCTATTAACTTGTGATTTTCAAATATCGGGCACGTATGTTCTGTGCTTCGAAAACGATGTGCTTGGCTGGCTGTCTCTTGATGCTGCTAGACAATAGAGTGGAGAGTGAGCCTTCTTATTGGGACTTGTTCGGTGGTATAATCGAGCATAATCCATTATTTTCAAGTTAAGTGTCAGTGCCACAATACTTTGAATTAAAAAGAAAACTTTCGGATACCTATTCGCTTATTGATTAATTAATTGATTTATTGCTTAATTGATTAATCAACTAATACCTGATGTTGTCATGGTTTCATGCATGGCCAACTATAGTTTTATAAACTGGGTAATAATTTGTAGTATAGGGTGATTCATTTTCAGAGTCAGGGTGCCAGTTCTCGTAAACTATTCATCGTAGAGGCTTGCGGCAAAAAAATTTATTACTAAAACGGCCAAGAGAAAAACCTGGAAAATATTTTCAAGTTTCTGAAATGGTCGCTAGGGGGCGTAAGAACCAACACCAAGTAGAAAAATATGATTTTTATGGAATTTTGTCCAACGAAAATATATCGTTGAGCTCATTTTCGGATTTACTGACTATTTACCTACACTTTTTGTCCAAAACGTTTTTTTCTATCTATCATAATAAAGTGGTGGGGGAAGTTCAATTGTTTTATTAAACAAACTGAGATTTCTCCCGTTTCGCTTGACCGATTTAAACGAGCTTGGGCTCATATGAAAGAGCATGATCTGCACTTCAAAAAACTTTTTTGGTTTTAAATTTTTGACCTTCGCCGTCGCCGCTAGATGGCGTTAACTGAAATGGTAGCATGTTTTTGCGTTTTTTCCAAAAAAATCAAAGTAATGGTGTATTCATTTTTATATATTTTAAAAGCGGATACATTTTCCTATAAAAAAAAACAAGAAAATTGATGATTTTTTTTGTTTTTTTTTATTTATTTTTTTGTTTTTTTTTTTATTTTTTTAATAGGAAAATGTATCCCCTTTCAAAATATATAAAAATGAATACACCATTACATTTGATTTTTTTGGAAAAAACTCAAAAACATGCTACCATTTCAGTTAACGCCATCTAGCGGCGACGGCGAAGGTAAAAAATTCAAAACCAGAAAAGTTTTTTGTAGTGCAGATCATGCTCTTTCATATGAGCCCAAGCTCGTTTAAATCGGTGAAGCGAAACGGGAGAAATCTCCGTTTGTTTAATAAAACAATTGAACTTCCCCCACTACTTTATTATGATAGATAGAAAAAAATGTTTTTGACAAAAAGTATGGGTAAATAGTCATTAAATCTGAAAATGAGCTCATCGCTATATTTCCGTTGGACAAAATTCTATAAAAATCCTATTTTTCTACTTGGTATTGCTTGTTACGCCCCCTAGCGACCATTTCAGAAACTTGAAAATATTTTCCAGGTTTTTCTCTTGGCCGTTATAGTGATAAAATTTTTTGCCGCAAATCTCAACGATGAATAGTTTCCGAGATATGGCCGCTCGCTATCCTTAATTGATCACCCTGTACAGGTCGTGTTTGCAAAACTTGACCCCCCTGTATAATAAGACATAATTTTATTCAATGTGTATGTGATCATTGTGTTCAAGCATAAGTGATGTTTTATGGGTCAGTTGGTTTTTCGATACTTTTTTCCATTTCGTTAAAAAAATAGCCCAACTGATGAGTCCCTTTTCAACTTTGATCGCTTACCATTTCGTTAATATAAGTTTAGACCCAACAAACTAAAATGATCGTACGAGATGGAAGAAATGATTAGAATTCTTACATACAGGGTGTTCCATTTGCAAAGATACAAGTTTAGTTTGCCACAAACTTTTTGGGACATCCTGTACTATGGGTATATTTTCAAAACATAGCCTCTTTGACCAACTATAATGTGCAAGAAAAAATCATCCAAATTCCTCATCATTTTCTCACAATCGTCCACCTCATCTTGGTTGAACCACCCTGTATAATTTAAAAAAACAAGTTTATACCAACAAATAGAATCAAGAAATGGAATCAAATATAGGGTATTCCATTTAAAAAAAATATATACTTTTTCACGCCACACTTTTGTGACACACCCTGTATACCCCTAAATAGTTCCAGAGTGTGTTCTTTTCACTCCTTCAACCTGTCGCACATATGATTTTGATACTAATTATCATCAGATACCCAAAAACTTACTTTAATCTATCGTTGGTACATACATACACCCTGTATAATGAGCTGAAGTTTGTTTGTTTTGTTTTCCGAATAAACGATTTAAGTTCAGTGTTCGAAATTCGATAACTCGAAGCGGCATTTGTCCAGAAATAAATTCGACTTATCGAAACGACTAAACGAGAACAAGTAGGAATCTTCCATACCTACATAAAGAAGGATCAGTACGAGGCATCGAAACTTCGAGTTATCGACGTTCGACTTATAGAAGTTCCACTGTATTCTATAGTCAATATCAAAATAAGAGCTGAGATTGGGTTATATTTGTAGCTCTTTGTTTCCTTTTTTATTTAATTTTTCATTCAGTAAAAAAAAACTACTTTTTATCAAAAACCAGTTTGAAAAAAAACAGGAGCGTTTTTTATTCTTCCCATCACTATTTTGGATACAGTGATTTTATTTAGATACCTTTTCTACTTGAATACGGTTCAGAAATGCGTCTGTATGATTGTAGAGGACTATTCCAACTAGTTAGTGATACTTACATTGGGCGAGGTGGCGCTGGCCAGCAACGGCAACAAGCCGCCACAAGCAATGATCAAATTGTCTACAAGCTGCGAAATAAGGTGAACGGTGTTGACAACAAAAATGGCATTGTCGCTGCTGTTGACAAAGTCCAGGACGGACTTAGTGGAGTGGCTCCGCCACACCTGGATGTCCGTTTCTAGAGAAAAAAGCACATCGGACAAGAGCCGCTGATGGATGTACGACCACTTGAACTCTGGAATCCTAAAAGGAGGTCTAGTAGGCCCAGGACTAAACATCGGCCGGGCTGACGAGGAGTCCGATTTGGCGGTTTTTGGTTCAAATTGATTAGAGTCTACTTGTGTGGAAATAGACGCACTCCTGGGCCGCCTCTGAGGGGAGGCCTGCGGCACATGCGTGCTCTTATCCTCCTGCGACTCAATGTGATTGGTCGGCAAACTCACCCGCCTCTTAACCTCAACCTCTTTACTAGTAACACTATCCTTAGCATAGCTGGGATCACAGTATTGAGAAATCGTTGGTATCTTTTCAACCGTAGGCACTTCAGTGCCCTCTTGCTCTAGACTAGAATTGGACGGCTCTATTTCTACAGACACAGCACTATTATCAACAATTGGCACAAAATCACTAATCTTATCACCCACGTCGCCTTGTCCCTGTTCCACCAGCACCGCTGGGTGCCCATCACCATCACCTTTATCCTCGGTGGGTGTGACAAACCGCTCCGATTCACTATCAATTCCAACGGGGCTTGTTTTACTTAGTTCTATTGAGCAAGTGTAATCATCCAGTTCCAGTAGTTTCTCCGACTTGGCCAGGATTTCCTGCACTATCTCCTCTACAATCCGAGTTTTTTCGCACTCCTCCACATGTGCAGGGCTGCCGAAACTGGTACTACTAGCAGTGTGCACTCCATTACAAACGGGATTATCACTAAACAAGTCACTGGTAGTTCTTGAATCTAGGTCACTATCCTCGTGCCTCTCGTAGTCGCAGCTGCATACCTGCTCGCTCTTGTCGTTCTCGTTTAACTCGCTGATAACTGGACCGCGCCAGTTTTCCTCTTCGGAGCAACCATTCATGGGTTGATCATGCCAACCAGAGATGGTGGAAATGGGGTGCTGCTCCCGTAGAAGAGGGTCAGTGATTTGGTCGGCCCGGTGCCGCTCGTAGTGCTCGTAGACTTGAGAAAATTGTAGCTTGAATTCCTCGTAGGACACCTACAACAGCAAATGGGTTCCAAATCTTTGACCATTGAGAGGGAGGTCAAAAAGAGTGAAGTAGGAAGACTTAATGATGATGCGTCCAAGCTACTTATCTCAGATAAGCTATTAAAAGAAGACCTAGATGAAGCTTTAGAAAATTTTGAAACTTCAGAGAATAACTTGAAGAAACATTTACGTTGAGCAATAAAATCAAAGAACTTGAATGTGTGAATAAAATGTATATTTCAGCATTAGATGAAATAAAAGTAAGAGATACTCACAATAATGAAATATGGCATATTTGAAGGTACACTAAAGAGGCTCTCAGCAATTCAAATTAGAGCTATTATTCATCTGAATCATCACCAATTTGATTAACAACATTTATATTTTCTCTGATGAGTATGGAACATACTGAGTATAAGCTGTTAGTTCAACACAACCAGAGATATAAAACATTTTTTTTATGACTATTCAATAAAAGATGTATTATACATCCACTTTCTATTGGTTAATCTAACTCGTTACTCATAAAAGTGACTTTTTTTCATTACTCAATTGATTTTAACCAATGAAATGATCTAATGTCATTACTCCACTGTTTTGGAGCCAATCAGAACATTCGACAAAATCTCAAACTTCAAATACATCTTTTTGAAACAGCCCATTTGACCGTTCATACTTGTTTTAAAGTCATTGCCACATTGTGTTGTGAACCTAACCTCACTTTCAGTAAAGTCATTGTCAAAAAGTGCCGTCCAAATGGAGTTATATATTTCAAAGTTCGCTTCAATTATTGAATAATCATAGAAAAAGTATAGTATTCTACTCGAGGGAAATGGCTATTACTCACTCAGATGATTACGCCACTCGCCTTCGGCTCGTAGCGCAAACTTCATCCTCGTGAGTGATATCCACCATTTCCCACTCGTTGAATAATATACTATTTTCTATGACTATTCAATAATAGATGTATTATATTATATTCTATTGGTTAATGTAACTCGTCATTCATACCAGTGACTTTTTTTCATTACTCAATTGCTTTTAACCAATGAAATGATCTAATCTCATTACTCCACTGTTTTGGAGCCAATCAGAACATTCGACAATATCTCAAACTTTAAATACATCTTTTTGAAACAGCCCATTTGACCGTCCATACTTGTTTTATAGTCATTGCCACATTGTGTTAACAACCTAACCTCACTTTCAGTAAAGTCATTGTCAAAAACTGCCGTCCAAATGAAATTAAATATTTGAAAGTTCGCTTCAATTATTGAATAATCAAATAAAAAGTATAGTATTGTACTCGAGGGAAATGGCTATTACTCACTCAGATGATTACGCAAATATCTTTACTAAACTAGTAAAGATATTCTATCCTGAAAAACAGACAAACATTCCACAAACAAAGGCACACTGAGTGTTGTAGTGTAGAAAAGTGTGCACTAGTGGAGCATAACAAACACACATTGTCTTATTTTGAGTCATGGCGACTTTGAATCTTTTATAGTTTGGGTTAGGAAATGATGAGCAAAAAATTCAGGTGTGATTTCCAGACAAAAAATAAATGCTACCTCTTTCTATAATATTTTTTCGAAAATTGATTATTGACAGAGTTACAGGGTGTAGAAGTTGCATTTCATTTGCAGTTTTTTTGCAATACCTTCTGTCACGATCATAATGTTTTGACGAAATCTCGTATTTGGGGCCTTATCGGGATGAGGAATTCAAATTTGAACCCCGTTATTTCGCATTTTGTAGAGGGCGCTACATACGAACCTATACTTTGATTTGAATGGTCTCAACTTTTTTGTGCTACACTTGGCCAACGAAATCATTTTGATTTTGTTCGAACCTTAAACATAGCATGCTTTGAAAACATGTGCTATAGTTGCCGTAGAAACAGGTTTCGAAAAAATTAGTTTCGAAAGTCGGTAATTTTTTGAAAATGTGTTGTGACGCTGATGGTGGTGAATGACAAAAATACTGAAAATAAAAAAAAATAAAAAATGTGAAAAATTGCCAACTGTCAATACTAATTCTAATCAAATTTGTTTCTACGGCAACTTATGGTGCATGATTCCAAAGCATCCTATGTTAAAAGTTGAAATTAGTTAAAATTATTTCGTATTCATCACATGCAAGCAGAGTTATTTCAGTTTTTCTCGAAAACGGTTAGATTCAACAAAACAAAAGTAGTACACCTTTTCCATGTCAAAAGGTTGAGAGAATGAAAATATTTATTCAAAAGTGGCATACAGTATAGCACAGAAAAGTTAGGACCATTCAAAACAAAGTGTAGGTTCGTATGTGGCGCCCTCTACAAAATGAGAAAAAACGGTGGGCAAATTTGAATTCCTCATCCCGAAAAAGCCGCAAATACGAGATTTCGTCAACATATTATTAAAAAACTGCAAATAAAATTTAAGTTTAACACCCTGTAACTCCATTAATAATCAATCTTCCCAAAATAGGAAAAGGTAGCATTTATTTTCGGTCTAGAATGCTCCCCGGATTTTTTTGCTCATCATTTCCGGACACCCTGTATACAGTGTGTCCAAGATAAGGATGTCTATCATGGGGATCTTGGAAACCGTAAGAGATACAAAGATGATTAAATCAGAGAAAAGTTGCACATTTTTAAGCCTAACAATATGCCGTTTAGAAAGTTTTCAAATTCCGAGTAGTTTTGGAGATATGCCTAAAAAAACGAAATCTGCCGCTTTTTAAGCTCTACAAAACAGCGTACGACGTTTCGTTTCGGAGAAACCATCATCAACTTTGTTTTTTTAAATACGGTCCTGGATTTTTTATGACGAATTTTAAGAGCCTGTTATGTTCGTAAACCGACAATGTATCGTAAGTATTGAAAAAAATTATATTGATGGATTTTTCCAGAAGAACTCATGTGTTAGAGAGAGACAAAAGTACATTTTCAATAGGATTAAAAACAACCAACTCTTTTTTAATTAGTGCGATACATACGTTGGTTTAGAAGAGGCTCTTAAAATCCGTAATAAAAAATCCAGGACCGTATTTGAAAACAAAGTTGATGAAGACTGCTCATAGACGAAACGTCGGTTCTTCAATTTAATAACGCTATCTTGTGAAGGGCAAAAAGTGGCGATGAAGCAGTTCCATTCATTTTAAAATATCTCTTCAAATGTGGTCAGTAAAAAATGAAAACAATTTTGAAAAATTTCGGTCTTTTTCGGATAATTTCGGACGAGATCGGAATTTCTTGGCTTTTAAAACGGCATTTTGTTAGGCATCAAAATACGCAACTTTGCCCCCATTTAACCGACCTTGTATCTCTTACGGTTTCCAAGATCCCCATAATAGACATCCTTATCTTGGACACACTGTATAAACGAGAACGAGTTTAAATAGAGAACGAGTTTAATAGAGAAGATTGAGGAAGTTGAAATATATAAAAATAAAATAAAAGCAAACAAATCGAATGAAACAAGTAGAAAATGCAATAACAAAATATGGAGATAATTTGATCAAAAATATAAAAATACGAAAAGAATAATCACTATAATAAGTAAGTAGCTAAGAACTAACAGATATCAGGAGCAATTCTAAATAAAAAAAAATGGTTCGTTTGTTCTAATTTATGTCACTTTATTATCCTTGTATTTTTAAATTTTATAATTTCTTCTATTGAGTAGCTTTGAAGCTTATTTTACTGTTTTTTCTTTGTGTTGATTCTCATTTTATCGCTGTTTATTGTTTTTTCTCAAATTTTCCCAGTTGCAATAGAGAAATATAAAATACAAAATTACAAAGCTTGAGAAAACTCGTCATAAGTTTGGTAAAATAATAGAGGGTTGATTCAAGCCTCAAATTATTGCAAATTTAATCCTCTAAAATAAATAATTCAACATTTTTTTGAAAATTCATCAAATAAAGAGGATACAGACAAAAATATAGGATACAAAATTACAAAGCCTGACAAAACTCGTCAAAACTTTGTTTGACACGATTATAGAGGATTGATCCAAGCACCAACATGAAAATTGTTTAATAAATCAAATATGAAAGACGAATAAATAAGGACAAAAAGGTGATATTTTCTTATTTAAAAATTAGATAAGCAAAAATGTGTAGATGATTAAATCAGATTTCAAAAAATAAAATCAAAAATATAAAAGTACACAGGAAAAATAATTATAATAAGTTTTTAAATAGCCAAATTTCAATTTCTAAACTCTCATGATTGCTTTGTTCTAATTTATTTCACTCAATTGCATAAATTATGATGCTTGTTTTTTTGCATTTTATATTTTCTGTTCATTAACTTTATTTTATTTTAGTATTTCTTTTTCCCTTAAGCTTTTTTTTTATGTTTATTCTCACTTCTGACTGATTTTTACAAAAACCATAAAAATACATTAGATATTGATATCAATTTATTTTGTTTAATTTGAATCTCTTTTAGTTGATTTTTAGCTTGCCTTAATTCATTTGCATTCTTTTAATTATTATTTCTCATGATTTATGATTTATCGCTGTATAACACTTTTTTGAGTGAATTTTCTTATTCACTTTCCCATTTATTTTTTAAAAAGAGCAAAAAAGGCTAAACAGCTAAAAAAAAATAAAACAAATGATGAATAGATGTGAAAATACAATAAAAAAAAAGATAAGGAACAGTTAAATAAATTGAAAAAAAAAACATTGGATTTTTTGTAAGAAAAATTACAAAGCCTGAGAAAACTCGTCATAAGTATGGTAAAAATAATGATAGAGGGTTGATTCAAGCTTCAAATTATTGCAAATTTAATCCTCTACAATAAATAATTTAACATTTTTTTGAAAATTCATCAAATAAAGAGGATACAGACAAAAATATAGAATACAAAATTACAAAGCCTGACAAAACTCGTCATAACTTTGTTTGACACGATTATAGAGGATTGATCCAAGCACCAACATGAAAATTGTTTAATAAATCAAATATGAAAGACGAATAAATAAGGACAAAAAGGTGATATTTTCTTATTTAAAAATTAGATAAGCAAAAATGTGTAGATGATTAAATCAGATTTCAAAAAATAAAATCAAAAATATAAAAGTACACAGGAAAAATAATTATAATAAGTTTTTAAATAGCCAAATTTCAATTTCTAAACTCTCATGATTGCTTTGTTCTAATTTATTTCACTCAATTGCATAAATTATGATGCTTGTTTTTTTGCATTTTATATTTTCTGTTCATTAACTTTATTTTATTTTAGTATTTCTTTTTCCCTTAAGCTTTTTTTTTATGTTTATTCTCACTTCTGACTGATTTTTACAAAAACCATAAAAATACATTAGATATTGATATCAATTTATTTTGTTTAATTTGAATCTCTTTTAGTTGATTTTTAGCTTGCCTTAATTCATTTGCATTCTTTTAATTATTATTTCTCATGATTTATGATTTATCGCTGTATAACACTTTTTTGAGTGAATTTTCTTATTCACTTTCCCATTTATTTTTTAAAAAGAGCAAAAAAGGCTAAACAGCTAAAAAAAAATAAAACAAATGATGAATAGATGTGAAAATACAATAAAAAAAAAGATAAGGAACAGTTAAATAAATTGAAAAAAAAAACATTGGATTTTTTGTAAGAAAAATTACAAAGCCTGAGAAAACTCGTCATAAGTATGGTAAAAATAATGATAGAGGGTTGATTCAAGCTTCAAATTATTGCAAATTTAATCCTCTACAATAAATAATTTAACATTTTTTTGAAAATTCATCAAATAAAGAGGATACAGACAAAAATATAGAATACAAAATTACAAAGCCTGACAAAACTCGTCATAACTTTGTTTGACACGATTATAGAGGATTGATCCAAGCACCAACATGAAAATTGTTTAATAAATCAAATATAAAAGACGAATAAATAAGGATAAAAAGGTGATATTTTCTTATTAAAAAATTAGATAAGCAAAAATGTGTAGATGATTAGATCAGATTTCAAAAAATAAAATCAAAAATATAAAAGTACACAGGAAAAATAATTATAATAAGTTTTTAAATAGCCAAATTTCAATTTCTAAACTCTCTTGATTGCTTTGTTCTGATTTATTTCACTCAATTGCATAAATTATGTTGCTTGTTTTTTTGCATTTTATATCTTCTGTCCATTAACTTTATTTTATTTTAGTATTTCTTTTTCCCTTAAGCTTTTGTTTTGTGTTTATTTTCACTTCTGACTGATTTTTACAAAAACCATAAAAATACATTAGATATTGATATCAATTTATTTTGTTTAATTTGAATCTCTTTTGGTTGATTTTTAGCTTACCTTAATTCATTAGCATTCTTTTAATTATTATTTCTCATGATTTATGATTTATCACTGTATAACACTTTTTTGAGTACATTTTATTATTCACTTTTTCATTTATTTTTGTAAAGGTTAAATTAAAAATAAAAATAGCAAAAAAGGCTAAACAGCTAAAAAAATAAATAAAACAAATAATGAATAGATGTAAAAATACAACAAAAAAAAGATAAGGAACTGTTGAATAAATTGAAAAAAAAACATTGGATTTTTTGTAAGAAACTGTAACATTGAACGTATTGCGCATGCGCATCAAAATCCTCATCCCCTCCAAACTCTCCAAGTTAGACGACCGATTATATAATACAAGATTCTCAATATGAAGGCCAGTCTTCTCAGCCTTTACTCTAAAATGGAAAGTAAAACTTTTGTTAATGTTAAAAAAGAAACCGTTTGATCTAATTTTTATTTATTCAAGTATTTGTATTTTAGAATTTAGTTCTCTGGCTGTGTCAATAAGGGGTTATCTTGGACAATAAAGTATATTTTGATTGATTGATGGAAGAAACAACTTACCTTGGAGTGCACTATAGCAAGAGTGTCCACCCACACCCGCCACCCCCCGTACTCGTACTTGATGGCATGGTGCAGCAACATTCTGAACAACGAGTAAACCATATCGGAGATCTTCTGCTCCTCTGTATTCTGTGGATGAATATACGCCATGGCTATGAGCCACTCTTGCCAGACTGACATCTGCAACACTGTCCTCCTGTTCTCCCTGTTGTTGTTGCACAACAACGTCATATCCGACAAAAACAGCTTTTTGACCTCCAACAACTGGTCACTCTGCTTGGACTGTCTAATCAACGTTGCCACCACCTTCAAAATCACTGAAACAGCCATAATTCAGCACTTACTGAGCAAAACTTACTAGGATTCTCCAATCTAAAGTGACTTTCCGGCTCCGAGTGTCTGGTGTACAAAATCTGCTGACTTATATGCTCCGTCATTATCTCATACAAGACATTATAAGTGGGCAACCCCAAGGTTTCCTCGTTCAACAACAACCGATCCGCCAACAAGGTGTACAAGTTGAAAGGGCTCATCACATCGTACTTTCGTTTATGGGTGCTTCTGCTCAGGAAGAACCCCAAGAGCTTCAAAGCTTGCAGTCGAATGAGCTGACTTTCCATGGCAAGGACTTTGAAGATGGTGCGGACGCCATGTTTGGCATCAAACGCTGGTACCATGCA
This sequence comes from Orchestes rusci, assembly GCA_958502075.1. Classification (NCBI taxonomy): domain Eukaryota; kingdom Metazoa; phylum Arthropoda; class Insecta; order Coleoptera; family Curculionidae; genus Orchestes; species Orchestes rusci. The sequence goes on along the minus strand of OY293304.1, from coordinate 7,385,619 downwards.
AGAGGGGTGCTCTGACATGAGGGCGATGAGCATTTGGAGGACGTCGTGGAGGTTCTCGTCCTCGTGCACTGTGGTGAGGTAGTTGAGGATGCTTTGGAGTTCGTCGTCTTTGACTCCGTTGCCGATCATGATGAGTTGTTTGAGGAAGAGGAGGATGTAGGCGCGGATGGCTAGGATGTCTTTTTGGGCTGGACGAGGACCGTCTGGAAATTAACTCTGCTGAAGCTTCCTTTCACATCAAAACTGGAGTCAAGGTACTTTTTGGTACTTGGTATTGATTTTTATTCTTTTTAGTAAATGAACATTGATCCAGTCGAAGAACGTTTGTCTGGATATACAGACAAACGTGATGGAGTGACCCATTAGTGGCAAATATTTGGTCTGAAGGTTGGTTTTGGAACTCTCACCAAGAAGTGTACTATGTGGGTTTTCTACATCTCTACTGCAATTAATGATCTAGAAGTGACTAATTTCCTGAATAAATTCACTGTGACGTTCAATGTTGTGATATCAACTTGAAATTTGCACAGATTATGGAAAACTAATTGATAAAACCTTGCACAAAATTTGGTTCAGCTGGATTAAGTGCAAATATTTTATTTTATTAATGGAAATTGAAATTCCCACTGATGATGACAAATTTCCTCAAAAAATTCACTGTGACCTTCAAACTTGTGATAGCAACTTCAAATTTGCAAAGATGATAGAAAACTAATTGATAGAACCTTGTATAGAATTTGGTTCGGCTTGATCAAGTGGAAATATTTTATTTTATTAATGTGAATTGAACCATTCACTGATTGTGACAAAATTCCTGAATAAATTCACTGTGACCTTCAAAGTTGCGATATCAACATGAAATTTGCACAAATTATGGAAAACTAATCAATAAAACCTTGCACAAAATTTGGTCCAGCTGAATCAAGTGCAAATATTTTATTTTATTATTGAAAATTGAAATTCCCACTGATGGTGACAAATTTCCTGAATAAATTCACTGTGACCTTCAAAGTTGTGATATCAACTTGAAATTTGCACAAATTATGAAAAACTAATTGATAAAACCTTGTATAAAATTTGATTCGGCTTGATCAAGTGGAAATATTTTATTTTATTAATGGAAATTGAAATTTCCACTGATGGTGACAAATTTCCTGAATAAATTCACTGTGACCTTCAAAGTTTTGATATCAACTTGAAATTTGCACAGATTATAAAAAACTAATTGATAAAACCTTGCACGAATTTGGTTCGCCTGGATAAACTGCAAATATTTTATTTTATTTTATTAATGGACATTAAGCCACCCACTGAAAGTGACTAATTCCCTGAATAAAATCACTTTGACCTTTAAAGTTGTGATATCAACTTGAAATTTGCATAGTTAATAGAAAACTTATTGATAAAACCTTGTATAAAATTTGATTCGGCTAGATCAAGTGGAAATATTTTATTTTATTAATGGAATTGAACCGCCCACTAATTTTGACAAATTTCCTGAAAAAATCCACTGTGACATCCAAAGTTGTGATATCAACTTGAAATTTGCACAGATCATGGGAAACTAATTGATAAAACGTTGCACAAAATTTGGTTCACCTGAATAGACTGCAAATATTTTATTTCAATTTATTTTATTAATGGACATTAAGCCACCTACTGAAAGTGACTTATTTCCTGAATAAATTCACTGTGACCTTCAAAGTTGTGATATCAACTTGAAATTTTCACAGATCATGGAAAACTAATTGATAAAACCTTGCACAAAATTTCGTTCACCTGAATAAACTGCAAATATTTTATTTTAATTTATTTTATTAATGGACATTGAGCCACCCACTGAAAGTGACTAATTTCCTGAATAAATTCACGTTGACCTTCAAACTTGTGATATCAACTTGAAATTTGCACAGATCATGGAGAACTAATTGATAAAGCCTTGCACAAAATTTGGTTCACCTGAATAAACTGCAAATGTTTTATTTTATTTTATTTTATTAGAGAACTAATTGATTGAACCTTGCACAATATTTGGTTCAGCTGGATTAAGTGCAAATATTTTATTTTATTAATGGAAATTGAAATTCCCACTGATGATGACAAATTTCCTGAAAAAAATCACTGTGACATCCAAAGTTGTGATATCAACTTGAAATTTGCACAGATCATGGAAAACTAATTGATAAAACCTTGCACAAAATTTCGTTCACCTGAATAAACTGCAAATATTTTATTTTGATTTATTTTATTAATGGACATTAAGCCAACCACTGAAAGTGACTAATTTCCTGAATAAATTCACTGTGACCTTCAAAGTTGTGATATCAACTTGAAATTTGCACAGATCATGGAAAACTAATTGATAAGACCTTGCACAAAATTTGGTTCACCTGAATAAACTGCAAATATTTTATTTTAATTTATTTTATTAATGGACATCAAGCCACCCACTGAAAGTGACTAATTTTCTGAATAAATTCACTTTGACCTTCAAAGTTGTGATATCAACTTGAAATTTGCACAGATCATGGAAAACTAATTGATAAAACCTTGCACAAAATTTGGTTCACGTAGATAGACTGCAAATAGTTTATTTTATTTTATTTTATTAATGGACATTAAGCCACCCACCAAAAGTGACTAATTTCCTGAATAAATTCACTTTGACCTTCAAAGTTGTGATATCAACTTGAAATTTGCACAGATCATGGAAAACTAATTGATAAAACCTTGCACAAAATTTCGTTCACCTGAATAAACTGCAAATATTTTAATTTGATTTATTTTATTAATGGACATTAAGCCAACCACTGAAAGTGACTAATTTCCTGAATAAATTCACTGTGACCTTCAAAGTTGTGATATCAACTTGAAATTTGCACAGATCATGGAAAACTAATTGATAAAACCTTGCACAAAATTTGGTTCACCTGAATAAACTGCAAATATTTTATTTTAATTTATTTTATTAATGGACATCAAGCCACCCACTGAAAGTGACTAATTTCCAGAATAAATTCACTTTGACCTTCAAAGTTGTGATATCAACTTGAAATTTGCACAGATCATGGGAAACTGATTGATAAAACCTTGCACAAAATTTGGTTCACCTGAATAAACTGCAAATGTTTTATTTTATTTTATTTTATTAATGGACACTAGGCCACCCACTGAAAGTGACTAATTTCCTGAATAAATCCACTTTGACCTTCAAAGTTGTGATATCAACTTGAAATTTGCACAGATCATGGGAAACTAATTGATAAAACCTTGCACAAAATTTCGTTCACCTGAATAAACTGCAAATGTTTTATTTTATTTTATTTTATTAATGGACACTAGGCCACCCACTGAAAGTGACTAATTTCCTGAATAAATTCACTTTGACCTTCAAAGTTGTGATATCAACTTGAAATTTGCACAGATCATGGAGAACTAATTGATAAAACCTTGCACAAAATTTGATTCACCTGAATAGACTGCAAATATTTTATTTTATTTTATTTTATTAATGGACATTAGGTCACCCACTGAAAGTGACTAATTTCCTGAATAAATTCACTGTGACCTTCAAAGTTGTGATATCAACTTGAAATTTGCACAGATCATGGAGAACTAATTGATAAAACCTTGCACAAAATTTGATTCACGTAGATAGACTGCAAATATTTTATTTTATTTTATTTTATTAATGGACATTAAGCCACCCACCAAAAGTGACTAATTTCCTGAATAAATTCACTTTGACCTTCAAAGTTGTGATATCAACTTGAAATTTGCACAGATCATGGAGAACTAATTGATAAAACCTTGCACAAAATTTGGTTCACGTAGATAGACTGCAAATATTTTATTTTATTTTATTTTATTAATGGACATTAAGCCACCCACCAAAAGTGACTAATTTCCTGAATAAATTCACTTTGACCTTCAAAGTTGTGATATCAACTTGAAATTTGCACAGATCATGGAAAACTAATTGATAAAACCTTGCACAAAATTTGGTTCACCTGAATACACTGCAAATGTTTTATTTTATTTTATTTTATTAATGGACATTAGGCCACACACCAAAAGTGACTAATTTCCTGAATAAATTCACTTTGACCTTCAAAGTTGTGATATCAACTTGAAATTTGCACAGATCATGGAGAACTAATTGATAAAACCTTGCACAAAATTTGGTTCACGTAGATAGACTGCAAATATTTTATTTTATTTTATTTTATTAATGGACATTAAGCCACCCACCAAAAGTGACTAATTTCCTGAATAAATTCACTTTGACCTTCAAAGTTGTGATATCAACTTGAAATTTGCACAGATCATGGAAAACTAATTGATAAAACCTTGCACAAAATTTGGTTCACCTGAATAAACTGCAAATATTTTATTTTATTTTATTTTATTAATGGACATTAAGCCACCCACTGAAAGTGACTAATTTCCTGAATAAATTCACTGTGACCTTCAAAGTTGTGATATCAACTTGAAATTTGCACAGATCATGGAGAATTAATTGATAAAACCTTGCACAAAATTTGGTTCACCTGAATAAACTGCAAATATTTTATTTTATTTTATTTTATTGATGGACATTAGGCCACCCACTGAAAGTGACTAATTTCCTGAATAAATTCACTTTGACCTTCAAAGTTGTGATATCAACTTGAAATTTGCACAGATCATGGGAAACTAGTTGATAAAACCTTGCACAAAATTTGGTTCACCTGAATAAACTGCAAATATTTTATTTTAATTTATTTTATTAATGGACATTAAGCCACCCACTGAAAGTGACTAATTTCCTGAATAAACTCACTTTGACCTTCAAAGTTGTGATATCAACTTGAAATTTGCATGGTTGATGGAAAACTTATTGATAAAACCTTGTATAAAATTTGATTCGGTTTGATCAAGTGGAAAATTTTATTTTATTAATGGGAATTGAACCACCCACTAATTTTGACAAATTCCCTGAAAAAATTCACTGTGACATCCAAAGTTGTGATATCAACTTGAAATTTGCACAGATCATGGAAAACTAATTGATAAAACCTTGAACAAAATTTGGTTCACCTGAATAAACTGCAAATATTTTATTTTAATTTATTTAATTAATGGACATTAAGCCACCCACTGAAAGTGACTAATTTCCTGAATAAATTCACTCTGACCTTCAAAGTTGTGATATCAACTTGAAATTTGCACAGATTATGAAAAAACTGATAACAAAAAAAATTGGTTGTGCTGGATGAAGTTAAAATATTTAATTTTATATATGAAATACTCACCCAATCCCTTGGGAACAATCCCACTTTTCTGTCGCGGATTCACCACCCAATAGTAGTACTTCAAAGTGTGCACCGTCTGCAACACTGTAGACACTCTCCTCACATTGGAGTAGATTTGAGTATCAGACAAAAACTCTGTAGCTAGATACGAGTACAGCCGAGTCTGTACCGGCGCAGGAGTGTAGATCCACAAAGCCGGATTGAACAGCACGTGATCTAACAGCTGCCAGGTCAAAAATGAAATGCAAAATAACTAATTTCAAAATAATTCACAGTTCCCCGGTACTTACCAAACAATGCTTTTGTTGTTTGTTCATAATAGAAGACGTTATGATACACATTTTTTAGTTTTTTGAATTTTTTGAAGATGTGTGTGCGGGCAAAAGGAGTTTAATTTGTCATGACTGGATGGGGAATGATGGTCTTGTTTTTTTTATCAGGTTTTAAAGTGGATTTTATCCCGAAGGAGCAGAAAGAAATTTCCACGATTTATTGGCAAATACGTGGAAAGTTTTTCAACTTGGGACATTGCCCGTGACAAATCGACGAAAACAACGGATGTAGTTGTTTTATTGGTAGGGCCAATATGTCCGGATGGGTTCTCACAGATGAAAATGAGAATTATTAACAAATAAACAGGGTGACAATTTAAAAAACTACCAATGGGCATAGTGAACAAACGCGAAGTGATTAAAAGAAATAGAGACACCTCTATTTTTTTAAGTGTTTTGGTTTAAGGTATTTCCCAGGTGTCTACGACTTCTTTTAGGTGTCTCTGAGGTGTATCCGAGTGTCGCCTGGCGACATAAAATAACAATCTTCCTCACAACACCTCGTACCTCGGAGACACCTCAAAAATGCTTTTAAATAGTGCAATTAAAAACAGATTTTAAAAGCTCTAATTCGGAGTATCACAAAGAGAGGTACAGCCATTGAAGATTTTGCCTATTGATAGATTTTCAGAATCCCAATCGCTTTATTTTCCGAGATCTTCTAATTGGCCACCCTGTATAGTTAATATGTATTCAAGATCAACCTGTTAAAAAGTAGTGTTATGGAAATTTCCAGAAAACTCCTTTTGCACGACACCTCCAAGGAAACAATGAATTTGGATGCCAAAAAGAATTGGAAGCTGGTACAAAAGGCAAAAGAGGCGAGAGGCTTAGTACAACAGCATGCTTGGATAAGTACAGGGGTTACAACATTTTGGATAAAACAATAATAGTCATGTAAAGTTGATATTTAATTCATTATAATTACCCACCTGCAGTAAGTCAAAGATTAAATTACAAAAAAATGCTGCTCTACTAAAAACTAGAAAAATAACAATTATCGTTTACGCATGCTTTTAGGTGAAACGACAATAATCACTACTGGAAAAAGTTTTAAACAAAAATATCTTTTTCATGCATCAGGAATCTACACTATTCTGTACCTGTTTCAAAAGCAATTCACTATTGGCACTCAGACAGGTAACCAGGTACTTGGTTAGACTCAGAAATGAGCCTAGAACGTCAATGGTCAGATGATCTCTGGATGATCGTTGAAGCATGAAGCTGATGACCAGGAATCCTCGGTTTTGAATCATGTGTTGTTGGACAGTTTGAGAGGATTCTACTAGTTCGCAGATGAAGCCGAGTAGTTTAGAACTGAAAAGTTTTGTCACAATTTAAGTACAATTGAAAAATCATGTTCAATTGAAATATAAAAATGTTTTCTTTTTTTTTGTTGCTTCTACGCCACTGGCCAAATTTTCAAAATTTACATTCCATTGACTAGGCAATTTGAATACGTTTAAAATGAGTTGCCACATGACATGTTTAATTTGAAAAAAATGTGGGATGATGTCAGAATTTGTATTGTTTATTTGCAACGCCACTGGTAAATATTTTTTTTTAGATAGTTTCATTGGGAAAATGCTGTCCCGTTTACCTAAGTCTGAGAGACATTTCTTTGAAATATTTTGATTATGGCATTTATTCATATTGTGAGTACGCCACTGGCAACATTTTAAAAATCTTCAATCTATTGCATAGGTAATTCGAATACCTTTAAAATGAGGTGCCACATGACATATTTGATTTGAAATGTGGGATAATGTCAGAATTTATATTGTTTATTTGCCACGCCACTGATATATATTTTTTTTAAGAAAATGATTTTATCAGGAAAAAGCTGTCCCGTTCACCTTAGTATGAGATACGTTTCATTGAAATATTTTGATTATGGCATTTATCTATATTGTGACTACGCTACTGGCAATTTTTTAAAAATTCCCAATCCATTTCATAGACAATCTGAATACCTTCAAAATGAGGTGTCACATGACATGATTTATTTGAAAAAATGTGAGATAATGTCAGAATTTTAACTACTCATTTTCCACGCCACTGGTGGATCTTATTGATGAAAATCATTTCTTTGAGAAGTTGTCCTGTTCACTTGAGTGTGAGAAAATGAAACATTGAAATGAAAAATGAAAATATATTAATTTTGATGTTTCTTCGTAAATGTGACGACGCCACTGGCGACATTTTCAAAATTTCCGTTCCAATTCGAATACCTTTAAATTGAGGTACCACAAGAAATGATTTATTTGAAAAAATGCGGGATGATGTCGAAATTTTTATTGCTCATTGTCCACGCCACTGGTATATTTTGTGAATAAAAATATTTTTTTTGAGAAGTTGGCCTGGTCACTTGTATGTGAGAGATATTTCATCCAAATAATTCAATGTTGGCATTTTTTCTTTATTGTGACTACGCCACTGGCAAATTTTTTTAATATCCATTCCATTGTTCACCTAATTCCAAAACGTTCAAAATTGGGTGTAACATGAAATAATTTATCTGGAAAAATGTGAGATGTCAGAATTTTTGTTGTGTTATTTGCCACGCCACTGGTATATTTTTTTGAATGAAAATCATTGTTTGGAAAAGGTTCACTTTGGTGGGGGAGATGTTTCATTGAAGCAATCCAACGTCGCAATTATTTCTCTATTTTAACTACGCCACTGGCATTTTTTTAAAATTTTTCTTTGCATTGTATAGGGAATTTGAATACCTTCAAAATAAGGTCCCACAAGACATGTTTTATTCAAAAAAATGTGGAATGATGTCCGAATTTGTAATACTTATTTTCCACGCCACTGTTTTTTTTTTATGAAAATCATTTTATTGAAAAGAATATGGCCTGTTCACATGAGTGTGATATGTTTTATTGAAATAATTTAATTTTGGCAACTTTTTCGTTATTATGACTACGGCACTGGCAAATTTTTAAAAATGTCCTTTTCCATTTTATAGGCAATTTGAATACGTTTAAAATCAGGGGTCACATCACATAATTTATTTAAAAAAATGTGGGATCATGTCAGAATTTTAATTGTTCATTTTCCACACCACTGGTATATTTTTTTTGAATAAAAACTTTGTTTGTTAATGAAGCTTTCCTGGTCAACTGAGTGTGAGAGATATTTCATCAAAATATTTTTATTTTTATATATTTTTGTTATTGTGACTACGCCCCTGGCAACATTTTCAAAATTTACATTCCATTGTATTTGCAATTGAAATGCTTTTTAAATGAAATGTCAAATGACATAATTTATTTAAAAAATGCATCATTCCGCTTTTTTTAAAATAAATCAGATTTTTTTCAGTGGCGTGGACTGGCCTATTTTTTTGATTAGGAATTATTTTTAAGGAGAACTTGGCTTTTTCACCTGAGTGCCGGACGTATTTCATTTTCACATTTTTTTGTTATTGTGACTACGCCACTGACAATTTTTCTAAAGTTTCCAAACCATTGTTTGGGCAATTAGAATACCTTCATGATTGACATGTTCCATTAAAAAAAATGCGGGATGATGTCAAAATGTTCAATGGTTATTTTCCACGCCACTGATTTTTTTTAAATGAAAATATTTTTTTAGAGTTCCTGTTCAGTTGCCTGTTGAGAGATGTTTCATTGAACTATTTCAATTTTAGGATTTTTTGTTATCTTCACTACTACGCCACTGATCAAATTTTTGAAATTCTTATGTCATTGGAAAATGAGGTGCAGTTTAAAAAAAAAAAAAAAACATTTTTATTTATTCTAATTATATTTTTTGAAAAGTTGTTCTAAGTTCACTCTAGTGAACGATATTTCTTTAAAATGTGGAATTTTGGAATTTTCTGGTTATTGTGACTACGCCACTGGCAACATCTGCTTAACTCCAATATAATTGAATGGGCAATTCCAATACCTTTAAAATGAGGTGTCACAAGGGATATTTTATTAAAAAAAATTCGTGATGAGGTCAAAATTTTAAATGCTCGTTTTCCCCGCCACTGGTGTATTTTTTTTATGAAAACTATTTTTTTAAAAAGAAATCAGTCTGTTCACTCTAGTGTGAGGGATGTTTCATTCAAATATTCGAAATTTGGTACTTTCAGTTATTGCTTCTACGCCACTGGCCAAATTTTTTAAAATTTCCATTTCGATGTATAAGCAATTGGAATACCTTTAAAATGAGGTGTCTCTTGACATGTTCAATTTGGAAAAATGTGAGATGATGTTAGAATATTGAATGCTTGAGTTTCCTGAATTTTGGAAAGATATGGACCTGGGTGTTTTTTTTGTTGACGTGAAAACCAGAATACAAAATAATCTCTAACGTTAACTATCTGCATCATTATAGTCTCATTGGCACTTCAGATGATGATTGAAAGTTTCTTTGCCACAAAAACTTTAAATTAGGAAACTTTCCAGGAAAATGTATCCCTTTGATACATCAATGTCTTCAAGGTATCTCAAGGGAACTGTTTAGAACAGATTGATATAAATACGTGAATAAACTTGGCATATTCCACAGAATTTCCAGGAAGAACGGTATACAAAATAATCTGGATAATAGCTTTAAACCTGACCATCTGCATCATTACAAACCTATTGGCACTTCAGTTGACGATTGAAAGGTTCTTCTCCACTGAAACACCTAATTAGGACAATTTCCAGAAAACTGGACCTTTATCACACTTCAATATCTCCAAGGTATCTCAGGAGAATTATTCAGAGCAAGGTTTTAGACATATGTGAGGAATATACGCATTTTAACAACATTTCCAGAAAAAATGGAATACAAAATAACCTGGATAATAGTTTTAACGTCAACCGTCTGCATAATAATGAACTTATTGGCACTTCAAATGATGATTGAAAGGTTCTTCTCCACAATAAAACCTAATAAACTTTCCAGACAACTTTACCCCTATCATACATCAATGTCTCCAAGTCTCAAGAGAAATGTTTCGAGCAAGTTGATATACAAATGAGAAGAATATTGGCATGATCAACAGCATTTCCAGGAAAGACGGAAAACAAAATAGTCTGGATAATATCTTGAGGCTTGACCATTTGTTTTCAAAGTTCAAAATGTCACTTGACATTACTGGAAAAAATTATCTAAAGATTATTTGAGTTTTGATCAAGTTGGTTGACTCAATTTTGGATTAAGTTAAGTTGAATAGGATTGGTTTGGGTTGAGTTGTACTTAAACCGGTCAAGTTGGTTGAGGTTTGACTCAAGTTCCCATCAAGTTCAGTCAAATAGGATTGGTGCAAGTCAACTTGATTGAGGTTGGACTCAAGTTTCAATCAAGTTGCGTTTAATGGGATTGGTTTGGTTGAGCTGTGCTCAGATAAGTCAAGTTGGTTGATGTTTGACTCAAGTTTGGATCAAGTCAAGTTAAATAGGATTGGTTTGGGTTGAGTTGTACTTAAACCGGTCAAGTTGGTTTAGGTTTGACTCAAGCTCCCATCAAGTTCAGTTAAATAGGATTGGTGCAAGTCAAGTTGATTGAGGTTGGACTCAAGTTTCAATCAAGTTGCGTTTAATGGGATTGGTTTGGTTGAGCTGTGCTCAGATAAGTCAAGTTGGTTGATGTTTGACTCAAGTTTGGATTTAGTTAAGTTAAATAGGATTGGTTTGGGTTGAGTTGTACTTAAACCGGTCAAGTTGGTTTAGGTTTGAGTCAAGCTCCCATCAAGTTCAGTTGAATAGGATTGGTGCAAGTCAAGTTGTGCTTATATAGGATTGGTTTGGTTGAGCTGTGCTCAGATAAGTCAAGTTGGTTGATGTTTGACCCAAGTTTGGATTAAGTTAAGTTGAATAGGATTGGTTTGGGTTGAGTTGTACTTAAACCGGTCAAGTTGGTTGAGGTTTGACTCAAGTTTGGATTAAGTTAAGTTAAATAGGATTGGTTTGGGTTGAGTTGTACTTAAACCGGTCAAGTTGGTTGATGTTTGACTCAAGTTTGGATTGAGTTAAGTTGAATAGGATTGGTTTGGGTTGAGTTGTACTTAAACCGGTCAAGTTGGTTGATGTTTGACTCAAGTTTGGATTGAGTTAAGTTGAATAGGATTGGTTTGGTTGAGCTGTGCTCAGATAAGTCAAGTTGGTTGATGTTTGACCCAAAATTGGATTACGTTAAGTTGAATAGGATTGGTTTGGGTTGAGTTGTACTTAAACCGGTCAAGTTGGTTGAGGTTTGACTCAAGTTTGGATTAAGTTAAGGTAAATAGGATTGGTTTGGGTTGAGTTGTACTTAAACCGGTCAAGTTGGCTGAGGTTTGACTCAAGTTTGGATAAAGTTAAGTTAAATAGGATTGGTTTGGGTTGAGTTGTACTTAAACCGGTCAAGTTGGTTGAGGTTTGACTCAAGTTTCCATCAAGTTGCGTTGAATGGGATTGGTTGGGTTGAGTTGTGCTCAGATAAGTCAAGTTGGTTGAGGTTTGAGTAAAGTTTCGAAAAAGTTATGTTGAGTTGTGCTCGGATAAGTCAAGTTTATTGAGTTTGGACTCAAGTTTCGATCAAGTTGTGTCGATTTGTGTTTGGATAGGTCAAGTTTGTTGAGGTTTGACTCATGTTTCGATCAAGTTGGGTTGAGTTGTGCTCAGATAGGTCAAGTTTATTGAGTTTTGTCTTTAAATCTTGATTAAGTTGGCTCAAATTGTGCTCAAATAGGTCAAGTTGGTTGAGGTTTCAGTAAAGTTTTGATAAAGCTGGGTAAAGTTGTGCTCAGATAAGTCAGGTTTATTGAATTCTGGATCAAGTTGTGTCGATTTGTGTTTTGATAGGTGAAGTTTGTTGAGGTTCGACTCATGTTTCGATCAAGTTGGGTTGAGATGTGTTCAGATAGGTCAAGTTTATTGATTGTCTTTAAGTCTTGATTAAGTTGCCTTAAATTGTCTTCAGATAGGTCAAGTTGGTTGAGGTTTCACTCAAGTTGGGTCAATGGAAATTCGAGTGGTTCAGGATGTGATGAGTTGTGCTCAACTTTGAATCAAGTCGGTTGAGATTTGAGTTAGTTTGAATTGGATTGGGTGAGTTCAGGTTAAGTTTGTGTTGTATTGGATTAAGTACGGTAAGTTTGAACAGAAATCCAAAAAACTAGGGTACCAAAGAACCAGTGAAAAACCCAGAAAAAATTGCACATTAGACTCAGGCCTACGGAACAGTTTGAAAATTACTGACTAAAAACTGAAAGAACAAAGAAGAAAGCGAAAACAGTGATCTTCTAACAAAAACAAAGCATAAAAAAAGAATTAACTGAGAAGCACGATAGAATGAAGAAAGCACAAACAAATACATATTTTATGGAACTAAAACCTGGAGAAAATAAAATATAATATAATATAATATAAACTTTAAGGAGACTAAGAAAATTGATAAATACAATAATCTAATAGAAAAAGACAAAAAACACAAGAACAGTCGAACAAGAATGTTGAATAGGAGGAACAATCAACAATCAACAAAAAAATAAATAAAAAATGATAAAATACCATACAGATCAAGAAAGCTATACAAAGGGAAAAGAGACAGATTACTTCAGATCGACAAATACTTGACAAAGCTGCATAACTATTAAAATCAAGTGAAAAAAAAAATATAAAAAACTTCAACCAAAGTGAAATAAAGACGTTAAAGTAGAAAAAAGATTAAGAAATAGAACAATTTGCAAGAAGACAAAATAGAAAGTTAGAAAAGTTTTAACAAGTTTAAACAGAATAGTGAATAACAAATCATAAGAAAAAAACCAATTATGCAGCAAAGTTACAACAAACCACAAAAAAAGACCAATAAAACAAAGTACAAAATGAACAAATAAAATCATAACAAAAGTGAAATAAAACCCTTAAAGAACAAAACAAATTCGATTATTAAACCGTTTCATATGACAGACACCCTTTTTCCACTCTAGAATCCAATTTGGACGCGAACCCAACAATTTCCAGAAAACTTGCTAATTGCCTCAATTAGCAGCAGCTACCATATTTCCAGCCAGATGGAAATTAACAAGGGTGTAATTAGAACACGAATAAATATAACTTGCAAATGTTACACTATTTTAATTCAAGTTGCAGCATAATGCGGACTACACTTACCATAATGCAGGGTCTTTTTTCAAATCTGACGATCCGTTACACTCAAAGGGCAAATCTAGTTGGGAGAAGAGCGGAAACAGTACCTGGATGCCGCCGATTGAGTTCAAAGTACTGTGGATGGAGTGGGTTATCACAGCTTTCACATCCTGCAATGAAAGCTGTATTAATAATTCGTAATGATAAATAAATATACAGTTTTTGGTTAAATAAATTGTGGCCGGTGCGCTACGATATAATGGATTGTGCTGGTATTAAATTTATTTTTATTGAGCTGGGATGGATAATTCGTGTTGAATTATGGTCGGTTGCGTATATTTATTGTAACGGGATTATTATTGTATAACTCATTATAAAGGCCATTGTTTCTTCTCTAGGGACTATTTTAACACAATTTGTGGGTATATGATTAACAGTTTTCTAGGACTGTTGATTTTTAATTTAACGTCATGGCAATAGGATATTTTGAATAATTCTTTGGGATTTTGAGCAAAAACTTTCAATTTTTGTACAAAGTTTTATCAACATTTACCTGAAACCTTCAACTCCCAAACTCAAATAGTTAGGGAAATGTGAACTTGTTCGTGGCGCACATGTTTAAATTAATTTATAACATCAGAAGTATCATTGTTCACTAAAATGATTATTGTATTACTGGAATTATACTGTCCATTTTTGAAGCAATCAAAATTGTAATGGAATAAAATTTTCACCCATTTCAAATCAACCATAGCCCTTTAAATTCCTTGATTCCTGTTCTTTGTAAATGTTCACTAATTCCATGTTTAGTGGAATTATGGGAGATCTATTGGTGGATTTAAGAACTGGTAAAATCACTAAAAAGTTTAGTCCATTTTTGAAGAAATTCCCATTCCCAATCTAAATCAACCTCAATCCTTCTAATTCCATAACTTATGATCTGTTTTTGAACGTTCACTAATTTCATTCCTAGTATTTCATGGGACATTTGCTTGTGGACTGAGTGGAATTACTAAAAACTAGTTCCTAAGTTCGGAATGTCAAATGGAATTAGTGGAATTGGAAGCAGTTATTCATTTACAACTTTCACTAATTCCAATCGTGCTTGGATGGAATTAGTGGAATAACTGTAAAATTCTTTCCATTTTTGAAGTAATTCCCATTCCAAATAAACCAAATTTCTTCCAATTCTTCAATTCCTGTTCTGTTTTTAAACGTTAACTAATTCCATCTTTAGTGGAATTATGAAAAATTTGCCTGTAGACTTGATAAAATCAGTTCCTTAACTCGGAATATAAAATGAAATCGTGAATTCACAACTCTTCCAATTTCTCAACTCCTATTGATGAACATTCACTAATTCCATTCTTAGTGGAATTATTTAAAATTTATTTGAGAACTAGGTGGAATTACAAATAAAGTTAGTTCCTTGATTTGGAATACAAACGGAATTAGTGAAAATGCAAATAGCATTACCGCAGTTATACTGATTATTTTGGTTCAATTACAACTTCCACTAATTTCAGTCAGTAATGCTGATAGAATTAGTGGCAGCAGAGTGAAATTATCGGAGCCAGAAATTATTTCTAATAACTCCAGATTTTCCAATCTTTTATCCAATCCTTAGGAATTACACTTATTCCATTTTTTTATGTAATTAATTAATAATCATTATAACTGACTTGATTTATTTAATTCTGTGAATCGTGGAATTATGTAATTAGTGGAACTAATGTAAAATTCCGTTCATATTTGAAGAAATCAGATTGGTGATGAAATAAAATTTTCACTCATTCCTTTTCATCTACAATTTCTCAACTCCTATTAGTGGACGGTCTCTAATTCCATTTTAAGTGGAATTATAGAAAATTTGTTTGTTAACTTGGTGGAATTAGTGGAATTGGATGAAGCATTACTAGTTTTACTGATTATTCTAGTAAAATAATTACAATTTTCACTAATTCCAGTCAGTAATGCTAATAGTATTAGTGGCAGCAAAACGGAATTATCGAAACGTAAATTCATTTCTTAAATTAAATGTAATCCCAGATTTCACATTTTTTTTTAACCAACCCCTATAATTCACACTAATTCCATTTTTGTATAGAGATCTGTGGATTATGGAATTGCAGTGAGTGGTTTAGTGAGTGATTATGGAATTGGTAGAATAAATGTAAAATTCCGTCCATTTTTGAAGGAATTGGAACCCTTCCAATTCCTTATCTCCTATAAATGAACTTTCACTCATTCAATTCAGTGGAATTATGGAAAATTTGTTTGTGGACTAAGAGGAATTGAAGCAATGGAAATGGAAGTGGCATTATCAGTTCAATTACAACTGTCATCAATTCCAGTCAGTAATGCTAACCATTTTTTTATCCAATCCTCAGAAATTACACTTATTTAATTTTTTTATGTACCTAGTTCAAATTGTTATTTTTATAAATGACTATGTAGTTCTGTAAAACGTGAAATTATCGAAATAGGGGAATTACTGTAAAATTCAGTCCATTTCAGAAGTGGTCAGAATGGTAATCAATTAATTAATTCCTGTTCTGTTCTGTTTTTTGAGTTTTTACGGTACGGATAAAATCAATTCCTAAACTCGGAATGTAAAATGGAATTACATACAATAACGACTTCCACTTATTCCAATGGTGCTTATGAATGTTTCTTTGATATTCCTATAATGTTTGATCAATTTTTGGTAATACTACGGTTCACTAATTCCATGCGTAGTGGAATTAAAAAAAATGAGGAATTCCTAGAGTAGGTGAAATAACTGGTAAAATCTGTTTTCAAGTTTGAACTCATTATGAACCCCATTGTTTCATCCTAATGACCACAATTTATGGAATATTATTCAAATTCCAGTAATTCGCCAGTTATGGTAATAGAATTACTAACAGCAAATATTTCTTATACTTCCAAATTTTACAATTTTTTGATCCAATTCTTAGAAATTACACCAATTCCATTTTTTTATCAAGTTTAAATTGCTTTATTGACGTAAATGACTTTATCAGCTATGCTAATGCAGTGAATCGTGATATAATGGAATAAGTGGAAAAACTGTAAAATTCTTTCCATTTTTAAAGTAATTCCCATCCCAAATAAACCAAATTTCTTCCAATTCTTCAATTCCTGTTCTGTTTTTAAACGTTAACTAATTCCATCTTTAGTGGAATTATGAAAAATTTGCCTGTAGACTTGATAAAATCAGTTCCTTAACTCGGAATATAAAATGAATTCGTGAAATCACAACCCTTCCAATTTTTCAACTCCTATCAATGAACATTCACTAATTCCATTCTTAGTGGAATTATGTAAAATTTCTTTGGGAACTAAGTGGAATTACAAGTGAAATTAGTTCCCAAATTTGGAATACAAACGGAATTAGTGGAATTGGAAATAGCATTACCGCAGTTATACTGATTATTTTGGTTCAATTACAACTTCCACTAATTTCAGTCAGTGATGCTGATAGAATTAGTGGCAGCAGAGTAAAATTATTGGAGCCAGAAATTATTTCTAATAACTCCAGATTTTACAATTTTTTATCCAATCCTTAGGAATTACACTTATTCCATTTTTTTATGTAATTAATTAATAATCATTATAACTGACTTGATTTATTTAATTCTGTGAATCGTGGAATTATGTAATTAGTGGAACTAATGTAAAATTCCGTTCATATTTGAAGAAATCAGATTGGTGATGAAATAAAATTTTCACTCATTCCTTTTCATCTACAATTTCTCAACTCCTATTAGTGGACGGTCTCTAATTCCATTTTAAGTGGAATTATAGAAAATTTGTTTGTTAACTTGGTGGAATTAGTGGAATTGGATGAAGCATTACTAGTTTTACTGATTATTCTAGTACAATAATTACAACTTTTACTAATTCCAGTCAGTAATGCTAAAAGTATTAGTGGCAGCAAAACGGAATTATCGAAACGTGAATTCATTTCTTAAATGTAATTTCAGATTTCACATTTTTTTTAACCAACCCGTATAAATTACACTAATTCCATTTTTGTATAGAGATCTGTGGATTATAGAATTGAGAGAATAACTGTGAAATTCCGTCCATTTTTGATGGAATTGGAACCCTTCCAATTCCTTAACTCCTATTAATGAACCTTCACTCATTCAATTCTTAGTGGAATTATGGGAAATTTGTTTGTGGACTAAGAGGAATTAGAGCAATGGAAATGGAAGTAGCATTATCAGTTCAATTACAACTGTCGCCAATTCCAGCCAGTAATGCTAACAATTTTTTTATTCAATCCTCAGAAATTACACTTATTCCATTTTTTTATGTAGTTCAAATTATTATTTTTATAAATGACTATGTAATCCTGTGAAACGTGAAATTATGGAATTACTGTGAAATTCAGCACATTTTAGAAGTGGTCACAGTGGTAATCAATTGATTAATTCCTGTCCTGAACATTCAAAATGTTCACTAATTCCATGCTCAGTGGAATCAGGTACGGATAATTCCTAAACTCGGAATGTAAAATGGAATTACATACAATAACAACTTTCACTAATTCCAATTATGCTTATAAACATGTATTTGATAATTCCATAATTTCTGAACAATACTGATACTAAATTCACTAATTCCATTCGTCAAGGAATTACTGGTATAATCTGTTTGAAGCATGAAAATAATTGTCCACTAATTTACTCATTAACTCCAATGTTTCCCATCAATGCCCTATTCGACCACAATTTGTGGGTATATGATTCACATTTTTCTGAAACTGCTTTGTCTGATGATCAAGGATAAATAGATCAAAGAGAAACATCAAAAACGTTTTTATCCCACAATCCATTACCCTCCACAAAAGCATCGACAATAATCAGTCAGATCCCTTGACATTATTCATCCCCTCCTCAATGGGGCGGAATTTCAAATTGTTATGACAGCAATCAAGCAAAGTCAAACGACGAAAAAAAAATGAAAATGGGGGAATTGTTCGGAAAATCTGCGATTGAAGAAGGAAAATATGTTTGGAGGAGAGTGCCTCCATAATCTTTGTGTTTGTGCTGTTCGTTATTCTTATATCACGATTAACTTGATTAATTTCTGTACAAAACTTTAAACCAATAATCTTCGTTTCTGACAAACATATTGGCAACACCGCCTGATCACGATTATATCGAAATCATAAACATAAGAACCTCTGGGAAATTATAAAACTAGCTCTTGGAACCACATTAAAAAAAGCAATCTCCACAATTTAATCAAACATGATTGTCACGTCTTCACCAGACGGGTTTTTAATGAAAATGCAAATTTAATTTTTTTTCACTTACTTGCAGCATGAGGGCGTGCGGTGTGTGGACGAAATAGGACACGTTTCCTTTGGGAGCCGACTGCAAACATAATTGGGTATCTGTGGCGACTGGATTGTACATGAACACAATGGCGCTGGATAGCTTTCCGTCGTACAACACCTGAAAATAATTTATCAGTGAATATAAACCAAATATTCGAGCCCCTATTCAGTCTGGACCACAATTAACTAGAAACAATCATCGTTCCACACGACGATTTGGGAAATTATGCGAGCATAAATTCCAAACTATATTAATTAAGCACACAATTCCCAATTAAACAAAAGAACGATGCAAAAAATGCTACGGATCAATAACAGACATCCTACAAATCCAGAAAACTCCCACGAAAATTGACAAATTTGCATGAAACCCCGGACAAATCTGTTTTTCGTCCGGCAATTAAATCCGGGCGCGATTCAATTTTCGTGCGTGGAGCGGTTTTTTTGTCTTTTAGGTTATGTTAGCGTCGCTTCTGGATTTGACGGATGGCGCTGTTTATTGAATTGTTGTTGTGGAGTTTAATCAAGTTAGTGTTGTTTTTGGAGTCAAATTTGCTTCTCCAATCAGGTCCATGGAGGTGAAAACTCTTCAGCATATACCTACCTAGAAATCTATATCTTTGAAGAGCGCATCAGAGTTAGCTTTGGGATAGTTTGAGTGAGGTTTGGTTAGATTAAGTTGGTTTGAGTTTGATTTGGGTTGGTTTAGGTTAGTTTTTCTTTGTTTTACATAGAATGAGTTGGTTTGGGAAAATTTTGGTTTGATTGGGTTGGTTCAGGTTGCCTTGTGTTTGTTTTGGTTAGAATGGGTTAGTTCTAGTTGGTTTGAGTACGTTTTGGTTTGTTTGTATAACTTCTGTTCAGATTGGGTTGATTTAGGTTGGTTTGAGTTAATTTATGTTAGAATAGATTCGTTTTAGTTTGGGTTGGTTAATTTGGATAAGTTTTGGTTAGACTAGGTTGGTTTGAATTTGACTTGAGTTAGTTCAGGTTGGCTGTTTGATTTTGGTTGTTTTAGGTTTGTTTGGGTTAACTTGGGTTAGTTTGGATTTGATTTATGAAAGTTTTGGTTAGATTAAGTCGGTTAGAGTTTGATTTGGGTTGTTTCAGGTTAGTTTTTCTTTGTTTTACATAGAATGAGTTGGTTTAGGTTAGTTCGGGAAAGCTTTGGTTTGATTGGATTGGTTCAGGTTGCCTTGTGTTTGTTTTGGTTAGAATGGGTTAGTTCTAGTTGGTTTGAGTACGTTTTGGTTTGTTTGTATAACTTCCGTTTAGATTGGATTGATTTAGGTTGGTTTAAGTTAATTTATGTTAGAATAGGTTCGTTCTAGTTTGGGTTGGTTAATTTGGATAAGTTTTGGTTATTGGTTTGAATTTGATTTGAGTTAGTTCAGGTTGGCTTGTGTTAGTTTGGGAAAGAATGAATAAGTTTGGGTGAGTTTTGGTTAGTTTGTATAAGTTCTGGTTAGGTTGGTTTTGGTTAGATCAAGTTGTTTTGAGTTTGATTTTGGTTGTTTTAGGTTTGTTTGGGTTAACTTGGGTTAGTTTGGGTTTGATTTATGAAAGTTTTGATTAGATTAAGTCGGTTTGAGTTTGATTTGGGTTGGTTCAGGTTAGTTTTTCTTTGTTTTACATAGAATGAGTTGGTTTGGGTTGGTTTGGGAAAGTTTTGGTTTGATTGGGTTGATTCAGGTTGCCTTGTGTTTGTTTTGGTTAGAATGGGTTAGTTCTAGTTAGTTTGAGTACGTTTTGGTTTGTTTGTATAACTTCTGTTCAGATTGGGTTGATTTAGGTTGGTTTGAGTTAATTTATGTTAGAATAGGTTCGTTTTAGTTTGAGTTGTTTAATTTGGATAAGTTCTGATTAGACTAGGTTGGTTTGAATTTGATTTGAGTTAGTTCAGGTTGGCTAGTTTTGGTTTTGGTAAGAATGAATTGGATCGAGTGAGTTTAGGTTAGTTTGTAAAAGTTCTGGTTAGGTTAGTTTTGGTTAGATCAAGTTGGTTTGAGTTTGATTTTGGTTGTTTTAGGTTTGTTTGGGTTAACTTGGGTTAATTTGGGTTTGATTTATGAAAGTTTTGGTTATATTAAGTCGGTTTGAGTTTAATTTGGGTTGGTTCAGGTTAGTTTTTCTTTGTTTAACATAAAATGAGTTGGTTTGGGTTGGTTTGGGAAAGTTTTGGTTTGATTGGATTGGTTCAGATTGCCTTGTGCTAGTTTTGGTTAGAATGGGTTAGTTCTAGATAGTTTAAGTACGTTTTGGTTTGTTTGTATAACTTCTGTTCAGATTGGGTTGATTTAGGATGGTTTGAGTTAATTTATGTTAGAATAGATTCGTTTCAGTTTGGGTTGGTTAATTTGGATAAGTTTTGGTTAGACTAGGTTGGTTTGAATTTGATTTGAGTTAGTTCAGGTTGGCTTGTGTTAGTCTTGGAGAGAATGAATTAGTTTGGGTGAGTTTTGGTTAGTTTGTATAAGTTCTGGTTAGGTTGGTTTTGGTTAGATCAAGTTGTTTTGAGTTTGATTTTGGTTGTTTTAGGTTTGTGGTAGTTAACTTGGGTTTGATTTATGAAAGTTTTGGTTAGTTTGGTTAGTTTCTGTTAGTTCTGATTGGTTTAGGTAGATATGGTTAGATTGGGTTGGTTTGAGTTCGCGTTAGTTGATTTTGGTTAGTTTGGTTAAAGCTAGTTTGTGTAAGTTCCGGTTAGATTGTGTTGATTTGAGTTTGTTTTAGGTTGGTTTGGGTTAGTTTTGGTAAGGTTTGGTTAGATCAAGTTACTTTTGGTTAGATTGAGTGAGTTTTGGTCAGATTAGATTACTTCTGGTAAGATTGAGTTAGTCTGGATTAATTTTTTTTTCTATTTTTTGTTATAGACTATAAAAGTATAGAGACTAAACAGTCATGGTTCTTGAGAAGTTTGGGTAGGTTTGGCAACATTGCAATTCAGTTTCGTAATATGTGAAGCTTATAACAATGTCAACTGTCATTTAGAGGAGTTTTTGTACTGAATTCTGATAAAAATGTTGTTTGTTTTGATATTATTGTTGTGGTTTATCCAGCATGTTTTTTTCAGTTTAAATTGTTCTATAAACCCGAGACTCTGCTTCAAAATTGAAAAATCGCACCAATGTGTGGAAACCTCATCTTTACAATATCAACTCCAAATGAATTCGCCCCCTTGAAACAGGGAGCAAGACTCCTAAATCATCTCCAAGGGGTATGCCCATCCTCCAGCTCCAAGGCTGATACCATTGAATCTCCAGCAACCAACTCTTGAAAAACAACCCAAAAAAAAGAGCAAAACTCTTGATGTAAGCAAAACAGTATCATCCTCCAGCATCTCCAGCAACCAATTCTTGAGAAAATACCCATAAATAAAGCCAATCTCCTACAGTATCTTCTTCCATATCCAATTCTGAAGCTATTGCATCTCTGGGAACCAATTTTTGGAGTACTACCCATGAATGTTGCTCACCTCTGTAATGTAGCTTTAAAGCAAATACCACAGAATCTCCAGCATCTCATTCTCGGAGAACCCTAAGATAGTATCTTTTGGCTCAAAAAGTAAAAACCAGCATCCACGAACCAATAAATAGAGCAAATCTCTTGGAGTACGCTCCAAGACTGATACCACTGCATCTCCAGCAACAAACTTTTTGAAAGACAACCAAAAAATGAAGCAAACTCTGGGGGTAAGCTTCAGTACAGTATCATCCCTCAGCTCCAAGGCTGACACCCACGACCAGCAGCCAACTTTTGTGAAACAACCCAAAAATAAAATCATCTCAAGGTATCTTCTTCTAGATCTAATTCTGAAGCTATCGCATCTCTGGGAAAGAATTTTTGGGAAACTACCCATGAATGTAGCTCCAAGGCTGATACCACAGCATCTCCAGCAAACCAAATCTCGAGAGTATCTTCTGCAGGTCAAAGGGTATGAACCAGTCCCTCTCCAGGAAACAACCAATAGATTAAATCCCTTGGAGTTGAATCTCTTGGCGTACGATCATCTTCCAGCTCCATGGCTAATACCCCTGCACCTCCAACAAAACACTTTCGAAAGACTGCTAAGAAATAGAGCAAATCTCTGGGCGTTAGCATTGATCGAGCATCTCCATCCACCAACTCTCGAGGAAGTACCCAGAAATAAATCCGATCTTCTGCAATATCTTCTTCCAGATCTAATTTCATCTCTAGAAACTCATTATCTTCCTGTACCTCCAAAGTAGCAACTCTATATCTTCTGTTAGCTCAAAGGAAATAAAACAGCGCATCTCCAGGGACCAACAAATAGAGCGAGTCCCTTGGAGATCCAAGGGTGATGCCACTGCGCCAACTTTTAAAGATCCCAGAAATGGAGCAGAACTCTTGGAATAATCTCTATCATCCTCGAAGTCCAAGACTAATACAACCAGATCTTGAGCAACCAACTCCTAAGGACCTACCCAGAAATGCTTCATAATCCTGCTCAAAGGCTGATAACACTGAAACTCCAGCAACTTATTTTTGAAGAAGTACTCAGAAATAGAGTACATCTTCTAGATAATCCCCAGCTCGAATGGCATCCCTGGGAACAAGTTTGAGGAAATACTCATATCCTAGGTCCAAGGTATCTACAAAACTCATCCCTCCATGTTCCTCCATAAATAGGGAAGAGAATTTCAACCAGCTAAAGCATTGTGGTAACCTTTGCTCTATACTGAGGTAACTATTCCAATGGAGTGGTTAGTCTCTGCCAAAGTGGTTGCTCTTTCCAGGAAAGAGAGTCTTCCTTAAAAAAGTAGCTGATCCTGGTGCACCCTCAATCCTTTCCAGTCCACCAAGATATAAAACAAAATTAACCAAATCACTCTCACAGTTACAAGCCACAAAAACTTTTACAAGTCCATTAAAATGGTAACAGGTAATAACTCTCGTGACACTGGAAAAAGCCATAAAGTTTCACCATTACGGCCATGCTGTCTTTGCCAGAGATTTTCTTGATTCAGTCTCGGGTAGGGGGACTTTCCGACATCTAATTACGTATTTGCAATTTTGAGTTGTTTCCAGTTAATTGGAAAAAAAATTATCCAGGGCCAAAGTAGCTCGGACTTTTATTCTCCAGCACGTAGTTTGTTAACTTAACAAACATTCAAGTGTGCACATACTCGACGGAAAATTTCTTGCAGGAAAGTTGTTGAGTGCGCTAAATTATGCAGCATCTACGGTTCATATGCATACAGCTTGACAAAGACTAACTAAACAAAAAATAAAAAGAAAAATAATGCTTACGGTTCGTGCATCAGCCGGAGTAACAATAACCATGCTTTGCTGAGAATTATCTTCACTACTGTCACTCACCCTTTTATGATTGTCTGGTAGGTTTATGTTGCACTCGTTGTCAAAACGAAACTGACTCTGGAAAATATTATCAACGTTAGATAGCTTGATTTTAATGTAGCTTGATTAGCTGATAGTGCCGCTTCTTCTGCCATGGATAGTTAAAAAAATTATTGAGGAACTGCTCCGTCTACCCCCTTTTCTCCTCCTCGCCTTTTTGTCTCATTATTAATTACTATGACAGGTTTATAAGACTAAAAAATCCACTTCAGTATCACCAAAAACATATTAACAGAAATTGAAATATAAACTCCGCGTGAGTCGGTTCCCATTAATCATTATGTTTTATGACCAGTGTAGTTCAGGACTTAAAACATTTTATCAGGAATTGGATAAAGTAAATACTCTGTGTCTTGCGTGAGTATGTTCCAATTAAAAATTATGTTTTTCAGGACAAAACTTTCATCAGCAGATGAACCAAAAACTCCGCGTGAGTCCATTCCTATTGGATATTATGATTTTAATGACCAGTATAGTTTCAAACAAAAACATTTTCCAGAGAATTTTCATGAAAGTCCACGTGAGTCTGTTCTCTCATCAAATAATAATTTTTTTATAATCAGTGTGGTTCCAGACCGAAATTTTTTTATCATGATTCAGTTAGACTTAGAATCTGTTCATCTTGATAATCATGTTTCATATCCGTCAAAAAAACTTTCAACCAAAAACCAGCAAATATCCGCGTGAGTCTGTTCTCGTCAATTAAACTGTGGCAGATTCAGACAATAATGTACTAAAATCTCTTCGTTACTCTGTACCCATCAATAATTCCGTTTGAGACAAAATTAGTCAATAATCTCAGCGTGAGTCTGTTCCAATTATCATGATTCTTGTTGATCAGTCACACCAGTCAAACATTTTATCAGGAATTTCACTGAAGAAACTACGCTGGTGAGTGCGTTCCCATAAATTATCCTCTTTTCAAGGTCGCCCTTCAGATAAAATTGGAATAGAATATCTGCGTGAGTCTGTTCTCGGTGATAATCATCATCATCAGCTCAATTCAGAAAGCGTTTTATCGGAAATTACATAAAAACTCCGCGTGAGTCTGTTCCCATAATTATTTTTTTGTTGTGTGGCGGTTTCAGATAAAGTTAAAATGATCGCGTGAGTCTGATCCCTTTTCGTTGATAGACAGGTTCAGAAAAAATTGGATTCAAGCTTTCGCATGAGTCTGTTCCCATAAACTATCCTGTTGTCAAGGTAGCCAGTTTCAGATAAAATTTGAATAAAATAACTGCGTGAGTCTGTTCTCAGATATTATCATTATTCTTGGTGATCAGCTCAATTCAGAAAGCGTTTTATCGGAAATTACATGGAAAGTCCGCGTGAGTCTGTTCCCATAATTATTTTTTTTTGTGTGGCAGTTCAAGATAAAATTAAAATAAAATGTCCGCGTGAGTCTGATCCCATTCATAATCCTGTTTGTTGAAGGCCAGGTTAAAAAAAATGGATTTGAGCTTTTGCGTGAGTCTGTTCCAATCAAATATCATATTTTTTTATGTCGGTTTCAGACAATATCGGACTAAAAATTCGCGCTACTTTGTTCAAATCAATAATTCCATTTTTGTTTCAAAGCAGTTTCAGACAAAATTCTCAATGTGAGTCAGTTCTCATCATCATGATTCTTGATGATCCGTTAGCTTCATGGAAAAAACATTTTATCAGAAATTGGACTGAAAAAGCTTCGTGAGTGTGTTCCCATAATTTATTGTGTTTTCAAGGTAGCCGGTTTCAGATAAAATATCCGCGTGTGTCTGATCTCAGTGATTATCATGATTCTTGGTGGTCAGCTTAATTCAGAATATTTTATCGGAAATTAGATAAACACTCCGCGTGAGTCTGTTCGCATTATGAATACTGTTTTTTGATGGTCAGTTTTCGACAAAATTAAACTAGAGTCTTCGCGTGAGTTTGTTCTTCCGGATTATCATGTTTCTTATATCATTCATTGGACTGACAAATCCGGGTGAGTCTGTTCCCTTTTTCATAAATCTTGATGGTCAGTTGGTCCAAAAAACATTCAAGTAATAATCTGACTGGAAAATCCGCGTTTCAGAAAAAACACAGTGTGTCAGGAAAAAAACTAGTGAATTCGCGTGAGTCTGTTCCCATCGATTATCCTTTTTTAAAAGGCCAGTTCCCTACAAAATTATACCGAAATCTCCCCGTTAGTCTGTTTCCATCAAAGGTTTTTATGATAAAAAAATATCAGATAAAATTAGACTATGCGTGAGTCCGTTCGAATTATTTTTTGGTAGACAGTTGGTTCAAGACAAAAACATTCAGCCCCGTAGTTTAAATATCCACGTGAGTCTGTTCTCATTTATGAAGAATTTGATTGAAAATCCGACGTGGGTCTGTTCCCATTTGACGAAATGTTTTTAAATGGCAGTGCAATTTAAAAAAAATATTTCATCAGCAATTGGACCAAAAGCCCCGCGTGAGTCTGTTCTTATCAGGTATTATGTTTTATGACCAGTGTAGTTCGAGTCCAAAAATGTTTTTTTAAGAATCAGATTAAACACTGCGTGAGTCTGTTCCCACCAAGAATTATGTTTTTTATGACCAATTCAGACAAAATCATATTTCTATCAGGATTACTCTAAAAACAGCGCATGAGTCTGTTCCAATGAATTTTTATGCTTTCATGATCAACATTGTATAAGGGGTTGGTCTTCAAACTCTGCGTGAGTCTGTTCTCATCTAATATCATGTTTTAAATGTTTAATAAACAGTGTAGTTCAAAATTTGATGAGTGTAGGTTCAGACAAAAAAATATTTTTTGTTGAATTAAACCACAAACTACACGTGAGATCGCTTCCACTGAATATCATGTTTTTTATGAGTTTCTGATAAGCGCGTGAGTCTGTTCCCATTGAATTTTATATTTTCTATGTCCAGTATAATTTTAGGATAAAAACGCTGTGTAAGTCTGTTCTTATCAAGTATTATGTTTTTATGACCAGTGTCGTTCGGAGTCCAGAAACTTTTTTTTAAGAATTAGACTAAACACTGCGTGAGTCTGTTTCCATCAAGAATTACGTTTTTTATGACCAGATCAGACCAAATCATATTTTTATCAGGATTTAGTCTTATTATTGTCCATTGTATAGCTTTGCTAAATAAATAAATTATTATTATTATAAAAACTGCGCGTGAGTCTGTTTCCATGAATTATTATGTTTTTATGATATACAATTTATAAGAAGTTGGACCTCAAACTCAGCGTGAGTCTGTTCCCAGTTCTCATCAAATAACATGTTTTTGATGTTCAATGAACAGTGTAGTTCAAGACTGAGAACATTCTCCGGAATTCGATTGAAAACTCCTCGTGAGTCTGTCATCATCAATTATTATGTTTTTTATGACCAAGCTAGTTTCAAAAAGAATGTGATCAGCAATTGCATCAAAACCTCCGGGTGAGTCTGTTCTAATCAAGAATTATGTTTTTTATGACCGGTGCAGTTCTAGCCCAACAAAATTTTATTGGGAATTATACTGAATCTGCGTGAGTCCGTTCCCATTGATCAGTGTAACCAGAGACTGCACGTGAGTGGTAACAGACTCACGTGACTAAATATCATGTTTTTTTTTAATGACCAATCTCTTATGTATATTATAAGAATTGGTCAAAAAACAACGCGTGAGTCTGTTCCCATTAAATATATTTTCTATGACCAGTATAGTTTTAGACTGAAAACGCTGCGTTCATTAAATTCTATCCAGACCAAAAACATTTTATCAGGATCAAATGCGTGAGTCTGTTCCCATTTTGAATTATTTTTTTATGACAGTGTAAATATTTTATCAGGAATCAGACTAGAAAATCCGCGTGAGTCAGTTCTTATCAATTTATCCTTTTTTTTTAAATTGTACTTCTCTAATTTATTGTCAGACTAAAAAGTTAACGTTACGTTACGTTTTAGAAAAAAAAAGCTAACTCTCCGAGTGAGTCTGTTCTCATTGATTATCTTGATTCTTGCTCACCAGTTAGTTTCTGAAGAATTCGCGTGAAACTGTTCTTATCAATTAACTTATTTTTTGAAGACCAGTTTCAGACAGAATTTGACTGAAATCTCCTCGTCAGTCGTTCTCATTTATCATCCTGTTTTTGATGGTGAGTAAATTGACCATAAACATTTAACCATGAATTGGAAAAACCGCGTGAGTCGGTTCCAAATAATTATTCCGTTTTTATGGTTGCCAGTTTCCGACAAAATTAGTCGCGTGAGTCTGTTCACATTACTAATCTGTGGTTGCTTATTTCATAAAAGAATAGAATAAAAATCCGTTCTCATTGATTATTCTTTTTTTTATTGTCAATTTTTAAAAAAATCGGACTTAAACTTTGCGTGAGTCTGTTCCCATCAACTAACCTGTTTTTTGAGGGCCAGTTTCAGGTAAAATTGGACTAAGACCTCCACGTGAGTATGTTCTAGTTGACTATCATGATTTTTGGTCATACGTTAATATCGGACAAGAAACTTAAACCAGGAATTAGACGAAAGAAATCGAGTGAGACTAAAATCTTCGCACAAGTCTATTTCCATTAAGCATAAATAATTTTTTTTTTATCAGTGAAAATGGAACTCAAAATCCGCGTGAGTCTGTTCACAATACTAATCTGTGGTTGCTAATTTCATAAAAGAATAGAATAAAAATCCGCTCTCATTGATTATTCTTTTTTTTATTGTCAATTTCAAAAAAAATCGGACTAAAACTTAGCGTGAGTCTGTTCCCATCAACTAACCTGTTTTTGAGGGCCAGTTTCAGGTAAAATTGGACTGAGACCTCCACGTGAGTATGTTCTAGTTGACTATCATGATTTTTGGTCATACGTTTATATCGGACAAGAAACTTAAACCAGGAATTAGACGAAAGAAATCGAGTGAGACCAAAATCTTCGCACAAGTCTATTTCCATTAAGCATAGTTATTTTTTTTTTATCAGTGAAAATGGAACTCAAAATCCGCGTGAGTCTGTTCACAATACTAATCTGTGGTTGCTAATTTCATAAAAGAATAGAATAAAAATCCGCTCTCATTGATTATTCTTTTTTTTATTGTCAATTTCAAAAAAAATCGGACTAAAACTTAGCGTGAGTCTGTTCCCATCAACTAACCTGTTTTTGAGGGCCAGTTTCAGGTAAAATTGGACTAAGACCTCCACGTGAGTTCTAGTTGACTATCATGATTTTTGGTCATACGTTAATATCGGACAAGAAACTTAAACCAGGAATTAGACGAAAGAAATCGAGTGAGTCTGATCCCACTTATTGAGTGACCAATTAGACGAAATTGACTAAAATTTGCGCGAGAGTCTGATCATTAAGTTTCACATGAAACAAATACAGACTGGAATGGAATTTTCGCGTGAGTCTGTTCTCATTAATTCGCATGTTTCATGGTGGTCACTGAGTTTCAGACAAAAAAACATCTTATCAGAAATTAGACTAAGAGTTCTACGTGAGTATGTTCGCATTGATCATCCTATTTTTAAAGGCAAATTTCCGACAAAACTAGACTGAAATCCGTGCGTGAGTCCGTCCTTGATAATTATCATGAGTCTTGTTGGTCAGTTAGTTTCAGATCAAGACATTTTATGAATTATCACCCATGCAGCATATCCACCAGACCTATCACAACTTAGCACGGCCCCACGTTGGGCGCCAAATTTTTTATTATGCTTTCCATTATAGACTCACCTTATAACCAGGTCCTAACCTATGCATCGCACAAATCTGATGTGTGGTCAAGGCTTCACTAAACAGATAAATCGCGGACATTTGTCCGCAAAATATCCGATCTTCGTCGAGTTCGGGGGTGGCGCCGATGTAGCATTTGTCAAAGGGCTGAGCAGAAAGGACAAAAGTTATTAGTCGGGAATATAGAGTTGGGTTTATGGACACTTACATCGTTTGTGGACACAAACCAGGCCATCTCAGTGTTGGACGCCAATTGTCCGTTGACAAAACATTTTATCTCGCTTTTTGTCCATCGATTGTAGATGTAAACTATTGCCAGCATGTACCACTGGAACAAATAGGGCATTAATGAACTGGACAAAATATATAATAACAATCTTGGTGGAATTAAGGAAAATTGTATAGCTTTATTTGTAAAATTACTGGAATTAATGGATGAATTAAATGTGTGACTAGTTAAAAATGCTTATGGGATTAGTGGAATTGTGAGTCGAATTACTGAGACAAAATACAGAATTCACTAATGTCGCGCGCTTGTGACCCTTTTTTTTTGCTGGAAGAATTAGTGAAATATAGTCTGATAGGTTAATGCCCGTGAGGAATTATTTCTTACTAGATCCAATCGAGTAACTAACATTAGCTATAGGTACTAGTTCCGTAAATCGTAAAACTATTGGAATTACCGAAAAATTCAGTCTTCAAATTTAAAGCAATAAAAATGGTAATGGAATATTGAAAATGGTGGAATCAGAATGACAATGGAATTACGGAAGTCAGTGGTAGAATCACTAGTACTCATTTCAGTTCACGTTCACCAATTCCATTCTTGGAGAATTAGGGAAGATCGTAATATTATTAGTGAAATTTCTAGAATCAATAGATGAATTACTGTTGGAAATATTCGCTAAATGAGATGTGTGTCTAGTCAGAATAACAATGGAATTAGTGGAATTGTTAGTGGAATTACTGAGACTAATTTCCAATTCCTCTTTTGAACATTTTTTTTGACGATTTCTCTAATTTAAATAGTACATAATTCCTCAATTTTAAATCCTGAAATATTTGCAAAGTAAAGAATTCACTAATGCCCCTTGTTGTAATTCCAGTGATTCCTCAGTAAAGGAGTGTGGAATTACTGGAAAATTCAGTCCATGAATACTAATCAAAACGGTAATTATATATGTGGATTTAAAGATAAAATCAATTCATAGAGTCAAATTGTAAGAATAAAGATGGAATTACGGGAATTAGCAGTAGAGTTACTAGTTCGCTTATTGCGGTCTAAACCCTGATGCTTCTAATTCCCTAATTGATATTTTTGAACCTTCACTAATTCCATCATTGGTGGAAATATGTTGAATCGTAACATTATGTATGAAATTCGGAAATTCTCCAAGTCCAATCGTGCTTATGAACGTGGGAATTATTCGAATAAGTATGTGGAATTACTGGATTTTGAACTTGAAGTGTCAGTATCATGTTATCAGTGTAATAGGGAGTGGAATTACCAAGTTCAGTGATTCTACTTTTATATTTGAACAGTTACTAATTCCATTCTTAGTGGAAATAAGTGGTAAAACCACTAAAACCAGTACCCAAGTAATTCCACTAATTCCACAATAAGTGAAATAAGGCGGAAGTCACAACATGATAACGGAATTATTCTAATTAGTATGTGGAATAGTTGGTTTTTATATTTGAAGTGTCATATTGGACATGGAATTAGTATAATCTTGAGTAAAATTACCAATTTCACTAATGCCAAATCTGCTTTTAAATGCCTCTTGGACCAATATTTTTGATCATACTGGTATATTAGTTGTGATTGGCATAAAATCCTGCTTCAATAATAATATTTTTGTTGAAATTAGACAAAATGGAATTAGTTTGTCGAATTACTCGCAAAATTAGTACATAAAGAAGTGTTGATGATTGAATTCTCTCATTTGAATGACTTTTCCGTCATATGATGGCATTACCTGCTGATTTCCAGTAATTAGCATACAGTACTTATTGCACTAATTCCATTTTAAGTGTGTTGAGTTGGAATTAGTGGAATTATTGGTAAAATGTGTTGACGTGTTATTCCTTCAATTTCTCTTTATCTGGAATTAGTGAATGCTTAAGAAATTAGTGAAACTATCACTTCACTAATTCTATCTGTAGATAAATTATCAGTATATTTTAATCACTTTTCTATGCCCTTGCCCTTGAGTTATTAGTGGAAAGTTGATTAACTTGAAAAGTGACAGAACTGGCTTCAGTAATTCTATTCTCAGAGGAATTAGGGGATATTCTATCATTGTTGGAATTAGTTGAAATCAATTCAGAAGTAATTTCACTAATTCCACTGTCGATGCGGCCAGTTTGAGTCCATGCTGGTCATCACTAAAGACAACAAAATATTTGGTAAATTCAACTCTTTATAAAGACCTACTTAACTAAGCTTCTCTATCTTGAGCTTCAAGTTATTCACGACTAAATTCTAGTTGCTTTGATCATCGACCTAATTGGATTGCCTCAGTCTACAGTAAACAAGACTATCGAAACATTAAAATTTACTTTGAAAGTCTTCAAAAGAAAATCTCGATACAATACTCTGCAATCGATCCGATTTTCCTTGACGAAGAATTACATAAAAGAAGAGTAATTGGATAACAAACAGCTTTGTTTATATAAATTGGGCCGGAAAACAGCATTAATTTATAGTAGGTAAAACTTTATAGATTTTGTTTCTCGAATGTGTCAGTTTTTCAAACAATTTCTGCTTTCAGAGCTCTACTTTGAACACGTAAAATAGTTGAGTTTATAGCAAAGTTGGAAAATGATTTAGTCAAAAAACAACAAAAACATGCTGCACCTGTGCGGGTCTCTAAATCCCGCAGGAAATGGAACGCTTACGTTTTAAGCCGTGCAAGAACTCAGGTGAACGTGTTTGAATTCTTTCCATTTGAGTTAAATGGAAAAGTTTAAAATATGTGATTTACACAATTTGTGAGTGTATGACTCACACGTTTTTATGTATAACTTGATTACAATTTGACCTGACCCCACATTTCTCCAAATGCCAGATTTGGCTTGAAACGTATAAAAACATAAATAACAGCAAAGATAAGCCATCTCGTTGGGGGAGCTACAAAGCTCCCCACATAAAAAGTATATAGACATTTTTTATGTAGTCTGAAGAACGAGTATAGGGATCAAGAAAAACGGCAATTGGACCGATTTAACAAATCCAAATTTTCGCAATTTATGGTTGAGGATGGATAGAACGATGTTGAAGATTCACAACAGTTGAGAACATGATACACACTTGAGGTCTAACCTCCTCAATAACTCCTCTCATCAAATTTTGTCAAAACTCACTTCCTCAATTTAAATAAATAATAATAAAGAGAGGACAACGGCAATTTATAAACTGACAAATAAAGGGTCACAGGCCCAAAAGTGATCACAATATCAAATATTTTGGTTCTATGACCCCTCTTCTTTTAAACGATCAATATTGGAACATCAGCCTCTCTATCACAGGTTGATTGTAGGTCATGGGCCTCACAAAAAGTCACAATCCCAATTATCAAACTTCTCTTGAGCCGCAGGTGTAATTTTGAATATACTTTTGTGCAATTCCTTAGGCTCACTCTTACAAAGCGATTGTGGGTCATAGGCCGTAGAAACAATCATAGTCCCTTCATCAAACTCCTTTTTCGGGACTACGGCCCTCTATAAGTTGACAAATAGAGGGGTACAGGCAAAAAAGACAAACAATTGTGGGTCATAGGCCTCACAAAAAGTGATTGTGGGTCATAGGCTGTAGAAAAGGCTGTTCTGAGACTACGTATCGATAGCATATCCATTGGTCCCATGACCCTCTCCGTTGATCTTAAGCCCGCTATCATAGCTTGATTGAGGTTAATAGGTCTGATAAGTCACAGTCCCAGTTTCTTTGAGCCGCAGGTCTTATTTTCGATATACTACCCGGGCTTAGTCCCTCTTTCAATTGACAAATGGAGGGGCGCAGGCCCAAGTCATAATATGTTGGGCCGCAGTATCAATTTTTTTTTTAATTTATGGGAACTAACCCAAACTTTTTTCGTTTATGAAAAAAAGTATACCTGTGGCTCAAAGAAAGTTTGAAACTTGAGATTGTGACCTTCAGTAAGGCCTATGACCCTCAAACAACTTAGAATAGAGGGCGTGAGTTAATGTCAATTCATTATATTAACAAACAGACAAAAAGAGGTCCACAGGCCCAAAAACCAAACTATTGTCACAGTCTCAAATATTCCAATTAGTTAGACTACAAATCAATAATCATTGGTCCTATGACCCTGTTTTAATCTTAAGTCTTCTGTCCTCCATAACCAATCTTGGAGTCTTACTCCCTTTTAGTTCAAGTTGATTGAGGGTCATAGGCCCTACAGAAGAACACAGTCAAAATCATCCAACTTCTCTTGTACTCCAGGTATTGATTTTTGATAAGCTTTCAGGTCTTAGGCCTTCTATATTCTGGAAAACAGAGATCCATCAAAAGTCAAACCGTATTGTAGGTCACAGTCTCAAAATATTCTTTCTATTTGTAACAAAAAACATTTATTTATTATTCCTATGACCCTCTCCTCTAATTGTAAGCCTCCTATCCTCCACAAACAATCAATTTTGCCCTTCTATTATGAGTTGATTGAGGGTCATGGGCCTTATAGAAGGTAGTAGTTCCAGATTACCTTTTTTTTTGAACCGCGGATTCAAGTTTTTATGATAATTTGAGGGAATACGAATCAATAACATTTAACTATTTATCTTATAACCCTCTCCGATGAAGATCATAGGCCTCACAGAGGGTCACAGTCCTGAATATCAAACTTTATTTGAGCCGCAGGTCTTATTTTTGATATATTTTCGGGCCTATGGCCCTCTATAAGTTGACAAATAAGGGACCACAAGCCAAAAAGTCAAACTATTGTGAGTCACAGTCACAAATATGTCACCAATTTCTGGGACTATGAATCAATAACATTTGATTATTGTTCCTATGACCCTCTCATTCAATCTTAGGCCATCTAACATCACTTGAGATTGTGACCTTCTGTAAGGCCTATGACCCACAATCAATGCCCTAAGATTTGTGAACTTATTATATCGACAAATACAGGTCCACAGGTCCGAAAGCTATTGTGGATAAGCCTTAAATATTTTTCTGATTTGTGGGACTACGAATCAATATCATTTGATCATTGTTCACATGACCTCTCCATGGATCTTGGGCATCTTATCCCCTATGAGCAATCAATCTTGATGTATTCCTACGCCCTCTATAATAAATTATTTGTGAGTCAAAGGCCTTACACAAGCTCACAAATAGAGGACCACAGACCTGAAAGTCAAACTACTGAGGCCCACAGTCCCAAATATCCTTTTCATTTCTGGGACTACGGATCAATAACTTTTAATCATTGGTCCCAAGGCCCACTAACGTTAATTCAAGGTTCTTCATCCTTCATGAAAATCAATCATAGCCCCGGTATTATAATATGTCGACTGTGGGCTACAGGCCTTGCGGGAGGTCACAGTGTAACACGGTCCTGAAAGTCAAAGTATTGAATTCCAAATTCTCAAACTACGAATAAATGACATTCAATCACTGATCCTCTTCATTAGTCTTAAAACCCCCCTAAACAATGAATCCTGGAATTAAAGCTCTCCTATTATAACTAAGTTGGTTGAGTCATGAGACTTACAAAGGGTCACAGTCCCAACTCAACACAGTTTTTTCAAATTTTTGATATATTATGTACATTCGGGCCCAAGAGCCTCTAAGCATGGACAGATAACGGGCCACAGGCATAGTAATCAAACTATTGTGGGTCACAGTCCCTAATATTTTCCGATTTATGAGACCAAGAATCAATAACATTTATTGTCCTATGACCCTCTTCTTCAATCTTGAATGATCGAGGGTCAAAGGCCTCACACGAATTCACACTCTCAATTATCAAACATGGATCTTATTTTTATATACTTCCGGGCCATGGGCCCTTTATAGATTGACAAATAAAAGACCACAGGCCGAATTACCCAAAGTGTTGAGAGTCAAAGTCTTGATTATTATTCTACCTGTGACTTATATCTTCCATGAATGATCAATCTCGAAATCCGGGCCCTTCTATTATGGTTGATTGAGGGTCATAGGCCTCACAGACAGAAAGTCAGAATTCCCAAAAATCAAACTTTTTTTCCTCGTAGGTCTCCTTTATTCCGGGTCTTCACAGGCCCAAAAGTCAAACCATAGTGGGTCACAGTCAATAATAACTAGATCGTTGATCCTATGACTCCTCTCCGTTGATCTTGAAACATTCATCCTCCATAAACAATCAATCTAGGAATCTCACGTCCTATATAATGACTTGATTGAGGGTCATAGGCCACATATGACATTCTTTTCTTTTTTCTGAGCTGCAAATCTAATTTGTCATATACTTTCAGTCAATTTGAAAACATTAGACCTTCGACCCACTGCATAAGAGTAAGAGGAGTCTACTTTTGACATGTGACAGTGGACCAGATTATGACAAGTATGACAGTTGGTGTTTGACATAGTTGTGTCCTCTCACAATTTGTGCGTATATGATTGGCACTTTTTGAAAATATTTGGTGAGTCCATACTTACCATTAATTACCACTACGTCAAAACTTGATGTGATAAAATTCATCTTTTGAACTAAATGAAGGGAATGTAACAAGAGTGTGTTTCATTGGTGTGATATGTGAGGTGTTGGTTTCTTTTCACAATTTGTGCGAATATGATTGGCACTTTCCTATAAAATTCGAGTCTCAAGCTTTTGCTGTGTCAAATCATGTTAAACCAAACCAACATAAAATGCGAAATTCGCAAATAAACAAACACCGACCAAAAATTGATACAGCCGGCAACTTCCGGATCAAAATCCAAAACCAAAAATCCACATCCCGCTGACGGGAAATAGTAACTTTCGCAAACTGGCAGTGACCCGAGCGGCTGAGCAAATAAACAACGAACTGTTTATTTTTGGGGTGGCAAAAATGTTCGCTTTCGCTCCGCAGAGCGAGTTTCGGATGGCAGAATGGAGATACAAGTCAATATTTACCTTTCTAGGTTGGAATTCATATTTGACGCAATGCTGGAAGCCTTTTCCTTTGACTTTCATCGACGTCAACACCAGGCAATTGCCGACAAAATGGGCCGTGTATCCGACGCCTTTGCTGGTTTTGAAGCTGGAATTTTTACAGTCAATACTGCCCCCCTACAACCATTAAAACTTACCAGTACAAGTAAGGCTTCTCGCGTTCAATATTCACAGAATTGATGGGATCCAGGCGGAACCACGTGGTAAATGTGAATCCGCTTTCATAAGGCCATTTCGCCATTGGTGGTAAAACTATTGCCTGGAAATAAACATGGGCGCTATGAAAAATGTGCCTGGTTATTTTTCGTAAAACAATGCTTTTGTTGGATAATAAATGGTCCGGGCTTTTATTGTGGAATAATACCAACCAAGCACAACGATGTGTCTCTGGAGGTGGATTTATGGATTGTGGCTTGGATTGACAAATGCTTTTTTCTTGATGGAAAAAGTTTTTGGATGAATACTTTTCATGAAATATAAGCTATTTATTATCTCTTTTTCCCTTAACCCTATTTCTTCATAACTCAACAATATATGATTAGCACTTCATTGTTTTAATGAATTATGCGACTCAAGTCTCATAAGCATAATCAATTTTTTATCAAACTCAAGGGACTGATGCTTTTAGTTTTTCAATCCAACTTGAGGGGTCGTGAATTTTTAATGATGAACTTGACTTACCGATCCTTTTCTGCCTGGGAAACTGAAAAATACGTCCGGTCCAGACCTCTGGGGCATTTGACGAAGGACGTTTAATAGCTTGGCAGAGTGGCGAGGCTGGAAAAGAAGTTTTATAGAGCAAGAGTACCAGTACAACAAGAATAGAAACAGTGTTATATTGATTGAACAAATAGTTGACGCGGATGCATTTCTGTTGAAGAAAATATAGAGCAGCAGGGTTTTATAAAAGGGCCAAAAAGGCCGAACGCCAGAATTGTGGCGTCCGCGCAAGGCCAAAATCTAACACAATTTCAGAGAGCAGCATGAACCGAGTGACGAGACTACAAAAAACATTGTATAAATCAGTAATACAACAAGAACAGAAACAGCATTTTATTGTTGGAAAAAATAGTCGTCGAAGGCTGCACGATGATACAGTTCTTGTTTAAAAAAATAAACAAAATCAGATTTTGTGATGTGGGCAAAAAATTAACTTGCTCGGACGTCAGGATTGTGGCGTCCGAGCAAGGCCGAAATGTATAACATTCTAGAGAGCGGCATGAACCGAGTGACGGGACTAAAAAAAAAATGCATGTAGCAAGAGTACAACCAGAATAGAGACAGTATTTTAGTGTTGAAAAAAAAAAAGTGGATAGTGAAAACCGTCCAGAAGTCTTCAGGGTTCCAGTTGAAGGAAATATGAAAGAGCACTGTTTTATGAGAGCGTGGGAGGAGAAAAGGTTATTTTATGCCTGGAAAATTATCTGGAATCTTCCAGACCATCGGAGAAATCATCCAATGTGAGTTTAAAAAAACGCATAAGTAAATAAATTGTGTTCGATCGTCAACATTACTCTTGTTGGTTTATATGGTCAAGGGAAGAGGTATGAAAATATCCAGACTTCCTTTTCACCCCTAGAACCCTCCCAGTAAAAATAATTCAAAATTGTCAACGACACATGTTTTTGAATGATCAAATAAATAGTCATTTTGTGCTTGGAAAATTATCTTGAAAAAGGAGCAGTTTTGTTG
Source organism: Orchestes rusci (assembly GCA_958502075.1). Classification (NCBI taxonomy): domain Eukaryota; kingdom Metazoa; phylum Arthropoda; class Insecta; order Coleoptera; family Curculionidae; genus Orchestes; species Orchestes rusci. Next base: position 7,346,621 of record OY293304.1, on the reverse strand, counting down.
GATCGTGGAAGGCAGAAAATGACCTCTCTTGGACGCCAGGATTATGACGTCCGAGCAAGGCCGAAATCGAATACAATGTGCGTATCAACATGCTAGAGAGCGGCATAAACCGAGAGACGAGGATAGACAAACATTGTATAGAACAAGAGTACAACAAGAATAGAGATGGTATCATATTGATGAAGAAAATAGTTGACGAGGCCTGCGCAATGATACTAAGAACTATCCTGTTAAAGGAAATATAAATGAGCCTTGTTCAGACGCCAGGATTGTGACGCCAGAGAAAGGCCAAAATCTAACACATATGCGTATTACAGCAGCAGCATGAACCAAGTCACAAGGCTAAAAAAACATTGTATAGAGCAAGATTAAAACAAGAATAATCAAGGCATTTTATTGTTGGAACAAATAATCGTCGAAGGCTGCACAATGATGGTAATCACCATCCAGAACTCTTCAAAGCTCCTGTTGGAGAAGAATAAAGAAGCAGTTTTGTGGGAGCATAAGGAGCAGAAAAGTGACTTTCTACAGACGCCAGGATTGTGGCGTCTGAGCAAGGCCGAAATCTAACACAATGTGCGTAAAACATTTTTCAGAACAAGAGTACAACAAAAATAGAAAAATAGAAAAAGCAATACATTGATGGAGATGATTGACGAATGTTGCAGGAAACAATCCAGAAATCTTCAAAGTTCCTGTGGGAAATATGGAGGAGCAGGGTTTTGTGGGAGCGTGAAAGGCAAATATTGACGGACGCTGCAATTCTGGCGTCCGAGCAAGGCCGAAATCTAACACAATATGCGTATAACATCCTTCAGAGCGATATAAACCGAGTGAGGCTAAAAAAAAATTGTATAACGCAAGAGATCAAGACTGGAAACATTATTTTATTGTTGGAACAAATAGTCGTCGAAGGCAGCACAGTGATAGTGGAAACTATCCATAACTCTTCAAATTTATTGTTGAAGAAAACATAAAGAAGCAGTGCTTTCTAAGAGCGTGGGCAGAAAAATTACCTTGCTCGGACGCCAAGCTTGTGACGTCCAAGCAGGGCAAAAATCTAACACAATGTGTGTATAACATTATGGAAAGTGACATGAACCGATTGACCAGGCTAAAAACATAGTATAGAGCAAGAGTACAACGAGAATAGAAACAGTATTATATTGACGGAAAAAATGGTTGTCGAATGCTCCTGTTGAAGAAAATCTGAAGAAACAGTGTTTTTTGAGAGGGGCGGGAAAATTACCCTGCTCGGACGCCAAGATTATGACGCTCTTGAGAAATAAATCACACTCTGGTTATTTTCCCTTAGCTAAAATAGACATATTTGATCAGATACAGGCCAGCCAACGTTTCAATTGTTCAAGATTTGTCAACCCCTTCCCCATTGTTTCATCACCAAAACCTCAATTGAACCCCAAATCGATCCCAACAATGTGTCCAATCTTCCAAACTACTATGTATGTTCCACCAATTAGATAATAGCTTCGTCGATGAGAAGGGATGCCCTCGTTCGATCATTTATTGGACCGTATTTTTCCATTTACACGCTCTGGAGATAGCCAGAGTATAACTCTATAATCTATAAATAACGAGCTACCTTGACAATAACAAGCTACGTCTCAATCAATTTCAAAAAATTGAAAAACATTCACAATAATTGGCAATTTATTGGAGTGGGTTGCGTTTTTGTCCGTCAATTTTGTCAACCTCAGGCCTCCATTTACCAATCGACAGCAAGTTTAATCAAGCGAATTCTACTCCTTACAAGAAATATTGAATAAATCGCATTCCGAATGGCCATTCAATTAGAACTACCCACAGCTGACCCTACATTTCCAGAGGGAGCACCAATTGCCTTCTGGGACAAGGTTTATGTCTAGGGATGGCATTTTTCTTTATTTATTGGGACGATTGACATCATTTTGCGCCGTGGGCGATGGGATTTTATGGTGAACAAATCTATCAAAAAACACATTCATTTCCTGATAATCCGACTGCGACTAAATCCATCCAGCAGGATGTGCTTTTGGCCAGTTGCCGGAAGAAAGACGAAATTTAATACAGTCGATCAAATAGACTGTGGAAACGTCGTTTGCCACAATTTCCTAATTGGATTGCCGTTAAACCGCAGTCATACGACCGGAAACTTGAAAGAATATTTGATCGGTTGATGGTTGATTCAAGTCCGATTGATTGCCGTTGGTTTTATTGATGTTTGATTGAGTTAATTCGAGCAGTTTTTCTGGAGAAAATCTAGTTATTTTGATTGAACTGATCTTTTATAAAAAAAACGCAACAAACATAGAACGTCAAATTTACCGCTTCTCGACCTACGTTATGTTCAGCTAAGCTACAAAGAGGAAGGAACCCAGAAGGACATCATGATAGCCTCGGTTTACCTTCCCTACGATGCACCCAGACCCCCACCATCGGAAGACCTGGAGAAACTAGTGAATCACTGTGGGCAGAGAAACCTACAGTGTATAATAGGTATGGACGCCAACTCGCATCACACCATCTGGGGGAGCAGCGATATCAACAAAAGAGGTGGGTCTTTATTGGATTTTATTATAACCCATGATTTGGAGATTCTAAACAAGGGCATAAGGCCTACTTTTGCAAACCGCATACGGTCGGAAGTTATTGATGTCACTCTGTCCACCTCCCGTATCAATTCCGATATCCAGCGGTGGCACGTATCCGATGAACCATCCCTGTCGGACCATAGGTATATACTGATGGAAGTAAATAGTATTGACAAGCCGTCAGAAATGTACCGCAACCCACGCAAAACAAACTGGACTGAATACCGGGAGGAGCTGGAGGCGGGGTTGAGCGGGATCAAGGAACGTATGCGTAACAGATTTGATGTTGAGGTGGTAGCGGAACAACTACAAAACGCCATAATTTACTCATACCATCAAAGCTGTCCGCTAATCCGGCGTTCTTCAGGCAAGGACACAACCTGGTGGAACGAGAAACTTGACAAGATGAAGGGGGAAACACTCTTCAATGTGGCCAAGAAAACCGGTGAATGGGATGAATACCACCATACTCTGACGAAATACAACAAAGAAGTAAGGGAAGCTAAGAGGAACTCCTGGAGGAAGTTTTGCACTGAGGTCGAACAAACCTCGGAAGGCGCACGCCTCCATAGAATCCTAGCTAAAGATCCCCTTCCACCAATGGGAACACTTAAGAAACCAAATGGGGAATACACGAAAAATGGCGAAGAAACCATTGAGACACTACTCAGGGCACACTTTCCAGACTCGACCATAATCAACTCGCAACAGGGAACCAACTCCCTATCTCCTGAGATCCTCCGGATGAGAGAATCAACAGATGATTTGGTCATAGCCCGACAGATTGTGACAGCAAATAGAATCGAATGGGCCATAAACTCATTCGAACCATACAAAGCACCTGGATGCGATGGGATAATACCGGCACACATATCGATGCTTTGCCAACTATTCAGAGCAAGCCTGGCAACGGGACACATACCCATGATATGGAAACTCTCACGAGTGATCTTTATACCGAAACCCGGGAAAGATAGCTCTCAGCCCAAGGCATTCAGACCAATAAATCTCTCGTCGTTTCTACTCAAAACGATGGAGAAAGTGATTGAAAGGCACATAAGGGAGACCTTCCTAATAGAGAGGCCACTACACAAAAACCAAAACGCCAATCAACCTGGTAAATCATGTGAAACTGCTCTGCATGAACTTGTTCATAAAATAGAGCAACCACTGAACAACCAAGGAGTTGCCCCAGCTGCATTCATTGATATAAAAGGAGCATTTGATCACACGTCCTTCGATTCAATGACCACCGCAATCAATCGGCGTGGAATTGAAGACACAGATTGTAGGTGGATAAGAAACATGCTGAAAGGTAGGAGAATTCAAGCAACTATGCTTTTCAAAACTGTAACCATAGAGGCAGCTAAAGGCTGCCCCCAGGGTGGAGTCTTGTCCCCTCTCCTCTGGAACCTAGTCGCAGATGAACTACTGGTAAAGTTAAACAGCAAAGGTTTCTACGCCCTAGGCTATGCCGATGACGTAGCAATACTTATCACTGGCAAACACACCAAGACAATATCAGAACTGATGCAGACAGCTCTGACAATCGTAGAAGATTGGTGCAGGAAGGTGAACTTGAAGGTCAATCCTGAGAAAACCTCCCTGGTCAGCTTTAAGAAGAGGAAGACAGCGGAATTATTCAAAGCCATGTTCTTTGGACAAGAACTGCAGGTGGTAAGAGAAGTCAAATACCTAGGCATCATCCTGGTTGACAAACTCACATGGAATTCACACCTACAGAAGATAGTGAATCGAGGTAAAGCCACAATAATGGAAACAAAAAGAGCTATAGGAAAGAATTGGGGCATAAAACCGCGCATGGTACACTGGCTCTACTGTACCGTGGTAAGACCCACCCTTGCTTATAGCTCTGTTGTCTGGTGGCCGAAAATCGAGCAGCAACAAGCAGTCACGGAACTTGCAAAAGTTCAGAGGCTAGCATGAGCCATGAAAACCACTCCAACACTTGCCATGGAGGCCATGCTTAACCTACCTCCTTTAGATATCTATAACAAAATGGAAGCAAGAATGGGAGCATATAGACTTAGCAACACCGGGAACTGGAGCCACTCAAACTCCCAAGGACACACTAAGATAACCAGCACAGTCACGAACCACTAAGTAACAATGAGGAGTGATATCATGTTGAAGAATATCAACTTTAGCACGTCTCCCAAGACCAAGCTAATATGTGAAGAGGAAACGGTGAAACAACTCCGGATGGCTAATGGGGCAATATGGTACACAGACGGCTCCAAAACAAGCCGGGGAACTGGTGTCGGAATCGTCGGTGAAAATCCAAAGTGGGAAACATGTGAACCACTCGGGATGTACGCTACAGTATTCCAGGCAGAAGTGCATGCAATAAACGTATGCATGCAAGAGAATCTCAGGAGAGGCTACAGAGGAAGGAAAATCCTTATCCTTAGTGACAGCTAAGCTGCAATCAAAACCATCTTCTGTCGGGAAACCAAATCCAAACAAGTCATGGACTGTCAGCAAAACCTTGTCACACTGGAAGTATCTAACGATGTCACTCCTGGATGGATACCAGGACACACAGGGATAGCTGGGAACGAGCGGGCGGATCTACTAGCACGCAAAGCTGCAAACACACCACTTCTGCTGTTGGTATCACAAAATCCTCTGTGAGAGGTTGGCTGAACTGTTGGTCCAAAAAACAACAGAAAGCTAGATGGTGCCAATCACCAGGTCTGAAACACAGTAAATCAATGATGGCAGACGAGATCGAATCATCATTTTCTGGAAGCCTACTGAAACTCAGCAGGAATCAGCTTAGGAAAGTAACAGCTATATTAACTGGACACTGCACTCTAAGGAAACACATGCATATCATGGGTCTTTTCAACGATGAACCCATATGTAGGCTGTGCAACGAGGAGGAGGAAACAGCCTCCCACATTGTATTCGAATGTGAAGCGCTGGCGTACTGGAGAAGAGATAATGGGGAATTCACAACCACTCCTCAAAGGACGGACAAATATATACAAAAAGAAACTCAAGTAATTTGTAAGTAATAAAGAGGTTGATGGGTTCTTGCCAACCATAAGGTTGAAGGTGGATAAAGAAACTGTCAACCTGTTGTACGTCAAAATGTTGGAATTCTGACCGTATGTTGGTCCTCAATGGAACCTATTTCAGACCTGTTGGTAAATAACAATGACAGCGAAAATACACTTGCATATTAATGTGAGATGGACAAAGATACAGACCTATGGCCCCGTCGCGTACATGTGTATACAGTGAGGACGTAAATAGTCCCCCCCATCTCTAACTTTTGAACGCATTAATATTTTTGGCTCAAATTTGGAGGTGTTGTTCAGGGTAGGCTTTACTAAGTTTTGACCTCCAAAAAAAAATTTCAACTGTCAAACTGACAGCTGGGCACCATTTTGAAACAAATTATTAAATGGAAAAGGGGGCCATGTGATACCTTATTTGAAAGGTCCTTCCATTCTCTTTTCACCCCCAAAGTTTGAAGTCCTTAGCATTTTTCTTAAGGAAATGGCGCCATATCGAAAATAAATTATTTGGGTCAAAATACTATCTCTAATTCTTAAAAGAACTTTATTAACAATGAAAAAACTAACCTATAACATAAGTGATTGTTTCTACAACAGTATTTAATAAAAAATTTCAAAAAAACCTAATATTAAGAACGAAATCATGCAAAATTATCTCAATAAATTTTCAAAATGCTGTCCCTGAACCTCTTGACAATAATAATTTGAGCCAAAAATATTAATGCGTTCAAAAGTTAGAGGGAGGGGGGACTATTTACGTCCTCACTGTATACTGGAGTATGGATGTTGTCACGTGTCGAAGTGACAGAAGTTTAATAAAAAACTGACAAAACGCATTGTTTTTTTAGATGCTGACATTGAAACATGGCACATGGCTCTCATATGTTGTGTACCTGTGTACCTCTAAGTTAATTTTTCGACCTTAATGACAGTATTACTTAACTTGGGTCAAAATTGACTAGATATCGACCTTTGCTATAACCTAATAGACAGGTAGCGATAGAGACAGAGTTGTGGTGATAATTTAGTTATATTCGACCTAGATTCAGAAGAAATGGAAGTCTTGTCCCTGAAGGTAACTTTTTGGTTGTTTTTGAGTAATTTTAGACTTATTCTCACACCTTATTGTACAGGGCGATTCATTTTTAGCGACAGGGTGCCAGTTCTCATGAACTATTCATCATAGAGACTTAGCGAAAAAAATCTGTATAGTAATGTGCCCAAGAGAAAATGCCGGAATTATATTTCAAGCTTCTAGGATCGCCGCAAGGGGGCGTAACGGTACAGTTAAAACAGAAAATCAACAAATTTTCGAAATTTTCCCCTTTGAACTACTTAAAGAGAATATGAAAACAGATTTTAGACGATATTCTCTACAAAATTGCCCCCCGACACTTCTCTGTAAGTTGTCAAATAAGACAGCTACAAGCCGTCAAATTTGATGTCACCAAAATGCCGATAACTTCGAAATTCTTTGACCGATTAGACTGTTCTTTAGCTCGTTTTAAAGAAGAAAATCTGCTCTTTCTGGTGCATGTAGTCGAGGTCGATTTTATCTGCTTTAGACGACCACACAACATGAACCGTTTATAATTGTTATTGGTTATTATTAACAATGTCTGTCTATACTTTTCCTATAATATTTTTTTGCTCTACTTCACTTGTTGGGTTTTTATTCGATTTTCACTCTAAATTTTATATTTGTTTGTATCCTTATTCCCCATCGTTCAAGAGATTATTCTATCTTTATCATTCTTGTTGGTTCATGATACACATTCCTGACTTTTTCCGCCATTATTTTCTAACCTAAGCATGCAATTATTATGCAGATTCTTAGTTCCGTATTCAAGAGAATTATCAAAAAAAAAATTGATTTTTCTTATTCATTGCCTACTGTTTTTTCAATTTTCAGCCTGATGAAGTCTATAAAATAGACGAAACGTCGCGAAGACAGTAAGATCTTTGTCTTTTATTGTGTTCCCATTTCCAAGAACTTCCTCTCATCTTTGAACTACTCTGGAACAAGACTTACTCTACTACAGAAATACAACTTTTTTTGCTTTTTGGTTTTTTTTTCGCATCGTTTCGAAAAAAACTCTGAAAAATATTTGTTTTTCTTTTTTAAACGGATGAAGTATTTCAAAGCCGGAAGAACAAGGTCAGATACGAAAAAAATACAAAAGCAAAAAAAAGTTGTATTTTTGGTTACTTCATTCATGAAAAAAAATAAAAATCACAATCAAGTCTGTGGCGTATTTTTTTTTATTTTAACAACCTGTATCTTGAAAACAATGCTTTTCCCGGCCAATGTTTATATAAGCATAGTTTTATAGTTTTTTCGATTAATCGATAATATTATTTCATAATATTTTTCTCGAATCCTCTAGTTTTGAATACAACTAAATTATCAAAAAGTTCACAATTTGTGTTGTATGCTACAAACTTTCCTCAAAACAATTTGAAAATTTGTTGAAATCATTCTTTACAGCAGAGGACAGAATCTTCTCAGTTTGTGTTCTTATGATTCACACTTTCCTATAGAGACGTGTTTTTGGTATTTTTCTTTTATGTTTATTATTTGATGATGTTGAAATTGAATAAGTATTTCGAAAAAAAATAATAATTCATGTTATAACACCCTGTATATGATGGACTCCGACCATCGGTATCGCATCCCAAACTACTTCTCTATGGTTCCTCAATATACTCTAGAAGTTTTGACCAGTTGATCGGGAACACCAAGAATCTAAGAAATTCACAATTTGTGTGTTTATGATGTACACTTTCTTGAATACTTTGTCATTTTCTTTCAAACTGAGTTTATTTTCATCAAATAGTTCTGTACACGAGAGATAACCACTATCACAATTTGATGGACATTTTTCTCTTCTTGAAAGTTTTTTTCGCCCTTTTTGAAGTTTTTGTTTTATTTCTAATATCAATGTAATTTTTCTAGTCTAATTTTTTTTTTATCCATTTCTAGAGACTTAGGTTTTGGTTCACTTCATTTTAATCAATCTCATTGGCTTTTCCAGAAAAAAATGTATTTCAGGTGATTTCTGTTGAAGTTTTAAAAGTTGTTGTTTCATTTTTCACGTTTAAATTATATGATTAACATTTTGCTGTTTGATATATTTTTTGATTTATTCCTTTTTTGTCTACTTCTACACTTTTATCACTTGCTTCAAAATGTAGGTTACATTTCTCAATTTTATTCACTTTTCCAGATAAATAGAAGAGAAAGAAAAAATACATTTATTTAGTCAGTGCTATACAAAAATTATTAATGTAAAAATAGAAAAGGGTATATCAAGTGATTTATTTTCTTTTTCAAGAATTGTTATACATGGTGTATTTTAAGTTGGGGTTCTCCTTCAAACATGAGACAGAATTTGATAAAAAATGCAAATTTTTCAAATAACATTTTCTCTCAAAAAAAAGGAGGTAAAATAGGGTCCCTGCGCAAAAACTGTATTCAATACGAAAAAGAAGCTGAAATTCTAAGAAAAAAGAATCGTAAATCTACAATAATAATGGTAATGCAAACTCATTTGGGAAAAAAAAAATAAGACAAGGAAAAAGAAAAATTTATCCGCGAAATTTGCTTCTTCCTGTCCCATTTGACAAGGAAAACTCCAACTTCAAATACACCTGTATATTTTAATAACGTTGATTTTATTTTTTTTGTCGTGATGACTTTTCTTTTCTCATTGTTGAAATAGATCATAATTTTCTTATACAGGGTGTTTCCTAAAGATTGGTAAAAAATTCGTTGTGTGATTCCTGGGGTATTTTCATGAAAAAAAGTTCCTATAAACATTTGCCGCAAAATGCTTCCTAAGGGAGCTACGCCCCTTTAAATAGGGCACCCCGAAGACGGTTTTTCCTCAATATTTCCGAAACCTTACATACAAAAATCATGAAATTTGGTACATCATACAAACTTTTAATGCTGAATGAGAATTTGAGCTCAGAATTTCAAAATTTTAATCAGGGGCGTACCATACTGGCGGGGTTAAAGGTTAAAAGAATCCAATTTTTCAAATGGTATGGTACGCCAGTATGGTACGCCCCTTATTAAAATTTTGAAATTCTGAGCTCAAATTCTCATTCAGCATTAAAAGTTTGTATGATGTACCAAATTTCATGATTTTTGTATGTAAGGTTTCGGAAATATTGAGGAAAAACCGTCTTCGGGGTGCCCTATTTAAAGGGGCGTAGCTCCCTTAGGAAGCATTTTTCGGCAAATGTTTATAGGAACTTTTTTTCATGAAAATACCCCAGGAATCACACAACGAATTTTTTACCAATCTTTAGGAAACACCCTGTATACGATCATTTTTGACTGTTCTATTGGGATATTGTTTACATACGATGGACTTATATGTTCAATGAAATAAATCCTATAGAAAAAAGAGATGATAAAAAACAATAACGCATTCATATTGTTTTTCATCACTTTTTTCTATAAGATTATTTTCATAAAATGTATTTATACACATAATATGGACATTTTTTTGTCTCTGAAAAGTGTTTTTTCTTCGTACATTTTATTTGGTGTTCGTAAATTTTCCCTCAAACACGTCATGAGTTATTCAGGTTTCAATTTTGCAATCTCGTAAATGATCCTCACAATCTGCAAGGATATGATAGTCACGTTAATAACCGACAAAGCCCTTTGAAATGGAACAATATCAAACGCTGACCAGTCTAAGTAAATTCACACCCCAATTGAGACTGCCGCCGTCGCAATTAACCTGACCTCCCCTGAGGTTCAAGCATCATTCGCAACACTGATTGGTCAACAGACAGTCTGGTAAATTGAACCATGTACACATCACATTCTCAAGTGTCGTCTCTTCGAAAATAATTACAATTTATGTGCTCACACATTCCACCCTGTATATTTATCCCTAAGGATATTCCCTGGTAAATGGCATACTGCAGACCTCAAGGGCCCTCCCGTGCATAATAAATTGGATTGATTGGGTAACGATGTACTTCAATGGGGGTCATGAGCTCAAAACAGGAAATTCTCCAATCAACCCATTCACAGGTCAATTAATCATCTCCAAGCCAGCGCCACATGCTGGGCAAAAACACTTTAACACAGCGATATCCGACTTGGGCTCTGGAACGAGCACAAAAGCAATAAAAAAACGACAAACTCACCCATTTTTCGTTTGCTGCTTTCATGGCGCCGAACAACAATTTCAGTTCTTTGACGGTGATGCTGTAGCTTGCCAAGACGCCCAGCATTTCTATCAGTAAATCTGGAAGAAAGTAAATCAAAGTAAACTTTTTCATTAGTGAAACCTACATAAAATGTCGCTCGAATTAAATCGTCCACCATTTCGATCCCAAATGAGCGACATTTTCAACTTTTTAATTTGGCGCTGCAGAGGACGAGCAAATTTGAACATTTCCTGCCATCGTTCCTTTTCATTTATGAAATTGTCCTGACAGAGTCTTTTGGGACATTTTTAATCAAGTAATGTTGCAAAGGTAACATAGTGTGCATAATGTATGATAGTCTGGAATGGAATGCGGAAATGTTCATAATTTGAAAGTATATGATTGTCACGTTCTAATTCCATAAAAATGAGGCTCTAGCTTTATCAAGAATCCTTCCCTAAAACTCATGAAAACATTGTTGACTCAACTTGATCTTCACAAACGTGAAACTTTTCCCGGCACGAATCATTCCCCAATCCAAAACAACATAAAAGTAGGAAAAAACTTCACAATAAAACTTTTCCTCCATACCCAAGTAGGCCACTCTCGATAACGACTCTTTAGCCCTTGACTGAAGAGTCGCACCGCAAACTTGCTGGAAAATATGCGCCGGGGCGAGCATGTAAATTTTTTATTTTTTAAATTGCCCTACCTCGGATATAAATCAACGTCTGACATGGGGTGAATATATAAAAATCGATTTTGTAGTCCCGTAAAAGAAAATTTCTGTGAAGGTGCGAATCATAAACCATCAAGTTATGAGCCCAGCAAATTTAATAAAGCTCTCCATACATCACATAGGTTATGATGGATTTTACCGGAAATAAATTGAAATAATTACCTGCAACAACTGCGTCGGCATATCTCAGACGCTTGAGAACGTGCTCTATAAGGCCTACATCGGTGCATGCCTGCAAATTTCGCACGCTCTTTCTCAGGATGGCGATGAAAACACTCCAAATTTCCGCCTGAAATAAACGAAAACATAAGCTTGTTGAAAAATGTATAGACATGAGTGGGTGTTTGCGATAAACATCCAAGTATATTCAGTATTTATTTATTCAAATGGAAAATACACTTGTATGGAATCTCTACAAAATCTTCAAAGTTTTTTTAACGTTACTTTGTTGTAGGCTGTTCAAGCTGTTGCAGACTGTTAATTAAGTGTAGCTTGAACATATCTCTCGACAGGCTGTTCAGGATAACTGTCGATCTATGTTGAAGCTGTTTAAGCCGATAACATAGCATTTTGAGCAAAAACTATCGTGCGCTTTGGACAAACCTGTCTTATTCAACTACAGACCTTCTCCAAGGTTATTTATGCGGGTAGCAGTCTATTGATAAACCTGTTCAAGCTTCTTTGGCTTGTTGAATCTTATATGTCCTGACCTCAAAAATATCTTGAGCAGAAACCACTCTGAATCGATTTTAAAGCTGTACGACAAACGTTTCTGACTTAACGACAGACCTTCTCCAAGGTTATTGAAGCTGATAACGAGCTGTTGATAAACCTGTTTGTGTTGTTCAAGCGGTGAGCAGATCTGTTCAAGCTTAATCATATCTTGAGCAAAAACTACTCGACAAGCTGACTTGTACAGGCTGTCATCAAACCTGTTTGAGCTGTTAACAGACCCGTTCAAGCTGTTACATAGCATTTTAGGCAACATGAACCTACAAAGATAAAGCTTTTGACCAACCTACCCAGTTAAATGATGGACCTCGTAAGCTATTCAAGCTGGTAGTGGACTGTTGATAAACCTGTTCAAGACCTCAAACATTATGAGCAAAAACTACTCTACAGGCTATTTGAGCTGTTAACTGACTTGTCCAGACTGTCAATAAGATGAAGCTATCTCATAGCCTTTGAGCAACCTATACACCGTTAAAGCTTTCGACAAACCTCCCCAATCTAATCACAGACCTCGAAAGCGATTTGAGCGGGTAGCGGACTGTTGATAAACCTGTTTAAGACCCCAAACATGTTATGCAATCAACAGGCTCTTCAAGCTGTTACCTGACTTGTCCAGGCTGTTATCAGACCGGTTTGAGCTGTTTACAGACCAGTTCAAGCTGTTACATAGCATTTTAGGCAACATTAACCTACACAGTTAAAGCTTTCGACAAACCTTCCCATTTTAATTATAGACCTCAAAAGCTAATAAAGCTGATAGCGAACTGTTAATAAACCTGTTCAAGCTATATGTCCAGACCTCCATCAGAATAGTATGTTGACCAAAAACTACTAGACAAGCTGTTCAAACTGTTGACAGACTTGTCCAGGCTATCATCAAACCTGTTTGAGCTGTTAACAGGCCTGTTCAAGCTGTTACATAGAATTTTGAGAACCACTACAGAGACCTCGATCAGAATAGTATGTTGACCAAAAACTACTAAACAGGCTGTTCAAACTGTTGACAGACTTGTCCAGGCTATCTTCAAACCTGTTTGAACTGTTAACAGGCCTGTTCAAGCTGTTACATAGAATTTTGGAGAACCACTACAGAGACCTCGATCAGAATAGTATGTTGACCAAAAACTACTAAACAGGCTGTTCAAACTGTTGACAGACTTGTCCAGGCTATCATCAAACCTGTTTGAACTGTTAACAGGCCTGTTCAAGCTGTTACATAGAATTTTGGAGAACCACTACAGAGACCTCGATCAGAATAGTATGTTGACCAAAAACTACTAAACAGGCTGTTCAAACTGTTGACAGACTTGTCCAGGCTATCATCAAACCTGTTTGAGCTGTTAACAGGCCTGTTCAAGCTGTTACATAGAATTTTGGAGAACCACTTCACTGCCTGAGCTTTGGACAAACTCCTCCAATCCAATAACAGACCTCGAAACCTATCATTTAAGATGTTGGCGGACTGTTGCAGTCTTTATGACCTGACCTCAAACAGATGTTGTGAAAAAACTATTCGACAAGCTGTTCAAGCTGGTAGCTGACCAGTCCAAGCTATTTCTCTATCGAAGCTTTCGACAAACCGTCCCAATCTGACAACAGACCTTGAAAGATATTCAAGCTAGTGGCAGACTGTTATTAAGCCTGTCAACGCTTATTTGTCCTGACCTCAAACATATTTTAGAACAAAAGTACTCGCTACTGTTCAAGCTGGCAACTGAATGCCCAAGCAAGCCTCTCCAATTCAATCACAGACCTTTACGGACTGGTAATGAACCTGTTCAACCCTAACAGGCCTGTTCAAGCTTAGATGTCCCAGCCTTGAACATATATTGAGCAATAACTACTGGACAGGCTGCTCAAGCTATTGTGAACCTGATCAAGTTGTTATTGCAAATTTTTCAGCAACAATTATACTGAGCTGTCGACAAGTCTGTCCATTTCAAACAGAGACTCCAGATTTATCCAAGCTTGTAACGGCAGACTGTTCAAGCACGTGTTCAGACACATCTTGAGCAAAAACTACTCGACAAGCTGTTCAAGCTACAAAACCTTTTGGGTAGCAACAAAAATCGCGAAACCTCTCCCATTGAATGACAGACCTCGGAAGCTATCTAAGCAGGTAGCGGACTGCTGATAAACAAAGCCTGAACAAGCTTAAAGGACTGTTAATAAACCTGTTGAATTAGTTAAAGCAGTTAACAAACCTTTTCAAGCTTATATTTTTGTTTGAACTGTTGATATTATGATTATTATGTCCTCTCCTCCTTGAACATATCTTGGGCAGAAATCACGCGACAGACCATCTCTAAAGCTTATTTCAGCTGTTAACGGACTGTTAATATTGTTTGAGCAGTTAACAGACCGGTTCAAGCTTATATGTCAGCAAAAACTACTTCACAGGCGGTTCAAGCTGTGAATAAGCCTATTTCCTAGTTGTCAACAGACCCAGATATGCTTCTGAACAGCAACTACTTTGATGAAGGTTTCGAAAAATCTGTCCAGGCTAGCTTTTGACAACTTGGCAACGTCGGAACGATTATAAGTCCATGAGCATCATAACCCATTAAATTGTGAAACCAGATGAAAAATCATTTGAAGCTATGAAATGTAGATCATATTTGATCAAATTATGAAAAACTGAACTAAACCATTAATTTCACCTGTTTTATGGAAATTTTTCTCCACAGGCACCAAGCATGAATCAAAGCAATACGTTCCGACAGATTTATCGACCTCAAGGGAAGGAATTTCCAGACTTTAGTGGCTCCTTTGTGAATACGTACTTGCAAAATTTAATAATACCTCGCATAAGGAATTTCCAATTGTGGATGCCTCTTTGAAATATAGATCACTGACTCTAATCACAGCAGAGTGTCCATTCCAAATGCACTAAATTTGAATAGCGTAACCACTAACAGTATTTTCAGCGCACGCCATGCAATTTATTGCCTCATTCAGGATTTTAAATATTTTTCTACAGATTAAGTGTCAATTTAATGAGTAGAAGGACGTTGGAGAGGTCCCGGAACGTGATTGAAGACTAATGGCCTCACTTAATAGTTATAGAACCTTGTTAGTGCCTGTCAACTGGAAGCGCAAGAAAATAGGATAATGCCAAGGTTGGCTTTTGTTTCCGGAAGGTTGAATGGGATCAATTTTATTTTAGCAGAAGGGTCCAAAGTACAGTTATTTGTTGTCATTAATAACCTGATACTGGAAACGTTCTTTCTAACTCTTTAAAGTTTAATCATAACCCAACGCTTCTTCCATAGTCCAAGTTCACAATCCAAACAGCTTGAACAAGTTTGGTAACATGAATAGAGAAGATTCAAGAGTCTTCAACTCTACGCTTCTTCTATGATAAAGTATATCATTTGCAGATTGAGCAGCTATTGTGAAGATCTTCATGCAGCAGAATCATATTTTTTACAGTACCTGAATCAAAACTTGTGAAAATTTCCTGATCGTAGCTGGGTTGGTAGATTTCCATAATCTATCAGGTTATGATTCACACATTGTTATCCAGACACATGAAAATGCAAAGGAACAAAGGATGTCATTTCTAGAACGGCCAAAGAGAGAAGTTGAGGACGTAGCTCTACCAGAAGTGGAGGAAAGTCAGAAAAAATAAAGAAGAAACGCAAGCCAAAGCTTACCAGGAAGCAGAGAAAAAACTTGAAAAAGATACAGTTGGATGATTTTCACCAATACGTTTTTTATTTGTTGACAATAATTGACGTAGTCATAATTTGATGCATCATGACTCACATTTTTAAAACTAATTTTTTTCTAGTGAATTTCCTGCTGCAAAGATATTTGCAAAGACACTTAATCTGATGGGCCATGATATACAAAATCCCATCAGCTAGATAACCACAACAGCCCTCCCTTGAAACTCCCCTGAAGCGAAGAAAAAATTAAACCAGTTATGCAAATAACTCAATTAACAAGATCCCAAATTCACTCTGCCTTGAAAGATGCTAGACTTGTTTTGTTGCGTAAAAAGTTTCCGTTGTTTGCAGAACATTTCTGTTGGATCTCGCCTCGGGGAACACTTCAAGGATTCAGAGATTTCAAAGTTTTCAAGTCCTCAATGTTTGGATCTTTATCTTATTTGCTTGTCCTTGTTTAGAGGGGACAGGCCTAAGCTTGGGTATGCGGAATGGGATTACTGGCCTCTATAGCATCTCACTTTATATCCAGCCCATCAAATTTTTTTCCACAAGAGTCGGCTCTATTCACCTGTCGCCACACGGATTCCCATTTACCTCGACAAGAGCCAATTTGTCACTCAGCAAATCACCAGCGGAGTCCATAAATCAAAATGCAATATCGTCCGCACTCGCCAGAAATTGCCTGTCATTTCATGTGCCTTTCAATGAGTTGATGTTTGTAAATTTTCCATGCAATTGAAATATCTCCAAGGCGCTACTTTCTGTCACAGAAAATATTTTAAGCTCGATATTTTCCAATATACGCTGAAGAATTTCAATTTTCTAGAGCGGAATGGCTCAATATGACAGGATATCAAATATTGTCTGGTAAATTTACGCCCAAGCTGCAATTGCTCCCTGGACTGAAGTTTTCTCGAATGTGTCTCGAGAGAAAACATTACCGGCACATTTACGATGTAATTGCGAGTCTATCTAACGAATGGGTTCTACTAGATAAACTTCTGAAGGTCCAATCTTGAATGGCTTTTATTGTGCGCTGACTTTGTACTGAGTCAGGGAGTCTCTTAGAATAGCTTCAGTTGTGAACGTATTCAGTTCAAATCTTACAAAATTATGAACACTGAGCTGCATGGAATATAAATTCCATCGAACCATCAACTATTCAAGCTTGTTTCTCTCATTTTAGAAAGTGACAATCATATCCCATCAAATTATGAAATTTTCCTTTTACTTCGACATTCTTGTCTCGTTTTTCGATCCTGCTTTAATGG
The DNA here is from genome assembly GCA_958502075.1 of Orchestes rusci. NCBI lineage: Eukaryota > Metazoa > Arthropoda > Insecta > Coleoptera > Curculionidae > Orchestes > Orchestes rusci. Next base: position 7,329,392 of record OY293304.1, on the reverse strand, counting down.
AAACGTATGATATCCCTTGTTCCATTGGCTCCTTTCTATTTGTAGATAACAATAAGTGAATCATATTCTGGTAGATTATGGAAATCTATCAATCAACTCCACTAAGATCAGTTTCACAAGAACTGTAAAAAATGTGATGCTGCTTCATGAAGATCTTCACAGAAGTCTGCTGCTCGATTTGAAAATAATATCCAGCTATCTTGCCCATTTTGTTTCCAGATAAAAAAAAATATGTGTATCATATTCTGCTTAATTATGCAAAAACTATGATCCTGTATCATGAAGATCTTTACATGGAAGAGAGCTTCATAAAATAGAGGAGCCTGCTCAATCAAGTTCAGTTAGCATGAAGAATGGCTATAACTCACTTGGTCACCACATCTTATCAATTCGTCATGACAGTCTCTTTCTGCTAACTTCTTGGTCATAATTCATTCACCTCACTTGAAGAGTTTGGCTGGCTAAACTATGGCTCCGGTATTCAACTGAATTTAAAGCCCTATTCACACACAAAGTGAGTTTTTGCCATGGTTTGGATTCCTAAAAGCTGTCACTTCTTTTCATATACTGTTGAGCCCAGAGGACATTAACCTGTGACAAGGGGAAGCTTTAAATGATACCACTGGTCTAATGTGCTTTGAGTACACCCTACAAAAAGGCGTCTTTATATCCATAGAGACTACTTTGTGTTTTGTTGTTGTTAATGTTATCGGACGATTATCCAAAAGCTTTTTGAGTCAGAGTGAGATAGTTGTTGATAGTCCCGAAATCAAGACAAATCAAGAATTCCACAATTTTTTATCATGATTGAACAAAAGCCCTTGTCTGCATTTGTTACAATCAGTCAATTGATTCTATTTCCTGCAACAAGGAATTCATAGGTGAGAAGTTGAATTTCAATTTAAAATTCAATATATTCTCCTCACCTTCGCTGAATTCTACATTCGTCGGATTTAGAACACGTTCTTGAAAGCTGTAAGATAAGCTTCCCAATGCTCTTCTGTATTCCCCATGATTATTTTTTTTTAAAAGGAGCGCTATGTATTTCTCAGTTTGGATATTTTTTTACACAGTACGTGGAATTTGTTGTTTCTGAAAGACTCAACCTCATGCCTGAAACTACTGTCCAACACTATGAAGTTCTATGAACTCAGATGAAATAGTAATTTACGTTACTAAGGCGGTAAATGACTTTTTAAATTACGAGTCGAGACGTTTATGGACAAGGCGACGAAGGAGCCGAGTCTGGAATTTCTAGACGACTGGTTTAATGACATTTAACGACTGTGTATCGTACATTGTTTTGTTTCATACTGTGATAAATTTTTTTAACGGTTTAAAGTGCTTTCTTGTCAAACCATACATTTAGAGTGGCAGTCCGCCTCACATTCTTACCATGAGATGGCACCAGCCGAACCATGTCACCACTTGGGTAATAGATAGGTTGATTATATGTTACCATGCAAAATGTCATTTTTGGAGTAGTCAAGTATTTTTGTTTACAGTCTCTGATGATGTGAAGTGTCATTTACCGGACTGGTTTTGGGTACAGTAGATGATACTTTACGATGAAGTATGAAATTCCCAATTTTCCCTTATATTGAAAATTGAGCCTAAATAGAACATGTTAACCATAATTCGTTAAATTATGATCACAACAAAACAGCTCAAGAATAACCAATTTGAAAGTGTGAATAAAAGTGCTAACCTGAACTCAAATTATGACCAAAACAAAGCTATTGTCAACAAAAGATCAAATGAGGAGAAAACTGGTTTTGAATCTTGAAAGTTGCAAGCAAATGAGAAAATGTGAATCATAACCCATCAAATTATGACCACAACAAATTAATTGTCTATCAATATTAAAAAATCCAGCCGATTAGAAAGTCTGAATCAATTATTGTGACCATAACAAATAATCCATCTGATGATATACTTTCAGCTGCGTTCCACTTAAAATTTCTGTAATTGGAAAACTGGCAGCAACGATATATGTCATACTTGTCAGTTGCAAACTTATGCACTTTTTTGTTTCAATTGTGACATTGACACATTCTTGTAATCAAGGCTTTGAGCTCTGAGAAAGTTATCCCCCATTTTCAAAGTGATCAAAAAAGCTCCTAATGATATTTTGTCAGATGAGTCAAACCCGAAAAATTTCTTTTATTGAAAACTTGGCAGCAACGCCATATGTCATACTTGTCAGTTGCAGACTATTGTCACATATGTGATTGAGGTTTTACTATTTGGAGAAAGAGTCTAGTAATACGATTTTAAAATCCTGCATAATATCACAAAAAGAATTGAGAATGATCCTCCACTGTGAAAAAGTTGGTGAAGAATGTTCTTGTGAAAGAAAAAGAAACATTCCGATGACTTATAACTAAGTTTCTGATACTGAAAACGTGGCATCAATGCCATATGTCATACTTGGCAGTTGCGCACTCTTTTTTCAATTTGTGACGCGTTGTTGCCATATTTGTGATTTGTAGTTTTGATATTTGGAGAAAAGACTGCAGAATAATTACAATGATGCAAGATTATTTAACAAGAATGTTGGTGGAACAGTTATCTCCATTGTGAAGTTGAGAAAATATTTCACTGCTTTTTTGACGCTCTGCATATCGGCGAAATTGCGTTTTATAGAAAAATACTTTTTCAAGAGGCATTCAAAATATTTTTCAAGCTTCTAGACTCCAAAATCCTTCTTAAGTACATGTGGAGGTATGATAACAGTTTTTGAATTATGAAAAACTGTTTAAAACGCAAAAAAAAATAACTGAACTGAAGCGAGACTGAATTTTCTAGACAAATGTGTTAATGTTTTGAAAAGATTTTTTTTTAAATAATTGCTGTTTTAAATATAAAATTAAAATGCATCTTCAACGTTAATTAGAATAAAATTGAGAATAAAAACAAAGAAAGGAGGAAGTTACTCAATTTCTGGAAAGAGAGGGAGGTTTACTGCGTGAGCAAATTAGGCCCTAGCTCAATGCCGGAGAAAGGTCGGGTAAGCGCCACCGACTCAAGACTGAATAAGTCGGAATTCTCCCGATGTTCCGGGCACCTTCCCAATCACAGAAATTATGAAATCGAAAATTAATTACAAAGACAATGGCTACATATAGCCAAATAACTCAGAAATTCACTGGATAAAAATATATTCATCTATCCCTGAAGTCCCTAAAGTGATATTGATACCTCAATGTGAATCACTATTCGTGAATCGTGGCTGATTTTTGGGGGTTAAAAAAAAAAACTTGAGTTTGCAGGGTTTTTGATAACGTAAACACGGCGGTGTTCTAGCCTGTTGTCCTGCTGGTGTAAAAGTCAAAAACGGCCCATGACACATGACCCATCAAATTATGACAACAATTTTCAACATGAAATCAATCCAGTAGGAACATGTGGATCATGACCCATCAAATTATGACCTCATAAAAAAAGCACATCTGCACAGCAGGAAAGCATAATTTCGGATTTGAATTGTCCAAGCAGAACTAAACGTCCAGCAGCTAAGGCCCATTAGCCAAAGCTTTGCAATTTGCACCAAACGGTTCATAAAAACACTAAATGGAAAACCACACAAATAATTTCAATTGCAGTAACGCTGCAGCTCATCCGAATTCGACTAATCAAATTAACGGTGCAGCGACCCATTTTTGACAAAATCTCACTGCAAAATGAAAACGGCAGCCATGCATGAATTAGCTCGCTCTATAATTAGATCCGCGGGGCTATCCATGTAATATGTGTTATTTCCTGGAAATCACTCAATTGAGCTATTTATAATGGAGTAGCTTGTTTGATAGACATGCTCCAGTTGATAAAATGGAGCATATGCTAACATAGGGAGGTTCCAAGGACGCAAGGTACGTCTCATTTTTCCACAACTGATTCACATCACGTACTCTCAGATGTGATTCCAGAATAATCCTGGAGCGTTCCATATAAGAGAATAATAGAGCCAATTTGTGCTAATTCAATTCCACCGCTGCATGGAGGCAATTTGCTCAAGGAACAATGTTCCAGTCTGGTTGCTCATTGATTATGTAGTTATGATTTATGACTGTGCATAATTTGAGCCGACATGATCCACATTCTCTCTGGAAAGTTGAGAAAAAATTTCATGCTTTCCGCTTCATGGTCAAAGAGAATATTTATGGAGAAAGCGCTGATAATTGGACATAAAAGGAGAGAACAAGGGTATCCCATGTGATGGAGAAATCATTTTTGCTGGGGTATCGACTTTCCTGCATCATCAATCATGCGGCTTGTTAGAAAACATATTTTCTTTCGCTTGTTGTGGCAAACTTGGATAACATATTGTGATATTGGAGGAGAATATATATATATATATATATATTTTATAACTGATCAAGATAATTTGACAGCAGACTGTCTCCATATCCATACAACCAAAACGACCCCAAAGGATTCCCAATCCTCCCATTTAAGTCAAAACAGCCTTTCCTCCTTATTCTCCCGTTGTTTTGCTCCACATTATATCCAATATTCGACTGACGCAGCCGAAATCCGAAACCGATAGAAAAGCAAAATGCTTTATCCAGAGGATCTCCCTGAGGACCCAAGCAGATATCATAAAAGCAATTAAGGGAGCCGCCCTTGCTCTTATCTGGGATTGTGGGGATCCTCTTTTGGCCCAAAAAAAAACTGACCATGTTTGTGCTAGTGACATGAAATTTTGATCACCCTGTATCGACAACGTGCCAAAGATTAGCTGATTGTTTTCCCCGTCGAGTTCTCGAGGTTGGATTATTATTGGATGAGGGTGGATTAATTTTGGAGGGTCTTGATTGGTTTCTTTTGAGGTGTGTTGTCTTATAGATAAAAGTTTTCGAGAGAGAAAGTTCCGTAATGAGGGGTTTATATAGCGGAGAACTTTCCAATTATCATCCAGAGTGCCAATGAGTTTATAATGATGCAGATGATAAGCGTTCAGGCTATTATCCAGGTTATTTTGTAATCCGTTTTTTCTGGAAATTACCTTAGACATGCGTGATTCTTGACCTAATTATGCTCACTTGGTTTGAACAGATCACTCGAGACATCTTAGAGATATTATTAAATTTAATTCGTCTGGAAAGTTTTAGTGGAGAAGAACTTTAAAATCATCATCCAGAGTTTATAATGATGCTCATGGTTGAAGTTTTGGTAATCCGTTTTTCCTGGAAATGCGGTTATAAACGCCAGATCCTCATATAACTGTATTTACTTGTTCCAATAAGATCTTCAAAGATACCTTGGAGAAGTTGGTGTATGATAGGGGTGAAGTTTTATGGAAATGTCCAAATTAGGTGTTTTTGTAGAAAAGAACTTTCCAATCATCATCTGAAGTGCCAATAAGTTTACAACGATGCAGATGATAAACGTTAAAGCTATTATCCAGGATATTTTGTAATCCGTTTTTCCTGGAAATGCTGTTGTATATGCCATATTTCTCAAACACGTTTATCTGGAGCAATCTTATTGATAAAACCAAAACAACATCAACATCTAAATTGAGAAAACTCATAACAAACTTGCAAAGAATTTCCTATATTGTCAAAAAGACGTTTGTATGCAACTCCCACTCCTTAGAGGCACATATTCCGTGACCTGTATTATAAAGTTGCAGCTCTCGGGAATAGAGCGTCGTTAGAGCACAATCTATATTTACTACTGGATGTGCCTCGTGCAAAATGGCCATCGTAAAGTATATTGAAAGAATTGGATTCGCATTGACAAAAAAAAAGATGTGCGATAGGCTCTAGAAATTTGCTTGATTTATTGGTGGCTTCTGCTGGAGCTTGGATTTATTGCAGGACATCCTTACTGATTCCGGGTGATTTATTGGACGTTGCTGGAAGCAGGTGGCTGAGATATTGACTTGAGATTTTAGATCCATCCTGGTTGCTCAAGTCAACATTACAAAGAAAATGTGTATCATGCACCAATGAATTATGAAAAATTGCCGTGAAAACTGGTCAATCAATGAAGTGTCCGTGACAACCTTATTCACCAGAGCAAAATTGCATAAGGAACAAGTAATTGACATAAATAATTTCGGGAATGCATTATAACCCAATTCCACTCTAGCCTTTGTTCCTCTGACCTAATCTACAGTATTGGAGGCTATGGTAATCTACGCGCCAACTCAGCCTAGAGGGCTTTGTCGCTTCCAGACACTGTACACATGCACGATTTTGATGACATTCCCATTAATTCGGCGTGTGACAAGCAATTTGGCAACCTCCATCCTTGTCACACGCATCCATTAGCTACAAAAACATCCCTTGTCCTCTGTCCCTAGAAAGCGACAAAGGACCCTTTAGCTTAAAACCTTTCCACACTAGATATAGATTTGCACCCACATGATGGGGCATATGGCTCTAAGCTCTATTGTTCCTAACGGTTCTAATTAAAATATAGTAAACAGCACATGAGACGCGTCTGAAAGGGTAATAAACTCAGAGCTTAGGGGATTTTATGAGCGGAATAATGGATTTTTCATAGACGATTATAATGAGGGGCAAAAACAGATTTTTTGATGATGAGCAGATTCATGGAGTGTTAAATTGGAGTTTGAGGGGTTGGGGTTTTGGAGCGAGGATTAAATTCATAATTTGGAGATTCATGGTACACATTTCGTTGTGAAAAATGGTTTCAAAACCAGTTTTGGCTTCATGATTCATAACTTGTTAATTTATGGTCTGCACTTTTTTGAAGAGCTCCATAACTTATTATATGGTGCTACCCTGCTGCTCCTTGTTGATTCAGATCTATAACTCATTGGTTTATGATGCTCATTTTGTAGGAGGGTGCTGGAGGAGCTTCAATTTGATAAGCAGAACTGAATATCAAGTTGTTTAGTTTTTCCATCAAAATATGTACAAACCGCTACTGGTGCCCTCACGAAACCGGTCGCTCGAGGTGTCGTGACCATTGCGCATGAGCTCTAGTATCCAAGGCAAGTACTGCGGCACACGGGCGGGACAATTCGTAGAAATTTTGAGTCCCTGGTGCGGACGCGACTATGACTCTCAAGGTACCAACTCATCAAAACTTGTGTCAGACATCCAAGGAAACCACGAAGTACTGCTGATAGAAACGTTAACTTCTAGATAAAATGCACACAATGCACTGGAGAAGCAGTAGAATTCCATATACACCCAGAAGGGGAAAACTCTCAATCTAGAGAAGTCCCCCACCTTTCTGTAGCCTTGAACAAAATTCTTATGGATCTGTTTCTGATTCCGCCTTGGATCCAGTCTAGAATTTGAAAGTAGCCCTGACCAAATCTAATCCAAGGTGGATCAAACGGTAAAATGACCTTGCTCAAACGCCAGAATTATGGCGTCCAAGCAAGGCCAAGATCTGGCCCGATGTGTGTATAACATTCTCAAAAGCGATATAAAAAAATATGGTGTACAACCATAGAAACAGTATTTTATTCAAGAAATGCAGCTCAGAACCATCCCAAACTTTTCACAGTCCTTATTGAAGAAAATATAAAGAAGCAGGGATTTGGAGCACCAGATAGTGGACGCTAGACCGTCGCGGAGCAGTTTTTTTGAGTAATTTTGGATACAGATTCATGGAGTGTTGAATTGGAGTTAGAGAGGTTGGGAGTTTAGAGCAGGGATTAAATCTAGGCTGTTCATAATTTGGGGATTCATGATAAACATGGAAATTGGTTTCAAACAAGTGTTTGGTTCATGATACTTATCTTCTCATATCTTGTTTGATCATGATCTACACTTTATTGTGAAGCTCCAAAGCAACAAAGCAGATCAACTTTTGTTACCCTTCTGCTCCTTGATTGATTCACTGAGGATCGCCAGCTTCATAACTCATTGGTTTATGATGCTCATTTTGTTGTAACTCAACTAGACAACTTTTTGAGTGACTGCAGATTGGAATACTCCATAAGTCATTGATGCATAATGCAACCCACACTTCAGCAACCATAGAGATCCAGAGTTTGTAGAGATCCAAGCCATTATGCCATTTGACAAAAAACAAAGGTGCTGGTGATGATCAAGTGGAAGAGCTGTTTTATTTGGATACCCAAATCTGCAGAAGCTGCTGGTCTTCAACCGACTGATCCAAGATGACCACAAAGTACTGCTGGAAAAAGGCCTCTGGGGTCGACTTCGAAGTACCACTGGTGTAAAAAGAAGAAGAACCCACCTTTTTTAATTTTCTAGGGAATTTTGTCAACGGCTTTTTTTTCTTGGAGTAGCTTGCAATTTAGCAAGACCATCAAGGTCCTGTTGAACTTGACTTTAATTACCAAGTGAAGTATCCTTGAACCGTGAATTCAATACTGGCTCGTTCCCAGGTGTGGGAGGTTTTGCTATACCCAAATGGACCAAATTGAAAAAAAAGGGCAGAAAAATGACCTTGCTCGGACGCCAGAAATGTGGAGTCCGAGCAAGGTCAAGACCTGATCCAATGTGTGTATAAGATTCTAGAGAACGGCATGATCGGTGACGAGGTTGAAAGAAACATTGTATTGAGCAACAGTAAAACAAGAATAGAAACAGTATTACATTGATGAAGAAAATAGTTGTCAAACAATGATGCTAAAAACAATCCAGAACTTTCCACAGTCCCTGTTAAAGAAAATATAAATGAGTAGGGGTTTGTTAGAGGGTAAAAAATGACCATGCGCAAACGCCAGGATTGTGGCGCCCGAGCAAGGCCGAAATCTTACACAATGTTGATTCTAGAAAGATGCATGAATCAAGTGACAAAGAAAAAAAACAAAAAACAAGCGAGAGTATGAGATAGAGAGAATATCGACTTCTAGATACTGCTGGTGAGATAAGCAGTAGAATTCCATGAACACCCAAAAGGGAGAAACTCTTGATCTAGATATCCTCCTCATCTTTCTTTCTGTATCTTGGGGAGTTTCCTTTGGAGTTTTTTCTCTTGAAGTGGTAGTCTGGTTTTTTTGGAACTGTTTCTGATTAAGCCTTGGATCCGGGATTTAATTCAAAAAAGTTTTCAAGAAAATGACCAGCTCAGTCCCAGGTGTGGGTACGTATAGCATTCTATAAAGATGGATGTCGTAAAACAAGCAAGAGTATGCTCTTTACAATGAAATGTGGAGGATAATTACAAACAGCTAGTCGGCTTGACCAACAAAGGATGTCTTTTGACATAAACCAAATAAATAAGAATTCTCATATCATCCCAACCCCATCTCAACTACATTTCATGGACCAGCTCCATTGTCCAGCCCTATAAATCCACCTTTGCATTGATGCCATGGCACTGTGGACATGCCAGGCGAGGATGAAATGGGATTTTGCTTCCTGCTTACAAACATTAATAACCTGAATTTACGATCCATGTCCTTTATGATACTAATGTCAGCCAATTAATCCTGAACAATTGCTGATTAGAAACTTGTCCCTCAAAATATCGATGGCAGCTCTCAAAAAGTTTCGCATTTCATCAGCTCAGTTGAGCCCAGTCTCGCTCTATTCCAGCTTTATTGAAAGTTTTCAGGCGCCGACATAATGACGCCAAACGGGACCTCGTTCAGCTCGTGCAGCTGGATGCTGGCGTTGTTGTTGTAGAGGAAGGACATTATTTGTCAAGCATACTAGACCGGTTTATATGCTCGCTGCAATTGAATTAGATGCGGAGCTGTTCTTGTCTGTCGATGCGGCAAATCGGATTGCGTCAAGTCAATGTGACAGTGCAAACCTGGTTTTGGTTAATTTTGCTTGAAAGCGATTTGTTGAGAAACTTTCATGGTCTGTATAGGGCGAAAAATTTATCAGAACGTGCCAAACAATGTTCTCTTTTGTCTATTTTGCACTAACTTACACAGTTTTTGTCCTGGATCTTATCCACAATCAACAAAACGAATAGATGCAGATTTGCCATGAATTATTTTCTGCTCTGTTCAAGTTCCATAATTTGTTGGTTCATGATACACACTTTCTTTGCGAATTTATCGTGAAAGAGTCGATCAATATTTGTTGGGAAATTTGCTTGAATGTTTTAAATAATATTCTTTCAAGTCTATATTGAACCAAGTTATCCAAAATATCCTCCATCATGCTCAATTATCATCGGATCTCTTAATTCTTGGATCTTCTGAACCATGAAACAAGCAAAACAAAATTCTTGAGCTAAAATTTTGAACCTCCACAGTTCATAAGTACATGATACACATTTTCCTTGGGATCTCCTCTATGGATTTTGGTTTTTGATGACACTATGATGAGTACCTACAGTACCTACCTTTTTCAATATCAGAAAAAGAACCTCAAGAGCACATATACAAGAAAATGATACAACAATAATTGATCCTCAAATCCAAGAAAAAAAACTGTTCGCCAAGGACAAGAAATCAACCACATTTGTTCAGAAAATCTAGCGAAAAAGCAGCAATCATGGTCAATTACATGAAAAAGGGTACTTTGAAAAGAATCTTGCGAAAAATAAACTGGGAACATCTTGCGAAGCTTGAGCAATCATTGATCAATCATATTTGTACAAAAAATTTTTCGAAAGGTGAGAAATCATCACTTTAAACCTTGATATATTTCGCAAAATTTGAGCAATCATGTTCGATCACACATGCTCAGCTCAGCATCACCAAGGACAAGGAATCAACAATAGAAACCTCCATACATTTTGCGAACTTCTAGCAATCATGGTCAGTCACACAAGAAAAGAATATTTTGGAGAAAATCATGCAAACAAAAAAAAAAGGTGATCAATAACCTCCATGAGTTTTGCGAGCAATCATGTTCGATCACGCAAAAATAATGGGAATTTGTACAACAGATATTGCGAAAAACGAGAAATCATCAATGATGATATTTTTTCGAAACTCGAGCAAGCATGGCCAATCACAGGAAAGCTCGACTCAGCATCACCGCTTGCAATCATGGTCTAAGAAACTATACATTGAAAAATTGGAAAGAAAATCTTGCGAAAAGTGAGAAATCACTATCAATAATCTTGATAAGTATTGCAAAAGCTGAGCAATCATGTTCGATTACGCAAAAAAAATAGAAATGTGTGGAGAAATATCGCGAAAAATTAGTGATCATTACCGATAAGCGTCCAATCATGGTTGAATGGACTTTAAATTAAAAAATCTGAATAAAAATCTTGCGAAAAATGAGAAATCACTATCATAAATCTTGATAAGTTTTGCGAAAGCTGAGCAATCATGTTCGATCACGCAAAAAAAATAGGAATGTGTGAAGAAATATCGCGAAAAATGAGTAATCATCACCGATAAGCGTCCAATCATGGTTGATTAGACTTGAAATTGGAAATTTTGGAAGAAAATCTTGCGAAAAGTGAGAAATCGAAAACCTTGATAAGTGAAACGTGAGTGATCATGATTGATCAAACAATATTAGTAGAAATGTGGAGATAAAATGTTGCGAAAAATGAGAAATCATCGCCAATAAGCGAGCAATCATGATCGATCACACAAAAAATTATAGAGCGTCTCTCTCTTTAATTTTTTGTGTGGTCGATCATGATTGCCCGCTTATGCGAAAACTCAGAAATCAATATCAGTAACCTTGATAAGTTCTGCGAAACTTGTGCAATCATAGTCGAAAACGCAAAAATAATAAAAATGAGTAAGGGAAATGTTGCGAAGAATAAGAAATCATGACCAGAAGCGAGCAATCACGGTCAATCACACACAAAATTTAAACATTGTGGAAAAATCTTGGGAAACTTAAAAAATCATTATCAATAAGCCTGAATAGCTCCGCGAAAGTTGAGCAAACGTGGTCAGTCAAGCAAAAATAATAAAAATGCGTGAAGAAATATTGATAAAAATCAGAAAAAATTTAGAAAAAATCTTGCGAAAAGTGAAAAATCCTCATCAATAAGCTTGATAAGTTTTACGAAAGTTAAGCAATCTTGGTCGATGAAGCAGAAATAATGAAAATGTATGAAAAAATATTGCGAAAAATAAGAAATCATCACCGATAAGCTTGCAATCATGGTAAAATGAGCTCAAAATTGAAAAATTGGAAAAAAAACTTGCGAAAAGTGAGAAATCACCATCATCAACCTTGATAAGTTCTTCAATAATGGCCGATAACGCTTGGATCATAGAGATGTGAAGAGATAATATTTCGAAAAATGGGAAATCATCACCAATAAGCGAGCCATCATGGTCAATAACACAGAATATAGAAAATTGTACATTATATTTTGCGAAAAGTGTGAAATCGCTATTAATAACCTTGATAAGTTCTGCGAAATTTGAGCAATCATGGTCAATCACCTAAAAATCATAGAAATTTGTAGAGAAAATGGGAAATCATCACGAATAATCGAACAATCATAATAAATTACACAACAAAATTGAAAAATTATAGAAAAAATCTTGCGTCAAATAAAAAAGCACTGCTAATTACCATCTGCGAAACTTAAGTAATCAAGGTCGATAACGCAATCATGATCAATTATACAAAAAAAGTTAAAAATTGTAGAGAAAATCTTGAAAAAAAAAAATCACCATCAATTATCTTGATAAAATTTGCGAAACATGAACAATCATGGTCGATCATGCAAAAATGAAAGAAAGGTGTGGAGAAAATGTTGCGAAGGATGAGAAATAATCACCAATAAGCGAGCAATCCTGGTCAGCTACACAAAAAATTGTGAAATTGAAAAGAGAATCTTGCGAAAAGTGAGAAATCATCATCAACAACCTTGATAAGTCCTGCGAAACTTGAGCAATCATGGTGAATGACGCAAAAATAATAGGAATGTGCTTAAAAAATGTCACGGAAAATGTAAAATCATCACCGATAAGCGTGCAATCATGGTGAAATAGACAAAAAATTGGGAAAGGTTAAAAAGACTTGCGAAAACTGAGATATCACTATCAATAACTTTTATGACATCTGCGAAAGTTGAGCACTAATGGTCGGTGATGCAAAAATGAAAAAAATGTGTGAAGAAAATATTGCGAAAAATGAGAAATCATCTCCATAAGCGAGCAATCATGGTGAAATACACAACAAATCGGAAAATTATAGAGAAAATCTTGCGACAGGTAAAAAATCACCACTAATTACCTTTATAAGTTCTGCGAAAGGTAAGTAACCACGGTCGATCACGCAATCATGATAAATTTTCAAAAAAATCAAAATTGTAAAGAGAATCTTGAAAAAAGTCAGAAATCACCATCAATTATCTTGAAAAGATTTGCGAAACTTGAGTAATCATGGTCGATCAAGCAAAAATGAAAGAAATGTGTGGGGAAAATGTTGCGAAAAATGAGGAATCAATAACCTTGATAAGTCCTGCGAAATTTGAGCAATCATAGTAAATGACGCAAAAATAATAGGAATCTGCTCAGAAAATGCCCGAAAAATGTGAAATCATCCTTGATAAGCGTGCAATCATGGTCGAATAGACAAAAAATTGGAAAATGTCAAGAAAATCTTGCGAAAACTGAGAAATCACGATCAATAACCTTGATAACTTTTACGAAAGTAGAGCAATCATGGTCGGTAACGCAAAAATGAAGAAAAAATGTGTAGACAAAATATTGCGAAAACTGAGGAATCATCTCCATAAGCGAGCAATCATGGTGAATTACAGAACAAATCGGAAAATTATAGAGAAAATCTTGCGACAGGTAAAAAATCACCACTAATTACCTTTATGAGTTCTGCGAAAGGTAAGTAACCACGGTTGATCACGCAAACATGATACATTTTCAAAAAAATCAAAATTGTAAAGAGAGTCTTGAAAAAAGTCAGAAATCACTATCAATTAACTTGAAAAGATTTGCGAAACTTGAGTAATTATGGTCGATCAAGCAAAAATGAAAGAAAGGTTTGGGGAAAATGTTGCGAAAAATGAGGAATCATCACCAATAAGCGAGCAATCTTGGTCAGCTACACAAAAAAATGTGAAATTAAAGAGAGAATCTTGCGAAAAGTGAGAAATCATCATCAATAACCTTGATAAGTCCTGCGAGACTTGAGCAATCATAGCAAATGACGCAAAAATAATAGGAATCTGCTCAGAAAATGCACGAAATATGTGAAATCATCCTTGATAAGCGTGCAACCATGGTCAAATAGACAAAAAATTGGTAAAGGTTAAAAAAATCTTGCGAAAACTGAGATCTCACTATCAATAACTTTAATAACATCTGCGAAAGTTGAGCAATCATGGTCGGTAACGCAAAAATGAAAAAAAAATGTGTGGAGAAAATATTGCGAAAACTGAGAAATCATCTCCATAAGCGAGCAATCATGGTTAATTACACAACAAATTGGAAAATTATAGAGAAAATCTTGCGACAGGTGAAAAATCACTACTAATTACCTTTATAAATTCTGCGAAAGTTAAGAAGCCACGGTCGATCACGCAATCATGGTAAATTATCAGAAAATCAAAATTGAAAAGAAAATCATGAAAAAAGTGAAAAATCACTATCAATTATCTTGAAAAGATTTGCGAAACTTGAGTAATCATGGTCGATCAAGCAAAAATGAAAGAAAGGTGTGGGGAAAATGTTGCGAAAAATGAGGAATCATCACCAATAAGTGAGCAATCTTGGTCAGCTACACAAAAAAATGTGAAATTGAAGAGAGAATCTTGCGAAAAGTGAGAAATCATCATCAATAACCTTGATAAGTCCTGCGAATTTTGAGCAATCATAGTAAATGACGCAACAATAATAGGAATCTGCTTAGAAAATGCACGAAAAATGTGAAATCATCCCCGATAAGCGTGCAATCATGGTCAAATAGACAAAAAATTGGAAAATGTCAAAAAAATCTTGCGAAAACTGAGAAATCACAATCAATAACCTTGATAACTTTTACAAAAGTAGAGCAATCATGGTCGGTCAGGCAAAAATCAAAGAAATATGTACGTGAAAAATGACAGTAGTAACAACTCAACCCAAACTCAATTTTTGAAATGATATTAGCATCATTATTCTCACCAAACCACCTTAAAAGCACTAATCATCATTTCTTCTCCACAACCCCAACACTTGTCAACCCCAAATCTCAAGGCGCAACATGTCAGGCCCTTATTAGTCAAATTAACCTTCGTCGGATGTCTGAGCGAAGCCTATATATTGCCACTTCCGTCAATTATTACCGTTCCCTTTGCCGCTCAAACCCAGCAGAGGTTATACATCTAATACACCCCTCAATGGGGTAGTTTTTTGATAATTGATTATCATCTTCACAAACATAACCCCTGAAATTCCTCCAACAATAGAAGCTCCTTGGTTGTACAAGAAACGTTGACTCTCCCGGGTCATATCCAATCATCAGTTTGAATAGCGAGGAGAACTTGCTACTTTTTGAGTCAGTTAATAAAATCTAATTAAGTTTCTTGAGTTCGGGCTGAGAAGCTGCGGAAATTACATTAATTTTTCGGGTTAGAAACCATCGGTGAAGTTTTAATCGATTTAGATGCAGATTGGAGTAATTTGGAGGGAACGGGATCTGGATGGAGCTTGTTTGCATTGTTCCTCTTTAGGAACTTGGTGTTGAAAATTTCTTAGCAGCACCAGGGCTTCATTAGAGCAAGACCTTGATGCCTGCCAATCTCCTCCTTTTCCCTCACCCTTTTGTATTTCTTGAGATTCTTCAACCTGAGCTCTCTGTTTAGGGACTTCTTCGACTTCCCCTCTCTATGTGTCTCAGGGAATTGGTGATGACCTTTTTAAAGAGTTTCTTCCTCCTCTTCTCTCTCGTGTGAGAACTTTTTCTTACGAAACGTTTCGCAATTATTGATGGTGATTTCTGATTTTTCGCAAGCGATTTTATTTGCGATAAATTCTGATGATTGCTTTTTCTCGCAAAATGTATATAGTGGTGATTCTCATTTGTCGCAAGTGTGATTGATCATGATTACTCAGGTTTCGTAAGATTATTTGAGGATAATGGTGACGATTTTTTCATTTTCCGGAATATTTTCTTTTAAAATACAGTATTTTTTTGTGATTGCTCAAAATTCACCTGACTTTTGATCCTGATTTCTCAAGTTTCGCGATTATTGAGTGTGATTTCTCATCATTCGCAAGATTTTTTATACAATTTTCAATTTTTTGCGTGATTGATCATGATTGCTCAGGTTTTGCAAGACTTATGAAGGTTATTGATCATGATTTATTATTTTCCGAAATATTGCCCAAGTTTGTTGATGATGATTTCTGATGTTTCGCACGATGTTCTCTTTAATTTCGGAGTTTTTTGTGTGATTTCGATGAATTTGATTGAAGTTTCGCAAAATCTATCGTCGTTATTGATGGATTTTTTAACTTTCACAAGATTTTTTATTCCGATTTTTTGTTGATTGACAATGATTACTCTGTGTAAAAAAAACTATCAAATTTATTGTTGCTGATTTCTAATTTTTCGCAAGATTTTCTGTACATTTCGGATTTTTTGTTGTGATTGACCATGATTGCTCAAGTTTCGCAACATTCATCGGGGTTCGAAATATTTTTGTGTGATTCCGATACATTTTTGTCTTTTGATCATGATTGTCCATGTTTCACAAAATTAAACGGCGTGTCATGGGGTGATTTCCCATTTTTCGCAATTGTTTTTTTTTATCTCGCAATTTTTTGATCGATTGCGAAACATTTTCAACTTTTGAAAAAGAATAAAAGTTTTGCTGAATTTAGAATGATGATTTCTTATTTTCACCAGATTTACTCTTCAATTTCGCAATTTTTGATGTGTTTACGATGCTTCATCATCAACAACTTCGTTTCGCAGAACGTATCACGATTATTATTTGTGGTGATTTTTATTTTTCGCAAGATTTTCTGTGCAATCTCTTGGTTTTTTTTTAATGATTGCGATACATTTTTGATTTTTGATCATGATTGCTCAAGTTTCGCAAAATGTATCGGCCTTAGTTGGGATCTTCACTTCAATTTTATCTTTTTTGTGTGATTGCGATGAATCAACTTCTTTTGATCATGATTGCTTATGTTTCGCAAAATCTATCCAGCTTATCATTGGCGATTTCACAAAGAAATGTCTGTACAATTTCCGATTTTTTATATGATTGAGCATGATCGTTCGGATTTCGCAAAGTATATATATAGTATATGTTAATCTTGTTGATTCCTTTCTCCCCGAAATATTTTCTTTCAAATTTCGGAGTTTTTTTTGTATAATTGCGATATATTTCTGACATTTCATGAAGAAGAGGATGATGATTTCTAATTATCGTGAGATTTTCTCTCTAATTCTACAGTTATTTGTATAATTGCGATAAACTCATGGTACATGATTGCTTAATTTCGACAAAATGTATCGCGATTATTATTGGTGGTGATTTTCATTTTTCAATCTGTGATTACGATGCATTCTTGGCTCTCGATGATTGCTGACTTTTCGCAAAATTTATCGACGTAATTTGTAGTGATTTCCAATTTTTCGCAAGATTCATGATTTGAAGAGATTCCCCATTTTTCCCAAGCTTTTTTCAACAACCAACATTTTTAACTTTTGATCAAAATATCCCAAGTTTCGCAAGATTAAGCTACTTTGAGAATGGTGAATTTTGATTTTTGCAAGATCTTCTAATCAATTTTGCAGTTTTTTTGTGTGATTGCGACACATTTCAAAATTTTTCATCATGATTGCTAACGTTTCGCAAAATTTATCGCCTTTATTGGAAGCGATCTTCATGTATTGAAGGATTTCCGCAACGATTTTGTCAGATAACCTCAAGCTTCGCCAGATTTAGCGGCGTTAAGGATGGTGATTTCTTATTTTCGCAAGATTTCTTTTGATTTTGCATTTTTTTGTGTGATTGCGAAAGATCAATGCTTCATCATCAACACGATTGCTCAAGTTTCGCGATAATTATTTGGCGTTATCGAAAGTGATCTCCCATTTTCCGCAAGATTTTCTCATCACACAGTTTTTTGTGTGATTGAGATTTTCAACTTTTGATCAAGATTGATAAGTTTTGTAAAATCAAGACGCGTTAAGGATATTGATTTCTCATTTTAGCACGGTTTTTGCTTTAATTTCGCGTTTTTTTGTGTGATTGCTATATATGCATGCTTTGTCCTTGACATGATTGTTCAAGTTTCGCAATATATATCGCGTGATTTCTCATTATCGCACGATTTTTTTCAATTTCACAGTTTTTGTGTGATGTCTTTTGATCGTTATTGCTAAAGTTTTGCAAAATGTATGACGACTATCGATGAAGATTTCTCGTTTTTCGCAAGACCCTCTATTCAATTTTGCAGTACTTTGTGTGATTGCGTCAAATTTTTGAACAGAATCGCTCACATTTCGCAAAATTTAACGGAGATTTCCCAGTTTTTCGCAAAATTGGCTGTAGTTTCCGATTTTATTGTATGATTGATTATGATCTTCAGATTTTTTGTTGATTAACAATGATATGTGTATGAAGCTGATCGACAGATTTCACACAGAATTTCCGATCATTTTTGTGTGATTGATCATGATTGCCTAGGTTCAAGATTTATTGGAGTTACTGGCGGCGATTTTTCATCTTTTCTTTCTGTTCCATTTCGATTTTTTTTGTGTGATTGCGAATAATTTTTTTGACTTTTGATCATGATTTCTCAAGCTTCGCAAAATTTATTTGAAAGCGATTTCCCATTTCCTCAAAATATTCTCTATAATCACGTGATTGCGATATATTTTTGACTTTTGATCATGATTGCTAAAGTTTCGCAAAATGGTCGCCAGATTTCCTCTACAATTTCGAATTTATTTAGTATCCATTGGGACTAATCATTATTGAATTTTGATCATAATTGCTGAGGTTTCGCAACATTCATCTGGGCGGTTGAAGGTGATTTCAGACTTCAATTTCGCAATTCATCCATTATTTCGCAATTTTGTGTTGGATTGCTCGGGAGATTGTAAGTGATTTCGCGTTTTATTGAACGTCAAGTACGCGGTTCATAATAACTGAGCGACAAGATTACAACTGTCAACGTTTTTCCAGATAAAAAAAGACAGAAGCCCACCAACAAAACCAGCTACTTATAAACAAAACTTCAACAACTTAATAATTCATCATTTCATAAAATCCCCAATAAAGAAACTCCAACCGAAACTCAAGCACTCTAATGGATGTAGCTTAGTTGCAGCAGCTCTCCAAGTTTCTCTTTCAGTTTCGTTCGCAGTCAAACAGTTTTCGAAAATATTCCGGATTACACTTGTTCACTTGCAGTGTATTACATTTATTACGGAAAACCCCTTCTAATCTGCGCCATTTTGGAACTACTACCATCGGATTATGGCCATTTTTCAATCTCGAGCGAACACTGAATTATTTATGGCTCTCGAAAATATCGCAAGTGGTTGATGAATATTTGATGATTCTGAGTAGGCTCGGCTGTTATACGGTGATGTCGAAGCTCATAAAACTTTAGTTCCCCCTCTGGCCAGGTCGTTGATATCTTCACCAGCTTCATCATTATTGAGGTTATGATATCTACGTTGAGGTCCACTCCATCACTTCAAGCAGGATTTTAATCAGAAATTCTGTCTAAGCTATGGGCTTCCATGTTGGTCGTACCAGATCAAGCCTTGGGAGGCTGTTGGTTGGCTTTCTCCATCCTTGGTCCAAGGTATGTTATTCTGTGCTTCTAGAAATAAAATTGGTGTCAGGTGTTGGGTAATTATTTATTTGGGCAAGTGGCTGTCATGGCGCCAAAGAAGCTGGACCAGCTATCAGGTTTTTTTTCTTCCTTGAAACATCTTCCAAGGCTTGTAGTTCCGATTTCCACATTGATTTTTGTATTATCAAGAGCTGGGATGTTTGGTGTACTGTGACTGGATGATTGAGAGTCATATCTTTGATACGTCAAGTAAGATAGGTCAAATAAGACTTGTGGAATACCTCATTATGTTCACAAGAAGGATGAGACCACCTTCTTCAACAGAAACTCTTACAGCTCTGGCTTCAGCACGACCTTCTTGATCCAAAGCTGGTGCTGCCATATGATGATGAGTTATGGGAGCTGGTAAGTGCTTGTATCTCTGGGAGTTTGGTCCACCTTCTTCGATAGAATCTTCTACAGCTCTGACTACAGCATCACTTTCTTGAACCAAAGTTGATGCTGCTTAGGATCCTCCATCTTCTTCAACATTTTCTTCCTTTGACTTAGTTATGGGCGTTTACAACTATTTATTCATCCTGGAACATCTCACAAGGGAGATTGAGGGTCATATACTGATGAGTTATGACCACTGGTGCTTGTACCTCTGACAACAAGAGGTGTTTGATCCACCTACTTCGATAGAATCTTCTATCACATCACTTTCTTGAACCACAGTTGATGATACTTGGGATTCTTCGTCTTCTTCAAAATTTTGCCCCTCTACTTAGTTATGGAAGTTTAGAGCTATTTAAGCATCTTGAAACGCCTTGTTCAAATTATTTTGGAAGATTGAGAGTCATATGCTGATGAGTTATGACTTGTATCCTGGATTTCGAGAATCTTCTGCGGGTACTGAAAGATTATAACTGATTAGTTTAGTGTTTCAGCTAGCTGTGACTAGCAGCAGTTGATACGATCTTCAATCTTCTTCTACCAGTTTTGAGACTCCATGTTGATGTAGCTTTGATGGAAGGATTACAATCCAATGCCAGCTTGAAGATTTTCAGAAGAGGCCGCAGAGAGAACACAATATTGGCCATGACAATATTTTAAACCCGCCAACACACAGTGGCATAATATTAGCATAAAAGCATTTGCTACCTGATGTATACTTTCAACTAATGGCCTATTAGTCTAATGCGCTGCGCTATTTCATACATTTGGTAACTAGTATCACTCACCTGCAAATTTGGAGGACAATGATCCAGCAATTCCAGCATATGTCGGATATTTTGAGCATCCTGGATCACAAAGTTCAGTTCCATGTCAAACTCGCCTCCAACAAGCTGAAACAATAAGATTCTATTAAACCGGAGCATAAAACTTGACCGGACTTCTCTTTCGAAACTTCCCGGAAACTTCTGTCCCGCTCATAAAAATTCAATTCCGCAAAGTTTTTCCTATAATCAGTATTAAATCATGGACTATTATGCGAATACCAGACTCTGGCGGTGCATATTTTTGAAATTCAATTTTGTTTTCGCAAGTTCGCGACGAATATTCCTGGCTTTGCGATGGTGAAAAAGTGGTGTAGGCAAGCTGATCGGTAGAAAATTGAAAATACTTTGGAGTTTTCCAATTAGAAATGGATTTATGTGAGAAGATTGAGAAGGAATTGTTTTGCTAATTGGATTGGAAAGTATTGATTTCATTTTAACTGATTGGGCGAGGACAGCGCACATGGACCATTTTACTGAGATTTTACCAGAATCCTCGAGGAGGCTAGAAATAGAGATATTGAGGAGGTCTTACAGAAGATGCCAATTTTTGTTGCCCGTTGTTTGTGCTGAGAATTGAGTTATTTCTCTGGGTTTCTCTTCAACTTCCGTAGGTCTGGAAGTTCCATTAGACATCTGGTGATCGATCGTCGTGTTTCCGGAAGCGTTTTGGGCCACGTGTGGTAATCCATAAATGTAGGCCACTTTTGGTCAGTCTGAATTCGCCCAATAACAGCTTATTCAATACCTACAGCACTCAATAATTCTCTTCAACCCCTAATTCTGGTCTGAAGTCCTCAAGAAAATTACCTTGGATTGGAAATAGAGTTGGTTAGGGATCTGAAGTTGACAGAGGTTGAAGGCCTCCCATGGAAGGATCAGGTGTCCAAGATTTAGAATCTTTAACCTTCTTCTCAACTATTGATTCTGTTCTGCAATCCTCAAGAGAATAACCTTTTATTGGAAATAGAATTAGTCAGAAATCTGAAGTTGACAGACTTTGAAGTGCTCCTTTGGAAGCTAAAGTTCACCAATTCTTGGACTCCCAATCAAAATTTTACTTCGAAGGGAAAACAAGACGTGAAATCTTGTTGACTACACCTCTCAGAGATCAGGTGTTCAAGATTTAGAACCTTCAACCCTCTTCTCAACTCCTAATTCTGGTCTGCAGTCCTCGAAAGTATTACCTTGGATCCGGGACAGAGTTGGTTGAGGATCTGAAGTTGATAAAGGTGGTGGTGTTCCTTTAGAGACTGAGGCTCACCAATCCTTGGATTCCCAATAAAATTTCTACTTCGAAGGGACAACAAGAAGACCAACACGTTAAATCTTCTAGGCTACAGCACTAAGGGATCGGGTGTCCGAGATTTAGAGCCTCAACTAATGATTCTGGTATGCAGTCCTCAAGAGTATTACCTTGGATTACAAATAGAGTTGGTTGAGAATCTGGAGTTGAAAGACGTTGTGATGCTTTCTTGGAGGCTACAGTTCACCAATCCTTGGACTCTCGATCAAATTTTTACTTCAAAGGAACAACCAGAAGACTAACACGTTTAATGTTCTTGACACAGACTACAGCACTCAGGGATCAGGTGTCCGACATTTGGAACCTTTAAGCCTCTCGATCATTCCTCCTCAACTAATAATTCTGATCTGCAGTCCTCAACAGTATTACCTTGGATTGGAAATAGAGTTGGTTGAGGATCTGAAGTTGATAGAGGTTGTAGTGTTTCTTCAGAAGCTGAGGGACTGCCAAAATTTCGAAGAGACAACAAGAAGACCAAGATTTAGATCCTTTAACCCTCTTCTCAACTCCCAATTCTGGTCCGCAGTCCTCGAAAGTATTACCTTCGATCCGGAACAGAGTTGGTTGAGGATATGAAGTTGATAAAGGTTGTAGTGTTCCTCTAGAGGCTGAGGCTTACCAATCCTTGGACGCCCAATCAATTTCTACTTCGAAGAGACAACCAGAAGACCAACACGTTAAATCTTCTAGACACAGGCCACAGCACTCAGGGATCAGGTGTTCAAGATTTAGATCCTTTAACCCTCTTCCCAACTCCTAATTCTGGTCTGCAGTCTTCGAGAGTATTACCTTAGATCCGGAACAGAGTTGGTTGAGGATCTGAAGTTGATAGAGGTTGTAGTGATCCTCTAGAGGCTGAAGCTTACCAATCCTTGGACTCCCAATCAATTTCTACTTCAAAGAGACAACAAGAAGACCAACACGTTAAATCTTCTAGACACAGGCCACAGCAATCAGGGATCAGGTGTTCAAGATTTAGATCCTTTGATCCTCTTCTCAACTCCTAATTCTGGTCTGCAGTCCTCGAAAGTATTACCTTAGATCCGGAACAGAGTTCGTTGAGGATCTGAAGTTGATAGAAGTTGTAGTGTTCCTCTAGAGGCTGAAGCTTACCAATCCTTGGACTCCCAATCAATTTCTACTTCAAAGAGACAACAAGAAGACCAACACGTTAAATCTTCTAGACACAGGCCACAGCAATCAGGGATCAGGTGTTCAAGATTTAGATCCTTTGATCCTCTTCTCAACTCCTAATTCTGGTCTGCAGTCCTCGAAAGTATTACCTTAGATCCGGAACAGAGTTCGTTGAGGATCTGAATTTGATAGAAGTTGTAGTGTTCCTCTAGAGGCTGAGGCTTACCAATCCTTGGACTCCCAATCAATTTCTACTTTGAAAATACAACAAGAAGACCAACACGTTAAATCTTCTAGACACAGACCACAGCACTCAGGGATCAGGTGTTCAAGATTTGGATCCTTTAACCCTCTTCTCAACTCCTGATTCTGGTCTGCAGTCCTCGAAAGTATTACCTTAGATCCGGAACAGAGTTCAATGAGGATCTGAAGTTGCTAGAAGTTGTAGTGTTCCTCTAGAGGCTGAGGCTTACCAATCCTTGGACTCCCAATCAATTTCTACTTTGAAAAGACAACAAGAAGACCAACACGTTAAATCTTCTAGACACAGACCACAGCACTCAGGGATCAGGTGTTCAAGATTTGGATCCTTTAACCCTCTTCTCAACTCCTAATTCTGGTCTGCAGTCCTCGAAAGTATTACCTTAGATCCGGAACAGAGTTGGTTGAGGATCTGAAGTTGATAGAGGTTGTAGTGATCCTCTAGAGGCTGAAGCTTACCATTCCTTGGACTCCCAATCAATTTCTACTTCAAAGAGACAACAAGAAGACCAACAGGTTAAATCTTCTAGACACAGGCCACAGCAATCAGGGATCAGGTGTTCAAGATTTAGATCCTTTGATCCTCTTCTCAACTCCTAATTCTGGTCTGCAGTCCTCGAAAGTATTACCTTAGATCCGGAACAGAGTTCGTTGAGGATCTGAAGTTGATAGAAGTTGTAGTGTTCCTCTAGAGGCTGAAGCTTACCAATCCTTGGACTCCCAATCAATTTCTACTTCAAAGAGACAACAAGAAGACCAACACGTTAAATCTTCTAGACACAGGCCACAGCAATCAGGGATCAGGTGTTCAAGATTTAGATCCTTTGATCCTCTTCTCAACTCCTAATTCTGGTCTGCAGTCCTCGAAAGTATTACCTTAGATCCGGAACAGAGTTCGTTGAGGATCTGAAGTTGATAGAAGTTGTAGTGTTCCTCTAGAGGCTGAAGCTTACCAATCCTTGGACTCCCAATCAATTTCTACTTCAAAGAGACAACAAGAAGACCAACACGTTAAATCTTCTAGACACAGGCCACAGCAATCAGGGATCAGGTGTTCAAGATTTAGATCCTTTGATCCTCTTCTCAACTCCTAATTCTGGTCTGCAGTCCTCGAAAGTATTACCTTAGATCCGGAACAGAGTTCGTTGAGGATCTGAAGTTGATAGAAGTTGTAGTGTTCCTCTAGAGGCTGAGGCTTACCAATCCTTGGACTCCCAATCAATTTCTACTTTGAAAAGACAACAAGAAGACCAACACGTTAAATCTTCTAGACAAAGACCACAGCACTCAGGGATCAGGTGTTCAAGATTTGGATCCTTTAACCCTCTTCTCAACTCCTAATTCTGGTCTGCAGTCCTCGAAAGTATTACCTTAGATCCGGAACAGAGTTCGTTGAGGAACTGAAGTTGATAGAAGTTGTGGTGTTCCTCTAGAGGCTTAGGCTTACCAATCCTTGGACTCCCAATCAATTTCTACTTTGAAAAGACAACAAGAAGACGAACACGTTAAATCTTCTAGACACAGACCACAGCACTCAGGGATCAGGTGTTCAAGACTTGGATCCTTTAACCCTCTTCTCAACTCCTAATTCTGGTCTGCAGTCCTCGAAAGTATTACCTTAGATCCGGAACAGAGTTCGTTGAGGATCTGAAGTTGATAGAAGTTGTAGTGTTCCTCTAGAGGCTGAGGCTTACCAATCCTTGGACTCCCAATCAATTTCTACTTTGAAAAGACAACAAGAAGACCAACACGTTAAATCTTCTAGACAAAGACCACAGCACTCAGGGATCAGGTGTTCAAGATTTGGATCCTTTAACCCTCTTCTCAACTCCTAATTCTGGTCTGCAGTCCTCGAAAGTATTACCTTAGATCCGGAACAGAGTTCGTTGAGGATCTGAAGTTGATAGAAGTTGTAGTGTTCCTCTAGAGGCTGAGGCTTACCAATCCTTGGACTCCCAATCAATTTCTACTTTGAAAAGACAACAAGAAGACCAACACGTTAAATCTTCTAGACACAGACCACAGCACTCAGGGATCAGGTGTTCAAGATTTGGATCCTTTAACCCTCTTCTCAACTCCTAATTCTGGTCTGCAGTCCTCGAAAGTATTACCTTAGATCCGGAACAGAGTTGGTTGAGGATCTGAAGTTGATAGAGGTTGTAGTGATCCTCTAGAGGCTGAAGCTTACCAGTCCTTGGACTCCCAATCAATTTCTACTTCAAAGAGACAACAAGAAGACCAACACGTTAAATCTTCTAGACACAGGCCACAGCAATCAGGGATCAGGTGTTCAAGATTTAGATCCTTTGATCCTCTTCTCAACTCCTAATTCTGGTCTGCAGTCCTCGAAAGTATTACCTTAGATCCGGAACAGAGTTCGTTGAGGATCTGAAGTTGATAGAAGTTGTAGTGTTCCTCTAGAGGCTGAAGCTTACCAATCCTTGGACTCCCAATCAATTTCTACTTTGAAAAGACAACAAGAAGACCAACACGTTAAATCTTCTAGACACAGACCACAGCACTCAGGGATCAGGTGTTCAAGATTTGGATCCTTTAACCCTCTTCTCAACTCCTAATTCTGGTCTGCAGTCCTCGAAAGTATTACCTTAGATCCGGAACAGAGTTCGTTGAGGATCTGAAGTTGATAGAAGTTGTAGTGTTCCTCTAGAGGCTGAAGCTTACCAATCCTTGGACTCCCCATCAATTTCTACTTCAAAGAGACAACAAGAAGACCAACACGTTAAATCTTCTAGACACAGGCCACAGCAATCAGGGATCAGGTGTTCAAGATTTAGATCCTTTGATCCTCTTCTCAACTCCTAATTCTGGTCTGCAGTCCTCGAAAGTATTACCTTAGATCCGGAACAGAGTTCGTTGAGGATCTGAAGTTGATAGAAGTTGTAGTGTTCCTCTAGAGGCTGAGGCTTACCAATCCTTGGACTCCCAATCAATTTCTACTTTGAAAAGACAACAAGAAGACCAACACGTTAAATCTTCTAGACACAGACCACAGCACTCAGGGATCAGGTGTTCAAGATTTGGATCCTTTAACCCTTTTCTCAACTCCTAATTCTGGTCTGCAGTCCTCGAAAGTATTACCTTAGATCCGGAACAGAGTTCGTTGAGGATCTGAAGTTGATAGAGGTTGTAGTGTTCCACTGGAGGCTGAGGCTCAGAATTGCTTGGATTGCAAATGGAGTTGGTTGAGAATCCGAAGTTGAGAGAGATGGTAGTGCTTCCTTGGAGGCTGATCCTTGGACTCTCAATCAAATTTTTACTTTTAAGGGACAAACAGCCTATCGATAATTCTTCCTTAACTTATAATTCTGATCTGCAGTCCTCAACAGTATTATCTTGGATTGGAAATAGAGTTGGTTGAGTATGTGAAGTCAATAGAGGTTGTGGTGCTCCCTTGGATGCTACAGCTCACCAATCCTTGAACTCCCAAACAATTTTTAACTTTGGAGGGACAACAACACAGGCTACAAATTCCCAAACTACCTCGGTCAATTTAATCCGGTCATGCTGCTGATTATAAAGTTCATAACAAGCATATTCCGGAGTTATAACAAGCTATGGATAAGTAACTAGGCTAGTTATATCTTGGCAAGCTACAACCAAACTTCCTACAACCTAATTGTAATCTCCTTATACTCCCAAGTCGAGCAAAAAGTACATCCACGATCTGGATAGAGCCAATTGCGACTTTCCGATATTAAATTTCCGTTTACATCGCATACCCGAGTTCTTGGCTCCACTTTTGGAAAGAATTTCATATTCGGCAGATCAAACGCAAAAATGTTTTCTCAGCAGGAAAAGGCCCGGGTTGGAGCTGGATCGATTGCATGGGTATCAGTTAATTTTCATAATTTGAGAGGATACGACCAACATTTTGTTTGTAGCTCATCAATTTCACTGAATATGGATTATTTGAATTGGGTTGTGGACCGCTGTACAATCAATGTTGGTTTATTAATCCGCAAACATAATCGGACAGATATGTTTACTTATATCGGACTCTATTGACTCACAGAGGTGAACTCAACCTCTCAATTCTTTGCCAGTAAAGCTCTATACTAAGCAAAATGAACATTTCCACCCCAACAAACAACCTCAATTTCTAAAAGCCACACAAGAGAAAACCATCTTCTCCAAACCCTCAAAATTATATCAGATAGAGTGGTTTTGAATGTATCTCTAAGCCTCAATGGCCGCCGGTTGAAACTTCCTGGGGTTGCAACTTTGGAGAAAAGTTCCATTTCATCTACATGTATAGGAAAAGGCTTTTCACCGTAGTTGAAGGAATTGCAAGACAATTCGATCCATCAAAATCCTGTTAATGGAAGTTTTTCTGAAGGAGGTCAATCTGGACCGTCTGGATAAAGTTGTATTGATCGCTTTGTGATACTTAACGAGGCTCATTTGTTGTCGGAGGGTTGGAATTAGGCTGTAACTTATACACTGGCCGAAAACTTCCGTATTGCTGTTCGTAAGCGTCAATATGGAAACTTTTATATTTTGTAACGGGGAACTTCTTGAAGAGCATCTGTCGAGTATCGGTAGTTAAGAAGTTGCTAAAACTTTAGAGGATAGTTTGTTACATCAAGTTTCGACGAGATTCCGATGGGAGTTGGATGGAGTTGCGTTATTTGAATTTGCGAAAAATGATGAGGCTGCCGAACTTTCTTTAAATCAGATCTTCATAACCTGGAGGGATACGACCAGCACTTTAACTATTAAGATATATCAAGCTCAAATTTTTGATACCTATGGATTTCATGGAGTAAGTCTTGTTTCTCTGTAATTGATGATCGTTTTTATAGGAGGAGAATCCATCCAGACATTCCTTATCCAATTTTCAAACCGTAAAAATGTTCAATCTCCCCCAATATCTCCATAAATAACCTCCAATACCAATATCGATAAACGATATCCGATGATAATTTATGCACCGGAATTGCTTCTCTTATCTCTAGGTAGTTGTTTCGAACACTGGGAGCTCTCGTGAGATATATCTGAGCAAGTGTCCGAAAAATAGACAAAAATATCAATTTTTTAATCGCTTTACAATATGGAACATCGGTGACTTCTCGAAATCTCCCCCTCGTTGCCGTTTACACGGAAAAATCATTTCTCATCAGATTTGCCCCCATTTCCGAGCGGATTTTATTTTCCAGCCTGAGCACCGATATGCGGGTCCAATTTAATAATGCTGGAATGGCGGGATTTGTGTACCTGGTATTGATATTGGGGCGGTTTTTATCCGCTGCCTCATCATAGCTTTGATGATTATTATTATTATCATTGAAAATAGGATATATCATGAAAAGCAGTTTACGCACAATTTATTTGAGTATGATCCACCCTCCTTACTTTTTTGTTTCATATTTGTTTTGCCTGTCGCCTTGTAGTTATTTCTTTGCTTGAGGGACATATTTTTTATTGAATTCAATTATCAGGATGCTACCTATTTCCTGATTGTCAAAAACCATAAACATTTTCAAATCAAACTTAACCATAAAATAGTGCAAATACAAAGGGGCGGCCGTTTTAACTCATTTGCGACCATCTGAATTGTAAAGCGACTCATCTAAAAATTGTCAAAAATGCCCAAAAACTATTTTTAGGCTAATTTTGATCGTAAAAAATTTTGTCAAAACTGCCAAAAATTATCAAGAAACCTTTTTTGATCAGGTTCAATGGTGAAATAGCTGGAAAAGTTACCATTTTCATGGACGGGCAATATACATTCTCAAATCAACCTCAATCAAATTGGCGAACGTTTCAACTGATCTGCGAACGACTCAATTTAAGGGCGACTTGTATTGAAATGGTTGAAAAGTATCAAGCCAATTGAAATCGTGAAATGGTGCAAATCAAAAGGGGCGACCGTTTCAATTGAAGGGAAAATCTTGTCAAAACTGCCAAAAATTATCAAGAAACTTTTTTTGATCAGGTTCAATGATGAAATAGCTGAAAAAGTGACCATTTTCATGGACGGGCAATAAACATTCTCAAATCAACCTCAATCACATTGGCGAACGTTTCAACTGATCTGCGAACGACTCAATTTAAGGGCGACTTGTCTTGAAATGGTTGAAAAGTATCAAGCCAATTGAAATTGTAAAACAGTGCAAATCAAAAGGGGCGACCGTTTCAATTGAAGGGAAAATCTTGTCAAAACTGCCAAAAATTATCAAGAAACTTTTTTTGATCAGGTTCAATGGTGAAATAGCTGGAAAAGTTACCATTTTCATGGACGGGCAATAAACATTCTCAAATCAACCTCAATCAAATTGGCGAACGTTTCAACTGATCTGCGAACGACTCAATTTAAGGGCGACTTGTCTTGAAATGGTTGAAAAGTATCAAGCCAATTGAAATCGTGAAATAGTGCAAATCAAAAGGGGCGACCGTTTCAATTGAAGGGAAAATCTTGTCAAAACTGCCAAAAATTATCAAGAAACCTTTTTTGATCAGGTTCAATGGTGAAATAGCTGGAAAAGTTACCATTTTCATGGACGGGCAATATACATTCTCAAATCAACCTCAATCAAATTGGCGAACGTTTCAACTGATCTGCGAACGACTCAATTTAAGGGCGACTTGTATTGAAATGGTTGAAAAGTATCAAGCCAATTGAAATCGTGAAATGGTGCAAATCAAAAGGGGCGACCGTTTCAATTGAAGGGAAAATCTTGTCAAAACTGCCAAAAATTATCAAGAAACTTTTTTTGATCAGGTTCAATGATGAAATAGCTGAAAAAGTGACCATTTTCATGGACGGGCAATAAACATTCTCAAATCAACCTCAATCACATTGGCGAACGTTTCAACTGATCTGCGAACGACTCAATTTAAGGGCGACTTGTCTTGAAATGGTTGAAAAGTATCAAGCCAATTGAAATTGTAAAACAGTGCAAATCAAAAGGGGCGACCGTTTCAATTGAAGGGAAAATCTTGTCAAAACTGCCAAAAATTATCAAGAAACTTTTTTTGATCAGGTTCAATGGTGAAATAGCTGGAAAAGTTACCATTTTCATGGACGGGCAATAAACATTCTCAAATCAACCTCAATCAAATTGGCGAACGTTTCAACTGATCTGCGAACGACTCAATTTAAGGGCGACTTGTCTTGAAATGGTTGAAAAGTATCAAGCCAATTGAAATCGTGAAATAGTGCAAATCAAAAGGGGCGACCGTTTCAATTGAAGGGAAAATCTTGTCAAAACTGCCAAAAATTATCAAGAAACCTTTTTTGATCAGGTTCAATGGTGAAATAGCTGGAAAAGTTACCATTTTCATGGACGGGCAATAAACATTCTCAAATCAACCTCAATCACATTGGCGAACGTTTCAACTGATCTGCGAACGACTCAATTTAAGGGCGACTTGTCTTGAAATGGTTGAAAAGTATCAAGCCAATTGAAATTGTAAAACAGTGCAAATCAAAAGGGGCGACCGTTTCAATTGAAGGGAAAATCTTGTCAAAACTGCCAAAAATTATCAAGAAACTTTTTTTGATCAGGTTCAATGGTGAAATAGCTGGAAAAGTTACCATTTTCATGGACGGGCAATAAACATTCTCAAATCAACCTCAATCAAATTGGCGAACGTTTCAACTGATCTGCGAACGACTCAATTTAAGGGCGACTTGTCTTGAAATGGTTGAAAAGTATCAAGCCAATTGAAATCGTGAAATAGTGCAAATCAAAAGGGGCGACCGTTTCAATTGAAGGGAAAATCTTGTCAAAACTGCCAAAAATTTTCAAGAAACCTTTTTTGATCAGGTTCAATGGTGAAATAGCTGGAAAAGTCACCATTTTCATGGACGGGCAATATACATTCTCAAATCAACCTCAATCAAATTGGCGAACGTTTCAACTGATCTGCGAAGGACTCAATTTAAGGGCGACTTGTCTTGAAATGGTTGAAAAGTATCAAGCCAATTGAAATTGTAAAACAGTGCAAATCAAAAGGGGCGACCGTTTCAATTGAAGGGAAAATCTTGTCAAAACTGCCAAAAATTATCAAGAAACTTTTTTTGATCAGGTTCAATGGTGAAATAGCTGGAAAAGTTACCATTTTCATGGACGGGCAATAAACATTCTCAAATCAACCTCAATCAAATTGGCGAACGTTTCAACTGATCTGCGAACGACTCAATTTAAGGGCGACTTGTCTTGAAATGGTTGAAAAGTATCAAGCCAATTGAAATCGTGAAATAGTGCAAATCAAAAGGGGCGACCGTTTCAATTGAAGGGAAAATCTTGTCAAAACTGCCAAAAATTTTCAAGAAACCTTTTTTGATCAGGTTCAATGGTGAAATAGCTGGAAAAGTCACCATTTTCATGGACGGGCAATATACATTCTCAAATCAACCTCAATCAAATTGGCGAACGTTTCAACTGATCTGCGAAGGACTCAATTTAAGGGATACTTGTATTGAAATGGTTGAAAAGTATCAAGCCAATTGAAATCGTGAAATGGTGCAAATCAAAAGGGGCGACCATTTCAATAGAAGGGAAAATCTTGTCGAAATTGCCAAAAATTATAAAAAAATTTTTTTGTCAGGTTCAATGATAAGAAAGTTAAAAAGGAGACCCATCAAGAAACATTTTCAAATCAACCTCAACCATTAAATGATGCCAACTAAAAAGGACGACCGTTTTAACTGATCTTCGAACGTCTTTATTGAAGAAAGACTCTTCTTACAATTATTAAAAAGCTTCAAATCACGAAACAATGCAAATCAAAAAGGGCGACTCTCTTAATCATTTCAATTGCAGGACTATAACTGTCAAAAGTTATCATCAGTTAGGTTAAATGATAAATTTTAAAGGGTGACCATTTTAATTGGGATGCGACCTATGTAGAAATTGTCTAAATCATCTAAAAAAAATTCAAATCGATCTCAATCATAAAATAGTGCAAATAAAAAGTCTGCGACCGTCGTTTTTCGAAGCGCAACTAGTCTTAAGATTGTTACAAAGCATTAAGAATCTTCTTAAGCCAATTTAAATCGCTAAATAGTTCAAATCAAAAAAGGGCGACCGTTTTAATTTCAGCGCGACCATTTCAATTGAGGGGCGATTCATCTAAAAATTGTCAAAAAGCATCAAGAATCATTTTAAAACCAATTTGAATTGTTAAACATTGCAAAACTGAAAGGGCGAACGTTTCTATTGAAGGGCAACTTTGCTCAAAATTGCCAGAAATTATCAAGAAACCTTTCTAAGTCGGGTTTGATGATAAAATAGTTGAAAAAGGCCATTTTTATTAAAGAGCGACCGTTTCAATTGGGATGCAGACGATGTAAAAATTCTTAATAGCCACCAAGACAGATTTTCAAATCAATCTCGATCACAAAATAGTTTAAAATAACAAGGGCGACCGCTTCAACTGATCCGCGACCGTCTTAATTGAAGGGCGACCAATGTTCAGCATCAGGAATTATATTGAAGCGAATTTAAATCTTGAACCAGTGCAAATCAAAAAGAGCGATCATTTTGTAAAAATTGACAAAAATGATCAAGAAACCTTTCTCAGTCAAGTTTCATGAAAACTAGTTAAAGAATGATCATTTTTATTGAAGGGCGACCTTTTCGATTCAAATGCGACCTACGTCAAAATCGTCAAATATCATCGAAACACGTTTAAATCAAACTCAATCGTGAAATGGCGCAAATTAAAGAGGGCGACCGTCTCAATTAGAGGGCGACCCATTTTGAAATTGTTAAAAAGCATCAATAATCATTTTTGAGCAAAAAAAAAGAACGATCGTTTAAACTTATCTGCGATCATCTTAGTTAAAGGGCGACTAGTCTTAAGATTGTTACAAAACATTAAGAACCTTTTCAAGCCAATTTAAATCGCTTATTAGTGCAAATCAAAAGAGGGCGACGGTTTTGATTCCAGCGCAAACATTTCAATTGAGGGGCGATCTATCAAAAAATTGTCAAAAAGCATTAATAATCATTTGAAAGCCAATTTGGATCGTTAAACATTGCAAAACAGATACGGCGACCGTTTATATTGAAGGGCGACTCAAAATTGTCAAATATCATCAAGAAACGTTTTCAAATCAATCTCAATCATGGAATGGTGCAAATTGAAGAGGGCGACCTTCTCAATTAAATGGCGACTCATGTTGAAATTGTTAAAAAGCATCAAGAATCATTTTTGAGCAAATCGAAAAACGGTGCAAATCAAAAAGGGCGACCATTTCAATTGAGGGCGACTTTTGTCAAAATCATCAAAAATCATCACGGAAACCTTTCTTAGTCAAGTTTGATGATGAGATGGTTGAAAAGATAACTCTCAATGGAGTGCGACCGTTTTAATTAAAATGCGACGTACGTTGAAATTGCCAAAAATCATTTAAATATTTTCAAATCAATCTCAATCATGAAATAGTGTGAATTGAAAAAGACAAGATTTCAACTTTCAACTGATCTGAATAGAACTCATCTTGGAATTGTCGTCAAAAAACATCAATAATAATTTTTAGGGCAATCAAAAGGAGCGACCGCGCGAATGGCAGAATGACCGTTAATCAAAGGACAACTGTTACTTTTCTCACAATTATTGAACACTTCAAATAAACCTTTCTCTGACAGGTTTTATTATAAAATAGTTAAAGAGATAACCATCACTTTTGAAGGGCGACCGTTTTAATTGTGATGCGACCTTAATCAAAATTGTCAAAAATCACGAAAACTCTTTCAAATCAATCATAAAATAGTCCAATTTAAGAAAGATGGACAATTTATCTGATTTCCAATTGAAAGGCGACTCATCTTAGAATGGTCAGGAAGCATCAAGCCAATTAAAATCGTTAAATAATGCAAATCAAAAAAAGGCGACCGTTTCAGAATTGATAAAATGTCAAAAAGTCATCAGAAATCCTTTGTATGTCAAGTTCAATCATTAAACAGTGATTTTATCAAAAAGCGACTCATGCTAAAGCTGTGAAAAATCATCAATAATGAGTAATTATTACTCTTGAGAGCTTTTAAAACGAAAACAATTGCAAATTATAAAGGGCGACCGTTTTAATCCAAGGGCGACCATCTTAAAATCCATGAAATATGGAATGTGAAGTCAGCTATGCTGCAATAAAACTTATAGATTGTTGAGTTTGATGGCGTTGCTGATGCTACTGCGGTATGAATAAGTGCTGATCGTGTACTCACAGATTATGGAACCTTCATGATCGGCAAAAAGCTAATAACCTTTCCTTAAAACTCAAAGAAGTGTACAAAGATAGTTTTTTCAGACAAGAAGCTTTCTGATCCAACAAAGTGGAAATATCCCATCCTTCCAAAGGGCTGAATTCATTTACTTATCCGACAATTCTGGAAAATAATGCTCAAACGAGAATTTGCCTCTATTCCTTTGATAGTTCAAAGGGTTTTTTGCACTACGATATTTGTTGAGCTAGAATGTCGTTAAATGTGTGTAAAACAAAATTAGAGTTGATTCCGAGTGAAAATCAATTTAATAATGACTCCTCTACAGAGAGAGACAAAGCACTCACTCTGTGTGGAAAATTGATTGAAGTTCAACAAACCGTGAATCTTTTTGTGTTCGCGATGCTTTTGATGATCATTCTATCGGGTATGATCTACTCTTTGAAGTCGATTTCAGAGTCTTCATGACCTATCGGTATATGATCAACCGTTTCTGAAGAGTGGTTTAAACCGATTAACTGCTTGACCTTCTGAGTTCCATGAGTGAATAATGGGAGATCCTTCAAAATAGATAAGTACGACAAATTATTGTGAACCGCCACTCCAAACTGCATGATCGCATATCATGCACATAAATTAAGCTCTAAAAAAAAATCAAAATAAAATCCACCCCAACCGAGTAATGTCCGTAAAACAGGCGCCTCAGTGGCGTTAAAGCAGTTTCGGGTTGTACCTGCAAAGCTTCTTCGGCAAATTAGTCCCTTGTTGTCAAGGTAATCAGGCCTTGAGCTGCGGAGCGCTTTATGCAATCATGTTACCGGGAGAATTTGCATGAAATGGCGCAAACGAGTCGAGTCGACAACAATCGCTGGAACCCATGTCTTGTCTGGAAACGTGCGAGAGTTGCAGGGATTAGATTCGTGTCAGTGGATTGTGATGACTAATGACAAGCGAAGCTAGAAGATTATCAGTAAAAAAAAAATTGTCAACGTCACGGTTACCTCCAACTCCGAAGCGTGGACTTTTCACGATATCTTGAAAACAGTACCTCTGAGAGGAAATTTTCTTGTCTATTGTCTTGTATATGATCAACCCAACAAAAACTTTTATCTAAAAAGTTTTTTGATTGGAGTCACGGATTTTGGTACAACCGCAATCAAATTTTGTCAGACGTCATTGTTTTCTTGAACCAAGGAGCAAAGATTTTTTACGATATCTTGAAAACAGTACCTCTGCGAGGAAATTCTTTTTGATAAAACTTGTAGATAATCAACCAAACAAAAACTTTTATTTGAAGAATTTTTTTATTGGAGTTACGGTTTCCGATAGAACCGCAGTCAAATTTTGTCAGACGTCATTGTTTGTTTCAACTAAGAAGCGTTAACTTTTTACGATATCTTGAGAACAGTACCTATGTGAGGAAATTGTTTCAAATAAACCTTGTAGATAATCAATCCAGCAAAAACTTTTATTTGAAAAGATTTCGGAATGGATTTGCAGTTTTTGGTACAGCCGCAATCAAATTTTGTCAGACGTCATTGTTTCCTTCAACTAAGGAGCATGCACTTTTCACGATATCCTGAAAACAGTACCTCTGCGAAAAAATTCTTTTAGATAAACCTTGTATATAATCAACCAAACAAAAACTTTCATTTGAAGTATTTTTTTATTAGAGTTACGGTTTCCGATAGAGCCGCAGTCAAATTTTGTCAGACGTCATTGTTTGTTTAAACTAAGAACGTACACTTTCTAGATCTCTTGAGAACAGTACATATAAGAGGAAATTGATTCAAATAAACCTTGTAAATAATCAGAAAAGTTTTTTGATTGCAGTCACGGTTTTTGGTACAACCGCAATCAAATTTTGTCAGACGTCATTGTTTTCTTCAATCAAGGAGCATAGACTTTTCACGATATCTTGAAAACAGTACCTCTGCGAGAAAATTCTTGTGGATAAACCTAATAAAGAATTTTTTGATTGGAGTTACGGTTTCCGATAGAACCGCAGTCAAATTTTGTCAGACGTCATTGTTTGTTTCAACTCAGAAGCCTGGACTCTTAACGATATCTTGGGAACAGTACCTCTGAGAGGAAATTAGTTTAGATAAACCTTGTAGATAATCAATCCAGCTAGAACTTATATCTGAAAAGTTTTTGGATTGGAGTTACGATTTTTGGTACAACCGCAATCAAATTTTGTCAGACTTCATTGTTTTCTTCAACTAGGGAGAATAGAATTTTCACGATACCTTGAGAACAGCACCTCTGCGAGGAAATTCTTCTAGATAAACCTTGTAGATAATCAACCAAACAAAAACTTTTATTTGAAGAATTTTTTGATTGGAGTTACGGTTTCCGATAGAGCCGCAGTCAAATTTTGTCAGACGTCATTGTTTATCTCAACTCAGAAGCGTAGACTTTTCAAGATATCTTGAGAACAGTACCTTTGAGAGGAAATTGTTTTAAATAAACCTTGTAGATAATCAATCCAGCAAAAACTTTTATCTGAAAAGTTTTCGGGATGGAGTTGTGGTTTTTGGAACAACCGCAATCAAATTTTGTCAGACGTCATTGTTTCCTTCAACTAAGGAGCATGGACTATCTTGAAAACTGTACCTCTGAAACGAAATTCTTCAAAATAAACCCTGTAGATAATTGACCAAACAAGAACTTTTATTCGAAGAGTTTTTTGATTGGAATTACGGTTCTTGACATAACCACAGTCAAATTTAGTCAGACGTCATTGTTTTCTTCAACCAAGGAGTGTAGACTTTCTACGATATTTTGAAAACAATACTTCTGAGAGGTTATTACTTCGGAAAAACCTTGTAGATAATCGACCAAACAAAAACTTTTATCCAAAGATTTTTTTGATTGGAGCTAAGGTTTTTGGTATGTCCGCAGACAAATCTTGCCAGGCGTTATTGTTTTCTGC
This sequence comes from Orchestes rusci, assembly GCA_958502075.1. Lineage (NCBI taxonomy): Eukaryota > Metazoa > Arthropoda > Insecta > Coleoptera > Curculionidae > Orchestes > Orchestes rusci. The sequence goes on along the minus strand of OY293304.1, from coordinate 7,291,690 downwards.
ATTCGACAAGCTTTGACTTAACGATATCTTGAAAATAGTACTCCTGAGTGAAAAACTGTTCTGGAATATCTTGTAGACAATCAATCAGAGAAAAATCAAACTTGAAAAATGTTTTGATATGGTTTCCGGTATACCTGTTGTAAAATATCTTATCATTCGCTATAACCATCATGTGCAATAATTCATTATTCAAAATTACAGTTCGCTTGAAGTCATCATTTGACAAAACTTCCAACTTGGCAAAGCTAGACTAATCCTTGAAAAATCACCATTCCAATCCAGCACATTTGACATGAAATAGTTTGATTCATCGTCCCCAGCTCGCATTTAACCCAGGTACAGGTGTCTAGCGCTCGAACAATAAAATCCAGAACAATGTGAACACTTGTTAATTCCATAATTCATCGGGTCATGATAGGCACGTTCCAAATTAAAATTTCAACCCAACCTGCATCGACATAATCCGATTCCGGGGCAACTTGTTCGCCCCGACACAACCATAATTTCCAATTTGTGAGATCCGGCTCGGGTCGTGTGATTAATGCCAAAATTTCGGAAATGAGGTAATCGACTTGCGGACCCCGCAAATAAACCATTGCCGACGAATTTAATGGACAATCTATTTCGTTTTCCATTTAAATGGCACATTAGAATCGAGTGCGATTGGGTATTGGTTGGTTGTTTCTGTTTGGCTTCTTTGCTGATGACTTTGTTACGGATTTGCGTGACTAATGATCGGAATTGTGTGTAACAGTGGAAAATTTGATCGTTCCGCCCTTTCATAGTAAGGACATAGGGATGATTCGCCTGTTCCTGATAAATGCAAGTGTCGGTTGAGCTTGCAGTGTCACTCTCGTTCAGCAACTGGGCCGTCTTTGATTTGTTGGGTTGTGTGATTACCTCTCTGGCTTGCCCACAAGTCGTGTTATTCCTCCAGTATTCAACTATGTTCTCCCAAGCCCACTCATTCAGGGCCTCAGAGATCAGTCGTTTACTCGGACCTGATACTTGCTTTCCTTTTTAAGTTTTGTTTTTAGCAATTTCCCAAGTGTACCGGGTCAAATTTAATGGAAAATTCACTTGGATATATTACATATTCTCCGAGATAATCTGAGTTTTGTGAAACCAAGATTGATATTTTTCTCGACGGATACTTGCACAACTTTCCATAAGTTTTTCCAGAGAATTCCCCAACAAATATTCTCGGACACATTTCCGATGCCAAAGACATCTGCAAATTTTGGCCAATATAGACCCAGCAGTTTCTAGATCAAGGATTTATGGTACGCATATCATCTCCCAAATTTTAAAGCCTTGCTCCTTTCTAATCCAACATTAAAGATCAATCCCCTCCAAAATCCCAGCAAACATCCACCCCACTACATATCGTAATCCCATCAATAAACCCTCTTACGCGTAAAATGTTTTTGTTGAGCCGAAAAAGCCGTAACTTTGAGGTGGAATCGATATGAAACTACCCTCCCACGCGGAATTATACATTCTAGAGTTTCCTCTTCAGAAATTTAATTCAAATACATCTTTGTATGCATGGAGTGACATTGATATATTCATGGGGTGATGTTTCAATTTATTTTTTGTCATATTCGTTTAGGGGGAAAAACGGTATATCATGTCCTCTCAAATTGTGAAACAGCCTCATATTTGTTACTTTTAATGAGGACTACAAGTTTAGACAGTTCTGGATGATGTTTTGTGCAGACTAGTTTATAGAATCAGCCATGTTGCGGAAATAGCGAGAGACATATGGCAAGTTGAGCGGACATGATAACAAACTTATAGTTAGATTATAATTGATTTACTACCAAGGCGCCAGCTCTATTTTGCTATGATTATCTCAGATGGAAATTGGATGGAAGTTATGGATTCTTGAAAGAATTCTATTTCATGTTGTGCTTTGTGCAAGCAAACATGTCCTCCAAGCGCTGTGATTGGATTCGGACGAATCGGCACAATATGCAAAATAAGCTGGATCAACAATGTGTGTGGAAATATGAGTGGAATTCGTGTGTTGATGTTTGCTGTGCAACAGGATAATTTCATAATTTGTTGGTGTATGATCAGCACTTTTCTGTGTTGAATGTACTCGAGGAGGATCTTTTTCCAATGCAATTGGTTTCACTCAAAAATATTCAGTGGTTGTGAAGTTATGAATTTTTCATGTGATAGTGCATTTTTAGTCCAAATTTTCATGGTTAATTTTCAATAACTTCCCAAGCTTTTGGAAAATTTATTTTAACAATGTAATCGATTTTATCTTTTTCCCAATGGAACTGGTTTCACTCAAAAATATTTAGTGGTTGTGGTACAAGCCATTTTTTTTTCAATCGATTTATGAAGTTTGTTTCCAAATTGAATTACATTTTCTGCATGAGTTTAGACAGTTTTCAAAATTTCAACTTTGACTATAATTTTTTTAATTTTCAGTAGATTCTGGGAATTTGCCTATTTTTTAAAACTTGGTCAACTTTTTGAAGTTCAGCCGATCTTTGAAACAAGCCGATTTTTTTTCAATTCAGCCGATTCCTGAAGTTTGACTGTTGACAAATTTCACAAGTTTGACCGATTTTTTTTAATCCAGTCGATTTTTGAAGTCTGACTGTTATTTGGGTTTGCCGATTTTTTTTTTCAATTCAACCGATTTCTCAAGTTTGACTGTTTCCAAATGTTGGTCGATTTTTTTAGATTGAGCCAATATTTTTGTTTTGACAGTTTTCAAATTTCAGCCAATTTTTAAGATTCAGTCTATTATTGGTCCATTTTTTCAAACTTGGCCGACTTTTTAAAGTTAAGCCGATTTATGAATTTTTTTCAGTTTCAGTTGGTTAGTTAGTTTTGTGCTAGTTTTCAAAATTCAGCCAATTTTTACAATCCGTCAATTTTTAAAGTTCAGTCGATTTTGGAAATTGGCCCATCGCGATTCGATGAACAAGCCGATCTTTTTTTCAATTCAACCGATCTTTGACTGTTTATTGACATTTGGCCAATTTTTGGGTTTTGACAGTCACAATCCGTCGATTTTTGAACAATTTTTGAAATTGAGTCGATATTCAGTTTTAACAGTTTTTTGAATTCAGACAATTTTTACAAGCCACGGATTTTTGAAATTTGATCGACTTTTCAGATCAAGCCTATTTTTTCGACTTTTTTTTATTCAGCTGATTTTTGTACCGGTTTTTCGATTTCCCTACTATTTTTAAAGTTCCGACTTTTTTAAATTTGGCCGTTTTTTTTCAATTCAGTTGATTTTTGAAGTTAGACTGTTTCCAAATCTAACTACATTTTTTGAAATCCAGTCTACTTTTGAATTTTGCCAGTTTTAACAATTCTGTCAATTTTTTGAAGAACAACCGATTGAGCCAATTTTTGAAAGCCGATTTTTTTCAATTCAGCCGATTTGTGACTTAATTTTCAAATTCATGTATTTTTTTTTTAGTTCCAGTCAACTGAGTTGAGTTGAGTTGCTTTTCAAAATCTCAGTCGATATTGGAAATTGAGCCATTGTTTTTTTGCGATTGGAACAGCCAATTTAGTCAATTTTAAATACAAGCCCATTTTTTTTTTAATTCAACCGATTTTTGAAGTTTGACTCTTCTGAGATTCAGCCAATTTTTGTGTTTTGACAGTTTTTTTATACAGTTCGTATATTTTTGAACGATTTTTTGAAATTGAGTCGATTTTGGAGGATCGACCCATTTTTTTAACGACCGATTTTTTAAAATAAAGCCGAATTTTAAAGTTTGAAGTTTAAGTTCAGCCGATTTGTGAAGTTCGACTGTTTCCAAATTTTAGTCGATTTTAAATTCAGAACATTTTTAAAGGTCGCCGATTTTTGAAACTTGATCGTCTCTGATATCAAACATAATATATTCTTGAGATTTAATTACCTTGAAGGGTGTTTTGTAAGACTTTAATTTAATAAATAAATGGAATAAATGAACATTCATTTATTCCATTTTCGACTTTTTTGATTCAGCTGATTTCTGAAATTTGACTGTTTCGAAATCTAAGTACATTTTTGGAATTCAGTCAACTTTTGGATTTTAACCGTTTACAAAATCCAGACGATTTTGGAAATAAGCCCATTTTTCAAGATTGGCTGACTTTTTGAAATTAATCTCGATTTTTAGAACTGACCTATATTTTTTTCAAATATTTCGAACGATTTTTTGAGACCTAGCTGATTTTTGTTTTGACATCTTTTGCCGATTTTTAAATTTCAATCGACAATGGTTAAGTTTCTCAATTCAGCCGATTTTTGAACTGATTTTTCGAACATCCTTCTATTTTTCAATTTTTTTGAAATTCGGTCGTTTTTTTCATTGATTCACCTGATTATTGAGATTTTGTTGTTTCCAAAATCAAGCCGATTTCAATAATAAGCCGATTTTTTCATGTCTCAAAAAGTATTTTGTTTTCAATTCAACCGATTTTTATATTCGGTCATTTTTTGAAAATGAAGAAACGTCTTTTCATTGTCCGCCGATTTTTTCATCAGGTGATAAAATTCAGCCGATTTTCGACCCCTTGTACCTTGGGTGTACCTCATGTGGCAGAAAAAAAAGTCGGTAATAATTTATTGATCGTGATCTGGACTCATTGGTTATAGGAAGCGATGAAGTCAAACTAAATTTGAGGGCCGTTGTAGCAAAAACCGTAACATCAATTGAGAAATTATTCTCTTCGAGGTACTATTTCCAAGATATCCTTAAAAGTCTGCACTCATTGATTAAAGGAAACGATGACGTCAGACAAATTCTGATGACTTTTTTATCAAAAACCGTTACCCCTATCAAAAAACTCTTCAGACAAAAGTGGCTAATTGGTTGATTATCTTCAAGATTTCTCTAATCAATTTTGCTCCCAGGAGTACTATTCTCAAGGTATCTTTGAAAGTGTGGACTCATTGGCTATAAAAAGCTATGACGTCGAAGAAAATTTGATGACTGTTCAATCAAAAACCGTAACTTCAATCAAGAAACTTTTTTAATAAAAGTTTATCTTTGGTTGATTGTCTACAAGATTTTCTCAAGCAATTTTTCTCGCAGGAGTAACATTCTCGAAATATCCTTGAAAGTCTAGACTTATTGGTTGTAGAAAGCTATGACGTCAAAGAAAATCTGATCATAAAATGTTATATTGTCACAATAGTACTGGAGGCAAATATACTTGGTGTAAATCTACCCAATTTGCCACTGGTAAAATCGCTGAGCGAGCAGTTTTGTTGCTATAAATAGACACGTTCAGCGAGATTATGGTCAGTGGTTGGCCTAGCCAACTACTCTCCATTGTGAGTAGTGTAATCCCTCTCACCCTGAGTAGTGTAACCCCTCTCACTCCTCTCAGCCTCAAAGAACAAGCTCGTCCTAGTGTTATGGTGGGGATAGATGGGATGTACCATGGACGATAATAAATGGAAGTTACCTAAACGGAGTACCTCTACTGTTCAGCCCAGCTACGTTCCCTAGAGCACGACAGGTGTTGTGGGTCCAGCCGAAGACCCAGTCTAACACCTTACGTGACATTTGGTGGAGGCGCCAACGATCACCCCCGCTGCCAAGTAGAGTACAGGAAGGCCCGAGAAGAAATTTGGTTTGATGACTGCCTGGACCAGAGCTGGACGCTCCAAGCTTCGAGCGTCGATCTGAACGGAAGTGTCCAAGGGAGTCATCAAGGGATGGGAGATGGAAGCCCTCATCGATAGTTGTAGTGGGCCTGAAGAGAGTCGGGTCCTGATGATTTGGAGCATGGTACTTTTGATCGCTCTCATTTACATGTTGTTCCACAGAAACCAATGGATGCCTCTGGCCACCGTCCATCCTCTATTAGCACAAGGCGTCCCAGATCGGCGTCGACACGATAGTAGTTTTGTGTCAAAGTGTGTGGCACTGTCTCTAGTCCTGGTGTGTCTACTGTTTGGAATATGTCGGCGAGGCATTGAATGCATACAAAGGGATCGACAGTCCGTTCCTCCAGTGTTATGGTGGCCTGACCCACGAGACGGTGCACAGAGCCAAGGAAAGGAGATCCTATTTGCTGACGATAGCCGAGCAGGAGAGCAAGAGACCGATAGGATGTCGGCCCATTCAACTTGCTACGGACGCGGTCCATTCAAGCAGGGATTAAGAGAGAGCGCAATCGGATACGTTACATACTGCCGAATGTACATGGTGGACAGGATAATACTTTCGCCTATTGCCGTTCCTCATGATGAGTTGATATAGATAAGAATTTAGGGGGTATATGTTTACGATTTTAATATGAGATGTTATTGTTTATGTTGAGATGTTGTTGATATTATGTTTTGACCTGTAAAGGATGATGTACTTATATAGACTTTCTGTTTTTCATATAACGGCTACCGGTCCCCACAACCATCCAACTGCAAAACACGAAACCGGCCAGGAATCCACAACCTTCAGCCATATTACAGGGATACCGGCCCTCTGAACTGAGTAAGGGGACCATATACACACCCTGTGATAGGCAACTATTAACGAGGTCAAGGAAGATCGGCTGGCCAACAATTTTTTGCAAACGCAAGCATCAGCACTATTAGCAGTGAACAAGCGTTGAACGCACGACGGTGCAGTACCACAGGCCAGGGTTTGGGAAAACTAAACGGATGGATGGCAGGACCGGAGCAAGAGATTTTGGCCACAAAATTTGTTAATAGTTTTTAAGTTTTTTTTGTAAGGGATGAAGCATGTTCTCTTCTGGCATTGGGGTCCAATGCTCACGGGGTGAGGGCATATGTCACAATAGTACTGGAGGCAAATATACTTGGTGTAAATCTACCCAATTTGCCACTGGTAAAATCGCTGAGCGAGCAGTTTTGTTGCTATAAATAGACACGTTCAGCGAGATTATGGTCAGTGGTTGGCCTAGCCAACTACTCTCCATTGTGAGTAGTGTAATCCCTCTCACCCTGAGTAGTGTAACCCCTCTCACTCCTCTCAGCCTCAAAGAACATGCTCGTCCTAGTGTTATGGTGGGGATAGATGGGATGTACCATGGACGATAATAAATGGAAGTTACCTAAACGGAGTACCTCTACTGTTCAGCCCAGCTACGTTCCCTAGAGCACGACAGGTGTTGTGGGTCCAGCCGAAGACCCAGTCTAACACCTTACGTGACAATATCAAGAAATTCTTCAGATAAAAGTTGTTCTTTGGTTGATCGCCCACAAGATTTCTCTTAACAATTTTGCTCGCAGAAATACCATTCTCAAGATATCCTTTCGAAAGTCTAGACAGAAGGTCTACAGAAAGCGATCATCAAACAAAATTTGAGGGCCATTGTAGCAAAAACCGTAACTCCAATCAAGAAACTCTTTGAATAAAAATTGTTCCCTGATTGATTGTTCACAAGATTTTCCCAAAGAATTTTTCTTTCAGAAAAACCATTTCCAAGATATAGATAGAAAACAAAATATCCTCCAAACATGTAATCTAAAAACCCGCGCATCTGTCTTAACCATCCCTTTGTGTCAACCAAATCAAATCTCTGCTGCCTTTGCCTCATTTGCAGTCTCCGGCTCTCTCAAACTTTATCACAGCCTCAAAGTAATCAAGTTTGAAGATGACGTGTGTGCAACTCGGTTTAGAGCACAACATTTGGATGCAAAGTTTAAAAAGTTGTTGAAAAGGTATCTGGATGCCACGTGCTGTTAAAGCTTACCGAGTGGAGTTGGTCCTTACCTGGAAATTAAAAAAGATAAGATGGAGGGTATTTGGAGATAAGCAAATATTTCACGGACCCTTGTTTACTTTAGCGAATCGAACAAAAGAAACTTTTTGACAGGTGACATCAAACAACAATGTTCATTAACAAAATGAAATCCTGTCCCATTTAATCCCGAAAACAGCAAAAAACCTCGTTGCCTGTCATGTGATCATGTTAAACATGCATGCTTCCAGCATGATTAGTGAGCGTTGTCGCTGGCAGAGATTAAAGCATCAATTGAATGCAACATTTGCGCCGACCAAACATGCACACTGTTGTTAATTTCGCTGGCGATATGTTGTAATGGTAATGGAGCTATTAAACGAACTAGCTGGAGTTTCTGATTGCGACACGAACATTCCTGAGTGATTATTGTTTTGGGTGAACAGTTGATGCTGAGTGCTTGTGATACTCAACAAATGAGCCTTCATCGTCAATGAGAGTGAAGAATTCAAAATTCCTTGCGGATGCCTGTCACCTTGTGTCCATTGCTTCTACTTTGACGAACTGACGCCTCAAGCATGTCTCCAGAATCCTTGAAGGTGAGGCCTTTACAACCCTGGTGTTAGTTCCCCCCGCGGAGATGCTCTTTGGAACGCCTCCAAGGATTCCGCGTGAATTTCTTCTTCAGTTACGACACCTCAGAAGTCGGAAAGCCTTTGTTGTTCTTCTTCGAGGACTTGAGAATAGATGTCCGGACCTAGGTGGGAGAAAGTACCTGCGGCGCCTCCTATCAGGCAAACACACGATCCAGGAAGTTGATTCTCGTATCCTCAATGTCAATGATGGCATTTGGAGAGTGAAGTTGACGTCTTGACTGCGTCATGTGCTGAAGTAACCCACAATTTTGACCTTAGCTCTCCACATGTACCTGTCCACGTGATAGCGTTCACCTGTTTCAGCAAGTTCCAACAGCTCACATAGTCCATATATAAAAAGAGGCGAAGTGCTGGAGTTGAATAATTATTATACTCCTCAATCAATAACGCCTGTTAAGAAGAAAGTGAATTGACATCAAGGATCGGTTCCCATAACTTTTGTGGGCATGATACACCTTTTTTAAGATCAAACTATCAAAGCAGCCCAGAGCTTATTTCGAAACCATAATTTCTGAGGATCCCAGCATATGGGTATTGACTCCTCAAAAACTCCAACTTTGTTGTAAATGGTTGGCACGAAATCCACTTGAATGCCTTCGATACTCAATAATTTTCTCCTCATGTCTTGCTATTTGTTAAAGCCTTCAAATGTTGAGGGGGGGTTGCTTGTCACCGCTTGGACAACCCAACTACTCAAACCGCCCCGGTTGTTGTCATGAATAGGAGCAAACCATTCCAGCTCAGGTACCCCAACTCTTCCCTGGAGATGGTGGCTGTTCCTAGGACCTTCCTTCTCAAGCGACCCCACCTGTTGCAAACTCCCAGCAGGTGGTTGCAGGTTTCCTCCACCCTTCTGCAGTGGGGGCATAGGGGTGATTCGCTTATTCCTAACAAATTCAGGTGTCTGTTCAGCCTGCAATGACCTGTCAGAATGCTGTCGATGAGGCTCAGTGCCTTCCTGCTCTTGTGAGGTTCTGATATCGTTTCTTTGGCCTGCCTGTATAATGGGTTATTGTTCCAGTTCTCAACTGTCCTCTCCCACGCCCATTCCTTGAGAGTGCGTGAGATTAGTTGTTTACTAAGGTCTAGAAATGGTTCGGGTCCGGAAAGTCGCGTGGCAGATTCTAGTTTGGTCAGCTTGTCTGCTTGCTCATTGTCGGTGATCCCCGCGTGCTCCGGAACCCATACTAGTTTGACCCTCTTGTTCTCACCCAGCACCTGCAGCACATCCCTACACTCTTGGACCAGCGGGTAGCTTATCCTTGGTTTGGTGATTGCTTCAAGTGCCGCTAGACTGTCGGAGTAGATAACAATGTTATTCTCTTCTTTTTACCTCATCTATGGAGGCAACCTCGAGGATAGCGAATATTTTCGCCTGGAAGACTATTGTAAGTGTTCCAAGGGTGAAGCTTTCGCCAGTGTTCCTATCAGCCCTAAACACTCCGGCTACAGTCGAACCCGTGCATTCAGCCTTGGAGCCATTTATGAACCAGACTTGAGTGTCGACAGGCACCTCCATCGGTTTGGTCAGCTACTCTTTCCTCCTCGGTACGTGCACCTCGAAGCTCCTTTGGAATCTGAGACGACCATCCGTGGGTGTCAACCCGGCCGATAGAAGCGGTAAGTCATGTATCACACGTAAAAAAAAAAACAGTCTGAAATTTTGAAGTTCCCAAATGATAGAGACATGCCTTTCTCCAGCACCCCTAATGGACCAGACCTCCCCAAGTTCCAAACATTCCCTCGTAACACCACTTGAGCTGAGGGAATGTGGAGACTTGTCTGTCATCGTCACGTGGCTCAACAAAACGGACAAAGTAAAGATGCACACATCAAAACCCCCATGTTTCTCCCTAAATCCCAAATTGTAGGGCCTGAAACCCAAACATCAACTATGTCCTGTTGCGGTGGTCGCCGCACTCGAGGGATTTGCTGTAGTCGATATTTTGGGTGAGAACTGAGGGTAAGAGGGTCGATTCAAGCCATTCACATTGTAACGTACTTGGTGAACCCTCTCGATTTGGTATAACTGACATTGACGCAACATACAGGGTAAAAATTCAAAAAACTTTATGGAGCATAGAGCACAAAAGCGAAGAGATAAAAAAAAATTGAAACCATTTCTTTGATAGATGGGGGGAACTAGATCTATGTACCCAATAAACTTTCACCCCCCGCCACCACAAGTGAATAATCTTTAATGACAACAACCTCAAATTAAAGCTCTTGATTTTTTTTTTTTTGTGTGTTTGAGGTGATTCCAAGGTGTTTTCGAGGTGTTTTATATGTATCTGAGTTGTCCCCGAGTTGCCTCCGACTTTTTAGAGGTTTCTCCGAGGAGTTTTATATGTATCTGAGGTGTCTCCGAGGTGCCTCCGACGTTTTTTGGGTATTTCTGAGGTGTCTCCGAGGAGTTTTATGTGTATCTGAGCCTCCGACATTTTTTAGGTGTGTCTTCGAGGTGTGTTCCAGGTGATTCGTATGAATCTTCGATTTTTCCGAGGTGCCTCCAACGTTTTTTAGCCTCCGAGGTGTCTCTGTTGTTATTATAGGTAATTATTGCAGTTATCGGTTGTTTGGAAGCAGATTCCTGTTGATGATCAAGAACTGATTCTGATAAAATAACGTCAACACATTGGGTCTAGTCATAGCCTCTCTACTCTATAAGTACTTGGTCTTTCGGAATTATTTTCATATCCTCTTATCTTGCTTATAACAAGCCAACCATCAACTCCATACTTATTATGGAAAAGTGACGTGTCATCTTATTTATCTATCCCGACTGGAAAACTGCATGCCAGCCTTTTTTCCACATTGTTCCGCCTCTTTTGTGTTAATATCCTTTGTTGCATTCCAGAAAGTTTGAGCAACGTCACTTACTACTCAGACTAATGCACTGAAAAGCGAAAATGCAACAGAAAAGGCACTGCTGCATTTTTCCAGTCCTATTTTTAGCTGTATCAGAGAAATGAAGCTGTTGTTCGACGAGCGCGGAGGAAATGTGGCGTTGTCTGGTTTATCTTTGTTTGATTGGATGTTATTTTTGGTTTGATGTGGAAAGCGCGTAGTTGCATTTTAAGTTTGATTGTCTTCGTTAGAGATGATGCAAGCAGAAAGACCATTAAGCCATATTAAATGATGATGAAAGCGTTATTCCTTAGAAAGAGACTGACTTTTAACTAAAATAGAGAATGTGGATCATATCCTTATGGATTATGAAAAAACCTTTCTCATTTCAACTTTGTGAGTCGAAACCACATTTGAGTGCTCTTCAAGTCAATCCCACCCACCAGCCTAATTCCACATGATTGTCCCCATAACGCCCTCTGTAATTGCGTTAACGCTTGTTGAACTCGCCTCAAACTTTGAAGGGTCCGGAAATATAGGAGCTCCGGAGAGCTCTAATCACTTCAACATAGAGATATCATTGCGATGATAAATTTGAATGTGGCTTCGAGCCATTATGTCTGGCATGACTAAGCGATATTTGGATGGATCCAGAAAAAAAACAACTCCAACTTTGGAGGACGGTTAAAAATAAACTGGAGACTCATTGTTGACTCCAAGAATACATTATGTCGTCACCTGACAGATTATGGACGTTTATATGTTAAATTAGAAGAAAATGCCGCAGCCTCAGTCATTGGCGATAATCAAAAAAGATTGTCCCCATTCCACCTAAGGACTTCCGTAGGAAATAGGAGGGTGCGCGAGCCCTTTTTAAGGACAATATATCACTACAAAAGACTTTGCCTTTCACACGTTTATGTTTCGAAATTCCGTATGATTAATGGAGCCGCTCCAACGGGAAATTGAATAGCTTCTCGACTTCTATTGTTTTTCCTTTTATTTATCGTCGTCTTTTCACCAGACTCTAATTTCAAGCAAGGTGAATGAGGAGCAGATTTGCGCCTGATGGAAGAGGCTTCAGCGTCAGTCCATTTCCGCAAAAGTTTATCCAAAGCCCGAGTCCGGATTTCAAAGTGTCGCGTATTTGGAGAATGTAATGGAATCCCAGAGAATTAGAGATGCAGCTCTATTTCTCTGTAATGAGAAACTGTTGCAATCAGCTAGAATAAACACAGATTGTGGCACGGGGATTTACGAGGTAATTTGTTATCCATTTTCTGGATGTGTTTATGGGAATGGCAGTTGAAATCTGTTGTCTGTTTTCAATTATCCCTGAGGTGCTCCTTTCACTCATTTGATGGCAGTTATATCAAAAACTGTACCTCCAACCGAGCTCGAGGCTTGTGTTCAGTACTAAATGACATTCTCCTTCTAATGCGTTATTTTCTTTCCTCATAAATACTCAACTTTTGATTTCTTATCGCATCAGTGATAGTGTGAAATCACACTTATCAATGTTGTCAAGAGTATCACATGGGCACCTTATCCATGCATCTGGGGCTACGGTGGCCGAGCGTGTAACACGCCGGCTTGAGAGACCGTTAGTTCTGATTGACGTAGGTTCGATCCCCGCGGTGAGCAGAAAATATTTTCTGTTCTGTATTTAGTGGCACTCTCACTGGCTAACGCTACTGAGTAGACTGCAGTATTATCAATTACTGACAGTCGAAAAGTTTAATAGTTAGCCTAAATTAATTGGTCCTGCTGGTTCAATATATAACTAGGTGATGTTCTCCATCATCAACTTAGTTCGAACTGCATTGGTCCTGGGGTTGGCGGAAAGGATCTTACGGCCTACTCGCCGGGCAGTGGTTTGCCCCCCCACCAATACCAATACCAATACCAAATATCCATGCATCTAGACAAGGCGTCAGACCCTATTGATTACCCTGTCCCCCGTGCCTAAACCACCCCTTCTCATTGTATTTTGTGAACATGAAAAGTTTTTGAGTGGAAATGATGAGTTTTCCTCAACAAAAGCATTGAAAAGTAACCTATGTGAAGAGAAATAAGTTTTCAAAAAAAATCGGCGGGGAAATTATACATTGTCTCGAGCATTTTCTGATGTAGTTTTTCTATTTTCTGGTCACGATCCACAAATTGACTGTATAGTCTGGGTTGGGCTAAAAACAACCACAACAATGACCCTCTAATTCATTTTTGATGATCCTCCAGACTTGGCCAAGCTTTTTCTGGATATATCCAGGATTCGCTGAGTCATTGTCAACAAAAAAATGTCCGATCCAAAAGGCTCCAGACATATGATGAACTATTAATCATAAGCCAAAAATAGCCATTTGCAATAATGATCAGACGAGAGTAACATGTTCAATTTAAATGAGTGATTAAACTAAGCCCTGCAAATTTTGAGGCAAGTTCAAGGGCGTTATAGGGCTATAACTATTATTCCTGGATGTGGAATTAGGCATGCGGTTTGTGAATGTCAACAAAATACGTGTGTTTGATGGAAGGTTTGTAGAATTTTCACACAGAAGAAAATATTTTAAAACGACGATACCCAAGAAAAAATACAACTTCCCCCAATCACGTAATCTGGATTAAATGTAGAAGCTTGCCAGAATCCAATTACGCCCTCTATAAAACTCGCGACATAACGTTGAAACTCAATTTGTTCAGATATTTAGAGACTACTTCATAATCCACGATGATATGATACACATTTTCTGTTTTAATGAAATATACACGCTCTATTGTCTGCTCGAGTTACTCCATCGCTCCCTATATTTAGAGCGGGGTATTTCCGCTCATTAAATCTTTTCCACTTTGTACTTTGCTCGAATCAGGGGGATTTTTGAAACATTCGCATGCAACAGATCTAACAATTGATACATGTTTCACTTGAAAAACTCCAATGGTAAAACTCATCTGTAGCGGGTGCATGAAAAGTTTATTCTGGGAAATTTGAGGGGAACTACTTTACAGATGAAAGTCTGAAGAGTCGTTGGTGGAAAGAAATTGTGTCGCCAGACAAAATTTGACATCAATTATGTTAGAAACCGTAGCTCCTATGAAGAAACTGTTCATATTGAAGTTGTTCCCTGGGTACTTATCTACAAGATTTGTCAAGAACATTTTTTCTGAAAGGTACTACTCTCAAGATATCCTCAAAAATCTACACTCGTTGGTTGAAGAGAGTGGCGTCGTCAGTTAAAGTTTGAAATCAATTATATCAAAAACCGTAGCTCCTATGAAAAAACTCTTCAAATAGAAGTTATTCTCTGGGTAATTGTGCACAAGATTTGTCTGGACAATTCTTTTCTCAGAAGTACTACATTCAAGATATCCTCAAAAGTCAACACTCGTTGGTCGAAGAGAGTGGTGTCGTCAGACAAAGATTGGCATCAATTATATCAAAAACAGTAGCTCCTATGAAAAAACTTTTCAAGTAGAAGTTATTCCCTGGGTAATTGTCTACAAGATTTGTCTGGACCATTTTCTTCTCAGAGGTACTACTTTCAAGATATCCTCAAAAGTCTACACTCGTTGGTTGAAGCCAATTATATCAAAAACCCTAACTTCGATGAAGAACCAATTATCTCCACATTAAAACCGCAACAATAAACTCCACTCCCTTCTCTAAAGCCACTCTAAAATTCCAATCGTCAATTTTCAGATTTTAACGAGCCACAAAAGGTCGCCAGAGAATCAAAATAATATCCACAAAGCCCCTTGCCTTTAAAATATTTAAGATCTCATCCTACTCTGGTGCACTCGGATGTTATAAAAATCCCGCTGATTCGAATGCAGTACAGAAAAGGTTTAATAAGCGAAATACTCCCGCTTTGAATGGAAGTTACTCGAGCTGAAACAATAAAACGTATCTTTTCATTAAAGCAAGGATTTCAAAGAAACCGTACATCATGACATTGTGAATTATGAATAGACTGTCCTATAAAACCATCCAATATTGAAGTGTCCCAATCAATGGATAACACATCCGGGGTGTCACCAATAACTTAACCAGAAGACCCACATCAATTGAGTCGGACGGCCGAATCCAGACATCATTAATAATTGAAATTTGACGTAGAGCTCATTTCCTGCGAGACGACTATTTAGTGGATCATAAACCATGATTAATTATGTTAAGTGAAGCCAATAAAAAAAAACCCATTAAAAAGATAACAAGACCCTTGTCATAGTTGAAGAGGGTCTCATGTGGAATTCGAATATTTTTCCAGATCGTCTGGTCAGAAAGGCAATTCAGTTCAGTCGATTTGAATAAACACCTCTACCTTCTGCTTTAATGTGCAGTTACATAGAGGAATTACCATATTTTGGACGTTATAGTGAAATCTCTGGATAAATGCATAGTCTTTTAGAGTTGTTGGATGTGGGATGAGTACAATTCATATGAGAGAAAGAACATCAGGGTTGTGGCCTCAATCTTGCTATTTCTTCGAAGTGTTCATAATTTTATCAAATATGACTGTCATTTTGTCATTGAGGATCTTGTCTGGGTTGTCTGATTTCTAATGAACCAAGGTGCTCAGGATCCGGTTTTTGAGCTGCAAGAGTGGCGGAGGAGTTGGGGGTTGACGTTTATTGCCTATGTAGGAGCTACGTGGACTAATATTGTCTCATATGATACACAGACCAAATAGACCTCTGCCTCAACAGCTTCAGAAGATTTCTGGCTTGTCCAGCAGCTTTTTCTCTGGTGGATTGAATGTGTCTCCTCTATGTGAGGTGGCTATCGGGGGTGATACCCAGGTATCTACCTGTTTGGGACCATGTTGGAGGGGTTTCATTCTAGGTGAGGTTTTTGTCGGTTGATTGATTGTATCTTTTATACTTTCCAAAGATGGCGAGCTGAGCTTCCCTTGAATTCACTGAAGGCGCCGGCGGTAGCCTTCCATAATGGTCGCCTCACATGGAATCATGTATCTCTTATCAATAGCTTTTTATATATCTAGCAGTACCACTCCGATTTCCATTTTTCTATTGGCCCCTTTGGTAATGATGGAGATCAATCTCAGCGGAAGGATTTTTTATACTTTTTGGCTTCCAAAGTTTCCTTCATGGTCTGGAGTAGGAAGCATGCTGGACGAAGGCTGATGTGTCTACAGCTTTTTTGCGCTCTTCCAGAGGTCCGGGATGTCCAAGCTTTCCTGATTTGTGAAAGACCTGTTACTTTTTCTGAAGACAAAACTGGGATTTACTCATCTTTTGTCTCAGTAGATCGTTCTGAATTGCAGCTTGATGGGATTCTTCCTGACTTGATGACGGTGTTGGTGACAGAAAGAACTGCTCAATGATTGACCAAGAATGGACAACAAATTTCCTTTGAGTAACCGTCGGGAATAATGAAAAAAATCACATCAAGTAACTACCGGTGATGTACACAACCTTCCCCTCTAAGTGACTGCCAGGATATACACACATTTTCTCTCAAAGTGACTTACGAAAATAAACAAAAATCAAACTGTCGAGAATAATAAAAAAAGAACACCTCAAGTAACTACCGGAAATAGACACAAACCTCCACTCAAAGTGACTGCCGGGAATAAACACAAACTTCCCCTCAAAGTACTTGCAGGGAATAGACACAAACTTCCCCTCAAAGTGACTTTCGAGAATAAACAAAAAATTACCTTGAGTAACTACCGGGAATAGACACAAACTTCCCCTTAGAGTAACTGCAGGGTAAAGGCACAACGTTCACCTCAAAGTAGCTGCAGGGAATAGACACAAACTTCCCCTCAAAGTGACTGCCAAGAATAAACAAAAAATCACCTGCGATGAAAACAAACAAACGTACATTCAAAGTAGGTGCCGCGAATAGACACAATCTTTTCCTCCAAGTACCTGACTCCCGTGAAATGACACAAACTTTTCAATACTGCTCCTCCTCAATGTTCCTGCCTGTTCGAGATGACCTGGATCGGGATTGACTTCGAGAGTTACTCATTCCTGCGACTAAAGTCCATGATCACCCTGGGAAGAAAAGGTTGTATGACATCCTTGATCAAAAAGAAGCTCAACATGTCTGACCTGGCAGAAGAGGGTGGGTTAGTCCAGAGTCCTACCCCTGATGTTCGTGGAGTTGCAGTCCCATTATAGGTGTTTGTGGTTGAAATCACCTAAGTACAATTCTGGGCCGTTGTCTTTTCCAAAGATATTCAGGAACGTTTTGGGCTGGAGAAGGGTATTACCCCAAAGATGGCCTCAACGCCATTTCCGGCTCAAGGTGTTGGATGGTTTTCTTGTTTGTAGAGTCTGTCGCTTTTGATTATGGTGAAGTTGTTGATGTTGAACTCGTGACATGGCTTAATGAATGTTTCCTGGATCATTATGACATCAAGTTGGCTTGCCAGATGTTCCAGCTCTGCCTCGCTGGCTTGGATTGCTTTGCCGGTCCATAATATGATCCTGAGTCCTCTTTGTTGATGGGGCTGATTCCTACTTCGAAGCAGAGGTTTTTTTCTGCTGCTGGGGTTGAGGTTTGGGCTAGGGTGGTGGATGAGAGGCCCTGATGTGAGCAATGTTGTTTGACGGAAAAGTAGAATCACCTTCGGAAAATCCAGAGATAAAGGAAAACAGTGAGCACTCCCTTGTCCCACCTTGTGGTTTTAGGTAAAACATCTAAGAAAAACAGCCGGAATCGGTGGTACGGAACAGAGTTTTTGGTACGGCTGATAAGCAAAGTGCTCTCGATAGGATAATTAATCGTTAAGAGGTAGACGCAGTGGCCTTTCCACTAAAAGTCAATCATAAAGGTCCAGCTACTCTTCTAAGATGCGTCGTGTTGACGAACAGACATTTATCAAAGTGCCCAAAACACATTTTTGTCTTGTCATCAAACCACTTTACCCTCTTTTGCGGCCACATATCAAATGCACCACTAATACTCGCCATACTTCATTGTGAAACTTTTTGAATAAATTCGAAAGTTCAACCCGGAATGTCCAGTCTGGAAAATTATTGGAAAAGTTCCGGCCGACAGTAAGAGGCCTCGCATAGGTAATTTTGATTAATCTCAAGGATAAGGAAGTTTGGCATACGGCGAATACACGCAAATTTGGGTACTTTGTATGGATTAACTTTACTGGAAATAAAACTATACAAAGGGGAAACTCATTTACATTCTGGAAGGTGCTCGAAAGGGCTAAATTAAACGTCAACAATAATTCGCTCACGTTTGCCATGAACAGAAACAGGTTTCAAGGAATGTGCCTATCATATCCAGTGAACATATAGAAAAATGACCTGTTTCTAACTATAACGAATGTCGCGAACGTGGGGCCATTTGTGTGACAAATGACCAGTGCACAATTTATTTTCTCAACGTCCAGAGCCAATAGTTTGCAGAAAACAACTGGTTTCTATCGGGCGAATAAGAACAAAATGTTGTTTTTATGACTTTGTGGTCAACGCCGAATGGCTTCGACCTGGAAATTTCTTTGATGAAGGTATTTCCGGATTTCATTTGCCATAAATTGGTGACGCTGAGGGTGTTACTGAGCAATAAAAGTGAGATTGGGTTGTGAAATTGTTTTGCTTTTCTCCCTATTTCTTAGATAGACAATCATAGTGTTCCGGAACATTTAGCATCATTATACAACATTGAGTCGAGACTCGTTCAAATCTCTTGCCTGCTAGAGGAAATCACGTGGAAAATACCTTTCAATTAAGATTCATTTTCTTGTACTTTTGAGCGGCATGATCATCTTCTTATCAGTAAAACACCACATCAAGTGTTTTCGTTCTGTGCATATTTGATTTTTGGACAGATTTAGGGGATGGTGGTGGTGGATCTTAGTGGGGAGAGCGATTCAAATAGACAATTTGTAAAATACGGTTCAAAAAGCGGATAGTGTAGACAAAAAAATCATTCCGATACGCGGAAAATGACGTTGCGAAAATTAAATAGAAACGGACGGAAACGGCGCGGTGTGCTGGATAAAACCCAGTGCAACTCCAGAAGAGTCTTTCCGTAACTTGGCGATGAATGCAAAACTTTCAAACCTAAAAACTTGTCTTTGAAGTATACTGAAATGTATACCTCACCGCACCACAATGTGTTGGGTTCCCCAGCCCCTCATTACAAAAGCGATGAAATAAACCCCGGAAATGAGAAAAACGGAATCGAGAGTAAATTATAATGAGAAGTGTTTAAGAAAACGGGTCTCAGAAAGTCACTGAGATCTGGTGAAGGAGAAAAGGATTTTCCCACAACATCCCTGCTCTGCCCAATGACATACGTCACCAGGATATAAAAAAACAGTATGGTGATAAAAAAGCATGGACACATCAACATCGAGGAAAGAAATCTGATGATAAACCAAAATAAAGAACACTAAATATCTAAAATGATAAAATGCCTATCATATTCGATAAAATTATGAATAAATTGAATAGACATGAACATTATATTTGAGGGTCTTTATCGTGAGCTTGACCATTATGAGATTACCTCATCCAACCTGGGCTTCAATCGTTCATCATTTATTCCGATCTGTGCTTCTAACTCTCTTCTGCTCTGTGACCTGCAAGAATGTAGGTCTTCCGCCGTTAAATTCCTCCACATACACTAGCCCTCACCCCTTGACGCAGGCGGATAGCGTATTCACCTTCCCCAATACTCAGTCATCTACATATTGGTGGTTCCAAGGTCAAACCTGACGAATCGAGCGATCGCACCGCCGATCAAACTTCAAAACCTGCATCTTCAACTCCAGGTTGCTGAATCAGACTGAGGGATTATATTTGGAGGCAAGGAAGGCTCAAAAATTGGTCAGGACAAGTCAGAATTTTGCTTTGAGGTTTTGCTTCTACATTCAGGGCTAAGACCCTCCGACCTAACTCGAGGAGGGACGATGGCAATATTATTCTGGAGGATGACAATGTGTGATTTTGGCAAGTTTTTGGTTTTGTTCGTTTGGAAACTTTTATCACATTAAATCTTTGAATCCAGTCTTCCGGACCTCGACCTTTTTGGGGGTTTCACATATTTGTCGGAAAGCTTCATCAACTCAAGGAAAGATGGGTTTAGGTCTATGGTCTCACAATGCTCAAGCCTAGGTAGGACTACAAATACTCGGTATTTTTTACCCCTGCGAGAAAAAAAGGCTATGTTTTCCACCACTCGGGCGCCACCCTCTGGATTATTGGAGAAGAGGGCCCACATTGCCTATCGGGTAGAATTTGGACGATAGAGATGGTATTCCTGGCGTCCGATGATATTTTTGTTCTGAAAGTAAACTACTAAACTTTGACCCTTGAATAAATTCCATTTGAACTATCCCAAGTAAGATGAATGAGAAACTTTGAACAATAAAAACGAGATTTTGAAGGTTCACTGAAATGTTTTTTCCTGTTATACTTTTCAAAACACGTGCGCCACCCTCTGGATTATTAAGGGCGTTGAATGATGTTTCTGTTCTGAAAGTACGACTGATCCCTAACCCAAACTAACCAGAAAGTGGAGAAAAACAATCTCAAAAAAGGCGATAAGGTCCTCAAAATGATACAGGAAGGAGAAAAGGCTATGTTTTCTTTCCATAACTCGGCCGCCACCCTCTGGATTATCAGGGAAGAGGGCCCACAGCGCCTATCGGGTAGAATTTGGACAACAGAGATGATATTTCAGGCGTCCGATGATGTTTTTGTTCTGAAAGTAAACTACTTAACTTTGACCCTTGAATAAATTCCATTTGAACTATCCCAAGTACGATGAATGAGAAACTTTAAACAATAAAAACGAGATTTTGAAGGTTTACTGAAATGTTTTTCCCTGTTATACTTTTCAAAACTCGTGCGCCACCCTCTGGATTATTGAGGGAGTTGAATGATGTTTCTGTTCTGAAGTACGACTGATCCCTAACTCAAACTAACCACAAAGTGGAGAAAAACCATCTCCAAACAGGCGATAAGGTCCCCAAAATAATACAGGAAGGAAAAAAGCCTTTGTTTTCTTTCCATAACTCGGCCGCCACCCTCTGGATTATCAGGAAAGAGAGTCACAGCGCCTATCGAGTAGAATTTGGACAATAGAGATGGTATTCCAGGCGTCCGATGATGTTTTTGTTCTAAAAGTAAACTACTAAGCTTTGACCCTTGAATAAATTCCATTTGAACTATCCCAAGTAGGATTAATGAGAAACTTTGAACAATAAAAACGAGATATTGAAGGTTTACTGAAATGTTTTTTCCTGTTATACTTTTCAAAACTCGTGCGCCACCCTCTGGATTATTAAGGGCGTTGAATGATGTTTCTGTTCTGAAAGTACGACTGATCCCTAACCCAAACTAACCAGAAAGTGGAGAAAAACGATCTCCAAACAGGCGATAAGGTCCCCAAAATAATACAGGAAGGAGAAAAGGCTATGTTTTTCTTTCCATAACTCGGTCGCCACCCTCTGGATTATTAGGGAAGATGGCCCACAGCGCCTATCGAGTAGAATTTGGACAATAGAGATGGTATTCCAGGCGTCCGATGATGTTTTTGTTCTGAAAGTGAAGTACTAAACTTTGACCCTTGAATAAATTCCATTTGAACTATCTCAAGTAGGATTAATGAGAAACTTTTAACAATAAAAACGAGATTTTGAAGGTTTACTGAAATGTTTTTTCCTGTTATACTTTTCAAAACTCGTGCGCCACCCTCTGGATTATTAAGGGCGTTGAATGATGTTTCTGTTCTGAAAGTATGACTAATCCCTAACACAAACTAACCAGAAAGTGGAGAAAAACAATCTTCAAACAGGCGATAAGGTCCCCAAAATGATACAGGAAGGAGAAAAGGCTATGTTTTCTTTCCATAACTCGGCCGCCACCCTCTGGATTATTAGGGAAGATGTCCCACAGCGCCTATCGAGTAGAATTTGGACAATAGAGATGGTATTCCTGGCGTCCGATGATGTTTTTGTTCTGAAAGTAAACTACTTTACTTTAACCCTTGAATAAATTCCATTTGAACTATCCCAAGTACGATGAATGAGAAACTTTGAACAATAAAAACGAGATTTTGAGGGTTTACTGAAATGTTTTTCCCTGTTATACTTTTCAAAACTCGTGCGCCACCCTCTGAATTATAAAGGGAGTTGAATGATGTTTCTGTTCTGAAAGTACGACTGATCCCTAACACAAACTAACTAGAAAGTGGAGAAAAACCATCTCCAAACAGGCGATAAGGTCCCCAAAATAAAACAGGAAGGAAAAAAGCCTATGTTTTCTTTCCATAACTCGGCCGTCACCCTCTGGATTATCAGGAAAGAGGGTCACAGCGCCTATCGAGTAGAATTTGGACAATAGAGATGGTATTCCAGGCGTCCGATGATGTTTTTGTTCTAAAAGTAAACTACTAAGCTTTGACCCTTGAATAAATTCCATTTGAACTATCTCAAGTACGATGAATGAGAAACTTTAAACAATAAAAACGAGATTTTGAAGGTTTACTGAAATGTTTTTTCCTGTTATACTTTTCAAAACTCGTGCGCCACCCTCTGGATTATTAAGGGCGTTGAATGATGTTTCTGTTCTGAAAGTATGACTAATCCCTAACACAAACTAACCAGAAAGTGGAGAAAAACAATCTTCAAACAGGCGATAAGGTCCCCAAAATGATACAGGAAGGAAAAAAGCCTATGTTTTCTTTCCATAACTCGGCCGTCACCCTCTGGATTATCAGGAAAGAGGGTCACAGCGCCTATCGAGTAGAATTTGGACAATAGAGATGGTATTCCAGGCGTCCGATGATGTTTTTGTTCTAAAAGTAAACTACTAAGCTTTGACCCTTGAATAAATTCCATTTGAACTATCCCAAGTAGGATTAATGAGAAACTTTGAACAATAAAAACGAGATTTTGAAGGTTTACTGAAATGTTTTTTCCTGTTATACTTTTCAAAACTCGTGCGCCACCCTCTGGATTATTGAGGGCGTTGAATGATGTTTCTGTTCTGAAAGTACGACTGATCCCTAACCCAAACTAACCAGAAAGTGGAGAAAAACAATCTCCAAACAGGCGATAAGGTCCCCAAAATAATACAGGAAGGAAAAAAGGCTATGTTTTCTTTCCATAACTCGGCCGCCACCCTCTGGATTATTGGGGAAGAGGGCCCACAGCGCATATCGAGTAGAATTTGGACAACGAAGATGGTATTTCAGGCGTCCGATGATATTTTTGTTCTGAAAGTAAACTACTAAACTTTGACCCTTGAATAAATTCCATTTGAACTATCCCAAGTAAGATGAATGAGAAACTTTGAACAATAAAAACGAGATTTTGAAGGTTTACTGAAATGTTTTTTCCTGTTATACTTTTCAAAACTCGTGCGCCACCCTCTGGATTATAAAGGGCGTTGAATGATGTTTCTGTTCTGAAAGTACGACTGATCCCTAACCCAAACTAACCAGAAAGTGGAGAAAAACAATCTCCAAAGAGGCGATAAGGTCCTCAAAATGATACAGGAAGGAGAAAAGGCTATGTTTTCTTTCCATAACTCGGCCGCCACCCTCTGGATTATTGGGGAAGAGGGCCCACAGCGCCTATCGGGTAGAATTCTACAACAGAGATGGTATTTCAGGCGTCCGATGATGTTTTTGTTCTGAAAGTAAACTACTTAACTTTGACCCTTGAATAAATTCCATTTGAACTATCCCAAGTACGATGAATGAGAAATTTTAAACAATAAAAACGAGATTTTTAAGGTTTACTGAAATGATTTTCCCTGTTATACTTTTCAAAACTCGTGCGCCACCCTCTGGATTATTAAGGGAGTTGAATGATGTTTCTGTTCTGAAAGTACGACTGATCCCTTACCCAAACCAACCAGAAAGTGGAGAAAAACGATCTCCAAACAGGGGATGAGGTCCCCAAAATAGTAAGTACAGGAAAAAAAATACGGATAAAAAAGGTTATACAGCGAGTGCCCAAATTTATGTAACAAATCCATTTTAGCAAAAAACAGTATTCTTCATAAAAAGTTTTGTTTGCAAAAAAACCTGATATCAAAAAAAATGCCAAAACAATAATTTTACCTCCAATTTCAATTTTTAAGGAAAATTGTATTTGAAAAAGTTGTTCAGAATAACATACTCATATGACACGTAATTTCATGTGAAAAATTAACTTTTTCTCATTTAGCAGATTTTTGCCTACCCTGTGTATACAAATCGCTTAATTCTGGATGAATTTTTTTTAACATCAAAACTTTCTATCAAAAACAATTTTTTTCGCTTAAATCGATAATTGAAAAGCTTTCAATTTGGTGAATAAAAAATTTTAGTTTTAACATGAAATTTCGTATATCAATTCAGTATGTGATTCTAAACCACTTTTTCAAATAGAATTTTTCTCGAACTTCAACTTTCTTCTGGGTAAGTTTGATTTGCATTTTCTGCCTACCCATTGTATACAAATTATTTGATTTTACACAGACACGGACGGAAACGGCGAGGAGTTCCAGAAAAAAATCGGTGCAGCTCTAGAGGGCTCTTCGAAAGATTTTTTCCAGAACTATCCCAAGTAAAATTGTCAACAATAAAAACACGACTTTGAAGATTCACTGGAATGTGTTAGGTTTCCCTGATTCCGGTTAACTGACATCCATAAACGAAGTAAAAATGTGCCTAAAACAGCCCTGCTTTGCTCAATGACATACGCCACCGGGAAAACAGAAACACCCTCGCAAAATTCACTGGGATATAGAAAAACGGTATGATGCACTACCTCGTGGTATCTCTGGAAATCGAATAAAGGAAGGAAACTTCTTTGGTACGGCTGTTACGGACGGTGCCCTCGATCGGAGAAAAAATCCTTCCAAGGAGGATGACAAAGTTGATTTAATCCTACTCTTTCACCTGCAACATCAAGCGGACACATCAATCATCCAAAGCGCAGACACCAACCAAATATTAACCAAAAGTTGAAATTTTGAATCCACTCGATCAGCGTTCGCACCTCCCCATCCGAAGATAAAACACCGTCACGTCGGGGGGTTGTAATCCAGAGAAGATTCTCCATTGCAAAGTAAACAGACCGGGCATATTGGCTCTCCTCCGGCTCAATCAATCTTGTCTGCACAAGGTGAGATGACCAATAATGATGGATCATGTGCCAGTTCTATGGAAGATTGAGGGGTCGAAGGGCTGTTTGTATAATTGAAGTGACTTTTTGCTCGTGATCGGTGTCCTAAGCAGGAATGAAGAGAGATCGATGGAGATGTAGTTGTCGGGAGGGTTCTTTATGGTCTTGAATGTGAGTTCTTTATGGCTCGAGAAATGCCAATCATAATCGATAAAATTATGGAGAATGTGAAATAAGTCGGAAAACAATAAAATTTTGGTCTCTAGCTCCAGTATAAAGAAATCAATACCCCTCGTCATTTCCATTCACAAAAGACCAAAGCAACATCAATTATCGAGCAAAATTAGCCATTGTTTACCCAAGCACAAAACAAAAACACGCTTGACTTTGCTAAAACAAAATTCAAGAGCCTTTGACAAAAGGAACAGTAGCATCACTGAAGCTCTATTATGGAACCCTTTTTGACGCAAAATGGCGAGTAATTTCTTGCTTATTCTTATAAATTTCCATCAAGGTGCATGGGCAATTTAAATTTTAATAAAATCCCTCTACTTGGACTGCAGTCTATTACAGCACGTTCTCGACAGAAGGGATTACCCTATCGCTCTTTACACCTTAAATTTGAGCCTGTGAAAAATGGGCTACTCAGCCCAATAACCAATGCTTTCGCACATTCATGTAGTCAGAAATGGGGAATTTTCTAGCGTCTGGAGCTGAATTTTCTTCGGCTTCATTAGCGATTACCAAATGGAATAAATTTATTTTGTTTTCTGCGGAGCTTCAAGCAGGAAGGCAAATATTCAGGCGCTGTTCCGGCCACCTGGCATGTGATTTGGAGATCATGACTTGGAATACTAATGTTTGGAATACTGTACAAATCCAAATATAGACTAGTAAACAATAATTATTACAAAAGACTTAAAAACAACTGATAAGGGGAAATGGTCGATGTTTAAATTTATCATCATTTTTTTAATCAACTGTCAAGGCATCTTTTTTAATAATCCTTTGAGGTATTTCGATGATTTTTTAATAAAATTGTAGGGAATGGAAGGACTAATATCTGAACTTGTGCGTTACAGACAAATTGAATTTTTTATGTATAAATAATAATTACTTTTGTTTTTTTGAGTTATTCAAACTTTCAAGTCTTCTTTCCTCATAACCTTTTTAGGGATTTTGATGGTTTTGTAGGGAATTTTGTTTTCAAGTTGTTCACTTCATCGCTTTATTGTTTAATGTTTTCATTTGTTCGTTGCTGAAATTAAGCAGTGAATCAATATCACTGCTTCATTTTTTAAAAGTTTTATTTCTTCATGTTTTCAATACTTCATTGTTTTATTGCCTCACTTTTGCATTGCTTCATTGATGTACTGCTGTATTTTCTTATTGCTTCCTTTTTTCATTATCTCATAATATCAATATTTCCATTACTGAATTGCTTTATTGTTCATTTGTTCATTGCTTTAATGATTCATGGCTTCATTGATTTATTGGCAAATTTCTTTATGTTCTCGATACAAGATGATCACTGCTGACATTTCTTATTGCTTTCTTTCTTTCATTCCATTGCTTTATTGTTGATTCATGATTCATTTCTGACATCAACAACAAAAAATAAAGTAGTGAATTAATTTCTTCATGATTTTTATACTCCATTGCTATAATGTTTCAATTTTCTCTTTGTTCATTAGTTTAATGATTCAGGACTTCATTGTTTCATTGATTTCCCATTGATTTTTTCATCATTTCATTGCAGCATTTTCTCATTGCTTCCTTATTCTCATTGTTTTGATGTTCTCATTACTTCATCGTTTTATTTGTTTTATTTACTCATTGCTGATAACAACAAAAAATATAGCGGTGAATCAATATCACTCCTCCATTTTTGTATTGTTTTATTTCTTCGTGTTTCCACAACTTCATTGTTTTATTGGCTCATCTTTTTCATTGCTTCATTGATTTACTGTTGTATATTCTTTCTTTTTGCTCCCTTTTTTATCATTTCATGTTTTCAATGTTCGCATTGACCTCGATGATTCGCGGCTTCATTGATTCATTGGGATTATCCCTCCATTTTCTCATCCACTCATTTCTTCACTGCTGCATTTTCTCATTGCTTCCTTTTTTCCATTCCATTGCTCAAGTGTTTGGTTTTTCATTCATTCGTTGCTGAAATCTTCAATTTCTTCATCTTTTCTTTTTTTCTTAATATATCTAACTATTCATTCTATCATTTTTTTTATTCTGTAACATTCATTTAAACAATAATAATTATGATTCAGTTCCTCCTCCTGCTGAAGACAGTTATGACAAAATAAAATCAATTACTGGATGACGAAATAGAAGAGGAAAAGATTTTTGATAAAAGCGAAAGTATAAAGGAGGAGGTGACGGAAGCAGAAAAACAAAACAAAAAGAACATGTCGATAATGATGTGTAAAAGGAGAAACAAATTGGCATCATGCCAGAAGAAAAAATGATGATACAGACAATGTTTAAAAAAGAAGTAATCAAACCAATTTAAATTGAAAAACCTGATAACTCCATTGTTTTATGGTTTTGTTTGTTTTAATACTCCATTTTTTTTATGTTTTCAATGCTTTATTGTTTGATTTTTTTTCATTTGTTCATAACTGACAACAAAATCAAAATTAAACAGTGAATTAATATGACTGCTTCATTTTTTCATCGACTCATCTCTATGCTGCGTCATTTTCTAATTGTTTCTTTTTTTATGTTTCCATTGCTTTATTGTTTGATTTTTTTTCATTTGTTCATCACTGACAACAACAACAACAAAATTAAACAGTGAATCAATATGACTGCTTCATTGTTTTATTTCTTCATGTTTTCAATACATCATTGCTTTATTGCCTCATTTCTCATTGATTCATTCATTTATTGCTGCATTTTCTTATTGCTTCATTCTTGCATGTTTTCATTATTCTATTTTTTCATGTTCTCATCAATTCATTGCTTTGATCATTATGGGCTTCATTGTTTTTAATTTCTTGATTTTTTCATGTTTTTATTGTTTTATTTATCAAGTTCTCATTACGTATCTTTATTGTTTGATATGTGCCTAACTGACGACAACAAAAATGAAATAGTGAATCAATATCACTGCTTCATTATTCATTGTTTTAATTCTTCATGTTTTCAATACTTCATTGCTTTATCGCCTCATTTCTCATTGATTCATTTATTTACTGCTGCATTTTCTTATTTCTTCATTCTTGCATGTTTTCATTATTCTATTTTTTCATGTTCTCATCAATTCATTGCTTTGATGATTATGTGCTTCATTGTTTTTAATTTCTTGATTTTTTCATGTTTTTATTGTTTTATTTATCAAGTTCTCATTACGTTCCTTTATTGTTTGATATGTGCCTAACTGACGACAACAAAAATGAAATAGTGAATCAATATCACTACTTCATTATTCATTGTTTTAATTCTTCATGTTTTCAATACTTCATTGTTTTATTGCCTCACTTTTGCATTGCTTTATTAATTTACTGCTGTATTTTCTTATTGCTTCCTTCTCATGTTTTCAATATTTCCATTACTGAATTGCTTTATTGTTCATTTGTTCATTGCTCTAATGATTCATGGCTTCATTGAATTGGCTAATTTCTTTATGTTCTCGATACAAGATTGCTTCTTTTGATCACTGCTGCCATTTCTTATTGCTTTCTTTCTTCCATCCCATTGCTTTATTGTTTGATTCATTTCTGACATTAACAACAAAAAATAAAGTAGTGAATTAATTTCTTTATGTTTTTTATACTCCATTGCTATAATGTTTCAATTTTCTCTTTGTTCATTAGTTTAATGATTCAGGACTTCATTGTTTCATTGATGTTCCATTGATTTTTTCATCATTTCATTGCAGCATTTTCTCATTGCTTCCTTATTTTCATTGTTTTGATGTTCTCATTACTTCATCGTTTTATTTTTTTCATTTACTCATTGCTGATAACAACAAAAAATATAGCGGTGAATCAATATCACTCCTCCATTTTTGTATTGTTTTATTTCTTCGTGTTTCCACAACTTCATTGTTTTATTGGCTCATCTTTTTCATTGCTTCATTGATTTACTGTTGTATATTCTTTCTTTTTGCTCCCTTTTTTATCATTTCATGTTTTCAATGTTCGCATTGACCTCAATGATAAGCGGCTTCATTGATTCATTGGAATTATACCTTCATTTTCTCATCCACTCATTTCTTCACTGCTGCATTTTCTCATTGCTTCCTTTTTTCCATTCCATTGCTCAAGTGTTTGGTTTTTCATTCATTCGTTGCTGAAATCTTCAATTTCTTCATGTTTTCAATACTTCATTACTGTAATGTTGAAATTTTTCATTTGTTCATTTATTCAATGATTCGGAACTTCGGAATAACTGAATGACAAAATAGAAGAGGGAAAAGATTTTTTGATAAAAGCGAGAGTATAAAGGAGAAGGTGACGGAAGCAGAGAAAGAAAAACAAAAAGAACATGTCGATAATGATAAGGAAATAGTTGATTATGATGACGATAAAAATCAAAAACATGGAGGAGATTATAGACAAATGATGGACGAACAATTCGACCGAAGTGGAAACTGTGAAGAAGATGACAAAAACGATGATGAAGAACATCCTGAAGAAAAACAAAATAAAAGGAAAAACAAATTGAAATCAAGCCAGAAGAAAAAATGATGATACAGACAATGTTTATAAAAGAAGTAATCGTAAATTAAAAAACCTGATTAATCCATTGTTTTATTGTTTTGTTTGTTTTAATACTCCATTTTTTTTATGTTTTCATTGCTTTATTGTTTGATTTTTTTCCATTTGTTCATAAATGACAACAACATCAAAATTAAACAGTGAATCAATATGACTGCTTCATTTTTTCATCGACTCATCTCTATATTAGAGATGAGTTTCTTATTGTTTCTTTTTTCATGTTTTCATTGCTTTATCGTTTGATTTTTTTCATTTGTTCATTACTGACAACAACAACAAAATTAAACAGTAAATCAATATGACTGCTTCTTTTTTTTTCATTGTTTTATTTCTTCATGTTTTCAATACATCAATACTTTATTGTCTTATTTTTCATTGATTCATTTATTTATTGCTGCATTTTCTTATTGCTTCATTCTTGCATGTTTTCATTATTCTATTTTTTCATGTTCTCATCAATTCATTGCTTTGATGATTATGGGCTTCATTGTTTTTAATTTCTTGATTTTTTCATGATTTTATTGCTTTATTTATCAAGTTCTCATCACATTGCTTAATTGTTTGATATGTGCCTAACTGACGACAACAAAAATGAAATAGTGAATCGATATCACTGCTTCATTATTCATTGTTTTATTTCTTCATGTTTTCAATACTTCATTGTTTTATTGCCTTCTTTTCTCATTGCTTCATTGATTTACCGCCCTATTTTCTCATTGTTTCATTTTTCGTTGTTTTCATTATTTTATTTGTTCATTGCTTTGATGATTGGAGGATTCATTGTTTCATTGATTCATGTCAGCGATGCTCACCTATATTTTTTATTCTATATTAAATAATTATGGTTTTCAGAATTATCACTAACACGAATGACAAAATGAAAGAGGAAGAGATAAAGGCGAAAGTATAAAGAAGCAGGTGAGGAAAACAGGAGAAGAAAATAACGATAATGAACAAAAGCCACACGAAAAATGAAAAAAAAATGGAAATATTTCATCATAATCATGATAAGAATAAAAACGTGAAGAAAATTAAAGACAAATCTAAGAACCAACTATAAAAGAAACACAAAACGACCAAAACAGAAAAATATGGACGACAATGAAGAAAAAAAAAAAAAAAAAAAGATGATACTAACAATCTTGAAAAAGAAAAAATCAAACAAATTGAAATTTCTTGACCATTCTTGTTTTTTTTATTTTAATAATTGTTCAAGATTCTGTTGATTTTTCCCTTTTATTTTGTCTATGTGATTTGAGTACTGTTTTTTTTATTGTTTAGGAATGTTAACCACAAAGATGTAAGTATTTATCATTTGTTTTGTTCATTACAACATTCATTAATTGGATAACTTTTTCCGCTCAAAAATTATGCAAGACAAAGTTCAGGAAATAAATTATGGAACTAAAAATAGAACAATGATAAAATGCCAATCATATACCATCAAGTTATGGAGATTCACTTGAAAACATTTTATATCCATAAATAATACATTTTATCAGGTCACCTAACCCATTTAACTATTTCCAACAAAATGTCAACCAATAATTTTATTCTAATGAAGTCTTGACAGCGTCGACTCGTTTAGCAGTCTTAATCCCACTCTGGGTAAAAAGTTTAGTTGCGCTGAACGATGAGCTGTCCCGCGGGACTTTCAGCGCTAGGAATACATTAGGAAGTTTTGCATTTCCTGTTCCGGATGTGGCTGGAAAATTATTTCACCATTGGTTTTTTGTTGCAGGTGGGAGCTGGTAAGAAATTACATAATACATAACATCGTCATCAACATAATATGATAATGGACAATTTTAATGAGCTTTGCTATGATAACGAGCAGCTCTGCTCGGGACGGCGGAATTTCAACACGTTTTACTCATTTAATTAACTGTCAAGTGCTAATCGGACTGGATAGATTGAAGGGAAATTTCGCTGGATATTGGATCGTTGTTTGGTTTGTTAAGGTTTAGATGGGGTGATTGTAGATTATATTTGCAGAGATTTACACATAACATCATGTCTGTATCTAGTTTTGTGTATTTTGGAATTTTTGTTTCCATGGGACCTGGACATAAATCTTCTTTTCCCGTAGCATTCATAATTGTATGGAGTATGATTGACATTTCATCATTTATCATCAGGGTTGGTTCTTTGTAAAAAGTCAAGTGACAAACAAGCACAAAAAAGAAAAACTAAATCCCAGTAATTTACAGGTTGCGGCAAAACAAACAGTGCTACTTTGAAGAAATATATATAATGCTCAAATCCGACTATGTCGCAGCCCATCGAGCAAGGCGACGTCTAGAAACGTCATAATCAAGTCATCTCAATGACGTCATTCTAGACCCGTACGCGCTTTGATGGCAATTTGGTCACGTCATTATCACGTTATATTATTAACATTTGGACATTTGGAACGAATGAACGCTTTCAAAAACGAATGAACCCAAACCAGAAAGCTATACGATCAAACACTGAAGATTTCCTCGTGTTATCAATACTCCATTGCTTCATTGATCCACTTCTTCATTTTTTCATCGACACATCTCTATACTGCAACATTTTCTCATTGTTTAATTTTTTTCATTTTTTCATTGCTTAATTGTTTGATTTTTTCATGTGTTCATTAGTGACAACAAAAAAATGAAGCAGTGAAGCAAGCAATATGACTATTTAATTTTTTTAATGTTTCACTTCTTCATGGTTTCAATACTTCATTGTTCACTGCCTCATTTTTTTTCATTTGTTCATCGATTTACTACCGTATTTTCTTATTGCTTCATCTTTGCATGTTTTCATTATTTTTTCATGTTCTCATCACTTCATAGCTTTGATGATTCGAGAATTCATTGTTTCATTGATTCATGTCATCGATGCTTATGTTTTTTCGCGTCGATGATTTGGTGATTTTGACGCAAATGATGACGTCTTTTTCAGGTCAAAAGAGGATCCGCTGAGTGACGATGAAACGACCACTTCCAACAAACGAATGAACGGCGAAGCCGCGATACTCTCCAATGCTACGACTGAAAACGGGTTGAGTAACCACAATGAATGCTCGCCCAGGTTCCCAACTTCGCCAAAACGGATGCAGTC
Organism: Orchestes rusci; assembly: GCA_958502075.1. NCBI lineage: Eukaryota > Metazoa > Arthropoda > Insecta > Coleoptera > Curculionidae > Orchestes > Orchestes rusci. The sequence goes on along the minus strand of OY293304.1, from coordinate 7,258,555 downwards.
GCAAAAAAAGTATCAAATAAGGCAAATTAACTCGAAACTCAAAATATAAATAAAAATAATGCTTATAAAAAAATTAATAATAATCTTTATCCAGCATAAAGTTACAAAGGTTTTATTAAGCTAGAAAGTTTGAATTAATCAATTGAAACTTGAAAAATCAATCAAGAAAACAACTCAATAATCAAAAAATCGAAGGAACAAAAAAAAATGAGACGAAACCTGAAACCAAGAAGCCAAAGAACTAAAAAATTTTGAAAAATCAGACATAAAATCTGAAAAAAAAACAGAACCATAATAAATGTAAATACATTTACATCATTTTATTTATTTTGTATTTTTTTCATATAAATTTTCTGTATTTTTTGTATACATATTTGTTTTTTCTTGTTGTTTGGTTTTTCAGGATATAATTCTATTTTTTCAACTAGATTTTTTTTTGAATTATTGTTTCAGCATATAATAATTGATAATATTTCTTCACTTCAATATACGTTCTTGTAGAAGTAATTATTCAGTTACCTAATCAAAAAAAAAACACGAGGTGATAAAAAATAAAACAGGAATTAATAAAGAGTGTATTTCTTCAGAAAGCAAAATCAAAATCAAATATAAAAAAGAAACCAATAAAAACTAAAAAGTCATACAACAAAGAACCAAGGAGCCCAAAACGTATAAACAAAAAAACAAAAAATAGAAACAAACCAAACAATCAAAAAAAAATTGAAAAACATTTTTTAAAACCAGACCATTGAAAACACCAAAGTCTGAGATTCCCATGACAACCAAAGTAGATTTTCAAAAAAAATTATCAAAATAAAGAATCAAAAATCAAGACGCAATTCAAAAAAATTTATCTGAAACGAGAAATCTGGCAACTCTGCTATAATTGATTGTTTCATTATGATGCGACTATGCATGCACAATGGAACAAATATTTTTCCAAAAGATTTTATTTGAAACGAGAGACCTGGCAACCCTATTTTCTATGATTTTTTCATTATGGTGCGACACGTCAAGAAAGGGTAGTTTTGTCTAACTAGAATAATGAAACAAATATTTTTCCAAAAATCTGAAACGACAGATCTGACAACCCCGTTATCCAAGATTTTTCATTGATGTGTCAAGTAAAAATGGTCTGACAGAGAGCAAAAAGTACCAATCAATGCACAGCTGGAAACCCAAAAAACAAAATACAAATTTCAAAAATAGACCGAAATACCAATGTGACTAATCAAAAACCAAAAAATTCAAAGACTTGAAAAATAACGGAGTTAGAGAACAAAAAACCGGAAAAAAAACTAGCAAATTTGGAAAAAAAAACAACATGAAAATTGACGAACAAACTCCAGGAAAACTAACCTGAGATTAATAAACTGGGAAACAAACAACAACAAAGAAAACAGAACACCAGAGATTTAACAAAAACAAAAGATTGAAAATCTTACAAGGACCAATGAACAGTTAGGGAAGAATAAAATAAAAAAACAAAAGTACAAAAAACAATTAAAATATTTTTCACAACTTGTTTGGAGATGATTCGCATTTTCTTTTATTCTTCATAACTTGTTGATATACGATTGGCATTTTGTATTACATTTGTATAGGCATTCGTATGATTTTTGGTGCTTCTGATAAGAGATGATGGTGTTGAATATGAAAAGATGTAGGTAACTAAAATCATCGATAATTTCCAAAAAGTGAAGTGCGGACATGGTTAATCAAGTCCAAACTAAACAAAATTAAACGCAGTGTTCATAACATGCAATCTCGTCTGTTTGTTTTCGTCCAGAGCTCCGTTCCAATCCACGCTTCCAGGATCCGCAGTATTTGATTCCGTCTGATTCGTTTGATCAATATCAATTAATAACCATTCTTCCAATATTTGCCCGGAAATAAAGCGGAAGCTCCATTTAGATCCAGTGTTTGTTTGCGCGACTACTTACCTTTTACCGACCATCAAGGGCTTAAAAATCTATAAATATGTTGATTTATTTTTCCACCGGAAAGTTGCACTAGACAAAGAGGAAGTTAATTAAATTGTTGAGCGATTTCTCGAATGATAATGGAGAAAGCCTGAATTGGAATCAAAGTAAACCGAAAATGGAAGTTTCTTCGTGCAGTTGCAATTTCAATCATTCGACGTTTTATGAGTTGATGAAAATTGAATGATTCTTGAAAGCATTACATTACATTTGTGAGAATATCAAGGACCAGTCTTTGGAATGGATTGTTTTTTGAGGTGCAGCTCAAAAACAGTGACTGGCGTGCACGCACATGCGGGTGCTCTCAGACCATGTTGACACCCGCATGTGCGTGCACACAAGTCATGTGTAGGTTATTGTGTGTACCCACCTTCAGATGAATGAAATATATTTTTCTATCACCAAGAGTGTCACGGTTATATCTTAAACTATGGCATTTACTTCAAAATTTTGTGTTTCAGCTTTACTCAGAATATATTCTGAACTTTGAGTTGAATTTCCGAAGAATTTTTCCATGACACCTTGTATATATTTTTTTGACTAAGAATTTCATGCTGAATCGACTGGTGAAACTCTTGAAGCTGCATCTTTCTCAGTTTCCAAGTTATGATTTTTTTTTTATAAAAGTGTCAATTTTACAGTTTTATGAACTTTGAGATGAATTCCTCAAGAATTTTTCCATGACACAATGTATATTTTTTTTATGATTTTGACTAGGAATTTCATGCTAAATCGTGAGGTGAATTTTTTAAAGCTGCATTTTTCTCAGCTTCCAAGCATCCAAGCTATGATTTTTTTTTTATGAAAGTGTCAATTTTACAGTTTTCTAAACTTTTGACTTGAATTTTTCAATAATATCCTGTATGTTTTTTCAATCATCTTGACTGAAAATCTGAAGACAAATGAAACATGACTTTCCATCTTCAAGATTGTTACGGTTGTATCCCAAACTCTGGAATTTACTTTAAAATTTTGGGTTTCAGCATTTTCCGTTGATTTTACTGAAAATTTCTTACCAGTCAATTCTGACCAATCATAGGCTTGCATTTTATCATGTTGCTATGGCAACGACCTAATTTTATCGGAAATCACCCTGCTCATAATCACGTGACTGAAAGATTAATAAGTGGAAATCTCCCTGGCTTTGCATCTGGATGTAGCTCCCATATGATTACAGTGTTGCCGTTTGCCTTATCTCTGTCTGTGAAAGTTGGGTTGGGTTGGGATTGTTAGGGAGAGTGTGGACGGCAACACTGTAATCATATGAGAGCTACATCCAGATGCAAAGCCAGGATGATTTCCACTTATTAATCTTTCAGTCACGTGATTATGAGCAGGGTGATTTCCGATAAAATTAGGTCAATGCCATAGCAACATTATAAAATGCAAGCCTATGATTGGTTAGAATTGACTGGTAGGAAATTTTCAAGAAAATTTGCAACTCGACAAAATTTCCGGAAATAATTCGAGCTTATGAGTGAAAATATATTCGGTCAAAAACCCGCAAAATTCCAAAATTATAACAAAAAAGCTGCAAACCAAAGGAAAAATACCTTTAGAAAGCCTGGAAGCCTTAAAAACAGATCCCCAGACAAACAAAAATCGGGTTGGTAAGGTTTTCTAATTTTTTGGATCTAAGAATACAGAAGCAATAAAAAAACAAACTAAAATATAAATAAATCATCTTATGAATTACAAACAAAAAAACTAAGAAGATAAGAATATGTAATATAAAAATAATCAATATTACAACAAAATCAGATAAGACAAGTGAAATAACAAAAAGCAACCAGTCGTATTCTAGAAAAAAAACTAAGAAATATTAGTCTCATCAAAAAGCTAATTTGAAAACCCTAAACTAAAAAAAAATATTTTTGTCATTAAAACTTTTGGAAGTACATTTCCAAAAATCGGTTCAAAATGAGGGAACCAAAAAAACTTGAAGATAAAGGGATCAACAAAAAATCAAAACTAAAGAAAAACTAAAAAAACAAAGGAAAGAAAACATTTTACAGATCAAAAAAAACAAACCAGAAAACTCAAACACAAAATCAAGAAACGAAAAAACTAAAAATTAACAAAAAGCAAAAGATATAAAACTGAAAAACAGTTGAAAAAAAAATAAAAAATAAATAACCGAAAAAAAAGACAAAAAAAAACTCCATTTGAAACATAGTCCCAAAAAAATCATGATACTAAATTGTTAAAATATCTGTAAAAAATGATATGTCAAGAATACAAGGAAGCAAAAACAAACTAAAAAACCAGAAAAGCAAATCAATAAAATACCGCCAATAAAGAACACAAAGAAATCAGAATTATAGTATCAAAAAAAAAACAACGGAGTTTAATACTAGGAAACCATCATTAAAAAAAAAACACAAGAAAAAGAAATTTAAAACATTAAATAGTCAAGGACCAAGAAACGAAAAAACTGGAAATGAACAAAGACAACCAAGAACACAAACAAATCAAAACCAAAATACCACAAAATCAAAAAAAAAAAAAATGATTCCAGGAAACAAGATTCAAAAAAGCTCAACAAATCAAATTTAAAAACAGGCAATCAATGATTCTACAAACAAAAAAATCAAAACAAAGTGCACAAACAATAGTAATAGAAAACAAATGTCAACAATCTCAAAACAGAAAATATAAAAGAAAAAATGTCCATAAAGGAAAAAAAAGAAAAACAAAGAAAATCTTTGAAGTTCTCTAGTAAAGCAATAAATCCACTTAAAATCACAGTTTTCAAAAAATCAAATCAAAAAAGCAAAAAGCAAACAGTTGAGTCAGAGCTCGGTGCGCCACCCACAAGTATACGCTCAGTTTAATAATGTCATGTATCAGAAATGACATTGTTTTATATTCCATCATTTTCTCACTTGGGAAAACCAATTTTAACCTGTTGAAGCTGATATATAATTTATTTATTGAAAAAGAATAATGCGCTTTCAAAAACTTATATCACAAGTCCACGCAGACTCAAATGAGCGAATTCTTGTGGGTGGCGCACCGAGCATGGACTCAACTCAATACAACTAAAAAATCAGAAAAAAAAACGATAAAATACCGCCAGATAGGGAATAAAAACAAAAAATACCATAGTATCACTCGGTGCGCCACCCACAAGAATACGCTCAATAATTTTTGGGGCAGTGATTGTGGTTGTTTGTGATCACCACCGTTCACCAAACTCATCTTAAAAGAAGCATATCCTCTTTTCTAGCTGAAAAACTACAGAAGATCTTCCTTCTAGGTCTTCAAATAAAAACAGGATATCATTGACACGTGAGTTATGTGAAAGCGTTCATCAAAATGAAGACAACGACCTCTTCAATTAGCTTGGAAATCAAATTATTAAAACTTTTTCACCATCGCCAAGATATCCGGAACGTCCATTTCTTTCCCTGTCAGTTGCGATTTCCCGCTCGAACTTCCAATTAACGAGAGAATGGCGGAATTTAATTAGGATTTTATATCATTATCGTTCATTATTTCCATTCGCTCTGCAAGCACGACACGTTTTTGACTAAATGAACAATTGACTGGTTGAAACAAATCGAAAATTGTGATATCCCTCTCTATTTCATCTCCTTCTAGCTCAATGTGTTTCTTGAAAAGCGAAATTGAGCGAAAAGACAAAAGCTCCGTAAAGATGTCTGCAGGCGGAGGTTTTAATATTATTTTATAAATCGAGACAACGGATATTGGAACAATATGGAGGTCTTGGGACATTGACATTATTTGAGGGAATTCGATTGTGTTGATAGGATTTGGACGGTGAGCTACGATTTTTGGTTTTATCCTTTTCCTACTCCCCGGGTAACAAAGTGACGGTGTCGAATAAACTAAATCCATGGAGCCTACATCAGAGGTTATGTGAGTGGCGCAGTAATAACATCCTGAAGAGGAAGGTTTGAGAAATAAATCTTTTTGATTTCAGCTTTCCAAGTCTCTTAAGTCACTTCCCGGGAGAACAAGAAGTTTACAAATATTTTTGATGAAACCTGTCTTGGACACTTCTTCATAAAAAAATCCATAGATGCTACACCAGGGGTTATGGGGGTGGCGCAGTACAAAAACCCTAAAGAGGAAGGTTTGAGGAATAAATCATGTTGATTTCACCTTTCCAAATCCCTAGAACCATTTCCTGGGAAACCAAGAAGTTTAAAAATATTTTTGACAAAACCTGTCTTGGACCCTTCTTCATAAACAAAAACTATAGGTGCAAGAACAGGAAGAATTTTGTGGGTGGCGCAGTAGTAACATCCCAAAGAGGAAGGTTTGAGAAATAAATCTTTTTGATTTCAGCTTTCCAAGTCTCTTAAGTCACTTCCTGGGAGACCAAGAGGTTTACAAATATTTTTGATAAAACCTGTCTTGGACACTTCCTCATAAAAAAATCCATAGATGCTACACCAGGGGTTATGAGGGTGGCGCAGTACAAAAACCCTAAAGAGGAAGGTTTGAGGAATAAATCTTTTTGATTTCAGCTTTCCAAGTCTCTTAAGTCACTTCCTGGGAGACCAAGAGGTTTACAAATATTTTTGATAAAACCTGTCTTGGACACTTCCTCATAAAAAAATCCATAGATGCTACACCAGGGGTTATGAGGGTGGCGCAGTACAAAAACCCTAAAGAGGAAGGTTTGAGGAATAAATCTTTTTGATTTCAGCTTTCCAAGTCTCTTAAGTCACTTCCTGGGAGACCAAGAGGTTTACAAATATTTTTGATAAAACCTGTCTTGGACACTTCCTCATAAAAAAATCCATAGATGCTACACCAGGGGTTATGAGGGTGGCGCAGTACAAAAACCCTAAAGAGGAAGGTTTGAGGAATAAATCTTTTTGATTTCAGCTTTCCAAGTCTCTTAAGTCACTTCCTGGGAGACCAAGAGGTTTACAAATATTTTTGATAAAACCTGTCTTGGACACTTCCTCATAAAAAAATCCATAGATGCTACACCAGGGGTTATGGGGGTGGCGCAGTACAAAAACCCTAAAGAGGAAGGTTTGAGGAATAAATCATGTTGATTTCACCTTTCCAAATCCCTAGAACCATTTCCTGGGAAACCAAGAAGTTTAAAAATATTTTTGACAAAACCTGTCTTGGACCCTCCTTCATAAACAAAAACTATAGGTGCAAGAACAGGAAGAATTTTGTGAGTGGCGCAGTAATAACATCCCAAAGAGGAAGGTTTGAGAAATAAATCTTTTTGATTTCAGCTTTCCAAGTCTCTTAAGTCACTTCCTGGGAGACCAAGAGGTTCACAAATATTTTTGATAAAACCTGTCATGGACACTTCCTCATAAAAAAATCCATAGATGCTACACCAGGGGTTATGGGGGTGGCGCAGTACAAAAACCCTAAAGAGGAAGGTTTGAGGAATAAATCTTTTTGATTTCAGCTTTCCAAGTCTCTTAAGTCACTTCCTGGGAGACCAAGAGGTTTACAAATATTTTTGATAAAACCTGTCTTGGACACTTCCTCATGAAAAAATCCATAGATGCTACACCAGGGGTTATGGGGGTGGCGCAGTACAAAAACCCTAAAGAGGAAGGTTTGAGGAATAAATCATGTTGATTTCACCTTTCCAAATCCCTAGAACCATTTCCTAGGAAACCAAGAAGTTTAAAAATATTTTTGACAAAACCTGTCTTGGACCCTCCTTCATAAACAAAAACTATAGGTGCTAGAACAGGAAGAATTTTGTGGGTGGCGCAGTAATAACATCCTAAAGAGGAAGGTTTGAGAAAGAAATCTTTTTGATTTCAGCTTTCCAAGTCTCTCAAGTCACTTCCTGGGAGACCAAGAGGTTTACAAATATTTTTGATAAAACCTGTCTTGGACACTTCCTCATAAAAAAATCCATAGATGCTACACCAGGGGTTATGGGGGTGGCGCAGTACAAAAACCCTAAAGAGGAAGGTTTGAGGAATAAATCATGTTGATTTCACCTTTCTAAATCCCTGGAACCATTTCCTACGTAACCAAGAAATTTAAAAATATTTTTGACAAAACCTGTCTTGGACCCTTCTTCATAAACAAAAACTATAGGTGCTAGAACAGGAAGAATTTTGTGGGTGGCGCAGTAATAACATCCTAAAGTGAAAGGTTTGAGGAATAAATTTTTTTGATTTCAGCTTTCGAAGTCTCTTAAGTCACTTCCTGGGAGAACAAGAAGATTACAAATATTTTTGATAAAACCTGTCTGGCACACTTTCTCATAAAAAAATCTTTAGGTGCTAGAACAGGAAGAATTTTGTGGCTGGCGAAGTAATAACATCCTAAAGAGGAAGGTTTGAGAAATAAATCTTTTTGATTTCAGCTTTCAAAGTCTCTTAAGTCACTTCCTGGGAGACCAAGAAGTTCACAAATATTTTTGATAAAACCTGTCTTGGACACTTCCTCATAAAAAAAAAACCATAGGTGCTAGATCAGGGGTTATGTGGGTGGCGCAGTAGTAACATCCTGAAGAGGAAGGATTGAGAAATAAATCTTTTTGATTTCAGCTTTCAAAGTCTCTTAAGTCACTTCCTGGGAAACCAAGAAGTTTACAAATATTTTTGGAAGGATTGAGAAATAAATCTTGTTGATTTCAGCTTTCCAAGTCTCTTAAGTCACTTCCTGGGAGACCAAGAAGTTCACAAATATTTTTGATAAAACCTGTCTTGGACACTTCCTCATAAAAAAAACCATAGGTGCTAGATCAGGGGTTATGTGGGTGGCGCAGTAGTAACATCCTGAAGAGGAAAGATTGAGAGATAAATCTTTTTGATTTCAGCTTTCAAAGTCTCTTAAGTCACTTCCTGGGAGACCAAGAAGTTCACAAATATTTTTGATAAAACCTGTCTTGGACACTTCCTCATAAAAAAAAACCATAGGTGCTAGATCAGGGGTTATGTGGGTGGCGCAGTAGTAACATCCTGAAGAGGAAGGATTGAGAAATAAATCTTGTTGATTTCAGCTTTCCAAGTCTCTTAAGTCACTTCCTGGGAAACCAAGAAGTTTACAAATATTTTTGATAAAACCTGTCTTGGACACTTCCTCATAAAAAAAAAAACCATAGGTGCTAGATCAGGGGTTATGTGGGTGGCGCAGTAGTAACATCCTGAAGAGGAAGGATTGAGAAATAAATCTTTTTGATTTCAGCTTTCAAAGTCTCTTAAGTCACTTCCTGGGAAACCAAGAAGTTTACAAATATTTTTGATAAAACCTGTCTTGGACACTTCCTCATAAAAAAAAAACCATAGGTGCTAGATCAGGGGTTATGTGGGTGGCGCAGTAGTAACATCCTGAAGAGGAAGGATTGAGAAATAAATCTTGTTGATTTCAGCTTTCCAAGTCTCTTAAGTCACTTCCTGGGAGACCAAGAAGTTCACAAATATTTTTGATAAAACCTGTCTTGGACACTTCCTCATAAAAAAAAAACCATAGGTGCTAGATCAGGGGTTATGTGGGTGGCGCAGTAGTAACATCCTGAAGAGGAAGGATTGAGAAATAAATCTTGTTGATTTCAGCTTTCCAAGTCTCTTAAGTCACTTCCTGGGAGACCAAGAAGTTCACAAATATTTTTGATAAAACCTGTCTTGGACACTTCCTCATAAAAAAAACCATAGGTGCTAGATCAGGGGTTATGTGGGTGGCGCAGTAGTAACATCCTGAAGAGGAAGGATTGAGAAATAAATCTTGTTGAGTTCAGCTTTCCAAGTCTCTTAAGTCACTTCCTGGGAGACCAAGAAGTTCACAAATATTTTTGATAAAACCTGTCTTGGACACTTCCTCATAAAAAAAAAACCATAGGTGCTAGATCAGGGGTTATGTGGGTGGCGCAGTAGTAACATCCTGAAGAGGAAGGATTGAGAAATGAATCTTTTTGATTTCAGCTTTCAAAGTCTCTTAAGTCACTTCCTGGGAGACCAAGAAGTTCACAAATATTTTTGATAAAACCTGTCTTGGACACTTCCTCATAAAAAAAAACCATAGGTGCTAGATCAGGGGTTATGTGGGTGGCGCAGTAGTAACATCCTGAAGAGGAAGGATTGAGAAATAAATCTTTTTGATTTCAGCTTTCAAAGTCTCTTAAGTCACTTCCTGGGAAACCAAGAAGTTTACAAATATTTTTGATAAAACCTGTCTTGGACACTTCCTCATAAAAAAAAAAACCATAGGTGCTAGATCAGGGGTTATGTGGGTGGCGCAGTAGTAACATCCTGAAGAGGAAGGATTGAGAAATAAATCTTGTTGATTTCAGCTTTCCAAGTCTCTTAAGTCACTTCCTGGGAGACCAAGAAGTTCACAAATATTTTTGATAAAACCTGTCTTGGACACTTCCTCATAAAAAAAAAACCATAGGTGCTAGATCAGGGGTTATGTGGGTGGCGCAGTAGTAACATCCTGAAGAGGAAGGATTGAGAAATAAATCTTGTTGATTTCAGCTTTCCAAGTCTCTTAAGTCACTTCCTGGGAGACCAAGAAGTTCACAAATATTTTTGATAAAACCTGTCTTGGACACTTCCTCATAAAAAAAACCATAGGTGCTAGATCAGGGGTTATGTGGGTGGCGCAGTAGTAACATCCTGAAGAGGAAGGATTGAGAAATAAATCTTGTTGAGTTCAGCTTTCCAAGTCTCTTAAGTCACTTCCTGGGAGACCAAGAAGTTCACAAATATTTTTGATAAAACCTGTCTTGGACACTTCCTCATAAAAAAAAACCATAGGTGCTAGATCAGGGGTTATGTGGGTGGCGCAGTAGTAACATCCTGAAGAGGAAGGATTGAGAAATGAATCTTTTTGATTTCAGCTTTCAAAGTCTCTTAAGTCACTTCCTGGGAGACCAAGAAGTTCACAAATATTTTTGATAAAACCTGTCTTGGACACTTCCTCATAAAAAAAAACCATAGGTGCTAGATCAGGGGTTATGTGGGTGGCGCAGTAGTAACATCCTGAAGAGGAAGGATTGAGAAATAAATCTTGTTGATTTCAGCTTTCCAAGTCTCTTAAGTCACTTCCTGGGAGACCAAGAAGTTCACAAATATTTTTGATAAAACCTGTCTTGGACACTTCCTCATAAAAAAAAACCATAGGTGCTAGATCAGGGGTTATGTGGGTGGCGCAGTAGTAACATCCTGAAGAGGAAGGATTGAGAAATAAATCTTGTTGATTTCAGCTTTCCAAGTCTCTTAAGTCACTTCCTGGGAGACCAAGAAGTTCACAAATATTTTTGATAAAACCTGTCTTGGACACTTCCTCATAAAAAAAAACCATAGGTGCTAGATCAGGGGTTATGTGGGTGGCGCAGTAGTAACATCCTGAAGAGGAAGGATTGTGAAATAAATCTTGTTGATTTCAGCTTTCCAAGTCTCTTAAGTCACTTCCTGGGAGACCAAGAAGTTCACAAATATTTTTGATAAAACCTGTCTTGGACACTTCCTCATAAAAAAAAACCATAGGTGCTAGATCAGGGGTTATGTGGGTGGCGCAGTAGTAACATCCTGAAGAGGAAGGATTGAGAAATAAATCTTGTTGATTTCAGCTTTCCAAGTCTCTTAAGTCACTTCCTGGGAGACCAAGAAGTTCACAAATATTTTTGATAAAACCTGTCTTGGACACTTCCTCATAAAAAAAACCATAGGTGCTAGATCAGGGGTTATGTGGGTGGCGCAGTAGTAACATCCTGAAGAGGAAGGATTGAGAAATAAATCTTGTTGAGTTCAGCTTTCCAAGTCTCTTAAGTCACTTCCTGGGAGACCAAGAAGTTCACAAATATTTTTGATAAAACCTGTCTTGGACACTTCCTCATAAAAAAAAACCATAGGTGCTAGATCAGGGGTTATGTGGGTGGCGCAGTAGTAACATCCTGAAGAGGAAGGATTGAGAAATAAATCTTGTTGATTTCAGCTTTCCAAGTCTCTTAAGTCACTTCCTGGGAGACCAAGAAGTTCACAAATATTTTTGATAAAACCTGTCTTGGACACTTCCTCATAAAAAAAACCATAGGTGCTAGATCAGGGGTTATGTGGGTGGCGCAGTAGTAACATCCTGAAGAGGAAGGATTGAGAAATAAATCTTGTTGAGTTCAGCTTTCCAAGTCTCTTAAGTCACTTCCTGGGAGACCAAGAAGTTCACAAATATTTTTGATAAAACCTGTCTTGGACACTTCCTCATAAAAAAAAACCATAGGTGCTAGATCAGGGGTTATGTGGGTGGCGCAGTAGTAACATCCTGAAGAGGAAGGATTGAGAAATAAATCTTGTTGATTTCAGCTTTCCAAGTCTCTCAAGTCACTTCCTGGGAGACCAAGAAGTTCACAAATATTTTTGATAAAACCTGTCTCGGACACTTCCTCATAAAAAAAACCATAGGTGCTAGATCAGGGGTTATGTGGGTGGCGCAGTAGTAACATCCTGAAGAGGAAGGATTGAGAAATAAATCTTTTTGATTTCAGCTTTCAAAGTCTCTTAAGTCACTTCCTGGGAAACCAAGAAGTTTACAAATATTTTTGATAAAACCTGTCTTGGACACTTCGTCATAAGAAAATTCATAGACGCTACACCAGGGGTTATGGGGGTGGCGCAGTACAAAAACCCTAAAGAGTAAGGTTTGAGGAATAAATCATGTTGATTTCACCTTTCCAAATCCCTAGAGTCATTTCCTAGGAAACCAAGAAGTTTAAAAATATTTTTGACAAAACCTGTCTTGGACACTCCTTCATAAAAAAAAAATCCATAGGTGCTAGAATAGGAAGAATTTTGTGGGTGGCGCAGTAATAACATCCTAAAGAGAAAGGTTTGAGAAATAAATCTTTTTGATTTCAGCTTTCAAAGTCTCTTAAGTCACTTCCTGGGAGACCAAAAAGTTAACAAATATTTTTTATAAAACCTGCAGGTTTGCACCAGGTGGCGCTCTTAAGAATTGAGTGCTCTAGGCTATGGGAAAATTTGAGGTCCGTTCCACATAGTTTTTGTACCGTTCAAGGTCATCAACGCGCCAGCTCATGGGCATCATTGCAAGTTCTAGTAATGGTATGTTTGACTTTGAATGAGTGGGTGTGAGCTTTTGAAAGGGACCATAGACACTCGCTTCAATGGAAAATAAGAAGAACGGACCTCAGATGTTCTTATGGAGATAACCATGTAAAAAATTTGATCAAAATCCTCAACACCAATCGCGGTCAATATCACACACTTTACTCCATCCCCTCCGTAATTAAGTGTCAGACAGAATGAAAATGAAAAATGACTGCTGTAACAACTAGGTCGTAAAACACGCTTCATTGACTCCTAGTCCTCGGGGATCGAGATATTGACAAGGCTATTGTAATGGTGATTAATTTTCATGACTTACCGAAAAAGCCTTGAGGAACACCAAGCACTGGATTATCCCCTCCATTGTGTCGCCAGTAAGGCAAAAAGTGCCGGTTAGATGCCGTCCCCTTCGCCCCACTGTAGCTAGGCTGGCGTGGACCAGCGCACGTTGCGGTAAGCTACTGCCGCTTGCTAGCGCTGAGCTGAGCAAGGGCCTAGCGGCACTCAAACGGTCCAGAGAGTCCATATCACAGATATCACAAGAATGGCATAGTTAGAGAATTCGTTGTGGTGAAGGCAGCACGAGGGGTGTAATAACGCATCAAAGTATATAAAATTGTGTTCGTTTTATGTCCTTTTCACGAGACAAGCACTTTGGAGTCTATACAAACAGCAGAGCTGCAAGTTGTAAATTTTATTGTGGCTTTGAGGCGAGATTGGCAGAGTGAATTGAGTTGCAGGGTTTGATGCACTCATTTTTCATAATCTGATGGGTTATGATAGGCATTTTTTCAAATTGATTCCACAAGTTTGATATTTTAACTAAGTATTGTAGTCACCAAATTTAAGTGATTTGATTGATTTTGGAGGCAGTAGTAATACCTCTTCTGTAACGTTAATTGAGGTTTATATGGGAGGTAAAAGAAAGTTGGATAAATTTAGAGGTGGAGAAAACATACTTTAGTCATAAAACATGCTTAAAAATTTTGGAATTTGGGAAAAAAGAATTTTAAAAATTTGGATCTCTTTGAATAAGGATATTTGGGAAATGAGGAGTGGTGTATAGCAGTGGCGGCTTGAGGTTAATTCAAATGGGAGGTCAAAATGATATAATTTAATGTGCGGTGGATCAACCTCTAACATTTAACGCGATATCTCATGTTTAAATATGAAAAAAATCGATTACTGATATCATGTAAACAATCTATCCGTAAAATAAAATCAATATAAATCTCTGACTTGACATTACTCGACAACTCCTCAAAATGTGTGACGAAGAAGAAAGACGTTCGAAAACTCGAGCGTAGGTCGCAAATTAACCCCGTGCCGATGTGGGAGTTGTCTTGGTCAATGCGTTACAGCCAACTGAGAAAAAAGTTGAGCTATTGAATAAAGGCACACCAAAGCTGGCTTTTTAAAATTTAAATAATAATTGAAACAATCAAACATCCCTGAGTTTGACTTAGAAAAAACCATAAAAAATAAAACCGCTTGTCCCTAAATGGACCATAAAATTACCATGCGAACTGCGTCCTGACACAAAAATATGTGCAAATGCGCCTCCCCAACATATTAGAGCATGTTTTAAGCGACTCTCTGTGAATACCGAAAAAGGGACGCGTCTCTCTTTTAGTGGAAAAATTGTCTCCATCGACAGTGGCACTGCGAAGATCAAAGGGCGAATCTTCCCTGTTCAATAATGGATTTGGGAATTTAAATAGACTTCAACACAAATCGAATTTGGCAAGACCTGCGAACGGGAAAATGTTATAAGCTTTGATTACTGTGGAGCAAAACATATGACGTTTACTTTGTGAAGTTAAGAGTTTTCATAACGTAATTTCCATAATTTGTTGGAGGCTGATATACATATTCTTGTGAATTAATTAGTTTCCCCATTATTGACTCAAGTTTGCAAATTCCTGTATCTTCCAACCCTCTCAATTCACAAATTCATCCTGTTAACAAATCTTCAAACTTTTGTATTACCTTAAAGCTAAATTGGTAATTTCTCTGATTTATTCTCAAACGACTAAATTCCCATGAGAATCAAGAGATACGTTGAATTCTCCGACATAAGGGTATGTGTGGTACGGGCCACAGTAGAAGACGGACAAAAAATGTGGTACGGGCCACACCAGAAACGGAATGTTAAACAACGCGATGTGTGTTCATAGGCACAGCTGTTCAAGGTATTGCTCCATTCGGCTTCACTCCTGCCTCCCAGCATTAAAATCCTCCCAGCTAAACAATCGCACTCCTAGTGCTTGAAGTGGGGGTAAAAATTCAGATGCGCTTGGTACTATGAAATGTGCGTCGGGTTCGGTACGATAATTCAACGATTTTTGACAGAAACCTTATGTAGACTGTTCCAGGCAATAATTGAATGGTTAATCAAGACGCGGCGCACGGAAAACAATATTTTAGAGAAAATAAGGCCTTGATTGAAAGAAAATGACCGAAATTTTGAGGATGTGCCCCATAGTTGTTTCATGTTAAATATTTAAATTTCTTGCTTAGAGGTGGAATCAAGGGTGGTATTAATTGATCTAAGGGAAGTCATCTTGCAATTAACATTAGAATATTCATATTTTTTCATTCCACACTTGGGTACTTCCTCTGTAAATAAAACCAACTAAACATTGCTTATTGCAAGCAAAGTGGAAACAAGTTCATCAATTGAGTTTCAAGTGCACCGAGGTTGTGCAACTCAACTGTTGTTTATTTCCTGAATAGGAAATGGATATCAACACGTTTAGGTGGCAATAACGTAAACAACCGTGGGTGAATTGTTTGATATTTAAATAGAAAAATAATTACATACTGCAGGCAGGGCGGAAACAAGATGATTTCAAGTTTATCAATTAAATTTCGAGTTCACCGATTTCGCTGATGTTTATTTTCTGAGTGGCAAAAGGATATCAGCGCATTTTGCCTGCAATAACGTGAGTAATCGCTGGTTCCTTGTTTGATATTCAACACCGCAGTGTTATTTTTATCCTCATAATTGTTGATTTTGCTATGATATTTTTTTACTGACTTGTCAACATAATAAATGATGAAAAATTTAATAATTCTTCTCCAATTAATCCGGTGTGATCGATCATGTTTATCCAATCAATATAGCTTAGGATATATTATTTTGTCTGTCTTGGTATTTTTTTTTTCTTATGAGGATATGGTGGGATCGGCCTATATTCATTCCAACCAATCACTTATACTGAAATCGTTTGTTTTTTTCTCTCAAAGTCTACTTCTTTACTAATAAATCCAATGAGATCGACTTATTTCTATGTTCATTCAATTTCAGTCTAACAAAGTTACAAAAATTTCTGATTTATTTTCGCGGTTTTATCAGAATAATTCGCGTTTATTTTTATACCGATCACTCCGATCAGTCCCGTATTTTCAATAGAATATCGTTTCCCGTACGCCGCGTTAAAATCAACTATTCAATCACTGTCCCGAAAAGTGTCATTCATCTTCAAGCTTGATTATACTCATTTGTGGCAATTATAGCTATATCGACTTATCAAGAGAAATCAAATTAATATCTGTTTCCTTCACCATTTTTTGAAGAGTCGCATCCATCAAATCCATGATAAACGCAATTGAAGGTGTACAAACTAGAAAATTGCATTGATTGAAGTTGATAAAACACAACGTTGAGTTTAACATGTTTAATTAACGAATCCCTTCGTACAAAGTAACCGTCAAAATATCTCGCTGAACACTAATTAACCAGCGCCTATTTCCTCCAATTAGCTTTAATCGAAGAGTTTCTTGTGTCGATATTAGTTCAATATTTCAGGGATAAAATCGAGTCTGTTGCTAGAACTTTGATGAAATTAATTTGTTATTTTTTTATGGACTATAATGTGCTGGACCGTTCACTCATTTTGGCAGTGTTGCCACCATGAGTGAACGCGCAACCATGGCAGCGCGGGATAAAGGACGGGATAAGACGTGAAATGAACAGAGTAAAGGAAAAATGACAATTATACACAGCAAAGTTATGGAGGAGCCTAATTCTTCTTCAATAACTAAAGACAAGGTCAACTGTGTAAAAATAATTATTCCTGCTGTAAAATCTCAACCCTGAAATATGCGACGTCAGGAAAAACAACCCAAGAACACTTTGCAAGATAAACAGGAGATTGATGAATGTTTACATTACATTGTTACAAGTTGTTAGTTCAGAAAGGGGTTTGCGAAAACAATAATTTGCCAGGAAAATTGCCCATTTCCGAATTGTTTTCATAACCTCCGTCAATTTTAATGCGACCCATATGCCCAGATGAATATTTATGACCTTCGTTTAATGTATTTAAATTACAGCGCATTTGTATTCCGAATTGATGCTTTAATTATGGATTGGAATATTAATTATTTATCTGGAGGCTTCGAAAAATCACGTAGTCACATCAATTTGCTAATTATCGGTCATCAATCAATCAAGCATAATCAAAATGTATTGATGGAGGTTTAGGGCATGTAAGGGTCATGGTATTGTTTGGAGTATAATGGGAGGAATTTGGGGGGTAATGGTGAGGTCATTTGTTTTGTGGAGGCATGGATGATGAATATCTAGCAAAATTTCATGGATTACAATTCACTTCAGATTAGTATTTCCACATCAAAATTCTAAATCTCTGAATTCTCAAATTCCCATAATTCCAGACTTTTGATTGGTAAACTGTTATATTGCCAAATTTTTAGATATTTGGAATTTCTGAAATCGTCTCAGTGATTGAATTCCTAAATTCTAGATAAACACATTCTTAGTCTTCAATTCACAATCCTAAATTTGTGGATTCCTAAAATGGGCAAAATTGCTAGATTCTTTGCTTTCTAAATTCCGAAATTTCCAAGATCCAAGATTCTTGACTTCGACAATTCCTTGATTCCTAGACTATCCCCAAACTATTGAATTCCCTAATTTCCTGTTCACAATTCCTGAATCGTCTGAAATTCTAGATTCCTATATTCTTATACCTACGAACTACCGAATTTTGAAAAAAAAACATATTCTGAATGCGTCAATTCCTGAAATTCTCAAATGGAGGATTCCCAAGTTCCAAAATCGATATTCTTGATTGTGTTCGATAAGGAAATTTCCAGATTCCCTGCTTCCTAGATTCCCGAATCCCCCAGTTCCAAGATATGTACTTCATTGTAACAATCAAAAATTGATAAATTAATTGATTCCTAAATTCTAAATTCTAAGTTTCTGAAATTCATACATTGCTAAATTCCTTGCTTCCTTGAGTTTCCCAATTTTAAATACCCACATTTTTATCCCTACTCAGTTATTATTAACAACAATCTTATAACCTGAATTTGCAGATTTCTAAAATATGCGATTTATACAGGGTGTTTTTTTTAACGGGACAATTAGCCTTAAATGGGAAAGTATAAATGATAGGCTCATGAAAATTTGTACACATGGGTTATCGACCACGATCTATCTTTTAAAAATAGTGGCAGTTCTCTGCGACTTTCGGTAGTACCGGTACTAGGTACCAACTTCCTTATTTTAAATGGCAACCTCCATTTTTTATACGATATTTAGATTCTTTGTTCAAAATTAAGGTAAGGGTATGTAGCAATGTCTATGGCTATCTTTGACCGTTTTCGAGAAATTTCGATTTTTAGAAAAAATTTGACAGTTAAGGGGGGTACTTTGAAGCTGTGTAGCTCAGTGACTATTGGACGAAAATTAATGAAATTTTGGGGGTGCCTATAATAAATGCTGTTTATTCAAGTGATGATAATCATTTTTCAGAAAAATCTACAGGGTCTTCACAAACTTTGAAAAAACAAAATCTTCAGTTTTTAACGAAAAAGTTAGTTTTTTCAAATGGAATGCCCTCTTTTTTGTTTGAGATATGGATTCTAGACAAAATTCTCTTTCGATTAGGTATAAACTGTCCTATACCTAAAATTGCTATTTTTCAAGTTATTTACATTTTTCTGAATAAAACAGCAAATCGTGGTTTCTATAGAAACTTAAGACAGAATATCCCTATAGAAACTCATAACTAATAAAATTGTCAAATTAAGCATCACTCATTTATAAGATTCAAATAATTATTATTATGGCCAATTTTTCTAACGAAGATTATTTGAATTTGATAATAATTTATGGAGAATGCCACAAGAACGTGAATCGTACTTTAGATTTGTTCCATGTACGTTTTCCCGGAAGAAGAAGACCAACAAGAAAAAATTTGAATGCAGTGTTGAATAATTGTAGAACGTTGGGAAGTTTTACTGCGAAAAGGGTCAGGAAGAGTGTAGTGGCAGAAGATGAAGATATGGTGATAAACGTTCTATCATTTTTTGAAGCCCATCCAACAGCATCCATCAATGACGCTGAAAAATTTCTGGATATATCAAGGTCATCTATTCATAAAATTTTAAAGAAGAATAGATATAAACCATTTTCTTTTCAACTTCTTCATAATCTTAAACCAACAGATCTTCCAAACAGGGTGGAGTTCTGCGAGTTTATAGTAGTAAAGTGTCAAGAAGATGAAGAGTTTTTGAAAAATATTATATGGAGCGATGAGGCAAAATTCTCAAAAAATGGTATGTTCAACCGGCATAACAGTCACTATTGGGCAACGGAAAAACCTAATGCAGTAAGAGACAGGAATTTCCAAGATATGTGGAGTTTCAATGTTTTCTGTGCCTTGAAGCATGACCAAATATTCTGTTATGTCATTTATGACCAAAATTTGAATGGAGCTCGATATCTTAATATTTTGAATACCACTGTGGACGAGGCTCTTGACAATTTGCCTCTTCAACAGCGGATGAATGTTTGGTACCAACAGGATGGCGCACCGCCCCATAATAATAACGATGTTGGAAGACAACTTGATGATTTGTTCGAGGATAGGTGGTTTGGCAATAATGGTCCCCACATGTGGCCTCCTAGGTCTCCTGATTTGACGCCTTTGGACTTCTTTCTTTGGGGACACATCAAACAGACCGTCTACAAAGACCCAATCACCACAAAGGAGAACATGTTAGAGCGAGTCCATAATGCGTTGCAATCTTTAGCACCCGAACAAATCAGGAGAGCAACAGGAAGAGAATTTTTCAGAAGAATTGAAATTTGCTTGGGAAGACGTGGCAATAGGGTTGAAAGCTTTAATTATTAAAGTTTCTATAGAAACCACGATTTGCTGTTTTATTCAGATAAATGTAAATAACTTGAAAAATAGCAATTTTAGGTATAGGATAGTTTATACCTAATCGAAAGAGAATTTTGTCTAGAATCCATATCTCAACAAAAAAAGAGGGCATTCCATTTGAAAAAACTAACTTTTTCGTTAAAAACTGAAGATTTTGTTTTTTCAAAGTTTGTGAAGACCCTGTAGATTTTTCTGAAAAATGATTATCATCACTTGAATAAACAGCATTTATTATAGGCACCCCCAAAATTTCATTAATTTTCGTCCAATAGTCACTGAGCTACACAGCTTCAAAGTACCCCCCTTAACTGTCAAATTTTTTCTAAAAATCAAAATTTCTCGAAAACGGTCAAAGATAGCCATAGACATTGCTACATACCCTTACCTTAATTTTGAACAAAGAATCTAAATATCGTATAAAAAATGGAGGTTGCCATTTAAAATAAGGAAGTTGGTACCTAGTACCGGTACTACCGAAAGTCGCAGAGAACTGCCACTATTTTTAAAAGATAGATCGTGGTCGATAACCCATGTGTACAAATTTTCATGAGCCTATCATTTATACTTTCCCATTTAAGGCTAATTGTCCCGTTAAAAAAAACACCCTGTATAGACGCGTTTGAATAAAAACTAAGAAAGCACCATTATCGCAAAAACCCGCAATAGTCGAGTTCTATTCTTATCAGTAGACGTCCCCCCATCACTGGATGAACATCAACCCACGAGAAATCAGCTAGTCAGCATTTTTTTTATGAATTATTAGGTAAACGAAATTTAATACATCAGTTTGGTGGCCAAAAGTAGATTAACAGCCTAAAACTTGATAACACTTTGATCCTGCAACAGTTATCAAAGATGTAATGGTGCATTAAAGAACTTGAATCCATTTGTCAGTTCACTAAACCAGCGATTCTTTTCGATTTTCATAGGGTACACAAATTTTCCCTTTCGGATGGTGCTAACCAATTTTTCCAGAACTTACACATTTTTTTTGTAACGTGAACAAAGAGACCTAAACAATATTTTGAATAAAATCGCCATGACCGATCAAATGACAGATTGTTTGAACCATTTTAACGCACCAATAATTTTTTGATAACTGAAGCAGGATGACTTTGTAAAGCTTATTAGCTTAATAAACGATTTTCATATTATATTATATTATAATATCAAAGTTTTATCAAATTTTAGGCATGTGCTATTTATCCGACCGTGAGTGTATATTTTGATTCTACAGAGTATGTATTTTTCCAAGTTTTATGATAGTGTCAAAAAAAACAAAGCGTCAGACTATTGTGTTTTTTGAA